>CM038347.1:40696755-41896755 GCA_021464625.1 Proterorhinus semilunaris
ATTATTATTTACTGTTTACACTTTTTGTCCCCACAAAGTCCTTGGTAGTCATTGTATATGAGATACCACTATTTACTATTTACTATTTTTTTTATTTTCACATTTCCTGCGTATTTGCACCCCCTGAGCTGAATGTAACAAGTACATTTCTCCATTGTGAGATCAATGAAGGCTATCTTATCTTATCGTATCTCTAGAAAAACCCGGTCTGTCCTGTTCCACTGCTGTGGAAATGGCCCTGTTGTTTTGTTTAACTGCAGTGGTTCGTGTTCTCAAAGCGTTGTAGGCAAATGAGCTAAAGCTTTAATAATGTTTTATCCCCGTAACCATCAGAGCTGCTACAGTGACAGTCAGTTCAACATGCCATACCGTAAAAATGCTGTACCTGGTGTATTGTTTTTGGAGCTTCCGTTTGGCGTGACCAGTGTGGGGAGCGTACCTGTGTTGGTGGGCAGCACCTTGTCGTACCCGAACAGCCTGCAGATGTGCTCCTCGTACAGGCCCAGCAGGCTGTGGTGGAAGGCCCTGGACACCTGGGTGAGCTTGGCGGTCTGAGCATGCAGTGCCGAGAGGATGCGCGGGTGTCTGTGGCCGTGGTTCAGAGAGCTGCACGCGCTCAGGAAGTCGTAGTACTGATGCCCTTCCACGTCCCACACAAACACACCTGCAAACAAGCACAGTCAGGCCTCCTCTGACCACAGGGGTACTGCTTGGAAACATTAAAACACCAGATTTAATGAGGCATCCCATCATCTCTGGATATTTTGAATCGACGCTGTGTGTATCCCGTTATCATGTGATTACTGAAAACATTACTGTTGTGTTTATGGTGTTGCTGTGAG
This sequence comes from Proterorhinus semilunaris, assembly GCA_021464625.1. Taxonomy (NCBI): domain Eukaryota; kingdom Metazoa; phylum Chordata; class Actinopteri; order Gobiiformes; family Gobiidae; genus Proterorhinus; species Proterorhinus semilunaris. The sequence goes on from CM038347.1 coordinate 40,697,598, forward strand.
GCACATTGAGTTATCTTGTGCATGAAATGTGCTATATAAATACAGTAAATCTGTCTTGCCTTGCCTTGCCTGTTGCATTGATGATTTGTGTTTGGTTCTGCTTGGTTGGTAAGCCAGCAAACCGTTTCAGCTAAAGCGTTACGAAGCCTTTAAAAGAAATGGGTGGAAATGTATTTATTGCCTTCTGCCACTGCATGGCGCTGTGAATATCCTATTATTATTAGTAGTAGTAGTAGTAGTTTTATTCGGTCATTTTCATTTTCATTCTTTTAAACATAAAAACAAGCATCTCCATATTTTGTGCACAACACGACCGAAAGGGTTTAGGCTGAAGTAAAAAACTTATTGTGCCGAACCCAATTTACAGACTTCCACGAGAAAAAAACAAACATTAATAGTAAACAATATCAAATGTCAAACAGAAGAGAAATAAGCATGTATTTATAATTGATTTTAACATAAATATCAACACTCCAATACATATGTAAATATACATTTTGTTTTACATTAATTTATTTTAACTAAATCATGTCATCATTTAAATTCATTCATTATGTATCTATTAAAGTCTTTTCACTAGTTTCTTACTTTATTCATCCTTAACTTATATATTTTTGAATTATAGTAGATTTATAAAACTTTTTGAAAGCTTTGACTGTTTTAGACTGTTTTAAATGATCTTCCAAATCGTTCCACAGATTAACACCTCTTACAGAAATACATCGACTTTTTTTAATTCTTTTTAGCTTTTGCTTTTTTGAATATGGCAGTTCCTCGGAGGTTATACGGACTTTCCCTGTGTTCAAAAAGCTGCTGGATGTTTGGAGGGAGAAGATTATTATGAGCTTTGTGCACTATTACTAAAGTATTTAGATCAACAAGATCATGGATTTTCAATAGATTTAGCTCTACAAAAATGGGGGTTGTTGGTGCATAGAAATCTGCTTTAGTGATGATTCTTATTGCCTTTTTTTGGAGTAGAAAAATAGGATGAGTATTGGATTTGTAATTGTTTCCCCATATTTCCAAGCCATAATTTAGGTAAGGAAGTATGAGGGAGTTATACAGTAATAGAAGAGATTTTTTATCAAGTACAGTTTTCATTTTACCAATTACAGCAATGGTTTTTGCTAATTTTGTTTTTAATGTACTTATATGCGATTTCCATTCAAGTTTTCCATCAATGATAACTCCTAAAAATGTATTTGCTTGAACTCGTTCAATTTCAATATCATTTATTTTTAGACTGGTATGGACACTAACTTTTCTATTTCCAAAAATGATATATTTTGTTTTACTCAAATTCATTGAAAGTTTGTTTGGATCAAACCACTTTTTTAGAACTGTGAGCTCGTCTTCTACTGTGGAAAGGAGTTGTTTCAGATCCTTTCCAGAGCAGTACAGGCTGGTATCATCAGAATCAGAATCAGAATGGGTTTATTGCCAAGGTTTGTGAACAAGGTTTACAAACTAGGAATTTGTCTTGGTGCAAACGTGCGACATAGAACATATAACACAGAATTAAGATAAAAAATAAGCTAAGAACGTTAAACTATAAGGCTATAAGGGCATGCATAAAAAATATTAAATAAATAAGATAAAATAAAGTGACGTGTGGTAAGACAACAACAATTTGACAATGAACAACAGCGGGATTGTATATACAGATGTGTAGGCATATAAAGTGATATTAAGTGTTATAAAGTGATAGCAGCAGGTCTAAGTGTGGACACACTAGGGCTGGGCGATATATCGATATTTAAGATATATCAATATATTTTAAAAAGAGATATGGAATTAGACCATATCGTATATATCGATATAGTCCAAATTTGCGCTGTAATACTTGCTTCAGGCAACCCGCTGAGCGGAGCTCTGCACTGCTCCCAGCGCCCCGGCCCCGCCCCTCGTCGAGGGGAGGGGGAAGGGCAGCCGGCACTCTTCAACAAACATGAAGAAAGCAACAATGTCTGTGAAGCGTGCGGAGGAGAGCCCCTTGGTTGGTAAAACAAAAACCAGTGGCTCAATCATTTGGAGATGGTTTGGACAGAAGTGAATGTAGCGGCGAGATATGGCGGCGCCGTGCGCTGCGCCATGTGCTTTTGTTTACGTGCGCTGAGCCATGTGCTTTTGTTTACGTGCGCTGCACCATGTGCTTTTTTTTACGTGCGCTGCGCCATGTGCTTGTGTTTACTTCTCAGTCTAATGAAGGTTAGCGGTAGATCGTGGATGTACTGTGAAAATATCAGCGTTTGTAATGCTGCCACCGCGAAGAACTATCGCCTTTTCCCCGTTAGCATTGCGTTAGCCGCAACGCTAATCACTCCAGTCCCTCGCAGATACCCGCTCTGATGATGAGCAGAGATGGTGAGCCTGTGCTGCTTGTGAAGAGTAAAGAGTCGTTTGTGGCTCAGTTTAGGAGGCTTATGTTTGGGAATGCTTTGGATAAAGATAAGAACGTATCTCAAAACCACTGACTAAAACAGTTAAATCAAGAGCAAATATCAAGAAATTATTTGGGCTATTTATTTATTATATTTCATGATTATTAAGGACTAAAAAGTAAGTAATACTTTAATAAGTCATATTTCATTGTCTCAGTTTAGGCTTTAGTTTAGTTATATGCAACATAAAGTTATTAACAGCAAATGGGGTAGAAGAAAAATAAATAAATAAAATAAAAATTGCAATATTAAATATTAAAACACTCCTATTTGGCAGTGACTTTGACTTAACATTTCATTTCACAGCTCTCACTTTGTGGAAAAAATCGGGATATATATCGTATATCGATATTCAACCTAAATATATCGGGATATGACTTTTGGTCCATATCGCCCAGCCCTAGCACACACCGCACACTGCAAGTGCATATAATAAACATTTTACGTTTTTCAAAGCTTCACAGACATCATTAATATACATTATAAACAATTTTGGACCCAAAATAGAACCTTGTGGAACTCCATGTGTGATAAGTTTTTTTTCAGTCGACGTTGTGTATATGTACATATTGGTACCTGTTGCTAAGATAACTTTCCAGCCAGGCATATGCAGGTCCCCTGACACCAAACCTTTCAATCTTATTTAAAAGCCTTGTATGGTCTATGGTGTCAAAGGCCTTGCTCAGAACGATAAAAACACCCACTGCATATTCACTATTATCTGTTGCTGTAGCCAAGTCTTCCACAAGAGCCATGATTGCAGTTGTAGTCGATCGATTTGATCGAAAACCATATTGATGTTCACTTAACAAATTGTATTTGTCAACCAAATTGTCAAGCCGAATTACAAATAACTTTTCCAAGATCTTGGAGAATTGCGGCAGAAGCGAGATAGGTCTGTAGTTATCGAATATATGTTTATTTCCATTTTTATATATTGGAACTACTTTTGCAATTTTCATTTCTCTTGGGAAGGTGCCAGTAAGAAAGGACTCATTGCAAATGAACGTAAAAGGTTTTACCACATAATGAATAATTTCTTTTACTATCATCATATCGATGTTAAAACAATCTGTTGACCTTTTATTCTTCATTTTTTTTAACAATATCTATTATTTCATTTTCCTCAACCTCTCTTATTAAAAGTGAGTTTAGATTTTGTTTTGAGCCGTTACTATTTAATCTTTTTGTGTCTTTAGGTTCAAGGATTTTGTTAGCTAATGTAGGTCCAACATTAGTGAAAAAAGTATTTAGGGCATTTGAGTATGTGTTGTTCCAATAATTTATGATAATAGTTCCTCTTATTAGATCGAATTATGCTTATCAACTTATTTTTATACGATTACATCATGATTACATATAGTACGGCGTACCTTCTCCTCTCTCCAGGATGACAGGGACCGGCTTATAGATATACGCTCCATACTTGTGCTCCAGAGAAAAGAGCTCCTTGGAGGTAGAGCCGCCCCCGGGCTGCAGCCGGGGCGGGGCTGAGGAGGCTGGCCGAGCCAAGGCCCGGAGGAGGAGAGGTGTGGTCTGCGAGAGGCGGCGGGTCACGGGAAACATCTCTGCAACACACATGAGATTGGGGCAGTGTTAGATGTTGAGCTGAAGGGTCATCACAATGCAAATTTTGACTCCAAGTAATGAAGACATGCCCAATTTGATTGCATTTTTCTTTTCAAATCGGACCTCTATGTGACCAAGAAAGTCCCTCTATGACTCAGGGTCTCTTTTATGGAACTACTGGTGTCACTGATAGACTTTATTTGCTTCAGAAGTCATTTACAGTCCACACGGCCAACTGCAGATTTTGCTGAAATGTTGTGTCTGATGGTTTCGTATTCATCCACTTTGTGAATGTGGCGTGGGAATGAGCGGTTGGTGGTGGGAGCGGCCGTGGCTACAGCCGAGTGTTGAGTGAATGAAGAATACACGGAACTGGAAAAACCACCGTTGACGAGTAATGCGCCAATGAACCTTGCTCATCTTGGCAACAAATAAACCTAACTTGTAAAGGCAAAACTGTAGTCTGAAGTATTAGGTACTAGTTTGGACTAGTTTAATGTTCTTTTCATTTCAGTTTTGTAATGACAGGGCTAAAACAACAATAATCCCATCAAGTCCTTATTTGGTGCCATTAGATAAGGAGACCCACGTGGAGTTGTGATCGTACGTTTTATAAAGTTTAGTTTAGTGTTTTCCAGGGGTACAGGGGGGGGGGGGGGAGTGAGAACTGAGTAGAATTTCAATGTTACTTTCAAATAATAGTTTTCATGTTTTTCAGTTAAAGGTTTGACTTTTAGAGTATTTTTTATCTATATTTCAAACATAACACTCTAAACACTGAAAAATCTACAATCTATGTTAAGTTGCTCACAACAGTTACATTTGGGGGTACTCGGAGTATAAATGAATGCCTCAAGGGGTCCGTGGGTCAATAAAGCTTTAGGTTATTTAAAGATTTGAGAGGGACCATGTGGGAGCATTACAGTTTTTTGCCCGTTGCTTGAGCACAGTTTGCAAAACTTCGCTCATTGTGCCAAAACTCTACACACAAGGAAACACAACACAACACTGGGAAATACCATTCACATCTGTGTCAACCTGAAACTCTACTATCAAAACCTAAACTCTGCTATCAAAACCTAACATTCCTTTGTCAAAATGTAAGTCTGATGACAATGAATTCAGATAAAGCAAAAAATGTGTACAAATAAATACTGTAAGAGAAAAAGCACTATACTGTAAACACAGAAAATCATGGCAATTGTGTTCATGGCCTCTTTGACCTTGTCCTCCTTGTAGTACAATACAGTACTATAAACACTAAAATTACACACGATATTGAACTCTAAAACCAATACTAACAAATGTCCTAAACTAAATTCAGTCGATTTTTTTTTTTTAGCATAGCTTTTTGTATTATCGGGGCGGCACCATAGACTGTAAAAAAGAATAGACAGCTCCTCCTCACTCCTCCCCGTTTACCAAAATGACCACGTTCGAGGGGGAAATCATGGCGGATTTACAGGCTCCTCCTCTCCAGCTCCTCCTCTCATGTTCCTAAAAAGGGCATAAGGGCGGGATCTTGACTGTAGACCCGGCCCTGTAATGGGCGTGTATTTCTGTTGTAATCGCGCCCATGGCCAGGCAGCGACCTGTCAATCAAAGTCAGGCCCTCATTAATTATGCAAGATTTCTAAAATGTATACTACGATAAAAAGCCCGGTGCCCCAGATTGTTTTTAACCCAGCGTAATCACAGGAGGAATATCTAGCTCTAGCCACTTCTAAACCATTAGGCACCGGGCATTAAAGTTGTTTTTAACGTGTCTAAAGTCCAATGCATTCCAATGGGGGAATAGCGGTCATATGGAGGAACTACAGCAAAGGTGGAGCAATGGCGGCCTCCAGTGTCGTAGTCAAAAAGCAGAGCAGTCAGCGGCCATTGGGCGGCACGGTAGCACAGCGGTTAGCGCTCGTGCTTCACAGCTAGAAGGTCCGGGTTCGATTCCCACCTGGACGGGGCCTTTCTGTGTGGAGTTTGCATGTTCTCCCCGTGTCTGCGTAGGTTTCCTCCGGGTACTCCGGTTTCCCCTACCACTAAAAACATGTACAATAGGCTATAATTAGTCATAGCCTCACGTTGATACTATGACAAATTCTAGCCAATCCAAGCGCAGAGAAAGTTCTGACATAACTTATTTTTTATTTCATTTCATTTATTTCACAATTTCGCACATACAATTAGGAAATTCAACGTATAACCCATCAAGTATAGCTACATTGTGAAAATGGACACCCAAAAAGCTGCAAGCTTATCAACAGGGGTCCATAACCCACCACCCTGGGCAAAGATGATTTGCATATAACAAAAGAATGGCTCACATAAAACTAGCTCCCGCTGACCTCATCCGAGAGGTGAAGGCATATAACTGAACAGATGGCATTTCGATACTATATAATATACATTTATATCCTTTTATTTATTTTTTTTAATTTTTTTTTGCTTTCACCCTATATCAATATCTCACCCTACCAAAGTATCAGCGAGGCTGTACAGTACGGGCTTATTGACAGTCCAACAGATTATTTTTAAATCAGTTCTGAAAGGAACATTGAATAGATACATTTTGCAATTTATAACTGGTCCTAGTTACAATCCAACATGAAGAAACCTGTACGTACCTGCAGTCAACAACGGGAATGCACATCTCTGTGTGCACATACTAACGGCTGTCTTGGTACTTCATTTATTTGTAATGCTCAGCTCAAACTAAACGCCTGTTCTATGGAAAAGTAATAAAATAATAAGCAGTGTGTTAATACTTTACGAGCATATTATTAATGCTTATTAATACTTATACCATGGTCTGGGTGAATACGAGATTCTGATTGGCTGGTGGGTGCTAACAGGCGTGCATTATTTTGGTATAACCGCACACGTAGTCCGGCAGTTTAATCACTGGGATATCACTCCGCTGTGGGCATCGCCATAGCAACGCATAACACAGCTCAATCAGATAAGTGACTGACATGAGCGAATGAGATGGATTTTGTGGTTCATTGCGAAGTTTCTGGCCAAAACAAAACTTCTGACGAATGGGAAGTAGAGGAGAGCAAGCAGCTAGGTTAGTCTACTGTTGATAAAATATTAGCATTTCTGTTGAAAACTAAGGCTCTATTCATTATTTTCAGATTATTGAATGAACGCCTTTAGGAAACCCGGTTACAGACTTAATGATCCCGTTTGGTTTAAGAATTCATACAGTCTTTGGCCATTCCAAAGTAAATGTACGTAACGCATCTATTCACTCATAATGTTACTTGATGGCGACTCGTTGTGAGAGACGGCTACATTTCTGTTTAAGCCCCGGGGCCTTTGGGTACGTTAAGGCGGGCCTGCTTACGACCTCCCACTGTAAACTATAAATGCAGCCTACTTACGGAGAAAGTATTACATTTGACCAAAACAATGCAAATAAATGTACAGACGATATGTTTTGAGCTGGGTCATTCCATCCCAAATTCTCAGAATCTTCCCAGGTGACCCTCTCAGTTATGGAGGAAAAAATATAATAAATGTTGCCATTTTTAGCAGCCTATAAAAAAACTAGCACAGTTCTTCCTGGAAATATCTCAATGGACATTTTAGCCCTATACATGTTTCCCCTGCTGAGCTACAGCTCTTTAAAGCTGCTCACAAACACAAAAAACACCCGGGAGCAGAAAAGGTGGTTACAACCCCATGTTTTGTAAATTGTCTAAAATAATAATAATAATAAAAAAAATACTATTGGGAGTTAAAGCAAATCCTGTAATGCGTTCATTACACATGGGGAGGAACTAGAAACATAGCAGTGGTATTGGTATAGTATTATCCAAAGCCCGTAGCCTCTGCAGAGCACATTATTTCTTACTTTGCAGGATGACCCAAAGGATTACTACAGAAGTGTTTTCATTGCCCTGTAGCGCCAGTCTGAGGGCAGCACGCGGAACAGGACGGGAATAAAGCCGATCAGACCGTGCATGTGTCCAGGAGAGGGCAGGAGCAGGTCAATAGCCCTCATCTGGACCGGTACTGGGATAGTTTTCAACGAATCTTACAAAAAACGACTTTAAAGTGTGGAGGAGCTTTACTGCAGCTGTTTCCTCCAGTGTGATAAGAAAAAAAACCCGCACAGTTAGCCCGCGAGGGGACATGACGAGAATTTTGTTTTTGCGAAATAACGCAATCATATTTGGGTAGAGAACGAGGCCACTTACAGCATCTACGGCGTATAGATACGCTATCATCCTCCACACACAATGGAGCATCAATGGGGGAAATTAATTGACCTTTATTTCGAATTGTGTTTAAATTACAGAGAATCCAGATTAGTGCAACAGACATGGTATTAATGTAGCCTTAGCGAAACACATCTTATTAGCCTACGTATTACGTGGAGGCTGTGCGAGGTCTTGGAGGGTGTCCCAGAGTCCTGAGAGGCGATTTCAGATTAGCAGCTGCAGCAGTGACAAGCACCAGGATCGTCTGGAAATGCTCCAGCGCTTTCACCCATCCCGTCAAGAGCATGAATGGGGGATTTAATTGATCTTTATTTGAGTTTAAATTACAGAGAATTAAGATTAGTGTTGGCCAACAGACATGGTATTCCTGTGGGCTAAATGGCAAAGGGGGCACTCAAGGGGTAAGGAATACTCCGACCTGGCGGTTCTGGTTGAATTCATAACCAGAATTATACAGTTGTGTGCACGGTTCTGGACCGCAGGGATAAACGGTGGTTTAGGCATGAGAAAGGAAGACGTGCATTATCCTCAGAGAACTGGATTCAAACGGTGTGTCCAGAAGGCAAGCCAGGAGACATCAAAGAAGTCTTTTTCAGAGGACCTAACTTTATCTAACATATTGACTTTTACGACTTTTGTTGAAGAATTCATACGTTCAGCATTTAGTCGACTTGGGCGCTGGTAATTCCCGATCCAAAAGAGCGCACAATGATCCAGAGGCAAAGATGTCGCGCGCAGGGAGAGGGTCGTTTACGTTCTCAGACAGGCCACACTTTTAATTCAAGAGAAGCCAACGCTCCTTGACGGGATGGGTGGAAGCGCTGGAGCATTTGGGACGAACCTGGTGCCTGTCCGCGTGCTGGTGCCAATGACACTTAGCGCAGCTGCAGTGGGTAAGATGCGTAAAGACGCACCGCCTTTACGCAGCTATTTGGGGACAAGCGACAGCATTAACCCCCGGGTTGGTGGATAGATGATCGTACATTCAGGCCAGTTTTGTGCAGAGACTGACTGAAAGTTGCAGGTGCTGAACGTATTATGTAGGCTATGATCGGCCATGGGAATGGGCTGCGCAGGAATCTGGGGCTGACACCTCCACAATCGGCTAGACATCGGTCGGGGAGTGACCCTCTCTCCTGATCTCGGGGCATGGCTGTGCTAATCTGAAATCCTATAACAATTCTCTGTCCCAAGATCGCCTCTCAGGACCCTGGGACACCCTCCAAGACCTCGCACAGCCTCCACGTAATACGTAGGCTAATAAGATGTGTTTCGCCTAGGCTACATTAATACCATGTCTGTTGCACTAATCTGGATTCTCTGTAATTTAAACCCAATTCGAAATAAAGGTCAATTAATTTCCCCCATTGATGCTCCATTGTGTGTGGAGGATGATAGCGCATCTATACGCCGTAGATGCTGTAAGTGGCCTCGTTCTCTACCCAAATATGATTGCGTTATTTCGCAAAGTATTGCGAAATAACGCAATAAAAAATGTTCTCGTCATGTCTCCTCGCGGGCTCCGTACGATTGCCCCACATAAATCTATTAAGAAAAGTTGAGGCAGTGGAATGAAAAACATCTTTGGGTAGATCTTCATATTTTCATTTCGACATCGAGGTAAACTGAGCTTCACAACGGGAGGGGTCAATGCACCGCGGTTCATCTGCACCAGCACTATTGTTAAACTCCTCATCTATCATCGTAAAAAGGATCAAGAGGAAGAGCAGAGTTTACCTGTGTGGAGCAGCGCGGGGCAGGTCCGTTCCGTTGGAGCGCGGGAGGTGCAGTGTGTGTGCGTGTGTGTGACTGACTCACACACAGCGCGCGCTTTATAGAGAGAGTGCACGAGGGCTTGACTGCTGATTGGACACGGGCCAAGGCGAGCACCTGCGCAGGTAACGGGGACGGTACCACACGCTTTTCTTGACTTTTCTTATTCATAATTACTTCATTATTATTTATTTAGCATTTTCATGTTTTGGGACAGTCTGCTCAAAAACCTAAACTTTGAAACTCAGAAATGGCGAAATCTCCATTAATGTACACCCTAGATGGGAAAATTGTAACTTTCAAAAGCATTTTCTCACATTATGGCAGCAACATACATACATAGGTTATTAAGTTTAGGTGTCTTGCCAAAGGACATGCAGCAATGTGCACTGCCGGTGCGGAGTGAACCATCAATACTGCTTCCCCCGTGGTCAGACAGAACGTCATTATGAAAGTGTATTTATGTATTCATAAGCCTGATAACTACCATGTAATAATAACTCCATCCATTTTCCTCCGCTTTATCCGGGGCCGGGTCGCGGGGGCAGCAGTCTCAGCAGAGATGCCCAGACTTCCCGATCCACGCACACCTCCTCCAGCTGTTCTGGGGGGACCCCGAGGCGACACCAGGCCAGCTCGGAGACATAGTCCCACCAGCGTGTCCTGGGCCTTCCACGAGGCCTCCTCCCAATAGGACATGCCTGGAGCACCTCCCGAGGGAGGCGACCAGGAGGCATCCGGAACAGATGCCCTAGCCACCTCAGCTGGCTCCTTTCGACGTGGAGGAGTAGCGACTCTACTCCGAGCTCCTCCCGGGTAACTGAGCTCCTCACCCGATCTCGGAGGGTGCGCCCAGCCACCCTGCGGAGGAAACACATTTCGGCCGCTTGTATTCGCGATCTTGTCCTTTCGGTCATTACCCAGATCTCATGACCATAGGTGAGGGTGGGATGACCATAGGTGAGGGTGGGATGACCATAGGTGAGGGTGGGAACGTAGATCGATCGGTAAATCGAGAGCTTTGCCTCAGACTCAGCTCCCTCTTCACCACAACAGTCCGATACAGCGACCGCATCACTGCTGACGCCGCACCGATCCGTCTACCGATCTCACGCTCCATCCGTCCCTCACTGAGAACACGACCCCGAGATACTACATTGTAGTCATTATTTATTCACTATATACTTGGTGGAGTAAAGCTACTATTGTAGCCCAGCCGCCCCTGGGGCAGACTGACTGAAGGGAGGCTGCCAATTTGCAACCACCACCAACCACTCACTCACACTCTCATTCACCCTGGCCTATTGTACATGTTTTTAGTGGCAGACACGTGGAGGACATGCAAACTACACGCCCTTCTAGCTGTGAAGCACGAGCGTTAACCGCCGGGGGGCCACAGCTGCCCTGGGGTAGACTGTCAGAAGCAGGAAGCGAGGCTGGCGTGAGGCTGGTGTTCTAACTGCGGAGCAATCACAGGTAAAGAAGAATAAGACCATTACGATCTCGATAAATGTGTTGGACCAACACGTGTGAGGAGGAATAATAACTTCTGTGTGGAATATATTTCTCTGGTGAAAAGTGGACATCTCAAGCTCTTTAAACACGTGCAACGCCAAAGACTTATTATTTATATTGTATTCTCAGCAAAATGCCCCACAAATTTAAAGAAATGAAAGAAAGTATCCCATTTCCCTTTATCTCATTCCTCACATTATTTACTGAGCTCCACAAAACAAGGGGACATTTTATATATATATTTTTCCCTTGAAGCTTTCACTAGCTTATTCAGAAATCAAATACCCTAACCCCCCTGGAAAACATCTTTGTATCTAATATGTCAACAACAAACACATTTAAAGCTCTACAGTATTCTTTCACTTATCCCACATCACTTTTCTTACACAGTGTAAACATGTGATCGGGCTGAACCTGAATGAGCCAACACTGGTCAGTCCCGCTCATCAGGCGCCTTATGTTGTAACATCCACTGGAAACCTTTTCATTTTGTCATCGGTCTCTTATAGCGACAAGTTTTACACAACTCGGGATGGAATTTTGTGTGTGTGTTAAACTCAGACGAAAACCAAAAGTCATGGGGGAACTTGAAAATGTGCAAAAGTTGATTTCCTGTTTTGGTCCTGATTGATTTGATTCAAATTGGCTCTGTCTTTATTTGTGTTTCTATTCTTTGTATTTATTTATTTGTTTTACACTACCCCTTGACACATTGTACCTGCTGACTAGAATGAACAGTGCTTTGTAACCATGGTAATAATGGAGTAATGTGTGTCAGCAGGAGGTGCATCATGTAATTAGTCATGAGACCATTAAAGCGCATGTGACAGGGTTGAATGCTTTTGAAAATGTGACAAACAGAAAACCGCTGAATGAATTTTCCAAGACAAAATGAATGTAAAACTAAACTTTCTCCAGTTAAATACAGATAAAACTGAGATCATTGTTTTCGGCCCACAAAAACACAGAGCGCTTGTTATTGGTCATCTCGAAGCGCTTTCACCGGGACCGAAAATTCAAGCCGGAAATCTAGGGGTAGTCATGGACTAGGTGTTATTATGGACTCAGCCTTGAATTTGAACAGTCATGTTAAGTCCATGACATCAGCGGCCTTTACCACCTATACAACATCTCTAAAATAAAACAGTGTCTAAACCAGACTTGGGGGGGATGAATTCATGCGTTTGTCTTGAGTCGGTTAGACTACTGTTCACTGGCCTCTCTAAACATGCTGTCAGACAACTGCAGTATATCCAACATACTCCTGCTCCAGTCCTGACCAGAACCAGGAAATACCACCACATTAGTCCAGTGCTCCGGTCTCTGCACTGGCTTCCTGTCACTCAGAGAATAGAATTTAAAACAGCTCTGCTCGTGTACAAGTCTTTTCATGGTTTAGCACCAAAGTCCATCTCTGACATGTTAGAGCCGTATGAACCATCTCGGGCCCTGAGAACTTCAGGGAGGGGTCTCCTGGTGGTTCCCAGAGTCAGGACTAAACACTCACTGAGGCTGTATGGAACAGCCTCAGTGAGGACGTGAGACAGGCCTGACTAGGTGTAAGTTCAGGCTGAAAGGACACCTTTTTACTGCTGCCTTTGGAGATTGATTGTATTTCCACAAATTTTAATATATACATATATTTTTTTAAATGTAATTTTATTGTGTTTTTAATGCTTTTTATTGCATTTTCTTTTCTTGTGTTTGGGTGTCTGGTGTTGCTGTGAGGCACATTGAGTTGTCATGTACATGAAATCTGTCGTACAAATAAACTTGCCTAATATCTGTTCTCAGTCATAATTATCATTTCATTTCAGAGAAGCAGCACTTGAAAGGTTCCCTAATATTAAAAAAAAGAGTGGATATTAGAGTGTATTCTCAGTGACCCAGCGGCTGTATGGGTGGTGGGGACAGCGCCTTTATTTTCCATCCCAGTGGCTCCTATGATGCTTCAGGATAGATTTTATTTCTGTTTTTTTTTTTTAAGGTTTCTGGTAGGTTTTCGGAATGAAATGCATACGTAACCATGGATACGGTTCAGTCAGCAGTGAAAACCTAAAGAATAATTGATCCTGGAGCGTCCTACAGGCCATCGGGACGGTAAGTAAAGGCCCTATGCCAACAACCGAGGCATCTGCTGGGTCACTGAAAGATATGTTTAAGATCATCCTTTTTTTTTTTACATCAAAAATTTCACAGTGATGATTTTTAATGAAGAAATGTTGGGCAGAAAAGTTACACTCTGAAGCTACTGACAGGAATCCCGAGCAGCTTCTTCAGACATCCTGCACTGCCTCTTCGTCGCTGAGTCTGGGCGGTGAACGAACACGGAAACATAACTTAACATATTTCACTTTACTCTTCATTTTTTTTTTTTACTTTATTTTATTCTAGTTCTGTTACATTCACTTGCAACCATTGCCAACAGGGGGAGACACACATGATCAAACTTGGGGGAAACAAACAAACACACGCACACACACACACGCGCACACACACACACGCACACACACACACGCCAGCTACAGGTCTTCTCCAAAAACATTCAGCTTGTCAAACACATTAAGAAGAGAGAGTGCAGATTTACATTTCATACATTTTAAAGATATCAGATAGTTTCCTTTAAGTTGTCTCTTAAACACTGTGAAAATAGGCATGACTTTTTTTTCCATTTGCAAGAATGAATAAAATATTTCGAAAGGATTAATAAACTGTTCAAAGCATAGTCTGTCTGTGAGTCCTTCAGGGAAATCCCAAAAATTATATTGTCCAATGTATGTGAGTCCTGCTGCAGCTGGATTTTCGAAGAGAACCAGTCCATAAAGTCTTCCCAACATGTGCTTGTGCACATACATGTGCCTGTGCACATACATGTGCTTGTGCACATACATTGATAAAACAGATGTTTAGTGGTTTCAATGTCACAGAAAGTACAATTGTTATAACTATACCAAACCTTACTCTGAGAAGCTCACTGGATGGTTATATCGCATTCAAAATTTTGAAATGAACTTCCTTAGTTTTTGGACTAACAGGAAATTTTAAATATTTAGTTCTTATATTTGTAATCTGTTCTTTTGAAAAGTTTTGAACAATTGAGTTTCTGTTAGATTTGATTGGATAAAAGTCATCATTCAGACACTTTCGCAAAGTTTTGTTTGGTATCTCTTTTCCCAGTAAATCTCACTTACATTTATTAATGATTTCTAACAAGGTTTTGAACGAAACGGATTGTTCATAATGTACGATGTTTGGTGGCTAATGCTAACGGCTATAGGAAACACTGAGCAGGCTAACGGACTCTGAAAAGTCTCCCAGACAAGCCGTCTGGCTGTCCACTAGGGGTTCACGTTAGCGCTTAATACTCGGTTAACCATGTGTGTGCGCACCAACCAACCCCCCCGCGCACGCCGCCCCCTCCATTACGTTATACTGACAGACGCAAAAGGGGTTTTTCATTGTTAACACCTTTATTAAATGGCTGGAACACATTTATAACTAAATTAATTTATAGAAATAAAACGCAGTGGTAATGACAGAGCAGGCAAAGTAGGTCACTGACTTACGTTCACGTGGCCCTACGGGGTTTTTTGTGAATCATTTACAAGATGCTAACAAACTATTTACACTGCTATGATTAGCTTATAACTTTTTTCTAGCATGTTACCGCTGGGAATATTTACTGATATATTATTCTGTTGTTGTTACAGTTTCACACCTGCCATATAAATGCAAAGGTCTAAACCCATACTGGCGTCAGTGACTTATTGTGTGGAGGTGTTTATCTCGCTGGATAGCAGAAAGGTTCTGTGAGGCCAGTACAATAAGGAAGTCAGGTCACCCTCTGTCCCTGTGGCTCTGTCTCATTGGTAACATCGACCAATGAGACGGAGCCCGAGTGCAGCCAGAAAGTGGGCACGAGTGGTTCCTTGAATGCTGTATCCTCAAATGTGGTTATGAGTGTCAGCTCCTGTCCTGTTACACTGTAGTAACTCAGAGTCCCAGCCTCCCAGTTCAGATACAACGCCATTTTTTGAGATGGAAACTCACATGTTTTCCTGTGAGGTCTTTTCTGAGTGGGTGCTTGCTTTGCACTTTTGTCAAACTCTAGACAACTGTGTGGCCGGTTAGAGCAGAACACAGCCCAGCAGGCGTCGTCGGAGCCTATGACACTTTTCGTAGCAGCTCCTTTGTAGCTGACTCCGATGCCCACAGTGCCGTCCCACTCCAGCTCCCAGTAACAGAGACCGCTCAGCTCCTGCTCACAGAAAACATGGCGGACGCTCACACCCTTGGCTTCTGGAATCTTCTCAGTCACGTTTTTCCAGGTCCTAGCTTTTTGGCCCTCAACTATAATCCGTGGATGTTTAAATCCTCCATCAAAGGTCAGGTCTGCGGTGTCTGAACACATATGAGTAAAATTAGACATTTACCTCTTGGTCAAATAACAATGCAACTTACATTTCTTTAATCCTGGCTTCAATCTGTGCTCGCAGCAGTGGTCCAGACTGGAAAACAAACATTATTTAATATTTGACAGAGAGATAAATATTATCTAGTAGTTAGTACTTTGTGCGTTCCCTTTTCAACATCACACCTTTATTTAAATTGGTTGGGACACTGCAGGTTAATACACACATGTGGTGAATCATCAGAACCGTTTTCTGCAGATACATATATAATCCCTAAATAAAAGGATCCTAGTGGTAATACATAGAGAGGGGGAAACAGAAAGTACCCGTTTATTACTTTGATACTTACCAAACCTTTTTTAACGTTGCATTTGGATCGTTTTCCAGAGCTTGCAGGTTTTGCCCCTCTGGCCCTGGATGATTGTAGCTCAGATCTAGTTCCTCGAGATTAGAGGACCCGTTAGATCTGAGAGCTGAAGTCAGGGAGGAGCAGCCCTCTGCTGAAATCCTACAGCCTGCCAGTCTGTGGACAAAAACAGCAGAGAACATCCACTAGGCAAAAGAGCAAAGGTGCCTGGTCAACCACCATAAGGGAACATACAGGTGAAACTCGGACAATTCGAATATTGTTCAAATTTAATATTTGTAATTCAACTTAAACTGTGAAACTAATATATGACATAGACTCATTACATGCAAAGTGACATATGCTAAGCCTTTATTTGTGATAATTTGATGATTGTGGCTTACAGTCCATTTTCAATTTTATAAGATCTTTAATTTGGGGTTTTTACACGATGAGTCATAATAATCAAAATTACACTCAACAAAAATATAAATGCAACACCTTGGTTTCTGCTCCATTTTTCATGAGATGGACTTAAAGATCTAAGATCTCATTCCAGATACACAATATTACCATTTCTCTCAAACATTGTTCACAAATCAGTCCAAATGTGTGATAGAGAGCACTTCTGCTCTGCTGAGATAATCCATCCCACCTCACAGGTGTGCCACATCAAGATGCTGATCTGACGTCATGATTAGTGCACAGGTGTACCTTATACTGCCCACAATAAAAGGCCACCCTGAAATGTGCAGGTTTTTGCTTTATTGGGGGTCTGGGGACTCAGAACCAGTCAGTATCTGGTGTGACCACCATTTGCCTCATGCAGTGCAACACATCTTCTTCACATAGAGTTTATCAGATTGTCAATGGTGGCCTGTGGAATGTTGGTCCACTCCTCTTCAATGGCTGTGCGAAGTTGCTGGATATTAGTGGGAACTGGTACACGCTGTCGTATTCGCCAGTCAAGCACATCCCAAACATGCTCAATGGGTTTCATGTCCGGTGAGTATGCTGGCCATGCAAGAACTGGGACATTTTCAGCTTCCAAGAATTGTGTACAGATCCTTGCAACATGGGGCCGTGCATTATCTTGCTGAAACATGAGGTGATGTTCACCTAACCCTAACCCTAACCCTAACCGAGATTCACCCGTGAAGAGAACACCTCTCCAACGTGCCAGACGCCATCGAATGTGAGCATTTGCCCACTCAAGTCTGTTACGGCGACGAGCTGGAATCAGGTCAAGACCCCGATGAGGACGACGAGCTGGAGTCAGGTCAAGACCCCGATGAGGACGACGAGCTGGAGTCAGGTCAAGACCCCGATGAGGACGACGAGCTGGAGTCAGGTCAAGACCCCGATGAGGACGACGAGCTGGAGTCAGGTCAAGACCCCGATGAGGACGACGAGCTGGAGTCAGGTCAAGAACCCGATGAGGACGACGAGCTGGAGTCAGGTCAAGAACCCGATGAGGACGACGAGCTGGAGTCAGGTCAAGAACCCGATGAGGACGACGAGCTGGAGTCAGGTCAAGACCCCGATGAGGACGACGAGCATGCAGTTGAGCTTCCCTGAGACGGTTTCTGACAGTTTGTGCAGAAATTGTTTGGGTATGCAAACCAATTGTTTCAGCAGCTGTCTGAGTGGCTGGTCTCAGACGATCTTGGAGGTGAACCTGCTGGATGTGGAGGTCCTGGGCTGGTGTGGTTACACATGGTCTGCGGTTGTGAGGCCGGTCGGATGTACTGCCATATTCTCTGAAACGCCTTTGGAGACGGCTTATGGTGGAGAAATGAACATTCAATGCACGAGCAACAGATCTGGTTGACATTCCTGCTGTCAGCATGCCAAGTGCACGCTCCCTCAATGCTTGTGGCATCTGTGGCATTTTGCTGTGAGACAAAACTGCACATTTCAGGGTGGCCTTTTATTGTGGGCAGTATAAGGTACACCTGTGCACTAATCATGATGTCAGATCAGCATCTTGATGTGGCACACCTGTGAGGTGGGATGGATTATCTCAGCAAAGCAGAAGTGCTCACTATCACACATTTGGACTGATTTGTGAACAATGTTTGAGAGAAATGGTAATATTGTGTATCTGGAATGAATTTTAGATCTTTAAGTCCATCTCATGAAAAATGGAGCAGAAACAAAGGTGTTGCGTTTATATTTTTGTTGAGTGTATAACAAATAAAGGCTTCACATATTTCACTTTGCATGTAATGAGTCTATATCATATACAGTATTAGTTTCACCTGTATAGTCGGAGTCAAGTTCAAATAATGAGTGTCTGATACTGTGGTGAGTTTGTGCAAATATAGGAACTAGAATTTATTTTTAAGGTTAACAGTCACTGTTTTTATCAAATACAGTTGCAATTTTATGAGATATTTCCTAATAAATGAGTAACTCTTGTTTCCAAATTTCATTGCAGTGCAACACAATAAGTAACAGTACTTCACAGACTGACTACAGTCCGTCTGATGCTTGGCCCAAAAAAGTGGTTTAAAGGTTCTTGGGACCAAATGGGGCAGAGGACAAACAAAAAGTCCCAACTGATAATGGCCTGAGATGTACTGTAGTAAAAAATAAAAATAAAAACTGCTGCTCCACTCCTGCACATGAGCAAATGACCCCGGTGGACTACAGGTGTAGTGTGCAGACCTGTTAAAGAGCAACGTCTTACCTGAGAATCTTGAGTTTGCAGTGGAAGCTTTTTAGTCCTTCACAGAGTTTGGCGACGCCCGAGTCCATCAGCTCATTGTGACTCAGATCCAGTTCAGTGAGATTTGAGGAAGATGACATTAAGACCGAGGATGACAGACCAGTGCAGGACAGCTCAGAGAGTTCACACCAGCTCAGCCTGGGATCATTACAAGTAACAAAGTTAAACAGGCAAGGTGTAGTATCTCATTTATAAAGACCTTTAAATGTACTTAGTTACATTAACCTTTGTATTTCATGCTTTAACTTCAAACAATATGAAAATGTGTGTGTTAAAGTTGGTCAGGATAAGTCACTGCTCTTAAGCATTCAAAGGGGCATACCACAGGGCTTTATACTGGGACCGTTGCTGTTATTAGACTTATTAAACCATACATTCCAAACCAGGTCACCCTTCTGTACATGCACTCTATGATATTCTCAAACTCATATTGCATGACAGCATGGGCCCAGGCTGCTCTCTCAGACACCAAACACATCAGGAGCCTCATTTATTAAACTGTGCGTGAGACTCTGAATTTGAAAGTGCGTAGTAAAGTATACTATTTATAAAAGACTGCGTATGCGCAGGTACGCACACATGACTGCAATCTTCCCTTCGCTGATTACATGTGGAGCAGAAAGCTGCAGACATCACGGCACGCCCTCTGCCCGCCTCCATTTGACCATAAAAGGCAATGCAAAGTGATTTATGAATGAGATTTCCCTAAACATGAGTTGGTAATGAGAGGGTTTAACCGAAGGCGAGGGACAGGGAGGGGGGGCCGCCGCTGCAGCTCGTGCAGAGACGACACAGGCTCGAGGAGATTTCATGAAGAGTGAGCTCTGCTTCTCTGATCACACGGCATCTTTCTGTATATCCATCAATAAAACTCTAAACACGTTTAGAACATAAAGAAGAGCCTTTACTGTTGGCTGTATTTGCCAATAGCAAGCTTTGGGTTTGCCTATAACCACACAGTAAACCGTGGGGCATTTCATTCTTTCATTCATTCATTTATTATTCCTGCTTCCTGTTTAAAAGGCTTCAGCGAGTGCCAGTGTGCATACGTGCACGGGGATGAGCGTTCACGACCGTGCACGTATGCGCACCAATAAGAACAACTAAAGTACACAAACAAGTTGCTTATGTTTTTAACAAATATCGTGATAAGTTGCTCATTTCATTCAAATCTTTGTCATTTCTGAAGATAATAAAGTTCAAATGAACTAGTTCTATAAACACGACTTCCTCAAACTGGCTTCCCCTCCCTCGTTCCTCTCCCCATCTTTCAGCAGTGTTTCTGAAAAGTGTGCACGGCAGCGATATATTTTGCGTGGAGAAGTGCAATGTTTCACGTTCAGTTCGTTTTCTATAAATACCACCTTTGGCGCAGAGGAGCGGCTACGCAAAGTTCTGGCCTCATTTTGTGCGCAGCAACATTGATAAATGAGGCCCCAGGTCATTATACAATCAAACTATTATGGACAAGAAGCCAGTCTGCTTCCATCACTGCAATATTCTCCAGAAGTATACATTCTTAAGCTTTGAAAGCTTTAAGAATTTGTTAAATTTTAATCAAAAGGGAAGTTAGATATTGGTCTAACGATGGCGCAGATGGTAGAGCGGATCGTCTCATGATCGGAAGGTCAGGGGTTTGAATCCCGCCTCCTGAAGGTGCATGCTGTCGTTGTGTCCTTGGGCAAGACACTTCACCCACCTTGCCACCAGTGTCTGTGTACATAGGTGTATGAATGGGTGAGAGGTTCCTTGCTGTAAAGCGCTTTGAGTGCCTAATGTAGGTGGAAAAGCGCTATATAAGTTGAGACCATTTACCATATTTTTCATTCGATTTGGGATTCGTTACTTGAATGAGTTCAAGCAGGCAATTGTGTGAATGAGGAATGGATGAATGCCCCCCCCCCACTCAGCTCCCCACCTCCACCTACGAGTTTGCAGCAATTGTCAGAAAATCCCAATGGTTTTTCTAAACTGTTCAGCCCTAACAAGCAATGACAACAGGTATAGAAACATGTTTTTAGTCCTGAGCGTATAGTTGATGAGCGGAGGTCTAGAAGAGTATAAATGGTACTTACAAAGCCTTTGTTGCTACTTTTACCACCGGCATCATCCCCAGAAGGACTTTCTCTGATTTGAAATATTTTTTCAAATCAAACACATCGAGCTTCTCATCTGAGGTCAGCAGCACAAAGGTCAGAGCAGACCACTTGGAAGGAGAGAAGTTTTCATAGTCATTTTTCTCTGAATGCAGATACTTCTTGATCTCTTCCACAAGAGAGTGATCGTTGAGCTCATTCAGACAGTGGAACAGGTTCATGCTCATGTCGCCATCACCAGAACCTTCATTGATCTTTGTTTTTATGTAGGCAATGGTTTTTTTGTTTATCCGCACTGTGTCTTCAGGGGTTTTTATCAAACCCTTCAGGAGATCCTGATTAGTCTTTAGAGAGAGGCCAAGAAGAAAACGAAGGAACAGATCCCAGTCTCCGTATTTACTTTCCAAGGTTTTGTCTACAGCCGATTTGTAGAAATCTGAAGCAGAGTCATTTAAATCAAACTCATTTGAAGCAACTGAAGCAGAACAGCTTGAGTCAGACTCATCATTTGAGGAGGCGCAGAACACATTTTCACCCTTATTATTGAACATGTAAGAGACATGAACGGCTGCAAGGAACTCTTGGATGCTCAGATGAACAAAGCTGAAAAGAGGTTTTGGATAAAGTTCACTTTCATTTCGTTTAACCTTTGTGAGCAGGCCTGAGTAAACAGTAGCTACTACATCCAGCCCACACGACTCGAGGTCCTCTTCAGTGAACAGGAGGTCTCCTTTCTCTAGCTGTTTAAAAGCAAGTTCGCTCAAACCTAAGATGGTTTTGACATTTCTTTCATTCCAGATTTTCGAACCCTCCTCTGAAGCTTCACCATACTTTGAATTGGCCTGTCTGCACTGCAGCAGAAGGAAGTGACTGAACAAATCTGTCAAAGTCTTTGGCGCCTCCAGGTGATCGTTTTGTACAAAAGACTCAAGAACATTTGCAGTGATCCAACAAAAAACAGGAATATAACCCATCAAGTAAATGCTTCTGGACTTTTTTAGACATAACAAGATTTTCTCAGCCAAATCTGGATCGAAGCGCTTTCTGAAATACTCTTCCTTCTGCTCGTTGTTGAACCCTCGGACCTCAGTCACCCGGTGAACCTTGTCATTGGGGATGCACAGAGAAGCAGCAGGGCGAGAGGTGATCCAGACTTGAGCTTCGGGAAGCAGGTTACCAACTATGAGGTTCATCAAAAGATTATTTACTGTAGTTTTCTGCCGAATATCTTTCAGTATAGAATACTGGCGAAAGTTAAGATCCAGGCGACACTCATCGAAGCCATCGAGAACAATCAGGATTTTGTACTGTTCGTAATTGGTTATTTCTGACGTCTTCATGCAGGGGAAGAACTGATGGAGAAGTTCCTCCAAACTAAACCCCATGTTGTTCCTCAAATTTAATTCACGAAAAGGAAGAGGGAAGGTGAAGTTTATATTCTGAGTGGAGGGTCCCTCAGCCCAATCCAACATGTACTTCATCGATGCAAAAGTCTTACCAATTCCTGCAATCCCAGTTGTAAGCACAGTCTTGATTTGAGCTTGTGGTTTGTCTGAAGAAGGTTTGAAAATGTCCTTATAATGAATTGGTACTTCCTTCCTCACTTCTATGTTCCTTGCCTGTTGAACCTGTCTGGTCTCACTTTGTTGGAAAACTTCACCACTCTCTCCTTCAATGATGTAAAGGTCAGTGTAGATGCTCTTTAGGGAAGCAGAATTTGAAGTACATCTGTCAACACCTTCAGCCACAAACTCGAACTGTTCAATCAGCTCCTTTTTGAGGTTACGTTGACTCACAAGGTCTGGTTTTTCTGTAAAACACACACAAAAGACAAATAAAACAAACTGTGGCTGCGATAACACATACATAAATAGAAAAACGAAACTACAATACAGCAAGGTAATAATACCTGCTGTCACTGAGGAGCAATATGAGAGTATAAATAAGGATGGGACATTTTCACTGATCCATATCAATGTTAGAAGCCAATATAAATCAAATCAAACTTTATTTATAAAGCGCTTTTCATACCGAAAGGTATCACAAAGTGCTTTACAGATAACAAACAGACAAACAGGTGCATGCGCACGCGCACACACACGCACACGCACACACACACGCACACACACACACACACAAAATATATCATTAGGACTAAATAAATAGATGTGAGTTAAAAGCTAAGCTAAAAAGGTGGGTCTTGAGCCTGCTCTTAAAAACATGAACGTTCTCTGTGGTCCTGAGCTCCTCCTCAGGTCGTTCCAGAGGCGAGGGCCATAGTATTGGAAAGACGCCTCGCCGTGAGTCTTTCTGTTGACTTTAGGAATAACTAGGAGACCCCAGCCGGAGGAGCGAAGGGGCCGTGAAGGTTCATAAGGTAAAAGCAGTTCTGAAAGATAAGAAGGACCAAGACCATTAAGACATTTAAAAACCATTAAAAGAACTTTAAAATCGATCCTGAAACACACGGGGAGCCAATGCAGCGACTCTAAAACCGGTGTAATGTGGTCCCGCCTCCTGGTCTTCAGGACACGAGCTGCTGAATTTTGTAAAAGTTGTAAACCTGAGATCCTCTTTTTGGGAAGACCAGAAAGCAGGGCATTACAGTAGTCAATACGACTGGTGATAAAAGCATGCATTAGCGTCTCCGTGTTGGCCCGAGAGAGAATGGGGCGGGGCTATGTTCTTTAGATGGTAAAAACCTATCTTTGTGATATTCTTAATGTGTGGAATTAAAGTCTCTAATATTTTCTCAATATTTCTCAAACTTGATTTTGAATAATGTCAGTAAACCTCGAGTTCTTTTTAAAACGATTGGTTCTGTTTTTAATCCGAGTCCGTCCACTTCATTGGAGATGACAAGTGAAACTTGTAAACAATTCCTCTCCTTTTTTAATGAGATGGTTGCTGCTATTAGGGCCAACATATCTCCCTTCATTGTGGTGTTTGGTATCCACGCAATGTTCAGCTGTTTTTTGTCAGTTTGAGTCTGTGTCATTGTCTGTGCTCACAGGGATAGTTAAAAAACTTAAACCCTCCTCCTGTCCCACAGACCCGGTCCCTCCTCGCTTTTTTAAAGAGGTTTGGGACACCATTGGCTCTTCTGTCAGAGAGATCATCAACAGCAGCTTGGCTTCTGGCATAGTGCCTTTTTTGTAAGAAAGCTGTAGTTGAGCCTTTGATTAAAAAACCTGGTCTTGACCCTGCAAATTTGACAAATTATCGGCCAATTTCCAAACCACCCATGATATCGAAAATCTTAGAGAAATGCGTTTTTGCACAGTTGCAAAAAATTTTAGATGAAAATGGCACTTTAGACCCATATCAGTCAGGCTACAAAGCTTTGCACAGTACTGAATCTGCACTTTTAAAGGTTTTTAATGACCTGTTTTTAATGACTGATTCTGGAGGCTCTGCCATTTTAGTGCTTTTAGACCTAACGGCTGCTTTTGACACAGTCGACCACACAATTCTTTTAGACCGTCTTAGAGATCGCGTGGGTGTCAGGGGGACCGCGTTAGAGTGGTTTAGGTCCTACCTGTCGGAGAGGTCATTCTCCGTCAGGCTGGAGGACTCCACTTCATCTTCTGCGCCGCTTCACTGTAGAGTCCCCCAGGGATCTATCCTGGGACCCATTTTGTTTGCTATATATCTCCTCCCACTTGGAGAGATTTTTAAGAAGCATGGCATGTCTTACCACTTTTATGCAGATGACTGTCAACTGTACATGCCCATTGCTAAGAATGACCACAGCCCCCTGACACCCCTGCTCGACTGTCTAGGTGACGTCAAGGCTTGGTTAGCCCAGAATTTTTTTAAACTGAATGAGGGAAAAACAGAAATAATGACATTTGTATGTAACCTCACAGACTTGGGATCACTCCAAAACTACTCCAACTAGTCAGGGCAGCTGGGTGGGGACTTGTTGATTGAAGGCTACCACCCACTCTTAACAGGCCACTATACACTCTGGCTTTTTAATGCCCCACACTAGATAGGGTATACAATTTGGGCATATCATTATCATAATAATGATAATTAATAGTGGATAGTAATGACACCAAGGAAGTAGCAAGATGACAGAATATAATGTCCAATCGGATCGGCCCCTGAGTATCGTGATATGTGGATTGTCCCAGTCCTAGTACTTATATAACTGCCAGTCAAATAAAAGAAGATGTTGCAGGGCTGGGTACCAGTACTGGATCTATCTGTGTAACTGAGTGTTACCACCAGTCAAACCAGAGTCAAAACGGGTCAGCCAGGTACACGTTTTGAGACCGTGCTCAGCCCTGGGCCAAAGCGAGCCGTACTGATACTAACGTGATGTAGATGGACTGCTGGCCTCTGATTGGCCAGAGGAGAGAGGACAGCCCCCACTAAAACAGGCAGGTCATACGAGACTTAATATTTCACAACATCCAGTGGTGTAGTCTACGTGATACGCAGGTATACGCTGTATAACCAACAGAAAGCCTGCAGAATTACCGTATAACCACTACAAATAAAGCAAAGATACGCATCACTCATTTGTGCAGTGGTATTTTCTTTCTGTCCGATTAGAGACTAGCCCAAACTTTACAAGTAGTAGCCATTTCCTCGACCCCTCAGCCCTCTCTCTCTTTCTCTAGAGACAGACACGCTCCCGTGTTGTCTGGGCGTAAAATAAAACCCCAAGAATAGCTGATATTCTGAGGCTTATTAACACTTATTAACGATCCTCATGGTGCTGGAGGAGTCAGCGCAGCTTCTTCCCTGTCAACTCCACCTTCCCTGTTCATCCCCGCTCTGAGAGTCCTCCATGTCGGCCCATCGATGCACATTTCTCCGCAAAGGCAGTGACAGGTGTGGGTTAGTCTGTATTTTACAAGAAAGCGCTGAAGTCCGCGGGAAAGACGCCGTGTTGACTGTTCCAAATGTGCGTTTTACACTCAGACACGGGAGACTTCGCTGGAAAGGCTGGTTTATACTTCAGCGACAGCTCCGCATTTTGAAGTTATTTTTCATGAATATATTGTTTCTATGATTTAGTGATTTTGTGTCTTTTTATGTTATAAAAAAAAAAGGAAAATAGACATAACAACGTGAAGGCAGAGGAGATACGCGGTTCAAACGATCAAGTTCAAACGATTCTGGCTTACATTAAGCGAACGGAGCCGCAGTGGGCGGGACCGGCCGCCGAAGTATAAAAAAGGCCTTAAAGATGCGCCTTGCCCACAGCGCTGACCGAGCCACACGCTCCCCTTCCTTCATAACATTGTCCAAAAACACGTCCTTCTCCACGAAGCAGCGCGCATGGGGGTGTGCATGTGGGGGTTGATCAGAGTGTGTGGGGGGGTGCATGTGGGGGTTGATCTGAGTGTGTGGGGGGGTGCATGTGGGGGTTGATCACAGTGTGTGGGGTTGGGAAGAGCAGACTGGGCTTTATTCATATAAATGTTCACTTTGGCTTCTGTCCCACAGCCTGATTTAGCAACAACCTGTACAATCCTATATAGTCTAATAAAAACATCTGAAAAAGGGCTCCGTTAACACTTTTGTGGTTCCGGAATGTTAGGGGTTGGCAACCTTGTTTTTATGTTAATATAAGATGTTGGAAACATATTTCATGAATATGCCACTTGCGTATCGCGTTCGTTTGTTTTTTATGGAAGGAATAAGAGAATGTTTACCAAAAAGTCGCATCTCCAGTCATGCACTATCATTCATATAAAATGAAATATCTGCGATATTAAACAAGATTTTCTCATGAAATTTGCACTGTATGTGTAGATTGACATTATGTCACCTCACAGGAAATCTTTGCTTTATAGGTTTAAAAATAAACAAATTATAGTTTTTCATAGTAGAAACAAGATGGCCGCCGTAACTGAACTGGCTGATACTCAGTTTGATTGTTGTATCTTCATATTTTCTGAAATAACTGACACTGTATATAGACTATATCAACCTCATGCAGTGTGCAACATTTCATCTTCATCGGTTAATGCATAAATAAATTACATGAAATTTAATCAGTGAATGTTAACCGAAATGGCTCATTTTCACACATGTACTGTTGTCACATAAAATGAAATATCTTCAATATAAAATAAGATTTTCTCATGAAATTGGCATAGTATGTGTGGTTTTACATGATACTATCAACTCTCAGGAAATGTTGGCCTTACAGGTTTGAAAATAAACAAAATATGTGAGTTTTATTGATTGAAGAAACAAGATGGCCGCTGTAACTGAAATGACTGATATTCAGTGAAATTATAAAGAAATTGAATTTGAGTCTAATTATACTATAAAAAGAGAATTCAGCACATAGAAGCTTTGCCCCTCAGAAATACTCACACTGGCCCTCATTTATCAACATTGCGTAAACAAATGGTGTATGCGTAGGTGTATTTGCGATATACACCAGAGGGGGCGTGACATTTATGAACCTGTGTTTCCGCTCAGATCTGATCGTACGCAAGAGCAGCTGATGGTAAATGCCACGGAGAAATCCCACCGTCATTTGAATGAAACGCCCAAAAATATTCACGTATGAGGAGGCCTCACCCATGGGTTTTACGGCACGCACAAAACACGGCAAAAGAGAACATTTCTCCAACCAGGAAATGATAAATAGTTGTTTATATGATATTAAAAAATCTGTCAGTAACCAATGTTAACCTTATAGCCAATCCAAGATCACATTTACTAATAAAAAAAGAGGAAAAAAAAGAAATAGGCTAATAATAAAAAGTGACCTTTATTAAATAAGCAGTAGGCCTAAATAGCCTATATAAAAAAGGGTATAAAATTAGACCACATAAAAAAAAGCGTGGATACAACGCTGCAGTCAGAGCAGACTCTGGACCATGATCTGAACCAGTAAAAGCAGCTCAGCTCCGGGGACTCAGCGCTAGAGCCGGGGCAGGACTACGGGTCTTTTGGCCTGAGCAGAGCTTTCCTCCGGGAGGAAACAGGTGCGCAGAGAGCTGACAGCCGACCGGAACCTAACCAACCCGTCCGGACCGAAGACAGCCCTACGAGACGTGTTTCCATCATTCCCCTGACGAGAGGAGAGCGCGCGGTCAGCAGACCCTGTGCGCCGCTCAAACCCGGACTTTACGAACCCGTCCGGACTGACGAAAGCTGTGGAGCTGTCGAAGGATTTGTTTGACGCCCGGGATACTCGCGAGCACGGAATACGGTCCACAGACTCAGCGCTCAAACCAACCAGAACACGGAGCATGGCCTCGCGCAGACCCAGGTGAGGCCCGGTGTCCTGACCTCGCTGAGCACTGTAGTTTTTGACAGTAACCCAGCTATACAGGTAGCTAAACACTCCCTCATCCGTCCACAAAGAAGCACTCCATATTTCTTTAGCAGGTTTTAATGAGGTACGTGTAAAACTGAAACACACAAAATACAGCAAAATTACGGCAAAGTAGGTAGCAAATTATAAGCTTAGTGCATAACATGTCATTAGACCCCAAAATATAGTATTTAAATGCACAAAATTACCTTGTTACTTACAGACGATGCCGTTCTGCGCTTAGCTCAAAAGAAAAACAACACAAAATGGCTCCTGACTGAGCGCATGTTCAGACTGACTTGTTCAATTAAACTGTAGTACTAACTTTCACCACTAGGTGACCTCATTGAGCCACAAATAAAACAAACTGATTCCATTACACTCCCCGCCTGGCGTCTTTAAGAGATGCCACTATATTAACTGTCCATACAAGAGGGAGATAACAGAAGAATAAGTTCTGAGATTGGTCGGCTGAAGATCTTCACATTTTGTTGACGTACGACTTTCACGTCCACTTTCCTTACCCATCCATCCTTGCTGGGATATGTTTTCTCTATTAGACCCATTGGCCATTCATTGCGCTTGGCATTTGAGTCTTTCAGGAGAACGACGTCTCCTTCCTTGAGGTTTGGTTTTCTCGTGAGCCACTTTTGGCGGCCGTGTAAGGTGCAGAGATACTCTTTCCGCCATCTTGACCAAAAATTATTAGCCAACACTTGAACTCTTTTCCACTGACTCTTGAAAATGTCCTTGTCCGAAAGGTTATCTGGAACAGGAGGGGGAGCTCCTGTTTTCTGTGTCAGAAGCATAGCTGGAGTTAGGATAAGAGGCGCTTCTGGGTCTGTAGAAATAGGCACAAGGGGTCTGGCGTTAATTATGGCAGTAATTTCAGCCATGAAAGTCACCAAGACTTCATGAGTGAGCTGCGAGTGTTTCACATCCTGGAGTAAGGCGTCTAAGATACGGACGGAAACCCCAATCATTCTTTCCCATGTCCCACCCATGTGAGATGCATGGGGCGGGTTAAACTCCCAGGTACATCTCTGTTCAGTTAGATAGTCCTTGATTGTCAGGTCAGCATCTTGTGGTGACAGCTTCAGCTCATTACAGGTGCCAACAAAGTTAATTCCTCTGTCTGACCTTAGTTGTTTGGCAGGTCCACGAATGGAGAAGAATCTCCGAAGGGCGTTGATAAAGCTAGAGGCGCTCATTGTTTCCACCACTTCTATGTGTGTTGTAGTGTGTGTTTTGTCTGTTGCTGCTGTGGGGGTGTGGCATTGGGATCTGCCTCCTGTTTCCTGGTGGGTGTGGCTGCTCCTCCTCCCTGGCTGGCTAATGGGCACACCTGAATCCATTCAACTCATCACCTGCAGTATTTAAGCATGGGCTCTCCTTCACATCCCTGCCAGATCGTCAGTCTACTTTTGTGAGAAGACTCTTCAGGCCTATTCAGTATTAGCTGTGTTTTTGTGACTCTATTTTGAGACTAATCGTGTTTTTTCCTGCTCCTCGTCAGCTCTCCGTGCCTGTTAGCCACCGTCCTGCCATACTCACCTGCCCGCACCAGATACCAGCCTCGTCCAGCACCGGATACCAGCCTCGTCCAGCACCAGCCCCAGCTCCTTCCTACCTGCTCCACTCCGACCTCCTCCATACTGCCTGCTCCGAACCACTACCACCCCAGCCGCACCCACCTAACGTCAGCCATTTCCCAATTATCTGTAATAAATCTTGTACCTACGATCTCTCCGTCTACTTTTTGGGTCCGCCACCATTAGGTCATAACAATGTGGCTGGCACGAGTGGACATACACGTGAACAACACTGCCCATCTCTTGTTGTTTACTTGACCTCCTCGCGTTCGTCTTGTCACAACTTCCCATGGACCAAAAACATCTAGGCCGACATACGAGAAGGGTGGATCCATTTTGAGCCTTTCTTCAGGTAAGTCGGACATGAGCTGGTGTTCGCACAAACCACGCAGCTTCCTGCAGTGAACACACTTGTGTATGATGCTGCTTACAAGACGCTTACCTCCGACTAACCACGGGCCACAGGCACGTATGGCTCCTTCAGTTAGATGCCTTCCTTGGTGTTTCACCCTTTGATGGTTATAGCGCACAAGCAGGGTTGCTATGTGATGTTTGTTGGGATTATGACTGGGTTTGTCTCGTTTTTGTGTAACTGAGAACGACATAAACGACCTCCTACTCTCAGTAGGCCTTCACCATCAAGAAATGGGTTGAGCTTGAGAATAGGGCTGTTCTTTGGCAGACTTTCTTCTACCTTCATGGCTGCCACTTGTTGGTAACATTCCTGTTGTACTGCATGAATGATGAGGCGCTCTGCTTTTTCCATCTCAGATGCTCCTCTGAACTGATCTTTGTCGTGTCTGGTTTAGTGAGGAATTTTGGTCCTGTAAGCCAGAGTGTGTTGATCAGCTCGTCTGCTGCTACTGATCTTGAGCCACAATCCGCTGGGTTGTGGTCTGTGGGCACAAATCCCCACTGGTTGGGACGGGAAACTTGTCTGATGCGCTGTACTCTGTTACTGACAAACACATAAAACCTTCTTCTTTCATTGTGAATGTAGCCCAGAACTACCTTGCTATCAGTGAAATACCTGACTGCATCCAGCTTGAGGTCGATTTCATGCATAATGGTTTCAGCGATTTCCACTGCCAGAACAGCTGCACAGAGCTCTAATCTTGGAACAGTCAACTCAGGTTGAGGGGCGAGTTTCGCTTTGCCAAAGACGAACCCTACCTCGTGATGGCCATCATCATGGGTAGCTCTTAAGTAGGCGACATCTGAGATTGCCCGGACTGATGCGTCTGAGAAAACACAAAGCTCTACTGTCTTGGCTTGTGTTACTGGAAACGAGGCATATGTTCGTGGAATATGCAAGGTTTTAAGTGTTAAAATGGATTCCTGCTATCTTCTCCATTCTTCGTACTTTATTTGAGGCAGAGGCGCATCCCACTCGACATTTTCAGTTGTGATATCTCTGAGGATCATTCTTCCCTTGATTGTGATTGGCGCTAGGAAGCCCAAGGGGTCAAATAAACTATTCACTGTGGACAGCACACCACGTCTTGGGAATGGTTTAGGATTCTCAGGAACCTTGAATGTGAAGGTGTCGGTCATAATGTTCCAGATGATGCCTAGACTGCGTTGTACAGGAAGGTCGTCTGTGAAAAGGTCCAAGTCTTTAATGTCCTTGGCTCTGTCTTCAACCGGGAAGTGATTGATAACATCTACACTGTTTGATGCAATCTTGTATAATCGTAGGTTGGAAGTGGCTAACACCTCTTGAAGCTGCTCAACTGTTTTAGTAGCCTCAGTTTCAGATGTGAAAGACAACAGAGCACCGTCCATGTAAAAATGTCTCTCCACTAGTTGGGTGGTTTTAGTGCCATAGAATGGCTCCATTTCCTTTGCTGCTCTCCTGAGTCCATAAATGGCGATTGCAGGGGAAGGACTGTTATATATGTGGACTCTCATGCGGTATTCGACCACCTCATTGTCCGGATTGTTGTCACGGTACCACTGAAAACGGAGCATGTCCCTGCAGTCTTCTCGAACCACAAAGCAGTGAAACATCTGCTCTATGTCGGCTAGCACACTATGGGTCCTGTCCTGGATCTCATCAGGACTCCTACGAGGCTGTTGAGGTCTGGGCCCTGCAGCAGAATGTCATTGAGGGAGACACCATCGTACTGAGCGGATGAATCAAACACAACACGTATTTGGCTTGGTTTTTGTGGATGATAAACTCCAAAGGTAGGTAAGTACCATCGCTCCTTTCCTGCTTCAAGTGGCGGTGCAAGCTCAGCATGATGATTGTCAAAAAGCCTTTGCATGAACTCAAAGAAGTGTGTTTTCATTACAGGTTTCTTTTGGAAGTTTCGCTCCAGTGAGGCAAAGTGTTTCATGGCATATCCTCGGTTGTCAGGAAGCTTACGTCGAGGATGCCTGAACGGTAATGGGGCGACCCAACTATTTGAATCATCTTGGAAAAGGTTTTGCTCCATTATTTCCAAAAAGAGCTTGTCTTCAATAGAGGGCGCTATCTGGTGATCATGAATTGTTCTCGAAAAGGTTGATGTAGTGTCAACCTTGTCTCCGTAGTAGTCTTTTATTTTGATTTTGTTCTCACACTCTGAGAATGTAGATGGTCTCCCATTGTCGAATATGCATGTTTTCATGCTACTCACTGTTGGAGGTCCATGCATGCCATTGACGCAAACATCGCCGATGATTACCCAGCCAAGATCGAGTTTTTGTGCGAATGGTTCATTGTTCTGTCCATTTATCTGTCTACGCACCTTGTGCACTCTGAGCAGATCTCTCCCAATCAGTAGGAGAATCTCAGTAGTAGGATCCAGAGGAGGGATTTCTGATGCTATTCCCTTCAGATGCGTGTGGTGATAAGCTGCTTCTGGTGTAGGAATCTCCACTCTATTGTTGGGGAGATTGTCACAT
Source organism: Proterorhinus semilunaris (assembly GCA_021464625.1). Classification (NCBI taxonomy): domain Eukaryota; kingdom Metazoa; phylum Chordata; class Actinopteri; order Gobiiformes; family Gobiidae; genus Proterorhinus; species Proterorhinus semilunaris. The sequence goes on from CM038347.1 coordinate 40,730,485, forward strand.
TCGATCAATGTTGGAAGCTGTAAACAGGTTGTCTTGTCCAGAGATTCAATGACATAACCATGGGTTCTTCTTCCATATGCCTGTGTAGCACCCATACAGGTAGTAATGCTATAAGGTGCTTCAGTCCCATGGATGTCGAATATGTCAAAGAACTCACTTTTTGCCAGGGAGAGATTGCTCTGGTCATCTAAAACTGCATACATCCTCTTACTTTTGTCGTTTTGGCCAGAGGGATAGATGTTAACCAGAGTAATCTTGGAGCATGATTTACCGCTACTGCCCACACCACAGACTTTAGTGCAGCTTGAGGATATTTCTTTACTTGGCTCTCCCTCCCCGCCGTCCTCTGTGTGCGGTGGAGGTTGAGATGAGGCTTAAAAAGAGTTAGTGGCACTGGGATGCATGGCAGTAATGTGTCTGTCGCTTGCACATTCCAAACATTTGATTTGAGCTTTACAGTCCTTTGCTTGGTGGCCTGTAGAGGCACAGCATCGGTAGCAGATCATGTGTTCCTTGAGAAGTTTTCTGCGATCATCAATAGCCATTTTAACAAATCCTCTGCACCGACTCAAGGGATGGGGCTTGTTATGGATAGGGCATTGCTTTTCTGCATTCACCGGATTGACTTTCTCTGTTTTGTAGGATGTGCTTGTTTGACTTTGTGCAATATTTGTTTTATTGACTGTGACTAGGTGTTTGATTGGACTGTACCTTTCCTTCCTCCGCAGAGGGTTGTTGAGTGAAAGGAGTTTGAAACTGGGATCATTCCTGTTTTCAGCTTCTCTGCAAACAAATTCTTTGAAGAAGGAAAATGGTAGAAAAGATACATCGTAGTCCCTTTTGTATTTGGAACCTTGCGACATCCAGCGCTCCTGAAGGGGGTATGGCAGCTTCTCCACAATCGGTTGCACACCCCTTGCTGTGTCCAAATATGTCAAACCACGTAACTTGCCATCTTGTTTTGCCTAGCTCTTGAAGAAGGTCAGCTAGCTCCTGAAGCTTGCGACTATCTTTGGACTGGATTTTTGGAAAGGCTTCAACTCTGGAAAAGAGAGCATTCTCAATGGCCCCAGGGGAGCCGTACATTTTATCAAGTCTTGACCATATGGCTTTTAGTCACAAATAAAACAAACTGATTCCATTACACCAGGTGAGGCCCGGTGTCCCGGGACACAGCAGCGGCCGCGGGTGTGAGGCGGGGAATCCACACAAAGTTTGTGCAGCAGCGGCATTTTGTTAAAAACAAAAAACATAAATATAAAAAACATCGTAAGCGTCTCTGTGGCTGCAGTCCAGGTTCTAGAGTCTCTGGTCCAGGTTCTAGAGTCTCTGGTTCTAGAGTCTCTGGTCCAGGTTCTAGTGTCTCTGGTCCAGGTTCTAGAGTCTCTGGTCCAGGTTCTAGTGTCTCTGGTCCAGGTTCTAGTGTCTCTGGTCCGGGTTCTAGTGTCTCTGGTCCAGGTTCTAGAGTCTCTGGTCCAGGTTCTAGTGTCTCTGGTCCAGGTTCTAGAGTCTGGTCCGGGCTGAGCCTCTGGGCTCGGACCCGTGTCGGTGCAGCTCAAGTCCATAAACATCAACGCTGTGTCCTTGTTTCATGTTTAAATCACTAATGAGGATCATATGCGATGTGGCGATGTGATTCATGCTGTTAAAAACAGTTTTCCTGCTGTTTAGTGTTGACTAAACTCCTGACTCCTGACTTGGTGTAGGATCTGAGCGCACCGTACACCAGGTGTACGGGGCCAATATCATTAATAATCGGCCTCTGACCAGTCGTAGCTGTGACAAAGTATCAGTCAAATGATCACACGTCACACACTACAGGTTTATGCATGAACACAGAGTAAGAATAGGATCTGAACAATGGGTACTCTCAGTAAAAATATAAAATACAGAATGCATTAAAGGATTATTCTTAATTAATACATGAACTATAGAACTTATTTCTAGTCACAAGTATCATCAGCTTTTCCTTGCCGTGCTGGAGAGTCTAAGGACAGGGGACACCCGAGCTGCTCGTCGCCACCCACTGCTCGTCGCCACCCACTGCTGACGCTTATTTGGACATTATGTTTGCCTGGATATTTGATTCACCGGAACTTTACATTGTCTTATTTACTGCTCTGTTTTATTGCCTTAATGTTTGTTACAGCCCTATGAGGCCACTCCTGTTGTGATATTGGGCTATACAAAACCATTGACTGATTGATTAGGGCATTTTGATGAATTCTCCTACGGCGTCCATATCCAACTGTGCATCTCACATGATTTGTTTCTGCATTTTGCTTTCTTACAGCAGTCACACTGGCATTGTGTTATTTTAATATATATATATACCTGGAATTACACTATTATTAAAACAAACATGGAACTATGTTCACATTTATGGAGGATGGTCAAACGTTTTCATAATTGAAACCGTTTGACCGTTTTTTAAACCTATTAAGCAAAGATTTCCTGTGAGGTGACATAATGTCAAACTACACCCACAGTGTAAATTTCTTGAGAAAATCTTGTTTAATATCGCAGATATTTCATTTCATCTGACAGATGTATGTCAGTACATGACTGAACGTGCGACTTTTTGGTAAACATTCTCTCGCGATACGCGAGTGGCATCTTCATGAAATATGTTTCCAACATCTTATATTAACATAAAAACAAGGTTGCCAACCCCTAACATTCCGGAACCACAAAAGTTACAATTTTCATACTAGACTAATAGGCCTATTGCTTGTTATTGAAATAACATTTACTACACAGTTTAGGTTTCTAATCTATTGAGAAATGTATTTAGCGGCTGCTAAAAAATACAGTATACCTACTAGAAAATTGAAGACCACACCACTGACAACATCATACCAAAACAGTGATTTTGCTTATGACAGTATTTAGCTGCTGTTAGCAGAAATGTTTGTGTATTGATGAGTCAGTGTTGTAAATTCCCACGGCATTAGGTCTGTTAACGCACCACTTGCGTCTGCTACGTCTGCGCCCTCACTGATTAGTTAAAGTACTAAAAGGTGTGCTTGTGGGTTTGTTGTGTGTTGTAAGTACTTGTTGTTTTGCCGTTCGATTTACTTAATGTATGAATCAAATGTACCATTGTTTCTATAATTTGGGCTGAAGGTGTGCGATGTCCATGTTGCATGGTGATGCCTAGGGCCCCATCTTTTGACTTAATGTGGTGGTGACGCTAAGGCATGTTCATTGTAAATACATATGTAACGGTATATGCAACATAACTGTGCGCTAATGATATGGATTTTTTTTTAATTTAGCCGCTAGCCACTGCTGTTTCTATTGTGCTCTCCAAATAACGCTTGTGCTCTAAACAAACTGTCTGTAGGTCAAAGAAAACTAAATTGATTAGGGGCAAGTTGTGCAAGTGTACTTACAGTGCCTTGCGAAAGTACTAATACACCTTAAACTTTAGCACATTTTGTCATGTTTACAACCCTAAACATAATTTTGATTTTTTTACTGAAAGTTCACACACAACTGTGAAGTGAAAGCAAAATGATACATGATTCTGTGAACTGCTACCTTAACGTGGTGGGGTTGTTTTGAGTGCCCGAATGATCCGAGGAGCTATGTTGCCTGGGGCTTTGTGCCCCTGGTAGGGTCTCCCATGGCAAACAGGTCTTAGGTGACGGGTCAAACGAAGAGCAGTTCAAAGACTTCTATGGACAGTACAATAACAAGGACCGTGACGTCGCCCGGTATGGCGCAGCCGGGGCCCCACCCTGGAGCCAGGCCTGGGGTTGGGGCTCGAATGCGAGCGTCTGGTGGTGGGGCCTCTGCCCATGGGGCTCGGCCTGGCACAGCCCGAAGGGACGACGTGGATCTGGTCTGCGTGCGCAGCTTCTGGCGTTCGGAACATGGAACGTCACCTCGCTGGGGGGGAAGGAGCCTGAGCTCGTGCGGGAGGTTGAGAGATACCGGCTAGATATAGTCGGGCTCACCTCCACGCACAGCCTGGGTTCTGGATCCCAACTCCTGGAGAGGGGCTATACGCTTAATTTTTCTGGAGTTGCCCGCGGGGAGAGGTGGCGGGCTGGGGTGGGTTTGCTTATTGCCCCCCAGATCAGCCGTCACGTGTTGGAGTTCACCCCGGTGAACGAGAGGGTCGCATCCCTACGCCTTCGGGTCGGGGACAGGTCTCTCACCGTTGTCTCGGCCTACGGGCCCAACATCGGTGCAGAGTACCCGGCCTTCTTGGAGTTCCTGGGAAGGGTACTAGATGGTGCTCTGGCTGGGGACTCCATTGTTCTACTGGGGGACTTCAACGCCCACGTGGGTAACGACAGTGAGACCTGGGTGGGGGTGATGGGGAAGAATGGCCTCCCCGATCAGAACCCGAGTGGTGTTCTGTTATTGGACTTCTGTGCTAGTCACAGTTTGTGCATAACGAACACCATGTTCGAGCACAAGGGTGTCCATAAGTGCACGTGGCACCAGGACACCCTAGGCAGGAGGTCGATGATCGACTTTGTAGTTGTGTCATCTGATCTCCGGCCGCGTGTCTCGGACACTCGAGTGAAGAGAGGGGCTGAGCTGTCAACCGATCACCACCTGGTGGTGAGCTGGATCCGCTGGCAGGGAAGGAAGCCGGTCAGACCTGGCAGGCACAAACGTGTTGTGAGGGTCTGTTGGGAATGTCTGGTGGATCCCTCTGTCAGTAGGGTCTTTAACTCCCACCTCCGGAAGAGCTTCACCCTGATTCCGAGAGAGGTAGGGGACATGGAGTCCGAGTGGACCATGTTCTCCTCCTCCATTGTCGATGCGGCTGCTCGTAGTTGTGGCCGTAAGGTCTCTGGTGCCTGTCGCGGCGGCAATTCCCGGACCCGGTGGTAGCGCCTGGAGGTAAGGGATGCAGTCAAGCTGAATAAGGAGTCCTACCTGGCCTTGTTGGCTTGTGGGACTCCGGAGGCAGCTGAGAGGTACCGGCAGGCCAAGCGTGCTGCAGCTCGTGCGGTCAAAGAGGCAAAAACTCAGGTCTGGGAGGAGTTCGGAGAAGCCATGGAGGAGGACTATTGGTCGGCCTCGAACCATCCGGCGCCTCGGGAGGGGGAAGCAATGCTTCACCAACACTGTTTACAGTGTGGGTGGGGAGCTGCTGACCTCGACTGGGGATGTGGTCGGGCGGTGGAAGGAGTACTTTGAGGATCTCCTCAATCCCACTGTCACGTCTCCCGATGAGGAGGCAGAGGCTGGGGACTCGGAGTGGGGCTCGTCCATCACCCAGGCTGAAGTCACCGAGGTGGTAAGGAAGCTCCTCGGTGGCAAGGCAAGGGGTGGATGAGATTCGTCCCAAGTACCTTAAGTATCTGGATGTTGTAGGGCTGTCTTGGCTGACACGTCTCTGCAACATCGCGTGGCGGTTGGGGACAGTGCCTCTGGATTGGCAGACCGGGGTGGTGGTCCCTCTCTTCAAGAAGGGGGATCGGAGAGTGTGCTCCAATTACAGAGGGATCACACCCCTCAGCCTCCCTGGTAAGGTCTACTCCAGGGTGCTGGAGAGGAGGATCCGGCCAATAGTCGAACCTCGGATTCAGGAGGTACAATGCGGTTTTCGTCCTGGTCGTGGAACACTGGACCAGCTCTATAACCTTCATCAGGTGCTCGAGGGTTTGTGGGAGTTCGCTCAACCAGTCCACATTTGCTTTGTGGATCTGGAGAAAGCGTTCGACCGTGTCCCTCGTGGTGCCCTGTGGGGGGTGCTCCGGGAGTATGGGGTCCGGGGCCCTCTACTAAGGGCTGTCCGTTCCCTGTATGACCGCAGCAGGAGCTTGGTTCGCATTGCCGGCAGTAAGTCAGACCTGTTCCCGGTGCGTGTTGGTCACCGCCAGGGCTGCCCTTTGTCACCGGTTCTGTTCATTACCTATATGGACAGAATTTCTAGGCGCAGCCAGAGGCCGGAGGGAGCGTGAGATCGATAGACTGATCGGTGCGGCGTCAGCAGTGATGCGGTCGCTGTATCGGACTGTTGTGGTGAAGAGGGAGCTGAGTCACGGGGCAAAGCTCTCGATTTACCGATCAATCTACGTTCCCACCCTGGAAATGGAAAGAGTATAGCACCACTGCAAACTTACCAAGACACGGTCGTCCACCTAAACTAACAGACCGAACAAGGAGAGCACTGGTCAGAAATGCAACCAAGTGCCCCAAGATAACTCTGGAGGAGCTGCGACGTCCTGCCGCTGAGCTGGGGGAATCTGTACATGGGACAACTATAAGTCGTACTCTACGCAAATCTGGCCTTCATGGACGAGTGGCAAGAAGAAAGCCATTATTGAAAGGAGGCCATAAGAAATCCCGTTTGAAGTTTGCTAGAAGTCATATGGAGGACACAGCTACCATGTGGAAGAAGGTGCTTTGGTCAGATGAGACAAAAATTGAACTTTTTGCCCCAAATGCAAAACGTTATATATGGAGCAAACCTAACACTGCTCATCGTCCTGAGTGCACCCTCCCCAGTGTCAAATATGGTGGGGGGGCATCATGCTATGGGGCTGCTTTTCCTCAGCAGGGACTGGGAAGATTGTAAGAATAGTTGGGAAGATGGATGGAGCCAAATACAGAGACATTTTGGAGGAAAACCTGCTGGAGTCAGCAAGAGAATTGAGGCTGTGGCGGAGATTCACCTTCCAGCAGGACAATGACCCTAAACACAAAGCTAAATCTACAACGGAATGGTTTAAAAACAAACATATTAATGTGTTAGAATGGCCCAGTCAAAGTCCTGACCTAAATCCTATTGAAAATCTGTGGAAAGACCTGAAAACTGCTGTTCACAAACGCTCTCCTTCTAATGTGACAGAGCTCGAGTTGTTTTGTAAAGAGGAATGGGCTAAAATGTCAGTCTCTACATGTGCAAACCTTGTAGAGTCAAACCCCAGAAGACTTGCTGCTGTTATTGCAGCAAAAGGGGGTTCCACAAAGTATTAAGTCATGCTGTATGAATACTCGTGCAGGCCTGACTTGTCGGTTTTCTATTTTTTGTAAAATAACAGAATCATGTATCATTTTGCTTTCACTTCAAAGTTGTCTGTTACTTGTGTGTGAACTCTCAGTAAAAAATGTGTTTATGGTTGTAAACATGACAAAATGTGCAAAAGTTCAAGGTGTATTAGTATTTTCACAAGGCACTATAGACTAGGCTTTCGTGTTGGCTTTAAAGGTTTTATATCATGCAAAATCCACTTTTTGGAGTTTTTAACCATGTTGTTATGCTATTTTCCTTCCCATAGTGTTTGTCTGTGACGGTCACTTGATGGATGCTTGGTGAACCTCGGCCAGAATCAAAGTGGATTAACTTTTATAACCAACGCGAGTCCCATAATGTAAACACCCGATGGGGAGGCCAGGCTGAGCGGTAAGTCATTAAAAATGGGTGTTAGCCATTTATGAAACTGTGTTGCACATGTCAACTCCTTATAACTGCACTGTGTGAAGTAACTTCACTTTTTGCAGCGATATTTATATTTCTAATAATGCATGACCGAGGAGAGGGGTGGAGTTAAATGAATCGAAGCGTCTTGTCTTCCGGGTTTGGAAAATACCCCCAGAAAATATTTATCTCAAAAATGAGTACTCCATAGGTACAGGATTTTATATAAATGCCTATACTTTACTTTGGAATGGCTAAAATAGCATGATACAGACCCTTTAATAGCCTGCTGAGTTAGCCGGTAAAGTCAAAAGTGCATGTAGCATTTAAACCTATTGTAAATCAGCTGTTCTTGCCTCACAGCTAAACTTTGTGTTTGGGGCTTCTCTCGGTCTACCTCTCTTCTATTGTAAAATTAAAAGAAGTATTTTTAATATTGTGAGACTAAAATAAATTGTAATATGTTTCTACTTGTCTTGCCTTTTGTACATATTAAAAGCCAGACTTACCTGTTGCCCAAATTAAAGGGGAGCCTTGACCGCTCGGCTACATTAGCATAACATCTGCATGTACACTCAACAAAAATATAAACGCAACACCTTTGTTTCTGCTCCATTTTTCATGAGATGGACTTAAAGATCTAAAATTCATTCCAGATTCACAATATTACAATTTCTCTCAAACATTGTTCACAAATCAGTCCAAATGTGTGATAGTGAGCACTTCTGCTTTGCTGAGATAATCCATCCCACCTCACAGGTGTGCCACATCAAGATGTTGATCTGACATCATGATTAGTGCACAGGTGTACCTTATACTGCCCACAATAAAAGGCCACCCTGAAATGTGCAGTTTTGTCTCACAGCAAAATGCCACAGATGCCACAAGCATTGAGGGAGCGTGCACTTGGCATGCTGACAGCAGGAATGTCAACCAGATCTGTTGCTCGTGCATTGAATGTTCATTTCTCCACCATAAGCCGTCTCCAAAGACGTTTCAGAGAATATGGCAGTACATCCGACCGGCCTCACAACCGCAGACCACATGTAACCACACCAGCCCAGGACCTCCACATCCAGCAGGTTCACCTCCAAGATCGTCTGAGACCAGCCACTCAGACAGCTGCTGAAACCATTGGTTTGCATAACCAAACAATTTCTGCACAAACTGTCAGAAACCGTCTCAGGGAAGCTCAACTGCATGCTCGTCGTCCTCATCGGGGTCTTGACCTGACTCCAGCTCGTCGTCCTCATCGGGGTCTTGACCTGACTCCAGCTCGTCGTCCTCATCGGGGTCTTGACCTGATTCCAGCTCGTCGCCGTAACAGACTTGAGTGGGCAAATGCTCACATTCGATGGCGTCTGGCACGTTGGAGAGGTGTTCTCTTCACGGGTGAATCTCGGTTAGGGTTAGGGTTAGGTGAACATCACCTCATGTTTCAGCAAGATAATGCACGGCCCCATGTTGCAAGGATCTGTACACAATTCTTGGAAGCTGAAAATGTCCCAGTTTTTGCATGGCCAGCATACTCACCGGACATGAAACCCATTGAGCATGTTTGGGATGTGCTTGACTGGCGAATACGACAGTGTGTACCAGTTCCCACTAATATCCAGCAACTTCGCACAGCCATTGAAGAGGAGTGGACCAACATTCCACAGGCCACAATTGACAATCTGATAAACTCTATGGAAGAAGATGTGTTGCACTGCATGAGGCAAATGGTGGTCACACCAGATACTGACTGGTTCTGAGTCCCCAGACCCCCAATAAAGCAAAAAACCTCACATTTCAGGGTGGCCTTTTATTGTGGGCAGTATAAGGTAACACCTGTGCACTAATCATGATGTCAGATCAGCATCTTGATGTGGCACACCTGTGAGGTGGGATGGATTATCTCAGCAAAGCAGAAGTGCTCACTATCACACATTTAGACTGATTTGTGAACAATGTTTGAGAGAAATGGTAATATTGTGTATCTGGAATGAATTTTAGATCTTTAAGTCCATCTCATGAAAAATGGGAGCAGAAACAAAGGTGTTGCGTTTATATTTTTGTTGAGTGTAGCTTTCCTTCACAGTTCGTTTTTAAGCTGCTTCTCCCTCTAGTGTTTGCCTTGTCACCCGTAAATAGTTCCATAAACCCCACCAAAAGGCACTATTTGTCCACAGTGTTCAAATTGCACTCGCAAATACTTTCATGGCCGTTCTGTTCTTTCAGTTATGTGTATTTCCGACGTGCATGTCTGTAGAAGCACCGCCCACAACAACTGTGGTCCATTTGTACTGGAAATGGTTAAAGTGTAAAACAATGGCGTGCCACATACTGTGCTGGGTTTAGGGTGCCCAGATGTCTGGATTTCGTTCATTTATGCGCTCCTCTGCTTCCTCTGACATCTAAACGTTTCTCTTATCTCCACACACTGCAGCTTTGTGTTTGTCATGCTGTTCAGACTCCACTTGCACAAAAAAAAAGCATTTTGATTTGATTTAGCATTTAGCTGAGAGGCCACTTTTATTCACTAGGCATGATAGGCCTGTAAGCTATATTTTTTTTTCCCCAGGATGGGAAAGGCCAGTCTCTCCCTGATTGGCCAGTCTCCGACATTAGCAGCCAGAAGTGGAGCTCCAACCATGACGTCACCTCCACAGACATAAGCACAACTGCAGGTCTCACCACTGTCTACATGCAGTGTCCACATGTAGACACTTTGCACACTGCTGTTCAGTTAGTGTTTGTTTTCCGATACGGAACTTGCACGACCAGAGGAGTGCGTTAGTGTATGTTTGAGAGGATTCTCCGCTTCGCTCTGCGCACTATACAATTTCAAGAGCCAGTTCGCCAGCACTGATGGAGCTCGGGCGTAAATATAGTATTTGAACCAATCAGGACTTAATAATAAAATATTGTACCAATCAATAACGAACATCTGGCAACCCTGCCTTTTGTAAAAGCCCCACCTCCTTAGTTACTGTTGCTAGCTTCTGGATGCCAATGGAGTTAAACATATATCAGAACGGGGGTTAAGTGTGTGTCAGAGACTCTTAGAGCAATACCAGTGTGATATCCTCCAGCTCGAGGCACAAGTTACAAGTGGCCACTCAGACTTACATCCTCCATGCCCTATTTCCAAGTGTAACTTTGTAGAGTCCCAGATTTAACAGGACATGTGGAAAGCGGAAGTTTGCAAAGGTTTCCTCCACCAGTAAAAATACATACAATAAATTCATCATATAGACATAAAAAAAAACAAAGCAGTATTAAATCAATTTTTTGAATTTTAAATGCATATACTATTGTTCCTTGATCTCACCTCGTATCTGAGTGGTTCTGTGAACGAGGTCCGAGGGCAGCTGGGCAGCAGCAGCAGGTCTGGAGGTGATCCAGAGGTAAGCAGAAGGAAGCAGGTCTCCTCTGATCAGGCTGCTCAGGAGCACGCTCACTGGAGCGGCCTTGTTCACATCACTAACACTGTCACTGTTGGAGAAGTCCACTTTAAAATCATCCAGACCATCCAGAATGAACACAGTGTTCAGCTTGTTATAGTCAGACATCACACACTGTTTAGTCTCCTTAAAGACATGGTTCAGAAGTTCTACAAAACTCAAAGTCTGTGGAAGCCTGGCAAATAGTAAATATTTGAGAGGAAACAGTATTGTTGACTCTTTATTGGTTCTAAAAAGATAACTAAGCCAGCTGGAGCCTGATTTAGACCACTCGTGTACATATTTACACACCAGGTAGGATTTCCCCATATTAGCTTCTCCGATGGTCAGCACAGTTCTTATCTGAAGGTTTTCTTCTCCTTTGAACAGATCTGACATATTGATTTGTTTCTTGTTTCCATTTTCTTGCACTCCGTCTGATCTTATGTGTTCTGTGTTCTTCTGGTTTGGGTGGGAAAGGTCATCTTTGAAAACAAATACTGAGCGCAGTACTTTCTTCAGGTCTGATGCCAACTTCTGCTGCCTTTTCGTTGTCTCTAAGAAATGAGAGTTAAATGTTACTAAACCAAGTACAGATACTATATAGCCATGTATAGTGTAACATATTCTGTTACTTTGTCCAGTCAGAGTACTATTCTGAATTCTCTACACTCTGTGACTGTGTGGAACAGTGTAGTACCTCTGTGAGTGTGTGGAACAGTGTGGTACCTCTGTGACTGTGTGGAACAGTGTGGTACCTCTGTGACTGTGTGGAACAGTGTAGTACCGCTGTGACTGTGTGGAACAGTGTGGTACCTCTGTGACTGTGTGGAACAGTGTAGTACCGCTGTGACTGTGTGGAACAGTGTGGTACCTCTGTGACTGTGTGGAACAGTGTGGTACCTATGCACTCAGTGAATGTGTGAAACAGTGTGGTACCTCTGACTGTGTGGAACAGTGTGGTACCTATGCACTCGGTGACTGTGTGGAACAGTGTGGTACCTCTGCACTCAGTGACTGTGTGGAACAGTGTAGTACCTATGCACTCAGTGAATGTGTGGAACAGTGTGGTACCTCTGTGACTGTGTGGAACAGTGTAGTACCTATGCACTCAGTGAATGTGTGGAACAGTGTGGTACCTCTGCACTCAGTGAATGTGTGGAACAGTGTGGTACCTCTGTGACTGTGTGGAACAGTGTGGTACCTCTGCACTCAGTGAATGTGTGGAATAGTGTGGTACCGCTGTGAGTGTGTGGAACAGTGTGGTACCTCTGTGACTGTGTGGAACAGTGTGGTACCTCTGTGACTGTGTGGAACAGTGTAGTACCTCTGCACTCAGTGAATGTGTGGAATAGTGTGGTACCTCTGTGAGTGTGTGGAACAGTGTGGTACCTATGCACTCAGTGAATGTGTGAAACAGTGTAGTACCGCTGTGACTGTGTGGAACAGTGTAGTACCGCTGTGACTGTGTGGAACAGTGTGGTACCTCTGTTGACTGTGTGGAACAGTGTGGTACCTCTGTGACTGAGTGGAACCGTGTGGTACCTCTGCACTCGGTGACTGTGTGGAACAGTGTGGTACCTCTGACTGTGTGGAACAGTGTGGTACCTCTGTGACTGTGTGGAACAGTGTGGTACCTCTGTGACTGTGTGGAACAGTGTAGTACCTCTGCACTCGGTGACTGTGTAGAACAGTGTGGTACCTCTGACTGTGTGGAACAGTGTGGTACCTCTGACTGTGTGGAACAGTGTAGTACCTCTGCACTTGCTGACTGTGTGGAACAGTGTGGTACCTCTGCACTTGGTGACTGTGTGGAACAGTGTGGTACCTCTGTGACTGTGTGGAACAGTGTGGTACCTCTGTGACTGTGTAGAACAGTGTGGTACCTCTGCACTCGGTGACTGTGTGGAACATGTGTGGTACCTCTGTGACTGTGTGGACCAGTGTGGTACCTCTGCACTTAGTGACTGTGTAGAACAGTGTGGTACCTCTGCACTCGGTGACTGTGTGGAACATGTGTGGTACCTCTGTGACTGTGTAGAACAGTGTGGTACCTCTGCACTCGGTGACTGTGTGGAACAGTGTGGTACCTCTGTGACTGTGTAGAACAGTGTGGTACCTCTGCACTCGGTGACTGTGTGGATGTACTCTGCTGGGATCTTGTTCTCTCCTGAAGGTCTGGTCAGGATCCACAGTTGGGCAGAAGGAAGCAGGTTTCCTCTCAGCAGGTTTGTCAGCAGCTCGTCCACTCGAGCTGTCTCTTTAATGTCGGTCACCTCCCTGTTGTTTTGAAAGTCCAGAGGAAGTTCACACTTGTCTAGTCCGTCCAGGATGATGGTCATTGTATATTCATTGTGGTAACGACCCCCAGAGACTCCACAGTCCAAGAATTTGTTGAGCAGATCCTTCAAACTCATGTTTCCCTTGAGCTCAGAAAGTTGAATTGAGAGCACAAGATGTGTGTCAGTACTGCACTTTCCTTCAGCCCAGTCCAACCTGAATTGGTCTGTGTGGAAGGTCTTTCCAATGCGAGGAACTCCTCTGGTGAGCAGCGTCCGCACACCTCTGCGGTTTAATAGGTTCTTGTACTGGATCTTTTTTTCTGAGGCCTTGGGGTTCATCTCAAAAAGTTCTGTTTCAAGAGGTTCTCTCTTCACTTTCTTTTTGATTTTGTCCTTCAGTTGTTTGGAGAGCTCATCTCTGACATCTTTATCTACGACAAAGATTTTTTTTTAATAGTTTTGATAATCACTTCTTATAGTCATGGACTAACCACAAACAAAGATTTGCAAATGTAACAGACCAGCAGTAATACAATTTGCCTTATGAATCCAACAGCTACAATAAATGATCAAAATAATGTTTTGGCTATTTCGTGCTTTTTTTTTTAAGCTAATTTTTGTTTAATCAAAAGACAAAAGATGATGATGGTCTAACAGCTGTACGGTGAAGTAAAAACTCTTTTAAGAAACAGTATTCTCACCTCGTATCTGAGTGGTTCTGTGAACGAGGTCCGAGGGCAGCTGGGCAGCAGCAGCAGGTCTGGAGGTGATCCAGAGGTAAGCAGAAGGAAGCAGGTCTCCTCTGATCAGGCTGCTCAGGAGCACGCTCACTGGAGCGGCCTTGTTCACATCACTAACACTGTCACTGTTGGAGAAGTCCACTTTAAAATCATCCAGACCATCCAGAATGAACACAGTGTTCAGCTTGTTATAGTCAGACATCACACACTGTTTAGTCTCCTTAAAGACATGGTTCAGAAGTTCTACAAAACTCAAAGTCTGTGGAAGCCTGGCAAATAGTAAATATTTGAGAGGAAACAGTATTGTTGACTCTTTATTGGTTCTAAAAAGATAACTAAGCCAGCTGGAGCCTGATTTAGACCACTCGTGTACATATTTACACACCAGGTAGGATTTCCCCATATTAGCTTCTCCGATGGTCAGCACAGTTCTTATCTGAAGGTTTTCTTCTCCTTTGAACAGATCTGACATTTTGATTTGTTTCTTGTTTCCATTTTTTTGCGCTCCGTCTGATCTTATGTGTTCTGTGTTCTTCTGGTTTGGGTGGGAAAGGTCATCTTTGAAAACAAATACTGAGCGCAGTACTTTCTTCAGGTCTGATGCCAACTTCTGCTGCCTTTTCGTTGTTTCTAAAACCACAGACAAGATAATTGAGATATTTACATTTTCAAAATACTGCATTATTAACCATTTCAAATAAGCAAGTATAAGTGTAATATACAGTATGAAAGCAATGGTAGAATGGATGAACTATGTTGTATGTTGTATTCCAGACTAAATGGCCTTGACTTTGAGTTTTCCCAGCGGTCGATTCTGGGACCTCAATCGTAACAGGCATCTAAAGTGTCCAAACCCAACTAAGCAGATGACACTCAGATGTACATGTCACTGATGGCCTTTAGATTCACCCTGTCACTGTATCGAACAGATCAGTGTGTGGATCCCAATCCGTAACACAGCTCACCTCTGCAGAAGAGTGTTAGGCAAAAACATCAACTAGAACTTTGATGCTGTAAAAACATACTTGCCAACATTGGGTTGTTAAAATAATGAGATTTATTTCATTGGTATTTGGCCCAAGGAACAATGTTCCTTTGCCAGGTGTGTGTGTATTTGTATTTGTATTTATTTTGATCTCCATTAGCTGTAACAAGTACAGCTATTCTTCCTAGAGTCAATCCAGCATGCTGCTCACAAAACAGTATTTACACCAGTTTTCACCACCAAGTGATAATGTTAATGTTACCCCCCCCCCCCCCCCCCCCCACACACACACACACACACACACACACACACACACACACACACACACTCAAATGTACAAAGGACATAGCATATGCTATTAGTGAATACAGTAGAGATAATCTAATGACAGTATTAGTAGCGTAATGGTCAAGTTAATTAATTAGGCCATTCGTCGCACAACAGGTTTTATCAAATTAATACATGAGAAGATGCCTTTTCAAAAAGGTTTTAAATAGGTACTTACTGTTTGCACAAATAATGTCACTTGGCAAAATATTCCAGCCAGACATGGCTCTATACATTACAGTACTTTTTCCATTGTTGGTTATCACTTTGGGAAGTTTAAATCTGCCCTCTGTGGCATGTCTGGTTTCATAATTATGATAATCCAAACTAAAATGTAATTCTTTGTATAGTACATTTGGAAGGTTAGTTATAATTATATTTCTTGTTAGATTCATCAAAGAAGCAGTAAATCTCTCTTGAGCCAGGACAGTGTCTTATGCATCCAGTTCACATTAGTTCTAAATGAGCACCGAAGTGCACAGCGTGTGGTACCTCTGCACTCGGTGACTGTGTGGAACAGTGTGGTACCTCTGTGACTGTGTGGAACAGTGTTGTATCTCTGCACCCGGTGACTGTGTGGAACAGTGTGGTACCTCTGTGACTGTGTGGAACAGTGTGATACCTCTGCACTCAGTGACTGTGTGGAACAGTGTGGTACCTCTGCACCCGGTGACTGTGTGGAACAGTGTGGTACCTCGGTGACTGTGTGGAACAGTGTGGTACCTCGGTGACTGTGTGGAACAGTGTGGTACCTCTGCACTCGGTGACTGTGTGGAACAGTGTGGTACCTCTGTGACTGTGTGGAACAGTGTTGTATCTCTGCACTCGGTGACTGTGTGGAACAGTGTGGTACCTCTGTGACTGTGTGGAACAGTGTTGTATCTCTGCACCCGGTGACTGTGTGGAACAGTGTGGTACCTCTGTGACTGTGTGGAACAGTGTGATACCTCTGCACTCAGTGACTGTGTGGAACAGTGTGGTACCTCTGCACCCGGTGACTGTGTGGAACAGTGTGGTACCTCGGTGACTGTGTGGAACAGTGTGGTACCTCGGTGACTGTGTGGAACAGTGTGGTACCTCTGCACTCGGTGACTGTGTGGAACAGTGTGGTACCTCTGTGACTGTGTAGAACAGTGTGGTACCTCTGTGACTGTGTGGAACAGTGTGGTACCTCTGACTGTGTGGAACAGTGTGGTACCTCTGTGACTGTGTGGAACAGTGTGGTACCTCTGTGACTGTGTGGAACAGTGTGGTACCTCTGACTGTGTGGAACAGTGTGGTACCTCGGTGACTGTGTGGAACAGTGTGGTACCTCGGTGACTGTGTGGAACATGTGTGGTACCTCTGTGACTGTGTGGAACAGTGTGGTACCTCTGCACTCGGTGACTGTGTGGAACAGTGTGGTACCTCTGTGACTGTGTAGAACAGTGTGGTACCTCTGCACTCGGTGACTGTGTGGATGTACTCTGCTGGGATCTTGTTCTCTCCTGAAGGTCTGGTCAGGATCCACAGTTGGGCAGAAGGAAGCAGGTTTCCTCTCAGCAGGTTTGTCAGCAGCTCGTCCACTCGAGCTGTCTCTTTAATGTCGGTCACCTCCCTGTTGTTTTGAAAGTCCAGAGGAAGTTCACACTTGTCTAGTCCATCCAGGATGATGGTCATGTTATAGTCACTGTAGTTCAACCCCTCACAGTAATTATTGAACAGATTCTCAACACTTTGGAGTTTCTTCGAATTCAGGGCTTCAAAATCAAGATAAATCTTGATGCTTTTATCAGATTTGTTTTTGGCCCAGTCCACCACATACTTCTTGGCTTGAAATGTCTTTCCAATCCCAGCCACACCTTTTGTCAGGACTGTCCGCCCATGTGTAAACAAATCGTTAGAATTCTGGACTTTATTGGTGTTTGTACCAAATATTTCAGAATCCAGATTTTCCTTTAAGTAGGAGTTATATTTTTGCAATATTTTCTTCTTGAGTGTTTTCAGATTTTTTGCTGAATCTTCTGAATAAAAAAATTAAAAAACACAGAAAAAAACTGAAAATGTTAAAATTATGACATAATTATGATTTTAAGAATGCTTAAATGAATTTACCTTGTGAAGGGAAACCCATATCGTCTTTAGACTCCTCTTCTTCGGTCTCTTCTCCATCATTAGGCTCCTCTTCTTCGGTCTCTTCTCCATCATTAGGCTCCTCTTCTTCGGCCTCTATTCCATCATTAGACTTATCTTCTTCGGCCTCTATTCCATCATTAGGCTCCTCTTCTTCGGCCTCTTCTCCATCATAAGGGTCCTCTTCTACGGCCTCTATTCCATCATTAGGCTCCTCTTCTTCGGCCTCTATTCCATCATTAGGCTCCTCTTCTTCGGCCTCTATTCCATCATTAGGCTCCTCTTCTTCGGCCTCTATTCCATCATTAAACTCCTCTTCTTTACTCTCCGGAGAACTGTGTACACATGTTAATTATCGTCAAACCAACAAAGTTAAAACTTTGCAGAGTGGGAAGTGAGCTAGAAAACCTAAAAACGATCTGTGAAATGAAAGCTGGGGACACACTATGTGATTTGTTTCATTCTGAACACATTGAGTCTATGTTAAAGCTAAGGAAAGGCTATGGCTCGAAAGGTAAGACTCCAAACTCTCAGTAGGTGAAATCAATTTAATTCTACGTGCCTCGGTTCCTAAGCTACACAGAGACTAGTTTTGATCAAAATCACAGTTTTTTTTTCTGTCTCTCCTCACTGGGCTGTGAATGAAAACAGGGGTTTAAGAAAAGAACATGGACTATGTCTAGGTGTGAGTTTCACGTTGTTTTAAGAGAACATAAAGCTGAAATATTGTGACAAACAAACATCGTGAGCCGCGGTAAACGGCCGACAGATGAATAATAAAGAGCGATCTGAAGCACACGGTGTGGAGATGGTTGTTCTGTGCAGGAGAGGCCTCTGCTCACTTCCTCCTCTCTCTAAGCGCTGCTGCAGGACCGATGGGCGGGGCATTGAAAACACACAATGAACTAGGGGCGTAA
Organism: Proterorhinus semilunaris; assembly: GCA_021464625.1. NCBI lineage: Eukaryota > Metazoa > Chordata > Actinopteri > Gobiiformes > Gobiidae > Proterorhinus > Proterorhinus semilunaris. The sequence continues at coordinate 40,748,663 of CM038347.1, forward strand.
CATAATTCAATGTGAGGGGCAAGTGTGATTAAATGCCCAGGTGAAATGTCCAGATCGCGAATGTTCAAAAGTTGTTGAACGTCATTTATTTCAGTTCTGTTCATCACAGAGCTCCCAAAATCACACATCAGGTGTATTAGAGCAGTGGTTCCCAACCTTTTCCCTTAATTTAACATGTGCAACACAGCTTCATGGCTAAATGGCTAACACACACGCTAACATGCATTTTGATCGACTCACCACTCTGATGTTTCCATTATGGGACTTGCGCTGGTTATAAAAGTTAATCCACTTTGATTCTGGCCAAGGTTCATTAGCATCCATCAGCGACAGGCTCAGACAAACACTATTTTGGCTGATAGTCGCTGAATCCCGGAGGGAAATTCCAACTTCTATGGCCTCTTCTTTAGGAAGGTTGAATAAAGTCCTGTCCTCGCAGCCAAACGCGTTTTCTCCGTGACATTATCGTGAGGTAAGAAAAAAGAACAGGTGTCCAGACTCCAGAGTAGGTTAGAAAAAGCTCCCTCTTCACAACTTTCGGTGCAACATGACATGACCATCTGTTCAGACCGTTCGGACGCTCAGGGGGAGCGTTTGTTTTGGCTATAGGGGCAGCGCGGATTTCTTACGACAGAAATAATGAAAAAAGCAGTTTTTACAAATGAAAATCATGCCGTAAGGCATTAGATTACAGACGTCGAGCACTTCCGTTCTGCTGTGACGACACAACTGAACATGCCAGTCGTTTACCAGGAGAGGGCGGAGCAGCTGCTTAGAGAGGAGGATTCAGGAGGATTACTGAGAACTGCGTGAATGAAGCCAAAAACCACTCTGGGGGTGTTTTTGATAAGGAAATAGCATAACAACACGGTTAAAAGCTCCAAAAAGTCGATTTTGCATGATATAGGACCTTTAAACAAACTGAAACTGGAGTGTTTAATGCAACTGGTGTCCTTATTCAGTCATTTTTGATGATTTTAGACAATTTATTTAGCTAAAATAATATCATTTATGACCTGACCTTCTGACCAGGCAAAGCTCTGGGGCCCCCCCTTTAATCCCAGGTTGGGAACCACTGTATGTCTAGTTTCGTAATAAAAAAAAAAACACGTTTTTTGCTTTTGGCACTCGATGTATTAAGAGATTTTGTTGAGACTTAAAGCAGTACTAAGTAACTCATGCCCCTAGAGGCCATCAGCGCCACTGCAAGTGTCATAGCACGTTGCATTTTTTTTACTCATTAATTGTCCGTGAGAGTAAATACTACACGGACAGAAAAGGGAGAGAGGGATATTCTACATTGTGCCACAAACCATTTACACAATGGAGATCATTTTTGTCTCTCAAAATTGGCTATAAACATTACTAAAGTGGCAATAGCCCGCGGTTTGCTTTGCCCTCTTAAACATATACAGTGCCTTGCGAAAGTATTCGGCCCCTTTGAACTTTTGCCACATTTCAGGCTTCAAACATAAAGATATAAAACTGTAATTTTTTGTGAAGAACCAACAACAAGTGGGACACAATCATGAAGTGAAACGAAATTTATTGGATATTTCAAAATTTTTAACAAATAAACAACTGAAAAATTGGAAGTGCAAAATTATTCAGCTCCCTTAAGTTAATAGGCAAGGCAACTTTATTTATACCGCGCATTTCGTACACAAGGCAACTCAATGCACCTAATACTTTGTAGCGCCACCTTTTGCTGCGATTACTGCTGTAAGTCCTTGGGGTTTGTCTCTATCAGTTTTGCACATTGAGAGACTGAAATATTTCCCATTCCTCCTTGCAAAACAGCTGGAGCTCAGTGAAGTTGGATGGACAGCGTTTGTGAACAGCAGTTTTCAGTTCTTTCCACAGATTCTCGACTGGATTCAGGTCTGGACTTTGACTTGGCCATTCTAACACCTGGATATGTTTATTTGTGAACCACTCTATTGTAGATGTTGCTTTATGTTTTGGATCATTGTCTTGTTGGAAGACAAATCTCCGTCCCAGTCTCAGGTCTTTTGCAGACTCCATCAGGTTTTCTTCCAGAATGGTCCTGTATTTGGCTCCATCCATCTTCCCATCAATTTGAACCATCTTCCCTGTCCCTGCTGAAGAAAAGCCCAAACCATGATGCTGCCACCACCATGTTTGACAGTGGGGATGGTGTGTTCAGGGTGATGAGCTATGTTGCTTTTACGCCAAACATAACGTTTTGCATTGTTGCCAAAAAGTTTGATTTTGGTTTCATCTGACCAGAGCACCTTCTTCCACATGTTTGGTGTGTCTCCCAGGTGGCTTGTGGCAAACTTTAAATGACACTTTTTATGGATATCTTTAAGAAATAGCTTTCTTCTTGCCACTCTTCCATAAAGGCCAGAGTTGTGCAGTATACGACTGATTGTTGTCCTATGGACAGAGTCTCCACCTCAGCTGTACATTTCTGCAGTTCATCCAGAGTGATCATGGGTCTCTTGGCAGCATCTCTGATCAGTTTTCTCCTTGTATGAGCTGAAAGTTTAGAGGGACGGTCTTTGTAGATTTGCAGTGGTCTGATACTCCTTCCATCTCAATATTATCGCTTGCACAGTGCTCCTTGGGATGTTTAAAGCTTGGGAAATCTTTTTGTATCCAAATCCGGCTTTAAACTTCTCCACAACAGTATCTCGGACCTGCCTGGTGTGTTCCTTGTTCTTCATGATGCTCTCTGCGCTTCAAACTGACCTCTGAGACTATCACAGAGCAGGTGCATTTATACGGAGACTTGTTTACACACAGGTGGATTCTATTTATCATCATTAGTCATTTAGGTCAACATTGGATCATTCAGAGATCCTCACTGAACTTCTGGAGAGAGTTTGCTGCACTGAAAGTAAAGGAGCTGAATCATTTTGCACGAACTGACTGATTCCGTCTCCATATCAGCTTCACACACAGCTCTGGCAGCGTGCCTGGAGGAGACAAAGGCATGGATGGCAGAAAACTTCCTACAACTAAACGACTCCAAAACTGAAGCCATTCTTATCGGGACCCCCCACCAACTCAAATCTTCCCTTATTTCTGATATTGCATTCTCTGGAATCCCCCTCCCCCTTTCCTCCACTGTCCACAACCTGGGAGTCATTTTGACCCCCTTTTGTCACTTGAAAGCCACATACAAAATCCTTTTTTCATCTCAAAAACATCTCCAAACTCTGCCCCAGTCTCTCCCCCTCTGATGCTGAAACACTGGTTCAGGCCTTTGTCTCCTCCAGGCTGGACTACTGCAATGCCCTCCTCGTTGGGATCCCGGCACAAAGCCTTCAAAAGCTTCAGCATATCCAGAACGCCGCAGCCAGGATCCTGACGAGGACGCCTAAGCACCAGCACATCGCCCCAGCTCTCCGCGATCTCCACTGGCTCCCGATCGGTCAACTCATCAAATACAAAATCTGCCTGCTTACTTATCAACGTATCCATGGAAACGCCCCGGACTATCTCACTGAACTCCTCACTCCTCCGCCCAGAACCAGGCACCAACCTCCTCTCCATTCCCAGAACTAAACTCCGGACAATGGGCGACAGAGCGTTCCAGGCAGCTGCTCCTAAACTGTGGAACGCCCTCCCACCACACCTGAGGGCCCCACGGTCTCTGGAGACCTTTAGAAGAGGACGTAAGACTTTTCTGTTCCTTTTAAGTCTTTGTGTGCTTTTCTTGTTAGTTTTCACCTGTGTTTTAGCACTTTGGGATTTTCATGTAAATGTACAAATTAAAGGTATTATTATTATTATTATTTTGTTGAATGTTTAGTTTAATGGGGTAAACGTGTCATGTTTTGTTTAGATGTCGGCTATCGCTTCTGTATGACTTGATCACCGCTCATTTAGAAAGGCCAGTGAGCAGCCGTTACAGTCGTCTAACCTGCTGGAGACAAATGCATGGATGAGTGTCTCCAAGTCTGGTTTTGACACTATTCCTCTGATCTGAATGTTTTTCAGATGATAAAAAGCTGATGATGTCATTGCTTTGATGTGGCTGTTTAAGTTCAGGTTGTAGAATCATAAAAATCAGTACAGACGTGCATCATGACAAGTTGAGCAAAAAATATTATTACTGCAACGCCGTCCGCCATATTGGGTGTCGGCCATTTGGGATGACAGCCCGCGAACCAGGAATCTGCTTTTATTTTTCACTTCGTACAAAATCTATCTCCTCGTAGAGTGTTTATCGGAACGAGCTAATTTTGGGTGGAAAATAATCTTGAGAAATAGAACTTTAAAAGTTTTACGTTTTTTATGCGGCGAAACCGCAAACTGTACCAAGTATTTTGCGATTTTTTGCAAACGAAAAATGGCTCGTATTCGCACATATAAAGCCCGATTTCGAGCATTTTGTCATCAGTTGTTAAGTCACAGTCCTAAACGCTTTCATTTGGCAAAATTCAAATTGACTATAGGAATTATATGGAGAGTACAAATGTTTCTTTTACGAAAATGTAAATAATTTGGCACAAAATTCAATTTGGTTGTTCTGATCAGTAAAGTAAATCACACCCATGCCATATTTTTCACGGTGTTGCCGTAGCAATGCCCAGAACGTCCCATTTTATTCTGATGGAAAAATGTTAAACTCCCTAATTCAGCAAGAAGTGAGGAACCAAAGGTAAACCAAAACCTTTGGGTTGTGGATTTGTAATATGTAAAAATATGCTTCAGTTTGCAGATACAAATTCATAAAAAATTGTCTCTGTATAATGTCAAAATTGAGCAGGGAGTGCTCAGCATTGTCAAAAAACACAAAAAGCTTTTTTTCTGAGAAAAAAAAACGTCAAATACCGAGAAGTTAGCGCCTTCTCAAAATCCTAAAACTAAGAACCTAGGAAAAGTTAAAAACAAACATAAACGCAGTAGCAATACCGTCACTTTAGATTGCAATCTGCTTTGGCCAGGGCGGTCGGCGAGGGCCGATCATCGCCGCTTTCCGGCTATATTTTTGGTTTTGAGTTCAGTATTGAGTTAGTCCGTTCGCTTAGTGGCCTATGTTTTAGCCTGGAAATTGTAAGAACGGACAAACTCATCTTATTTCTTTATTTTTATTTCTTTTTGTATGTTTTGGGTTTACGTGTCTTTGGTCACTTCCCTGTACTGAATTACTCATCGCTGCTCCATATAGAATATTGACATAACCTGATTGTTTGCTGTGTGGATTGAATTGCGGTGCTATTTGAAATAACCAAAGCTTGCGGTGAAGTTCGTGTTTTTGTTTTGCGGGTTTTTATGGAAAACAGCGTGGAAAACAGCGTGGAATACAGCGTGGAATACAGCGTGGAAAACAGGGTGGAAAACAGGGTGGAATACAGCGTGGAAAACAGCGTGGAAAACAGGGTGGAAAACAGCGTGGAATACAGCGTGGAAAACAGCGTGGAAAACAGCGTGGAAAACAGCATGGAAAACAGCATGGGAAACAGTAACAGTAGTAAGAGTGATGCAGAAAAAAATATTCATGCATTTGTTTCCTCAAGGCTGGACTACTGTAACTGCCTCCTGTCCTAAAAGTTCCCTGAGAAGTTTTCCATTCATTCAAAATGCAGCTGCAAGATTATTAACGCGTACAAAGAGAAGAGAACACATGACACCTGTGCTAAAGTCTCTCCATTGGCTTCTTGTTGAGTTTAGAATCGAATTAAAAAATCCTGCTCCTCACATTTAAAGCCATAAAGGGTTTGGCTCCGCTCTATCTCCAAGACTCTACCTTCCATATCGGCCAACCAGAGCTCTCAAAACTCAGGGCTACTAGTGATTCCTCGGGTCTTCAAAATCACTGTAGGAGGAAGAGCCTTTAGCTCCAACATCAGTGTAGGAGGAAGAGCCTTTAGCTCCAACATCCCTGTAGGAGGAAGAGCCTTTAGCTCCAACATCACTGTAGGAGGAAGAGTCTTTAGCTCCAAAATCACTATAGGAGGAAGAGTCTTTAGCTCCAAAATCACTGTAGGAGGAAGAGCCTTTAGCTCCAAAATCACTGTAGGAGGAAGAGAATTTAGCTCCAAAATCACTGTAGGAGGAAGAGCCTTTAGCTCCAACATCCCTGTAGGAGGAAGAGCCTTTAGCTCCAAAATCACTGTAGGAGGAAGAGCCTTTAGCTCCAAAATCACTGTAGGAGGAACAGCCTTTAGCTCCAAAATCACTGTAGGAGGAAGAGCCTTTAGCTCCAAAATCACTGTAGGAGGAAGAGCCTTTCGCTCCAAAATCACTGTAGGAGGAAGAACCTTTAGCTCCAAAATCACTATAGGAGGAAGAACCTTTAGCTCCAAGCTCCAGTTTTATGGAATAAACTCCCAGCTCAGGTTAAACCTCTAACCCTCAGCCTGAAGTAAAATTGCCTTGGAAGATTGGATGAACGGAGGAACCCGGCTGAACGGAGGAACCCTGCCTACTGGGTTGACAACAAGGACTGGACGGTCTGTGATCTTGGCCCGTCTGCTGAGGGACTCCTTCGGCCCTGGGTCTCTATAGCCTGTCCGTCCATAGGAGTGGATCTCTCCTTCTTTGGTTCTCCCCAAGGTTTCTCTTTTCTCCGCCTGGGTTTTTGAGTTTTTTCTTGCCGTGCTGGAGAGTCTAAAGACAGGGGACACCCGAGCTGCTCGTCGCCACCCACTGCTGACGCTTATTTGGACATTATGTTTGCCTGGATATTTGATTGGCCTGAACTTTACATGGTCTTATTTACTGCTCTGTTTTGTTGCCTTAATGTTCGGTGCAGCTCTATGAGGCCACTCCTGTTGTGATATTGGGCTATACAAAACCATTGATTGATTGAATTCAGAATCATCTATGAGTGAGCTGAAGGTGGTTTGAGCTGTTAGACGAAATGTAACACTTCATTCAGTCCAACATCAGCTGGTCTTATTGGGATTTAAAACGTTAGACCGTGAGGCTCAACGTTAGACTGTGAGGCTCAACGTTAGACTGTGATGCTCAATGTTAGACTGTGATCCTCAATGTTAGACTGTGAGGCTCAACGTTAGACTGTGATGCTCAATGTTAGACTGTGATCCTCAATGTTAGACTGTGAGGCTCAACGTTAGACCGTGAGGCTCAACGTTGGACCGTGAGGCTCAATGTTAGACCGTGAGGCTCAACGTTAGACTGTGATGCTCAATGTTAGACCGTGAGGCTCAACGTTAGACTGTAAGGCTTAACGTTAGACTGTGAGGCTTAACGTTAGACTGTGAGGCTCAACGTTAGACTGTAAGGCTTAACGTTAGACTGTGATGCTCAATGTTAGACTGTGAGGCTCAATGTTAGACTGTGAGGCTCAATGTTAGACTGTGAGGCTCAATGTTAGACTGTGAGGCTCAACGTTAGACTGTGATGCTCAATGTTAGACTGTGATCCTCAATGTTAGACAGTGAGGCTCAACGTTAGACGGTGAGGCTCAACGTTAGACTGTGAGGCTCAATGTTAGACTGTGAGGCTCAACGTTAGACTGTGAGGCTCAACGTTAGACTGTGATGCTCAACGTTAGACTGTGAGGCTCAACGTTAGACTGTGAGGCTCAATGTTAGACTGTGAGGCTCAATGTTAGACTGTGAGGCTCAACGTTAGACTGTGAGGCTCAACGTTGGACTGAGGCTCAACGTTAGACCGTGAGGCTCAACGTTAGACCGTGAGGCTCAACGTTAGACGGTGAGGCTCAATGTTAGACTGTGAGGCTCAACGTTAGACTGTGAGGCTCAACGTTAGACTGTGATGCTCAACGTTAGACTGTGAGGCTCAACGTTAGACTGTGAGGCTCAATGTTAGACTGTGAGGCTCAACGTTAGACTGTGATGCTCAACGTTAGACTGTGAGGCTCAACGTTAGACTGTGAGGCTCAACGTTAGACTGTGAGGCTCAACGTTAGACTGTGAGGCTCAACGTTAGACCGTGAGGCTCAATGTTAGACTGTGAGGCTCAACGTTAGACTGTGAGGCTCAACGTTAGACTGTGAGGCTCAATGTTAGACTGTGAGGCTCAACGTTAGACTGTGAGGCTCAACGTTCTGAGGGCGCTAACTCCTTCCAACTCCTTCGGACAATTCTAATGATCCAGAATGGGAGGGATCTCAAAGTCCTTACCTTGGGTCTTCAAATTTCGGAGGCTCATCTTTAGAGCGGTCACTTTGTAGAGAGGCACTGCTCAGAGTGGAGGAATATGGCCTGGATGAACACAGAACAATGATGCACATGAATAAGAGTGTTAGATTATTCTATTAGGTCCTCAAAAACTGAGAGAGTCTTTATCTCAGCAGATCATCTCCCTGGATAATGTTAGCGTATCAACGAGCTCTACAGTAAAAAACCTTGGAGTTCTGTTTGACCAAGACCTCTCTTTTAAAACACGTATAAACCAGGCTTGTAAAATTGCGTTCTTTCACCTGCGCAACATTGCTAAAATACGAAACATCCTACCTAAGAGTGATGCAGAAAAAAATATTCATGCATTTGTTTCCTCAAGGCTGGACTACTGTAACTGCCTCCTGTCCTAAAGGTTCCCTGAGAAGTTTTCCATTAATTCAAAATGCAGCTGCAAGATTATTAACGCGTACAAAGAGAAGAGAACACATGACACCTGTGCTAAAGTCTCTCCATTGGCTTCTTGTTGAGTTTAGAATCAAATTAAAAAATCCTGCTCCTCACATTTAAAGCCATAAAGGGTTTGGCTCCACTCTATCTCCAAGACTCTACCTTCCATATCGGCCAACCAGAGCTCTCAAAACTCAGGGCTACTAGTGATTCCTCGGGTCTTCAAAATCACTGTAGGAGGAAGAGCCTTTAGCTCCAACATCAGTGTAGGAGGAAGAGCCTTTAGCTCCAAAATCACTGTAGGAGGAAGAGCCTTTAGCTCCAAGCTCCGGTTTTATGGAATAAACTCCCAGCTCACGTTAAAGCTCTAACCCTCAGCCTGAAGTAAAGCTCTAACCCTCAGCCTGAAGTAAAGCTCTAACTCAGCCTGAAGTAAAGCTCTGACCCTCAACCTGAAGTAAAGCTCTAACCCTCAGCCTGAAGTAAAGCTCTAACCCACAGCCTGAAGTAAAGCTCTGACCCTCAGCCTGAAGTAAAGCTCTAACCCTCAGTCTGAAGTAAAGCTCTAACCCTCAGCCTGAAGTAAAGCTCTAACCCACAGCCTGAAGTAAAGCTCTAACCCTCAGTCTGAAGTAAAGCTCTAACCCTCAGCCTGAAGTAAAGCTCTGACCCTCAACCTGAAGTAAAGCTCTGAGCCTCAGCCTGAAGTAAAGCTCTAACCCACAGCCTGAAGTAAAGCTCTAACCCTCAGCCTGAAGTAAAGCTCTAACCCACAGCCTCAAGTAAAGCTCTAACCCACAGCCTGAAGTAAAGCTCTAACCCACAGCCTGAAGTAAAGCTCTAACCCTCAGCCTGAAGTAAAGCTCTAACCCACAGCCTGAAGTAAAGCTCTAACCCTCAGTCTGAAGTAAAGCTCTAACCCTCAGCCTGAAGTAAAGCTCTGACCCTCAGCCTGAAGTAAAGCTCTAACCCACAGCCTGAAGTAAAGCTCTAACCCACAGCCTGAAGTAAAGCTCTAACCCACAGCCTGAAGTAAAGCTCTAACCCACAGCCTGAAGTAAAGCTCTAACCCTCAGTCTGAAGTAAAGCTCTAACCCTCAGCCTGAAGTAAAGCTCTGACCCTCAGCCTGAAGTAAAGCGCTAACCCTTAACCTGAAGTAAAGCGCTAACCCTCAACCTGAAGTAAAGCTCTAACCCACAGCCTGAAGTAAAGCTCTAACCCACAGCCTGAAGTAAAGCTCTAACCACAGCCTGAAGTAAAGCTCTAACCCTCAGCCTGAAGTAAAATTGCCTTGGAAAATTGGATGAACGGAGGAACCCTGCCTACTGACAACAAGGACTGGACGGTCTGTGATCTTGGCCCGTCTGCTGAGGGACTCCTTCGGCCCTGGGTCTCTATAGCCTTTCCGTCCATGGGAGTGGATCGCTCCTTCTTTGGTTCTCCCCAAGGTTTCTCTTTTCTCCGCCTGGGTTTTTGAGTTTTTTCTTGCCGTGCTGGAGAGTCTAAGGACAGGGGACACCCGAGCTGCTCGTCGCCACCCACTGCTGACGCTTATTTGGACATTATGTTTGCCTGGATATTTGATTCGCCTGAACTTTACATGGTCTTATTTACTGCTCTGTTTTTTTGCCTTAAAGAGCTACTAAACACCCCTTCCAGATCTTACTCCACCCACTCCCAAAATTCAAAAAACTCAGAGAAAGAGGCGTGGCGGGAGGCTTTGGGGGGACGCGGGGAGGGGGAGTGTGTGGGCGGTCTCTGCTCTGTTGACAGTCTCAGACCATGTGTGACCGGGACTGACTGACTCCCGTTATGCCGCATTTAGACGATGTGGCGCCACTTTCCCGGACACTTCAGCCTCTCGCACCGGCTAGCTTCTCCGGACATGTGGCGCCACTTTCCCGGACTCTCGAGCCCGTCGTACCGGCTACATGCCGAGCACACGCGGCGGACATTTGGCGCTCGTATCTCCCCGTTCCCCCTCCTGGCTTTAGCGGACACTCAGTCACACACTGCCCCGCTCTGAGCCTCCAAGGCAGGGGATGGCTAACTGCTGCCCCCGGTGTCTGTGAGCTCTCCCTGGGGGAGATTACAGTAAAAAGCCCTCAGCCCCGTCTCATAAACACTGACAGCCCTGATGAGCGCTGTCTGCCCGATACAGCTTTATGTGTCTGTAGTTTCAACGTGAAAACATCCAGCCATGTCACTAAACAAGTGAATCTGGGTATTTTGGGGAAACATTTGTCTTTATTTAGTAGGAGAGGTCGGGGATGTGAGTGCTGTGGTTCACACACGGAGCGGAGCGGAGTCCGTGGAGCGGAGCCCGTAGATCAAATCCCCGTCTCGGGTCTTCTCTCCTCATCCTCCCGCTCCCTGGCCGCTCTGTGCGGCCGGTCCCTGGCCGCTCCGTGACCGGCATGTTGGGCTCACGTCACAAAACAGCTACTAAACTACCTGACTAAAGTTACTGCACTAGAAGCGCTGCGCTAAAGAACTAACTAAATACTATGCTAATAAATTGCTAACTTGAAAATCGATGTAAAACGCTCGCTCGCTAATCCAACTCCAACTCGCTACGGGGGCGTGTGCGAGACTTGGCTTTTATACCCGAGCAGCAGAGCGACGGACGTCACACACACAACGTGACGTCACACCGCTTGCAGAGCCAATGGGGAGGACGGGCACGAGATTCAAATGTAGTGCAGCCGAAAATGTAGAGAGGGCGCTACACAGACGATTTTAGGCTCAAAAGTGAGATTTTATCTAATTTGCACTAAAATGTCAAAAAATTGACCAGGACATGTAGAGAGCACTATAAGAAACATATTAATGCAGTTTATAAGCTCAAAAAAGTTGATTTGGTGCTTAGTTGTCCTTTAATGTTCGGTGCAGCCCTATGAGGCCACTCCTGTTGTGATATTGGGCTATACAAAACCATTGATTGATTGAATTCAGAATCATCTATGAGTGAGCTGAAGGTGGTTTGAGCTGTTAGACGAAATGTAACACTTCATTCAGTCCAACATCAGCTGGTCTTATTGGGATTTAAAACGTTAGACCGTGAGGCTCAACGTTAGACTGTGAGGCTCAACGTTAGACTGTGATGCTCAATGTTAGACTGTGATCCTCAATGTTAGACCGTGAGGCTCAACGTTAGACTGTGAGGCTCAACGTTAGACTGTGAGGCTCAATGTTAGACTGTGAGGCTCAACGTTAGACTGTGAGGCTCAACGTTCTGAGGGCGCTAACTCCTTCCAACTCCTTCGGACAATTCTAATGATCCAGAATGGGAGGGATCTCAAAGTCCTTACCTTGGGTCTTCAAATTTCGGAGGCTCATCTTTAGAGCGGTCACTTTGTAGAGAGGCACTGCTCAGAGTGGAGGAATATGGCCTGGATGAACACAGAACAATGATGCACATGAATAAGAGTGTTAGATTCATTCTATTAGGTCCTCAAAAACTGAGAGAGTCTTTATCTCAGCAGATCATCTCCCTGGATAATGTTAGCGTATCAACGAGCTCTACAGTAAAAAACCTTGGAGTTCTGTTTGACCAAGACCTCTCTTTTAAAACACGTATAAACCAGGCTTGTAAAATTGCGTTCTTTCACCTGCGCAACATTGCTAAAATACGAAACATCCTACCTAAGAGTGATGCAGAAAAAAATATTCATGCATTTGTTTCCTCAAGGCTGGACTACTGTAACTGCCTCCTGTCCTAAAAGTTCCCTGAGAAGTTTTCCATTCATTCAAAATGCAGCTGCAAGATTATTAACGCGTACAAAGAGAAGAGAACACATGACACCTGTGCTAAAGTCTCTCCATTGGCTTCTTGTTGAGTTTAGAATCGAATTAAAAAATCCTGCTCCTCACATTTAAAGCCATAAAGGGTTTGGCTCCGCTCTATCTCCAAGACTCTACCTTCCATATCGGCCAACCAGAGCTCTCAAAACTCAGGGCTACTAGTGATTCCTCGGGTCTTCAAAATCACTGTAGGAGGAAGAGCCTTTAGCTCCAACATCAGTGTAGGAGGAAGAGCCTTTAGCTCCAACATCCCTGTAGGAGGAAGAGCCTTTAGCTCCAACATCACTGTAGGAGGAAGAGTCTTTAGCTCCAAAATCACTGTAGGAGGAAGAGCCTTTAGCTCCAAAATCACTGTAGGAGGAAGAGCCTTTAGCTCCAAAATCACTGTAGGAGGAAGAGCCTTTAGCTCCAACATCCCTGTAGGAGGAAGAGCCTTTAGCTCCAAAATCACTGTAGGAGGAACAGCCTTTAGCTCCAAAATCACTGTAGGAGGAAGAGCCTTTAGCTCCAAAATCACTGTAGGAGGAAGAGCCTTTAGCTCCAAAATCACTGTAGGAGGAAGAGCCTTTCGCTCCAAAATCACTGTAGGAGGAAGAACCTTTAGCTCCAAAATCACTATAGGAGGAAGAACCTTTAGCTCCAAGCTCCAGTTTTATGGAATAAACTCCCAGCTCAGGTTAAACCTCTAACCCTCAGCCTGAAGTAAAATTGCCTTGGAAGATTGGATGAACGGAGGAACCCGGCTGAACGGAGGAACCCTGCCTACTGGGTTGACAACAAGGACTGGACGGTCTGTGATCTCGGCCTGTCTGCTGAGGGACTCCTTCGGCCCTGGGTCTCTATAGCCTGTCCGTCCATAGGAGTGGATCTCTCCTTCTTTGGTTCTCCCCAAGGTTTCTCTTTTCTCCGCCTGGGTTTTTGAGTTTTTTCTTGCCGTGCTGGAGAGTCTAAAGACAGGGGACACCCGAGCTGCTCGTCGCCACCCACTGCTGACGCTTATTTGGACATTATGTTTGCCTGGATATTTGATTCGCCTGAACTTTACATGGTCTTATTTACTGCTCTGTTTTGTTGCCTTAATGTTCGGTGCAGCTCTATGAGGCCACTCCTGTTGTGATATTGGGCTATACAAAACCATTGATTGATTGAATTCAGAATCATCTATGAGTGAGCTGAAGGTGGTTTGAGCTGTTAGACGAAATGTAACACTTCATTCAGTCCAACATCAGCTGGTCTTATTGGGATTTAAAACGTTAGACCGTGAGGCTCAACTTTAGACTGTGAGGCTCAACGTTAGACTGTGATGCTCAATGTTAGACTGTGATCCTCAATGTTAGACTGTGAGGCTCAACGTTAGACTGTGATGCTCAATGTTAGACTGTGATCCTCAATGTTAGACTGTGAGGCTCAACGTTAGACCGTGAGGCTCAACGTTGGACCGTGAGGCTCAATGTTAGACTGTGAGGCTCAACGTTAGACTGTGATGCTCAATGTTAGACCGTGAGGCTCAACGTTAGACTGTAAGGCTTAACGTTAGACTGTGAGGCTTAACGTTAGACTGTGAGGCTCAACGTTAGACTGTGAGGCTCAACGTTAGACTGTAAGGCTTAACGTTAGACTGTGATGCTCAATGTTAGACTGTGAGGCTCAACGTTAGACTGTGATGCTCAATGTTAGACTGTGATCCTCAATGTTAGACCGTGAGGCTCAACGTTAGACGGTGAGGCTCAACGTTAGACTGTGAGGCTCAATGTTAGACTGTGAGGCTCAACGTTAGACTGTGAGGCTCAACGTTAGACTGTGAGGCTCAACGTTAGACTGTGATGCTCAACGTTCTGAGGGCGCTAACTCCTTCCAACTCCTTCGGACAATTCTAATGATCCAGAATGGGAGGGATCTCAAAGTCCTTACCTTGGGTCTTCAAATTTCGGAGGCTCATCTTTAGAGCGGTCACTTTGTAGAGAGGCACTGCTCAGAGTGGAGGAATATGGCCTGGATGAACACAGAACAATGATGCACATGAATAAGAGTGTTAGATTCATTCTATTAGGTCCTCAAAAACTGAGAGAGTCTTTATCTCAGCAGATCATCTCTCTGGATAATGTTAGCGTATCAACGAGCTCTACAGTAAAAAACCTTGGAGTTCTGTTTGACCAAGACCTCTCTTTTAAAACACGTATAAACCAGGCTTGTAAAATTGCGTTCTTTCACCTGCGCAACATTGCTAAAATACGAAACATCCTACCTAAGAGTGATGCAGAAAAAAATATTCATGCATTTGTTTCCTCAAGGCTGGACTACTGTAACTGCCTCCTGTCCTAAAAGTTCCCTGAGAAGTTTTCCATTCATTCAAAATGCAGCTGCAAGATTATTAACGCGTACAAAGAGAAGAGAACACATGACACCTGTGCTAAAGTCTCTCCATTGGCTTCTTGTTGAGTTTAGAATCGAATTAAAAAATCCTGCTCCTCACATTTAAAGCCATAAAGGGTTTGGCTCCGCTCTATCTCCAAGACTCTACCTTCCATATCGGCCAACCAGAGCTCTCAAAACTCAGGGCTACTAGTGATTCCTCGGGTCTTCAAAATCACTGTAGGAGGAAGAGCCTTTAGCTCCAACATCAGTGTAGGAGGAAGAGCCTTTAGCTCCAACATCCCTGTAGGAGGAAGAGCCTTTAGCTCCAACATCACTGTAGGAGGAAGAGTCTTTAGCTCCAAAATCACTATAGGAGGAAGAGTCTTTAGCTCCAAAATCACTGTAGGAGGAAGAGCCTTTAGCTCCAAAATCACTGTAGGAGGAAGAGCCTTTAGCTCCAAAATCACTGTAGGAGGAAGAGCCTTTAGCTCCAACATCCCTGTAGGAGGAAGAGCCTTTAGCTCCAAAATCACTGTAGGAGGAACAGCCTTTAGCTCCAAAATCACTGTAGGAGGAAGAGCCTTTAGCTCCAAAATCACTGTAGGAGGAAGAGCCTTTCGCTCCAAAATCACTGTAGGAGGAAGAACCTTTAGCTCCAAAATCACTATAGGAGGAAGAACCTTTAGCTCCAAGCTCCAGTTTTATGGAATAAACTCCCAGCTCAGGTTAAACCTCTAACCCTCAGCCTGAAGTAAAATTGCCTTGGAAGATTGGATGAACGGAGGAACCCGGCTGAACGGAGGAACCCTGCCTACTGGGTTGACAACAAGGACTGGACGGTCTGTGATCTTGGCCCGTCTGCTGAGGGACTCCTTCGGCCCTGGGTCTCTATAGCCTGTCCGTCCATAGGAGTGGATCTCTCCTTCTTTGGTTCTCCCCAAGGTTTCTCTTTTCTCCGCCTGGGTTTTTGAGTTTTTTCTTGCCGTGCTGGAGAGTCTAAAGACAGGGGACACCCGAGCTGCTCGTCGCCACCCACTGCTGACGCTTATTTGGACATTATGTTTGCCTGGATATTTGATTCGCCTGAACTTTACATGGTCTTATTTACTGCTCTGTTTTGTTGCCTTAATGTTCGGTGCAGCTCTATGAGGCCACTCCTGTTGTGATATTGGGCTATACAAAACCATTGATTGATTGAATTCAGAATCATCTATGAGTGAGCTGAAGGTGGTTTGAGCTGTTAGACGAAATGTAACACTTCATTCAGTCCAACATCAGCTGGTCTTATTGGGATTTAAAACGTTAGACCGTGAGGCTCAACGTTAGACTGTGAGGCTCAACGTTAGACTGTGATGCTCAATGTTAGACTGTGATCCTCAATGTTAGACTGTGAGGCTCAACGTTAGACTGTGATGCTCAATGTTAGACTGTGATCCTCAATGTTAGACTGTGAGGCTCAACGTTAGACCGTGAGGCTCAACGTTGGACCGTGAGGCTCAATGTTAGACCGTGAGGCTCAACGTTAGACTGTGATGCTCAATGTTAGACCGTGAGGCTCAACGTTAGACTGTAAGGCTTAACGTTAGACTGTGAGGCTTAACGTTAGACTGTGAGGCTCAACGTTAGACTGTAAGGCTTAACGTTAGACTGTGATGCTCAATGTTAGACTGTGAGGCTCAATGTTAGACTGTGAGGCTCAATGTTAGACTGTGAGGCTCAATGTTAGACTGTGAGGCTCAACGTTAGACTGTGATGCTCAATGTTAGACTGTGATCCTCAATGTTAGACCGTGAGGCTCAACGTTAGACGGTGAGGCTCAACGTTAGACTGTGAGGCTCAATGTTAGACTGTGAGGCTCAACGTTAGACTGTGAGGCTCAACGTTAGACTGTGAGGCTCAACGTTAGACTGTGATGCTCAACGTTCTGAGGGCGCTAACTCCTTCCAACTCCTTCGGACAATTCTAATGATCCAGAATGGGAGGGATCTCAAAGTCCTTACCTTGGGTCTTCAAATTTCGGAGGCTCATCTTTAGAGCGGTCACTTTGTAGAGAGGCACTGCTCAGAGTGGAGGAATATGGCCTGGATGAACACAGAACAATGATGCACATGAATAAGAGTGTTAGATTAATTCTATTAGGTCCTCAAAAACTGAGAGAGTCTTTATCTCAGCAGATCATCTCCCTGGATAATGTTAGCGTATCAACGAGCTCTACAGTAAAAAACCTTGGAGTTCTGTTTGACCAAGACCTCTCTTTTAAAACACGTATAAACCAGGCTTGTAAAATTGCGTTCTTTCACCTGCGCAACATTGCTAAAATACGAAACATCCTACCTAAGAGTGATGCAGAAAAAATTATTCATGCATTTGTTTCCTCAAGGCTGGACTACTGTAACTGCCTCCTGTCCTAAAAGTTCCCTGAGAAGTTTTCCATTAATTCAAAATGCAGCTGCAAGATTATTAACGCGTACAAAGAGAAGAGAACACATGACACCTGTGCTAAAGTCTCTCCATTGGCTTCTTGTTGAGTTTAGAATCAAATAAAAAAATCCTGCTCCTCACATTTAAAGCCATAAAGGGTTTGGCTCCGCTCTATCTCCAAGACTCTACCTTCCATATCGGCCAACCAGAGCTCTCAAAACTCAGGGCTACTAGTGATTCCTCGGGTCTTCAAAATCACTGTAGGAGGAAGAGCCTTTAGCTCCAACATCAGTGTAGGAGGAAGAGCCTTTAGCTCCAACATCCCTGTAGGAGGAAGAGCCTTTAGCTCCAACATCACTGTAGGAGGAAGAGTCTTTAGCTCCAAAATCACTATAGGAGGAACAGTCTTTAGCTCCAAAATCACTGTAGGAGGAAGAGCCTTTAGCTCCAAAATCACTGTAGGAGGAAGAGCCTTTAGCTCCAACATCCCTGTAGGAGGAAGAGCCTTTAGCTCCAAAATCACTGTAGGAGGAAGAGCCTTTAGCTCCAACATCACTGTAGGAGGAAGAGCCTTTAGCTCCAAAATCACTGTAGGAGGAAGAGCCTTTCGCTCCAAAATCACTGTAGGAGGAAAAACCTTTAGCTCCAAACTCACTGTAGGAGGAAGAACCTTTAGCTCCAAGCTCCAGTTTTATGGAATAAACTCCCAGCTCAGGTTAAACCTCTAACCCTCAGCCTGAAGTAAAATTGCCTTGGAAGATTGGATGAACGGAGGAACCCGGCTGAACGGAGGAACCCTGCCTACTGGGTTGACAACAAGGACTGGACGGTCTGTGATCTTGGCCCGTCTGCTGAGGGACTCCTTCGGCCCTGGGTCTCTATAGCCTGTCCGTCCATAGGAGTGGATCTCTCCTTCTTTGGTTCTCCCCAAGGTTTCTCTTTTCTCCGCCTGGGTTTTTGAGTTTTTTCTTGCCGTGCTGGAGAGTCTAAGGACAGGGGACACCCGAGCTGCTCGTCGCCACCCACTGCTGACGCTTATTTGGACATTATGTTTGCCTGGATATTTGATTCGCCTGAACTTTACATGGTCTTATTTACTGCTCTGTTTTGTTGCCTTAATGTTCGGTGCAGCTCTATGAGGCCACTCCTGTTGTGATATTGGGCTATACAAAACCATTGATTGATTGAATTCAGAATCATCTATGAGTGAGCTGAAGGTGGTTTGAGCTGTTAGACGAAATGTAACACTTCATTCAGTCCAACATCAGCTGGTCTTATTGGGATTTAAAACGTTAGACCGTGAGGCTCAATGTTAGACTGTGAGGCTCAACGTTAGACTGTGATGCTCAATGTTAGACTGTGATCCTCAATGTTAGACTGTGAGGCTCAACGTTAGACTGTGATGCTCAATGTTAGACTGTGATCCTCAATGTTAGACTGTGAGGCTCAACGTTAGACCGTGAGGCTCAACGTTGGACCGTGAGGCTCAATGTTAGACCGTGATGCTCAACGTTAGACTGTGATGCTCAACGTTAGACTGTAAGGCTTAATGTTAGACTGTGAGGCTCAATGTTAGACTGTGAGGCTCAACGTTAGACTGTAAGGCTTAACGTTAGACTGTGAGGCTTAACGTTAGACTGTGAGGCTCAATGTTAGACTGTGAGGCTCAATGTTAGACTGTGAGGCTCAACGTTAGACTGTGATGCTCAATGTTAGACTGTGAGGCTCAACGTTAGACTGTGATGCTCAATGTTAGACCGTGAGGCTCAACGTTAGACTGTAAGGCTTAACGTTAGACTGTGAGGCTTAACGTTAGACTGTGAGGCTCAACGTTAGACTGTAAGGCTTAACGTTAGACTGTGATGCTCAATGTTAGACTGTGAGGCTCAATGTTAGACTGTGAGGCTCAATGTTAGACTGTGAGGCTCAATGTTAGACTGTGATGCTCAATGTTAGACTGTGAGGCTCAACGTTAGACTGTGAGGCTCAACGTTAGACTGTGAGGCTCAACGTTCTGAGGGCGCTAACTCCTTCCAACTCCTTCGGACAATTCTAATGATCCAGAATGGGAGGGATCTCAAAGTCCTTACCTTGGGTCTTCAAATTTCGGAGGCTCATCTTTAGAGCGGTCACTTTGTAGAGAGGCACTGCTCAGAGTGGAGGAATATGGCCTGGATGAACACAGAACAATGATGCACATAAATAAGAGTGTTAGATTAATTCTATTAGGTCCTCAAAAACTGAGAGAGTCTTTATCTCAGCAGATCATCTCTCTGGATAATGTTAGCGTATCAACGAGCTCTACAGTAAAAAACCTTGGAGTTCTGTTTGACCAAGACCTCTCTTTTAAAACACGTATAAACCAGGCTTGTAAAATTGCGTTCTTTCACCTGCGCAACATTGCTAAAATACGAAACATCCTACCTAAGAGTGATGCAGAAAAAAATATTCATGCATTTGTTTCCTCAAGGCTGGACTACTGTAACTGCCTCCTGTCCTAAAAGTTCCCTGAGAAGTTTTCCATAAATTCAAAATGCAGCTGCAAGATTATTAACGCGTACAAAGAGAAGAGAACACATGACACCTGTGCTAAAGTCTCTCCATTGGCTTCTTGTTGAGTTTAGAATCAAATTAAAAAATCCTGCTCCTCACATTTAAAGCCATAAAGGGTTTGGCTTTGCTCTATCTCCAAGACTCTACCTTCCATATCGGCCAACCAGAGCTCTCAAAACTCAGGGCTACTAGTGATTCCTCGGGTCTCCAACATCACTGTAGGAGGAAGAGCCTTTAGCTCCAAAATCACTGTAGGAGGAAGAGCCTTTAGCTCCAAAATCACTGTAGGAGGAAGAGCCTTTACCTCCAAAATCACTGTAGGAGGAAGAGCCTTTACCTCCAAAATCACTATAGGAGGAAGAGCCTTTAGCTCCAACATCACTGTAGGAGGAAGAGCCTTTAGCTCCAAAATCACTGTAGGAGGAAGAGCCTTTAGCTCCAAAATCACTGTAGGAGGAAGAACCTTTAGCTCCAAGCTCCGGTTTTATGGAATAAACTCCCAGCTCAGGTTAAAGCTCTAACCCTCAGCCTGAAGTAAAGCTCTAACCCACAGCCTGAAGTAAAGCTCTAACCCTCAGTCTGAAGTAAAGCTCTAACCCTCAGCCTGAAGTAAAGCTCTAACCCACAGCACTGCAAAAAGTAAATATCAAGCATTTGGCTTAAATGTCTTGAATTGAGGAAATGTATCTAGTTTTGAGCGGTTTTCACTCATTTAGACTTTGTTCCTGGTCTGACCAAATTTATTTTGCTAGTTTGAGGACATTTCAGACTGGTTCTAAGTTAAATCTCGCTCTAAATAAGAAAGTAAAATTGCCAATGAGATAAGACCGATTTTCTTGCCCCATTGGCAAAGAAAATTACTTCAAATAGAGACAAAATGTATTGAAACGAGTCAGAAACATCTCAAAACAAGTGAAATAATCCAGGTCAAATGGCCAAATACATCTTACCTAGTCAAAACAACAAAATGTTTTATTATTATGCTCAAATTGAAACATTTATACTAATCTAGTTAATTACTTTTTGCAGTGAGCCTGAAGTAAAATTGCCTTGGAAGATGGATGAACGGAGGAACCCGGCTGAACGGAGGAACCCTGCCTACTGGGTTGACAACAAGGACTGGACGGTCTGTGATCTTGGCCCGTCTGCTGAGGGACTCCTTCGGCCCTGGGTCTCTATAGCCTGTCCGTCCATGGGAGTGGATCTCTCCTTCTTTGGTTCTCCCCAAGGTTTCTCTTTTCTCCGCCTGGGTTTTTGAGTTTTTCCTTGCTGTGCTGGAGAGTCTAAGGACAGGGGACACCCGAGCTGCTCGTCGCCACCCACTGCTGACGCTTATTTGGACATTATGTTTGCCTGGATATTTGATTGGCCTGAACTTTACATGGTCTTATTTACTGCTCTGTTTTGTTGCCTTAATGTTCGGTGCAGCCCTATGAGGCCACTCCTGTTGTGATATTGGGCTATACAAAACCATTGATTGATTGAATTCAGAATCATCTATGAGTGAGCTGAAGGTGGTTTGAGCTGTTAGACGAAATGTAACACTTCATTCAGTCCAACATCAGCTGGTCTTATTGGGATTTAAAACGTTAGACCGTGAGGCTCAACGTTAGACTGTGAGGCTCAATGTTAGACTGTGAGGCTCAACGTTAGACTGTGAGGCTCAACGTTCTGAGGGCGCTAACTCCTTCCAACTCCTTCGGACAATTCTAATGATCCAGAATGGGAGGGATCTCAAAGTCCTTACCTTGGGCCTTCAAATTTCGGAGGCTCATCTTTAGAGCGGTCACTTTGTAGAGAGGCACTGCTCAGAGTGGAGGAATATGGCCTGGATGAACACAGAACAATGATGCACATGAATAAGAGTGTTAGATTATTCTATTAGGTCCTCAAAAACTGAGAGAGTCTTTATCTCAGCAGATCATCTCCCTGGATAATGTTAGCGTATCAACGAGCTCTACAGTAAAAAACCTTGGAGTTCTGTTTGACCAAGACCTCTCTTTTAAAACACGTATAAACCAGGCTTGTAAAATTGCGTTCTTTCACCTGCGCAACATTGCTAAAATACGAAACATCCTACCTAAGAGTGATGCAGAAAAAAATATTCATGCATTTGTTTCCTCAAGGCTGGACTACTGTAACTGCCTCCTGTCCTAAAGGTTCCCTGAGAAGTTTTCCATTAATTCAAAATGCAGCTGCAAGATTATTAACGCGTACAAAGAGAAGAGAACACATGACACCTGTGCTAAAGTCTCTCCATTGGCTTCCTGTTGAGTTTAGAATCGAATTAAAAAATCCTGCTCCTCACATTTAAAGCCATAAAGGGTTTGGCTCCGCTCTATCTCCAAGACTCTACCTTCCTTATCGGCCAACCAGAGCTCTCAAAACTCAGGGCTACTAGTGATTCCTCGGGTCTCCAAAATCACTATAGGAGGAAGAGCCTTTAGCTCCAAAATCACTGTAGGAGGAAGAGCCTTTAGCTCCAAAATCACTGTAGGAGGAAGAGCCTTTAGCTCCAAAATCACTGTAGGAGGAAGAGCCTTTCGCTCCAAAATTACTGTAGGAGGAAGAGCCTTTACCTCCAAAATCACTGTAGGAGGAAGAGCCTTTAGCTCCAAAATCACTGTAGGAGGAAGAGCCTTTAGCTCCAAAATCACTGTAGGAGGAAGAGCCTTTAGCTCCAAAATCACTATAGGAGGAAGAACCTTTAGCTCCAAGCTCCAGTTTTATGGAATAAACTCCCAGCTCAGGTTAAACCTCTAACCCTCAGCCTGAAGTAAAATTGCCTTGGAAGATTGGATGAACGGAGGAACCCGGCTGAACGGAGGAACCCTGCCTACTGGGTTGACAACAAGGATTGGACGGTCTGTGATCTTGGCCCGTCTGCTGAGGGACTCCTTCGGCCCTGGGTCTCTATAGCCTGTCCGTCCATGGGAGTGGATCTCTCCTTCTTTGGTTCTCCCCAAGGTTTCTCGTTTTTCCCACTGGGTTTTTGAGTTTTTCCTTGCTGTGCTGGAGAGTCTAAGGACAGGGGACACCCGAGCTGCTCGTCGCCACCCACTGCTGACGC
This sequence comes from Proterorhinus semilunaris, assembly GCA_021464625.1. Lineage (NCBI taxonomy): Eukaryota > Metazoa > Chordata > Actinopteri > Gobiiformes > Gobiidae > Proterorhinus > Proterorhinus semilunaris. The sequence goes on from CM038347.1 coordinate 40,771,401, forward strand.
TTATTTGGACATTATGTTTGCCTGGATCTTTGATTCGCCTGAACTTTACATGGTCTTATTTACTGCTCTGTTTTGTTGCCTTAATGTTCGGTGCAGCCCTATGAGGCCACTCCTGTTGTGATATTGGGCTATACAAAACCATTGATTGATTGAATTCAGAATCATCTATGAGTGAGCTGAAGGTGGTTTGAGCTGTTAGACGAAATGTAACACTTCATTCAGTCCAACATCAGCTGGTCTTATTGGGATTTAAAACGTTAGACCGTGAGGCTCAACGTTAGACTGTGATGCTCAATGTTAGACCGTGAGGCTCAACGTTAGACCGTGAGGCTCAACGTTAGACTGTGATGCTCAACGTTAGACCGTGATGCTCAACGTTAGACCGTGATGCTCAACGTTAGACTGTGATGCTTAACGTTAGACCGTGAGGCTCAACGTTAGACTGTGATGCTCAATGTTAGACTGTGAGGCTCAACGTTAGACTGTGAAGCTCAACGTTAGACTGTGATGCTCAACGTTAGACCGTGATGCTCAACGTTAGACCGTGATGCTCAACGTTAGACCGTGAGGCTCAACGTTAGACCGTGAGGCTCAACGTTAGACCGTGAGGCTCAACGTTAGACCGTGATGCTCAACGTTAGACCGTGATGCTCGTTAGACCGTGATGCTCAACGTTAGACCGTGAGGCTCAACGTTAGACCGTGATGCTCAACGTTAGACCGTGATGCTCAACGTTAGACTGTGAGGCTCAACGTTAGACCGTGAGGATCAACGTTAGACCGTGAGGCTCAACGTTAGACCGTGAGGATCAACGTTAGACCGTGACGCCGAATTTACACCAGAGGAATTACAGCGCGTAAGCGTTGTAGCGCAGCAGACGCGCGTCACTTTTTTCCATTCTAACCTATCATGATATTTACACTAGCAGTGTTATACGCGCGTCACTTTTTTCCACTCTAACCCATCATGATATTTACACTAGCATTGTTATACGCGCGTCACTTTTTTCCATTCTAACCTATCATGATATTTACACTAGCAGTGTTATACGCTCGTCGGACGGGCGTATTGACGCGAGGCTGCGCCTAAATTAGAATGGAGTTCTAATTTTGACGCGTATACGCGGCAAACTCCGTAATTTTAGACGGGAAAATGGCACAGTCTTTCAAAGTAAACTTCCGACACCCTGTCAAAATAAGTTTTCTGTTGATTTGTCGAAGTTCACAACACGCATATTGGTGGTGTCTTTGGCTGTCAAGCCCCAGCCCGGCCACACGGTGGTAGACGTCACCTCGCTGATGACGCTGCTGGTTAATTGGATGCACCCATAGTCGCCTGGTCTGTTGTCTCTCCTGTCTCCTCACTTCTTCTACCAAAAGAAGAAAGGCCAAGGTGCGCCTTCTACTCAGCACAGTTTCTATAAATAAATGCACAAGCTAAGCTACGGTAAGCTAAAAAAATATGCAAATCATTTCATAAATTGGCAGAGTTCGATGTACGACTAGCAAAACGTATTAACATGAGAAATGTTATTACTTACCCATTTTTATAAGCAAAATTATTCCAAGTGATTTGGGGAAGAGACACCCGAACACAAGCGTAGCTTTAGCTGCTCTGGCGCCGTATGTGTAAATTTGCGCTTTCGAAAATGCGCGCGTATAACGCGCCGCGTACGTCACGTCCAGTAATAGCTCCTGGTGTAAATTCGGCGTGAGGCTTAACGTTAGACTGTGAGGCTCAACGTTAGACTGTGAGGCTTAACGTTAGACTGTGATGCTCAACGTTAGACTGTGATGCTCAATGTTAGACTGTGATGCTCAATGTTAGACCGTGAGGCTCAACGTTAGACTGTGAGGCTCAATGTTAGACTGTGATGCTCAATGTTAGACTGTGATGCTCAATGTTAGACCGTGAGGCTCAACGTTAGACCGTGAGGCTCAATGTTAGACCGTGAGGCTCAACGTTAGACTGTGATGCTCAATGTTAGACTGTGAGGCTCAATGTTAGACTGTGAGGCTCAATGTTAGACTGTGAGGCTCAATGTTAGACTGTGAGGCTCAATGTTAGACTGTGAGGCTCAACGTTAGACTGTGAGGCTCAACGTTAGACTGTGAGGCTCAACGTTAGACTGTGATGCTCAACGTTCTGAGGGCGCTAACTCCTTCCAACTCCTTCGGACAATTCTAATGATCCAGAATGGGAGGGATCTCAAAGTCCTTACCTTGGGTCTTCAAATTTCGGAGGCTCATCTTTAGAGCGGTCACTTTGTAGAGAGGCACTGCTCAGAGTGGAGGAATATGGCCTGGATGAACACAGAACAATGATGCACATAAATAAGAGTGTTAGATTAATTCTATTAGGTCCTCAAAAACTGAGAGAGTCTTTATCTCAGCAGATCATCTCCCTGGATAATGTTAGCGTATCAACGAGCTCTACAGTAAAAAACCTTGGAGTTCTGTTTGACCAAGACCTCTCTTTTAAAACACGTATAAACCAGGCTTGTAAAATTGCGTTCTTTCACCTGCGCAACATTGCTAAAATACGAAACATCCTACCTAAGAGTGATGCAGAAAAAAATATTCATGCATTTGTTTCCTCAAGGCTGGACTACTGTAACTGCCTCCTGTCCTAAAGGTTCCCTGAGAAGTTTTCCATTAATTCAAAATGCAGCTGCAAGATTATTAACGCGTACAAAGAGAAGAGAACACATGACACCTGTGCTAAAGTCTCTCCATTGGCTTACTGTTGAGTTTAGAATCAAATTAAAAAATCCTGCTCCTCACATTTAAAGCCATAAAGGGTTTGGCTCCGCTCTATCTCCAAGACTCTACCTTCCATATCGGCCAACCAGAGCTCTCAAAACTCAGGGCTACTAGTGATTCCTCGGGTCTTCAAAATCACTGTAGGAGGAAGAGCCTTTAGCTCCAACATCAGTGTAGGAGGAAGAGCCTTTAGCTCCAAAATCACTGTAGGAGGAAGAGCCTTTAGCTCCAACATCAGTGTAGGAGGAAGAGCCTTTAGCTCCAAAATCACTGTAGGAGGAAGAGCCTTTAGCTCCAACATCACTGTAGGAGGAAGAGCCTTTAGCTCCAACATCACTGTAGGAGGAAGAGCCTTTAGCTCCAAAATCACTGTAGGAGGAAGAGCCTTTAGCTCCAAGCTCCGGTTTTATGGAATAAACTCCCAGCTCAGGTTAGAGCTCTAATCCTCAGCCTGAAGTAAAGCTCTAACCCACAGCCTGAAGTAAAGCTCTAACCCTCATCCTGAAGTAAAGCTCTAACCCTCAGCCTGAAGTAAAGCTCTAACCCACAGTCTGAAGTAAAGCTCTAACCCATAGCTTGAAGTAAAGCTCTAACCCACAGCCTGAAGTAAAGCTCTAACCCTCAGCCTGAAGTAAAGCTCTAACCCTCAGCCTGAAGTAAAGCTCTAACCCATAGCTTGAAGTAAAGCTCTAACCCACAGCCTGAAGTAAAGCTCTAACCCTCAGCCTGAAGTAAAGCTCTAACCCTCAGCCTGAAGTAAAGCTCTAACCCATAGCTTGAAGTAAAGCTCTAACCCACAGCCTGAAGTAAAGCTCTAACCCTCAGCCTGAAGTAAAGCTCTAACCCTCAGCCTGAAGTAAAGCTCTAACCCATAGCTTGAAGTAAAGCTCTAACCCTCAGCCTGAAGTAAAGCTCTAACCCCCAGCCTGAAGTAAAGCTCTAACCCCCAGCCTGAAGTAAAGCTCTAACCCATAGCTTGAAGTAAAGCTCTAACCCTCAGCCTGAAGTAAAGCTGCCTTAGAAGAAACACTGCTGTGGGAAGTACGGTACACTGAGCTCTATCCTCTTCTTCTTCTTACTGCAAACTTTGTCTTATTATGATACAATATTTATTTTATCTGTAGTCTGTTCATTACTATTCACATGGTGTCTCCTGTCCCACTCCTCCTTGGGAGTGCCCGGTTAGATCGAACGGAGGAACCCAGCTGAACGGAGGAACCCTGCCTACTGGGTTGACAACAAGGACTGGACGGTCTGTGATCTTGGCCCGTCTGCTGTGGGACTCCTTCGGCCCTGGGTCTCTATAGCCTGTCAGTCCATGGGAGTGGATCTCTCCTTCTGTTGTTCTCCCCAAGATTTGTCGTTTCTCCCACCGGGTTTTTGAGTTTTTCCTTGCCGTGCTGGAGAGTCTAAGGACAGCAGACACCCGCGCTGCTCGTCGCCACCCACTGCTGACGCTTATTTGGCCCGAGCCGCCTGCCGTCACAAGGGTCTATTGTTATTGCAACGCAGTGCGCGGAGCGCACGAATATGGAGGATTGAAAGTGCCACAATTAAATAAATAAATGCACCATTAAATAATTAAATAAATGTGTCATTAATTAAATAAATGTGTCATTAATTAAATAAATGTGTCATTAATTAAATAAATGTGTCATTAATTAATTAAATTACCAATGATTCTGTGTAAAAAAATATATATAATTATTTATCTATTTAATTAATTATTTCATGGTCCTGTGTTGCAGTGTTTCATGAATTAATTTTATCTGTCAAACTCGCCCATCAAAAGTTGTGGGCGGGCTAAAGCCTGGTTAACTCAAATCTAGTCTAATCCATTGCTTTGGCCTGAAGTGTTTTTTGGAAACATGGCGGCTACGCTGATGGAGGACCTTCATGAGGTTTCAAGGGAGTTGGTGCGAGATATTTTCGACCTTGCTGAGTATGTGGAAGCAGGACCTGCAGACCCCGAGCATACAGAATAAAGCGGAGGAATTTATTGAAGTTCTTGGAGTTATTTCCACACTTTCTGACCAAGGCATTGACTGTAGAGTGACCGAAATTTTAGAAGAAGTACTCTACAGGGGTGCTAGTTGGAATGTGCCGTTGCCTCAATGCCCCGGTCGCAATGTACCGCATCCATTGGTTTTACCGCCACCTACCGGGCGGATGAGTGCTCTTTACGATTATTGAGAAACAGCAGATATTAATTTAAAAAAAGTTATTTCTTGACATCCCTTGATAGAGTGATCGAGGCTTGTGTTTAGTTGTTTTTGCTTGAGTATTCAAACATACGTAAGGGAGAATAGCGCCACCCAGCGTATCGGAGTATGTTCACTAGTCTGCGTAAATCCATTATTCTGGAATTGATTTGCCTTGACTCGATGAGCAGGATGACCAATCAGGTGTTAGGACCCACCCCTCAAACTTTGATGGGCGAGTTTGACAGATAAAATTAATTCATGAAACACTGCAACACAGGACCATGAAATAATTAATTAAATAGATAAATAATTATATATATGTTTTTACACAGAATCATTGGTAATTTAATTAATTAATGACACATTTAATTAATTAATGACACATTTATTTAATTATTTAATGGTGTATTTATTTATTTAATTGTGGCACTTTCAATCCTCCATACAAGGAAACCGTAAACTCACAGTGTAAAACAGTGACTGCCCTGGTGTGGGCCCTTTATACTTATTATTGCATCAAAATGAATGGGGGTACAGTGCCTTGCGAAAGTATTCAGCCCCCTTGAACTTTGACCTTTTGGCACATTTCAGGCTTCAAACATAAAGATATAAAACTGTATATTTTTGTGAAGAACCAACAAGTGGGACACAATCATGAAGTGAAACGAAATTTATTGGATATTTCAAACATTTTTAACATATAAAAAACTGAAAAATTGGGCGTTACTTTCAGTGCAGCAAACTCTCTCCAGAAGTTCAGTGAGGATCTCTGAATGATCCAATGTTGACCTAAATGACTAATGATGATAAATAGAATCCACCTGAGTGTAAACAAGTCTCCGTATAAATGCACCTGCTCTGTGATAGTCTCAGAGGTCAGTTTAGTTTAAAGCGCAGAGAGCACCATGAAGAACAAGGAACACACCAGGCAGGTCCGAGATACTGCTGTGGAGAAGGTTAAAGCCGGATTTGGATACAAAAAGATTTCCCAAGCTTTAAACATCCCAAGGAGCACTGTGCAAGCGATAATATTGAAATGGAAAGAGTATCAGACCACTGCAAATCTACAAAGACCCGGCCGTCACTCTAAACTTTCAGCTCATACAAGGAGAAAACTGATCAAAGATGCTGCCAAGAGGCCCATGATCACTCTGGATGAACTGCAGAAATGTACAGCTGAGGTGGGAGACTCTGTCCATAGGACAACAATCAGTCGTATACTGCACAACTCTGGCCTTTATGGAAGAGTGGCAAGAAGAAAGCCATTTCTTAAAGATATCCATAAAAAGTGTTGTTTAAAGTTTGCCACAAGCCACCTAGGAGAAACACCAAACATGTGGAAGAAGGTGCTCTGGTCAGATGAAACCAAAATCAAACTTTTTGGCAACAATGCAAAACGTTATGTTTGGCGTAAAAGCAACACAGCTCATCACCCTGAACACACCATCCCCACTGTCAAACATGGTGGTGGCAGCATCATGGTTTGGGCTTTTCTTCAGCAGGGACAGGGAAGATGGTTCAAATTGATGGGAAGATGGATGGAGCCAAATACAGGACCATTCTGGAAGAAAACCTGATGGAGTCTGCAAAAGACCTGAGACTGGGATGGAGATTTGTCTTCCAACAAGACAATGATCCAAAACATAAAGCAAAATCTACAATAGAGTGGTTCACAAATAAACATATCCAGGTGTTAGAATGGCCAAGTCAAAGTCCAGACCTGAATCCAATGGAGAATCTGTGGAAAGAACTGAAAACTGCTGTTCACAAACGCTGTCCATCCAACTTCACTGAGCTCCAGCTGTTTTGCAAAGAGGAATGGGAAATATTTCAGTCTCTCAATGTGCAAAACTGATAGAGACAAACCCCAAGGACTTACAGCAGTAATCGCAGCAAAAGGTGGCGCTACAGAGTATTAACTTAAGGGGCTGAATAATTTTTCAGTTTTTTATTTGTTAAAAATGTTTGAAATATCCAATAAATTTCGTTTCACTTCATGATTGTGTCCCACTTGTTGTTGGTTCTTCACAAAAAACAGTTTTATATTTGTATGTTTGAACCCTGAAATGTGGCAAAAGGTCGAAAAGTTCAAGGGGGTGTGATAAATTAATTTGTTTGTTTTGCCTATGCTATAACCTATAACCTATACATTGTATAGGTATACTGCACAAAACTAGGCCTTTCTAGTAGGTTGAATGAGTTCATGGGCCGTGCAGTACAATAAGATAAGAATGTCTGTCTGGGATGAACACGGCCCCAAATGTCAAGGTTATAAGACCATATTTGGTGTTGGACCAAACATCCTGGTCCACAAATGTATCTTATTGTTCATGGGATGAGAACTGCTTACGCACATGGGATGGACTTAACTAAAATGTTAAAAAGTTATCGGGAGGGAACTTATTCTTCGGACTTTTCTGCTGAACCTGCTTTGACCTGTTTCTGTGCGCTTGCTGGAGCCTAAATAAACAACTCATGTGAACTTCATCAATCTCTGCTCTTTTTTATAAGAAGATGGTCTTGGACATACGATTTCTTACATTTTAAATACTGACAATTTGGCGACCCCGACTGTGATTTACCGTGGAAGACGAAGATCAAAAGATGGACTAAGGACGATCCAGTTTTTTTCTTGTAAGAAACGTCGGAAAGAAAAAAGGAAAAGACTCTGCCCGTTCAAGGACCGAGAGGAGAGGACCGCTTCAGCGCGAACACCAAGGGAAAAGCACAGGAACACAAATACGCAGCCACGGAGGGAGCAGAGGCAGAGGGAGTTCAAACCAGGACAACTCAGGACAAGTCCCCGTAGGGTCCAGACACAGTGTCAACACAAAAAAGCGGTAAGAAAGACGCCTTTTCCAAAGTCTTATCAAATTGGCCATAGAAAAAACAAATAAGTGTGACGGCTGGGACTTTACGTATGTATATATTACTCAAATAATGTAAATAATAAACAAAAAATGCTTTGTATATAAGACGGCTTTTTTATAAGAAAATATATGAAAACCTTCGATACCGTGTCCTTTCTTACAAAGCTACGGGCGGTTCTTTGAGGCACGAGAGAGAAATATGGTCAAAGGAAAGAAAGGCCAGTTACGTGCGGTTTTAAACAGTTTTTGACATACGAGTAAAGCTTCCGAAAAACGAGATAAAAAAGTGAAACTATTTGATTGACAACTGTGTTATTTAAAAAAATAAATAACTAAAAACTATACAAATAAAACGTTCATTGAAAAATATAATGTACAAAATGTATTATATAAATGTATAAGAACAGTGTAAAATAGTAACCAGTATAGTGTGCGTGAAGACATTAAATAAATAAATAGATAAAGAAATAAATAAATAAAACACCTTATTTTTTGATAAGGAGCATAGATAAGACAATAATGTACTAGTGAAAATTTAAAATCCATAACAAAAATAAACGGTAAGTCAAATAATAATTAAATAACAGGATCCAACGATAATTAACCAAAACTTTGGATTCATCCCCCCTTTAACTAACCATGGCCAATCTAAACATTTACTGCGTGTTGGTAATTATAGCACTGGCAAGCTTACGATGTGACAAAGAGGTCCGCGGGAGAGCAAACATTTTTTGTCTGCGCGTAACGTACCCGAATAGGAATGTGATGACGTCACCTACTTATGACTGTAGCGCTGTGTTATAGCGCCCGTCTGAGGAGCAGCCCAGGACGACTAAACTGTATATCCAAAACACTGAGTCACAATTTGATAAAGAGACGGTAGAAGCGACCATAATTCCGTTTATAACGCCACAATCAGTAGAATACTTAAACTCCAACATGTTGACACAAAAGCGGAACCCACAAGGCCAAAGAATGAATACTTGCATGCGCGCGCACCACTCTGTGTCAAGCGTTTCTAAAAATAGCTCAGGGGAAGCCGTGCATCTAAACTCACACACCTGTGCACCGAGAAAAGGAAATAAGAGCGACGCTTTCAATCTATCTTTTATCTCAATTAAAGGGGCTAAATCGGTGATTTAAATAGAACGCGCGAAATGTAATGTGTAAATTAAACAAATTAAGAGTCTATTTGCGCAAATGTTAAAGCAACGAGAAGCACAAAGAACGCGCATGAGCAAGACACTTCCCCCGTCTTGTTTCAAGTGCCTGCGCGTATAGCTGCATGCATGACACGGAAAAAATTCCAGTATTGCAAATCATTTGGAGTTAGATAAATGAATAATGTTGATAATAATGTCGTAAGATCCCATAACGTCACAATATTGTATAGAAATGATTAATGTTGGTCTAAAGCTAAGGTTAAATTGTATGTAATTGTATAAAGCTGTCTACACATAAGTATTAAAGACACATACTATCACACAGGGATAACCATGAACGCCCGCCTTTGATTAAAACAAATAGGAACAATTTGGACACAATCAGGGCTTCTCGTAAAAGCAGAAGCCATCACAAACTTTAGAAAAAACCCTGTTTAAGTGCAGGTCAGGCCAAGGCCTGGTTAAAGTTGTAAACGTCACAAAATAGATGACGCCCCTGTCTAAGCATAAAGACAGTGAGACGCTCATGAGCAAGGCACTTAGCTGACCCATATCTAAAATGAAAAAGGGCGCAGGGAAAGTTTTTATTTTTTTATTTTCTTAAATGTGGGGTGGGTTTCCATGCTCTGAAGAGAACATTTCAGGCTCTAGCTCGCTCGAGCCCTTCAGACCAAGGCTTTGTATTTGTGGGATGGGCAGTTGAGAATTAAAGGGGCATGTTTATTGTATGTTGTGGCATTGTTTTATAAGCTATGTATTTTTACACCCATGGAGGAGATTAAATAGAACACTGCGTTTGAACAATGTAAATTTATAGCCGATTCAATGATCCATAATGATCAATGATCAAATGTAGCCATAAATAGAGCATCAAGCCCCTCCTCCAAGAATTTATCATAGAATAGGAATAGTATATTAATTGTGCATGCATGGTCCCATGTAAACAAAAAGAATAAATAAGCGAAATAGAGAAAAATAATAGTTAACGGATTAATTAATTAATAAAAAATAAAAACAATTAAATAGGAATAATACTCATCAATGTATGCTCTTATATAATGAATAATGGCAATAATTAAGTCGTAAAATTTCTAAAAAGACAATCTATTGTAGCAATAGGTTCATCAAAGAGTAGAACTAATTAAAGCAATCTTTTCTTTTCCTTGTAGAAACAAAGACTGATCCAAAATCTCAGCGCGACCAAGAAAAGTATAAAGGCCTTGAGGGGACGGAACCAAAGCAACAAAAAACGACTAATCCGAGAGTCCCTAAAATATACTTAAGGTAAAAATACCATACTTACAAAAACTATACCAAAGTGAACATATCTAAAACTATACGCCAATTTACACGATAGATTAGTAAACAAGCACGACTAAATTACAAATTGTAAGTGCGATAATAACATAAAAGTAATTGCCAATAAAATGTCCCAGTTCGTCACCTTAAGCCAATTGAAACAATTTTGGGACTGCAAAGTTCTGCAAAATGAATCTGATCCAAGAGAGGCAAAAGTCAGTCAATCCATCATACGAGACCTGCTGAAGAAATACGCTAAAAAAGGCCTGATACACGAGGGAAAGAAAGCCATCGCTCCGACAGAAGAACAATGGGAAAGCGTCCTTCAATATCATGAAGCAAAAATCCTATATTACAAGACGCACCCCATTCGAACCATCCGTGGAAGAAAATTAAATAACCTAAAAATGACCGAACATGAAAACAAGGGAGCCCTGGCTAGAAGGATGCAAAAATGGGCAAACGAAATACAGGAAAAGAGGACCTTTAAAGAACTGTCGTCAATCCTCGTAATGAAACCAACGGAGGAAGATAAAAAAGTGACGTTTGATGAAGAGCCACGTCAAGACAATATACCAAAGAAACTGTCAGCAGATATATATCCAGTAAATGAAAAACAGAGAGAACATGGATATAATACACGCTCGCATCCAATGATGACACAAAACGGTCGTCACGACGCATCGGCAGCGGAAGGAGATGATGATCTCAGAATGATGAATGAAGAAGATCCAAATAAATTGTTATCACGAAAGAGAAGAGAATCACGCAGTTACCTAGCAGCAAGTCTGGGAAAAGCACAAAGCTTTGAAGACATCCCTCAAATCGGCAAGTCAATGTATCGCCCACCTTCCAGTCATTATCTGTATCCACAAGATGACAAGCACCAGAGGAGAGCATCGTTTGATACCAGACCTCCACCGCACCGAGATCCTCACTCAACACCTATGACAAGTCTATACCCATGGTCACTCATCGCAAGCGCAGAATCCAGCGATGCGCCGAAGCTTTCCATGACGCCACTGACGCCTCGAATGACTCATAAAGTCACAGGAGGAACCTTAGCACTGACACCCCTGCAATGCACCCCAAATCTAACCAACCTTGAAGAACAAGTCAAATCAGTACAAAATCAAGTGACGGCATTGACCAACATCGTGGAGACAGAGAAAACGCTAAAGGAACTAGATAATTTCGGAGAAGAAGAAAGACCAAGAAGCAATAACACTGACCAAGTGATGAAAAGTCCACCAGCAAAAAACCTACAATGCGAAGAACCCTTCGAAATAGCGGGCTCTTTCTCTGGAATCGTAAACACGGAGGAATACAACAGAGCTCTCATCAATGGTATAGTGGACCCCATGCTAAGCGCAGACGAGGAATCACGAGGGGCAAACACAATCAAGGTCTATCCATTGAGAACAACAGACAATCGACAAATGATTTATCAACCATTCACGCTTAAGGACTGGAGTTCCTTGATGTTGGTGCTGCCAAAACTAACCAAAGGAGGCATCCCATGGATGAGAGCCCTCATGAAACACACCGCCGGAGATAGAATTTGCTGGGGAGACATACACGCCGCCCTAGCCAAGGCAGCAGATGAGACAATAGCAATTAACATCAAGAATGCAGTGGAGCATAGGATGCGAATGGTCCTACATAAAAATTCTTCGATACATGTGTTTCGAGTTGCACTGGAAGAAGAATTGAAGTCAAGATTTCCATGTATAATGACTGACGAACTCATGTCACTACGGATGAAAAGTGATGAAGACTATTATAGCTACAAACAACGTGCCAAAAGCCTGTACCACGATGCAACGGGAGAGCCGATTCAAGCAGACACGGGAATGACTGTCATGTTCTACTCAGCCCTTGTCAAGGGAATGCCAAAGCCAGTGCAAAACGCCTTAAGTGATGTGATGGGCTTATACACCAAAACTGAAGAAGAATTTGACGCACATTGTAACCACAACGTCACCAAGTGGTTGAACAATAACAAAGAAACTGACTTCAAGAAGAAAGAGATGGAAATAGCAACGATGACGTTACAACTACAGAAACTGCAAACGGAGTCCAAAGACAAGAAGAAAGAAAAGACATCCAATATCATGACAGTCAAACAAGACACCACTGAAGAAGACGCGCCGATAACGACAAACCAATTGGCGACTGCAATCAAGATGATAATACAACCACAACAGACACGAGAAGCACACGCAACGTCGGCTGTACAAAAAAAATCAGCCCTCACCGATTCCCGTCGCACCTGTAGTGATCTACAACACCGCCCCCTTTGCTAACGGAAGAGGAAGAGGGCGAGGCAGTTTTGGCTGAGGAAGAGGCAACAACGTGGGAAAACGATATGACCAATGTCGTGCATGCGGAAAAATGGGACATTGGGCAAGAGAGTGTCGTACGGTGCCCCAAGGACAAACGTATAGATATAATCAGCAAGGTAACCCACAACAGATGTATGGGCAACCATGCAGCCACAAAAGATGCAGCAGACTATAACAACAGACACATGCTTATTCAAGACGCTGAACAAGCTGGAAGTGCATCCGAAATCTGCATCATCGACACCAAAGATGTAAAGGGAATTCAAGAAGCAGTGTGGAAGTTAAAAGGGGCAGTGAAAGACACTGAAGAAATTTGAAGAAAATTGTGGTTCCAACCCTTTACCTCAAATGCTGTTCGATGAATATCACCTCCCGACACATCGAAGCTACAAAGACATTTTGACACATCAATTTGTGGTGGCACCTACAAATGCAATCCATTCTACAATACTGGATTGATGATTGTCATGTCTGTCAAACTATGACTCCAAAAAAGGCCTGCAAACCACCACCAGGCACCTTCACCCTCCCAAACAAGCCTTTCGAGAAGATCGTTATGGACTTCACAGATATGGGCCCTGAATTGAGAGTACGGGGATACAGATACTTGCTAGTCATAGTATGTGAATATACAAAATGGGTTGAAGCTTTCCCCTGCAGAACAGAGACTGCCAAGGAGGTGGTTCATCATCTCACTACTGAAGTTTTTCCAAGATTTGGTATTCCACATACCATAAGATCAGACAATGGCACGCATTTCACTGCTAAAGTTGTTAAAGATGTGCTGAAGGCGCTCAGAATCTCACAACGTCTATGAAATTTATACCACTCTGCATCCCAGGGCCTGGTCGAGAGAATGAACGCCACCATAAAGAGGAAATTGGCAAAAGTATGGCTAACTTCAAAACTTGATTGGGTGGCGGCCCTGCCGTTTGTTTTGATGGACATCAGAAACAGTGTCAATGTGACCACGTCATACTCACCACACCTTCTGTTGACCGGCAGAGAAATGCACAAGCCCCCTGGACCTTTCAATGAAGATACCCCATTTATTGAGTGGGACAAACAGCACCACTCCTATGTGAAAATGCTCCAAACCATAGTGGCACAACTACATCGGTGCAGACAAAGGACTCATGATCTTCGAGAGGCTCCTGATCCAAATATGGACGTTGCTCCAGGATCTTGGGTTTATGTCAAAGTACATAAACGTGGCAATTGGACCCAACCATACCAAACTGGACCATATGTAGTTCTTCAATCAACAGGAAGATCTGTACAAGTGCAGAAAGAAACTTCCAAACTTTGGTATCACCTGTCACATTGTTTCAAGTCGCCGATGGATCCGACTCAACGGAGTCTAACCCAAATCCAAAAAGACATTGCAAACGCTTCCTCTGACAATACAGAAGACAAAGAAGACGGCTGTTCAACATCTAACGCCGATGATGAAAACCACCATTCGCCAATTTCTACCCTTGAGGCTCCAAGGGCAGAAAGAGGGGAGATAAGAAATATTCAAGTTAAAACAATAAAAAAATTATAATAATAATAATAATATTGCTTTGTTTTTTGTGTGTGTGTGTGTTTAACATAAACCTTCTGATATAAAGTGAGATTTTTTGACGAAATTTTAACTTCTTGACATTTTAATGAAGTATTCTATAACGTTTTCGTGATATACGTTTTTATGCTAGTTACTAATCTAAGCTGCGCACGCAATCATAGAACAAATATATGCCTGAATGCAAACTCACAGGATGCAGAAAAAATAAGAATTGAAAAAGTACAAAATGCCAAATAAAAAGACATTGTTGCATATAGTCAAAAACCAGATGAACTGCCGGATGAACCTTTTCCTTTACAGGACGGAGAAACACCAGATACTGGAGAGACTGAATCTTAACAAGGACGATAGAAAAAGGACCAGTCATCATCCAGGTGGGAGAGTCCATGTCACGCGCTGTGGACGAGGCCCAAGGCTGTGAAGGGCTTCAAAAATCTCCCTGAATCCATCTCTCCCACCTGTTGAACTAAAGGTATCATAATCCACAGAAAGCAACCATCCAAGTACAGAAAAAGACACTGTTAGAACTAGATAAAGAGCGGGTGCTGGTAACCGCAGGTCTACTGTAGGTACATGGATGATCGTGGTCACATCGTACACCCTGCACACTGACCAGAAGCAGATGACGCCATCATGAACACTTTAAAAACTAGCCTGCAGAAAACGGGCTGCTACCCTTGGATGGTAATATGTGGTTTGTCAATGTTATCAGTTATGATTGTGTTTTCCCATGTTACTGTTTGAAAAATGGTTGAAAATAAGTCCTGATATTATTAATAAACGATATGTTGATAGAAATAATGCATCATTATCAAGCTAACATGTGGTGATAATATATAAACTATACCGCCCACCTTGCTAGTTTCCAGTGTCGACTACACACACCGGCATTTATGCGACCACACCGAACGACATCCAAATTCTAAACAGCACTAACAATGTTGGGCACATTGACAGAAATCATTGCCAAAACATAATTATTTTTTGCCCGCCCATAGATGATCCAGCACATAATGGCATTTGTTGTTGAAAATAGGAATGCCCATACTTGCAGTTTTATTGATAATTTCCGTAGTTTTATGCTGCGTAATTCCCTGTCTGCGATCTTTAGTAGTGAATCTAATCACAACCAATCTTGCGCGTCAAGCTCCGACACAATACATACTCCTTACTCCAGATCTCCAATTAGACCCCGAAATGTTTGAATTGAGTTAAATAACTAATTTGAAAACATACTTATGATTGTTTGTTTTGCTTAGGCCATGCTAAACTACTAACTGATTTTTTGCAAATGATAAGTATAAAAAGCTATCGTAGTTGTGAAATTTGTGTTAATGAAGGTATATACATGTATCATGTGGGAAATAGCGGCTTGCTTCTCTCAACTTTAAATGTATCAAGATTTTGTGAAATTTATTTCTTGTTTATTACATAGTAATGTAATAATGAGGGGAAATTGTGATAAATTAATTTGTTTGTTTTGCCTATGCTATAACCTATAACCTATAAATTGTTTGCTAAGGTATACTGCACAAAACTAGGCCTTTCTAGTAGGTTGAATGAGTTCATGGGCCGTGCAGTACAATAAGATAAGAATGTCTGTCTGGGATGAACACGGCCCCAAATGTCAAGGTTATAAGACCATATTTGGTGTTGGACCAAACATCCTGGTCCACAAATGTATCTTATTGTTCATGGGATGAGAACTGCTTACGCACATGGGATGGACTTAACTAAAATGTTATAAAGTTATCGGGAGGGAACTTATTCTTCGGACTTTTCTGCTGAACCTGCTTTGACCTGTTTCTGTGCGCTTGCTGAAGCCTAAATAAACAACTCATGTGAACTTCATCAATCTCTGCTCTTTTTTATAAGAAGATGGTCTTGGACATACGATTTCTTACATTTTAAATACTGACAGGGGCCAAATACTTTCGCAAGGCACTGTATATGGCCAACTGTCATACGGAGGTGGATGACGAGCGCGAAGCTCCACGGCTGCGTGGGGGACTTTGAGAGCTTTCGAAAAATGTATAATATGTTGTTGTCGCGAAAGCGACTATATTGTTTTTGCGAGAAATATCATTATTATTCTTTATTCTTTACTCACTTATTTTTACTGACAAACATTAATGGCCCATCAGGGCAATAAAATGTAGTGTGGCCACGTTAGCGTCCTCGGTAGTGTTACAAAAGCACTAAAGGAGGCACGGCCCGCGAGGGCTGTTCGATGCCGCTTGCGGCTTTAATTTGGACTTTATGTTTTCCTGGATACTTGATTCGCTTAAACCTTACACTGTCTTATTTTCTGCTGTTTTGTTGCCTTAATGTTCGGTGCAGCCCTATGAGGCCACTCCTGTAATTGGGCTATACAAAACCATTGATTGATTGATTGATTCAGTGTAGTGAAGATATGCTAAAAACGGAGTACTTTTATTGTACTTTTATAGGCACTACTTCAACGTATCTGTGTTACCTAATGAGCAACAAAAACATTTTATCGAACCACTGTGCCCCACTATGCACATAGCGGACACGTGGTTCTCCGGAAATGCTAACGCATGGAGAAACCCTAGAATTGTTCTTTGCAGCAGCCACACCGGTGCTACAGACGGTCCCAGAGGGACTTTGGCCAAAAAGCACAACCGAAATGGGCCGATAAAATTGCGTCGGTTTTTGATTTTTGCCACTTGTTTGGGTTGATTGAAATAGGAAAACACTTCCAACTGTTTGGCGTAAATTAAGAGGTACACACGAGTTTAAATCGTGTGTTTTGGCGCCTTTTGACTTTTCACCAGGTTTGATGGAAAAAAAAAAGATAGGGTTACAATTTGATTCCAACAGAAATCTGTTTCATAATCTGATGGACAGATGCCAAAATGTATGCCTAAATTCAACATGATTAGAGGGTTGAAACAATTATTATATATATTTTTTAAATTTGGCAGCTGATCTTCTAAACTGAATTAGGCAAAGAATGATTTTTTCTATAATGCAAAAAACACGCAAACATGCACTAGAAAACAGGTGGACCGGTGAAATAAAAATGCGATTTATATTTTTATCACACTTTCTTGCGGCAAAACTTGCGTGACGTTGGTAATTCGGGTCCTTATTTTTGGAAAGATGTCAGCAAACTTTGAATGCTTTTGAGTTCACTTTTTACGTAGTTTTCGGGCTGTTTTCTTTGATGACATTTTTTTATTTGTCTTTTACCTTTTTGCACTGCGGTGCTGCCTCTTATTTTTATTTTTTATTAATCTTTGAATTCCCTGGGATGGGTTACTGGAATGGATGGGAGAAAGATGATCACGCTTTCAAAATAAGAGCGCTCAACAAATTCTGTGCTAAAAAATATGAAAAGCATTTCCCAAAAGATTCCACGGGCTCATATGATAACAGGATAACAGCCTGATCGACATTGGTGGTGATTATAGTTTTTTTTTCCCCTAACAATGACTTTCTGACCTGACGATTTACTGCGCAAGCGCTTTTTGTGTTGCTGTCATTGTGTGTCTCTGTTGGTCGTTGTGTGTGTGTGTCTGTTTGATGTTGTGCGTTTCTGGTCATTAATTACAGGCGTATGACAACAGACACGGGATAGACAGGATAACTACATTGTTCTTTTCCAACAGGCTGAGCCGTGCATTTAAAAACAACTTACCACTAACAAACTTGAAACCTAACAAATCGTGACTCTGGTAGCTTGCCCCACCACCATTCAGCACAAACCACTGAACTGGTCGCGCTCGCCAAGACTTGTGAGCTGGCAGCGGGCAAATCTGTTAACATATGCTGTGATACGCATTATGGTTTCCCAGTGGGGCACGACTGGGGGGCGCTGTGGAAATGCCGCAATTTCATGAAATCTGATGGTAAGCTAGGGCTGGGCGATATGACGATATTAGACCGTCTTACGATCTCCAGAGCTGACGATCTGTCATTTTTGTGGGATCGTTTTATCACGGTTCTAAGCACTTCTGCACATTTGACTCTTTTCACCGTCAGTGACATAAACCCAAGCCGCGCACTTACTGCTACGCTAATGTCAGACGCTAATGCGAGCGTTTGACAGCGAGCCGCTCCTCTACAGTCACATATATGACGAGGATCCTCAATCTGAAGCTTTTAAACCCAGCGTTCTGTCTCTATTTCAGCGGTGTTTATGTCGGTGTCTTTCCCCCGTAACGCTGCTGCTCTGCGTGGATCTCAGCGTGTGTTTATTTATTCACCTGGCGACACATGTGTGAAGAAGCGAGCGTGTCCTTCGTCCTTACAGTTCTGTAGGCACCGCTTCTTCTCATTTGTTTAATTTAAATCCTGGGCCTGTTCACAAATGCTGTTTATCCATGTCTTTGAAAATATAAGACTTGTCCAACTTTGGTGAATTACTTGGTCAAGTAATAATTTATAGTAACTATCTCCTTCCGGTTAGCCTTTTACACAATAAAAGACACAGTATGTTATCGCTTTAGTAAGACTCTTATTGTGAAAGGGTCAGACAGCGACAGAGCGCTGTATTACAGAAACTTGACGTCATGTGAGAGACTTCTCAGAAAAGATGCCAAACAGCAACAGACACGAACAACAAGCCTTTACCAAACTTAGTGTTAGTATTTTACTTTTATTGTCTGGAGTTTTATTGTGTTTTAATGTATATAGAGTTAGTTTGCTGTAGTTCTAGGTCTAGTCTAAGTTCTAAGTCTATTTTTGCTTTGTTGATTATCACAAAGTTGAATAAATTAGTATATTAATTCAATATTTGTCTTCTTTTCAGTGTGTAATTTAAGTTATTTTAGTTACTATACAAAAATCGTGATAAATCGAAATCGGGAGTTTTATAATTAAAAAATCGTGATATTCTATTTTTGTCATATCGCCCACCCCTATGGTAAACCAATTCTTAATTCCACACAGGTTGAACATCTTCCCTTAGAAATCGCTGTATGCAAATGTCAGGGCCACACTAATATCCAATCTCTGCAGGGAATCGGCACGCTGACAAGGCAGCGAAGGCAGCGGCAGACCTGCCTCCGCCCATATGCAGGCACTGGCTACTCCAGCAGAGACGGTGCTATGGGAGAAAAATGGGCATGGTGTGTGGCTAGGTAAACCTCAAACCGTGTCTGCCACGGCATTTCTAGCACATGGCAGAGACCATGCCTAACAAGGGGTGGATGTGTAACTTCATTACACAAAATTGGTACACAAAGGGTTTACAGCATTTGCACAGAGGTTCTGCCAAACGTGCGCCATCTGTCTAGCACAGTGGTCCCCAAACTGGTGTGCCGTGAGGCAAGTCCTGGTGTGCCGTGGGATTTTGTGACAACCATACAGTATTATTGCAATATACAACTACACAAAAATATATTTTTTTAATTTACTATATCAGCAGCTATATGCACTCATTTAATAATACAGAGGCAAACTCTATACCTAAAAACAACAGAGAACGCAATATTTCGTTGTTCCGGCGGTTGCGCAGGCGTGAATTGTAAGACTGTGACAAAGGCTGTAGGACAACATTAAAACAGAGAAACAGCGAGAGAGAAAATGAAACGCTTTCTTGTGCAGAGCAAACCACCAACCACTAGTGCAGAGACTGCCGACAACCCACCACGAAAGAAAAGAGAAAAACAATGGTCAGCAGAAGGTATCATGAAAGTTATCTGTCTTATGGCTTCAGTTGGACCGGGGATGTCAACAGTCCTCAGAGTGCGTCCTCTGTCGGGAGAAGTTGGCTAATGCTAACATGGTTCCAAGCAAGCTGAAGAGGCACTTGGAGTGATAACACGTGTTATAAAGGCTATTTTGCACAATAGGTGTGCCTTCAGATTTTTACTTGTCCTTTGGTGTGCCTTCGGCGCAAAAGGTTTGGGAATCACTGGTCTAGCACATAACCCGGGTAAGTCTCAAATGATTCCACAGGCTGCCCATCCCCCGCCCCATCACACCATGCCAAGGTAAGAAATACTGTCTGGTTCTGGTGAATCTCTGGTCCAAATGGACTGAAGTATTTGCATGCAAACACGCCACGATCAATGCGGTGGTGAAAGCTCTGCTCACAGAAATTGTGCCACGATGGGGTGTCCCGGAAAAAAATTCTAGTGACAATGGCAGTCACTTTGTAGCAAAAGTCATTGATTTCTGGGCATTGATATATGTAAACATTGCAGTTACACCCCTTGGAGCGGAGGCGCGTGTGAGTGAGAGAATGGCACTCTGAAAAACAAACTTGTTCAAATCTGCAAACAGACAGGCCTGTCTTGGATGGAAGCTCTGCCCCTATCCCTCATGTACATGCGCATGAGAGTCAGGTCAAGGGCAAACCTAAGCCCATTTGAAATCTTCTTTGCCAGACCGCCCAACTTGGGAGCGGGGCCCAGAGATCTGCCAAGTACCTTTTTGTCTGATAATGACATGCTGACCTATTGTAAAGAAATGAATGCACTTCTGTCCTCTATTTCTGCCCAGGTCAGGTCCACCCTGCCACAGGCTGCGCAGGCGGCTCTGCACGAGATCAAGCCAGGCGACTGGGTCCTGGTGAAGGGCACGAGACGGAAACATTGGAAGTCAAAGCACTGGCTGGGTCCATTCCTCGTCCTCCTGGTGACGGACACTGCCGCTAAGATTGCAGAGAGGACGACCTGGATCCACGCCAACCACTGTCGGGCGGTGCTGCCACTGAGGGTCACAGATGCAGACACCGAGGGTGGGGGCGGAGCAGGCATAGCCACGGCTCCCTACGCAGGGCCACAACAACAACAACCAGAGAACCACACCACTCGTGCCAGAGGTTCCGAGGCGCACCCCCAGGAAGAAAACAACGCTACGATTCCCTTAGGCCCCACTGTCTGCCCCTGACCCCAAGGCCAAACCTCTCTCCCCCAAACAACCGCCGAGGCCAAGGCCTCAACATGATTGGAGTCCGTTGCCCCAAAAACCAAACATGGCCATGGCCTCTACACAGGCTCAGGGAGAGCGGCACCCCTGGGCCCAAGGCTGAAGTGCTCGTGAACATTTCCCACAGAAGAGACTGTGTAACACGTTTAGTACGGCTAACGCCGAATTTACACCAGAGGAATTACAGCGTAAGCGTTGTAGCGCAGCATACGCGCGTCACTTTTTTCCACTCTAACCCATCATGATATTTACACTAGCATTGTTATACGCGCGTCACTTTTTCCATTCTAACCTGTCATGATATTTACACTAGCATTGTTATACGCTCGTCGGACGGGCGTATTGACGCGAGGCTGCGCCTAAATTAGAATGGAGTTCTAATTTTGACGCGTATACGCGGCAAACTCCGTAATTTTAGACGGGAAAATGGCATAGTCTTTCAAAGTAAACTTCCGACACCCTGTCAAAATAAGTTTTCTGTTGATTTGTTGAAGTTCACAACACGCATATTGGTGGTGTCTTTGGCTGTCAGGCCTCAGCTCGGCCACAAGGTGGTAGAAGTCACCTTGCTGATGACGCTGCTGGTTAATAGCTTGGGGGCAACGGTGGCGCAGATGGTAGAGTGGGTCGTCTCGTGATCGGAAGGTCGGGGGTTCGAATCCCACCTCCTGAAGGTGCATGCTGTCGTTGTGTCCTTGGGCAAGACACTTCACCCACCTTGCCTCCAGTGTCTGCGTACATTGGTGTATGAATGGGTGAGAGGTTCCCTACTGTAAAGCGCTTTGAGTGCCTAATGTAGGTGGAAAAGCGCTATATAAGTTGAGACCATTTACCATTTACCATTTAATAGGATGCACCCATAGTCGCCTGGTCTGTTGTCTCTCCTGTCTCCTCACTTCTTCTACCAAAAGAAGAAAGGCCAAGGTGCGCCTTCTACTCTGCACTGTTTCTATAAATAAATGCACAAGCTAAGCTACGGTAAGCTAAAAAAAACAAAAAAAACAAAATAATAATAAATTGACAGAGTTCGATGTACGACTAGCAAAACGTATGATATAACATGAGAAATGTTATTACTTACCCATTTTTATAAGCAAAATTATTCCAAGTGATTTGGGGAAGAGACACCCGAACACAAGCGTAGCTTTAGCTGCTCTGACGCCGTATGTGTAAATTTGCACTTTCAAAAATGCGCACGTATAACGCGCCGCGTACGTCACATCCAGTAATAGCTCCTGGTGTAAATTCGGCGTAAGACTGACATTGACTCTCCGGATCCATTGTGTTACTATAATGTGCTCTGAACTTTTTTTTTATTGACCAACATGTTTCTTTTCTTGTCCACTTTGGATGTATGGGGTATATTGCTCATGCTTAAATTAGACTCTATTGACAGCAATAATTTAAGTGTTTCTAATTAACATAAGCGTGAAGGTTATGTGATTATAATGTCTCTGATGTTTAACCAAATGTGATTTACACAAAACTGAGTTTTGAAATAATCAAAAGGGCGGAGTGTTGTGACAGTTTTTAGAGTTAATCAAACTAAAACCAGTCACAGCAAATACACAAACTAACAAACTATCTGGTGGACGGCTGGGCCTTTACTCAATGCCCAGAAGACCGTCTGAAAGACATGTTGAGTTTCTATTGAAGTGCCGGCTCCCTGCATCCCTGACGGGGTCCTCTTTTCACACCCAAGGACACAATGGCCCTCATTTATCAACATTGCGTAAACAAATGGTGTATGCGTAGGTGTATTTCCGATATACACCAGAGGGCACGTGACATTTATGAACCTGTGTTTCCGCTCAGATCTTATCGTACGCAAGCGCAGCTGATGGTAAACGCCACGGAGAAATCCCAGCGTCATCTGAATGAAACGCCCAAAAATTTTCACGTATGAGGAGGAGTCACCCACGGGTTTTACGCACGCACAAAACACGGCAAAAAAGAAATTTTCTCCAACCAGGAAATGATAAATAGTTGTTTATATGATATTAAAAAATCTGTCAGTAACTAGGGATGTAACGATATTGACAATACCGCGATATCGCGGTAGTAAAAGTGCCTCGATATCGTCGTGGTCTTGTTACGATATTTAAACGGACAGTTATCCGTCAAAAACAACTATAATAAGTCGGATCCCGCGGAAAAAAACATTGTAAACTACATAGACCATGATCCTTTGCGCTGCGTCGTCACAACAAATGAGCTGTTGAGCCAATAGGAGCGCATGTTTTACGCTGTAGTGTCCACACCACAACAAGTGAGCATGGCGGTTAGCGGCGACCAAAGTGGGGCTCCCGTGGATATTGAAGTTGTGCCAGCCCTTGCAGCTTTTAAGTCAGACGTATGGCAGCATTTTGGTTTCGCGGTGTCAAAAAACAATAAAGGAGAGAGTGTGGCGGACAAACAATGGACCATGTGCAAACACTGTCACGCGGAATTACGATACAGCACGGAAAACACCAGCGACATGCGGAGCCATCTGACGACCCATCACCGTGAAAAGTTTACAAAGAAAGTCACGTCAGGTCAAAAACCCTTACAGGAGACAACTGTTGTGTGACAACTATGCCACACAACTGCACAAAGGCTCAAGAAATCACAAGATACATCGCGGAATACAGAGCGTGTGATTTACGTCCCTTTTCTGAGGTAGATGGAAAAGGATTTAAAAGGTTAGTGGCTAAGCTTGAGCCAAAGTATTGTACATGTTTGTGGATGTTTTCAACAGGCGTTTTTTATTTGCCTACTACTTTTAGTGTTATGCTTTTTTACACATTTGAAGCAGACTTGAGCTTTGTTTGCACTTGAAGGGAATTCCCTTTTGTTTTTGTTTTTGTTTACAGTTCTACTTGCTCAACGGTATATTGATGTTAATGACTTGAGGTTGCACTTTAAAAGCATTAAGTGATCAGCGTTTACATGTTTTTATGCTGCATGAATATAACAATAAATGCCCTAGTGACTGGCAAAAGCAGTTTAAATGTCAGTTTTTTATTATTATCATCATAAACTCAATATCGTGAGCTATTTTACAATACGGTGAGCCTCTCCACAATATCGCAATAAATATCGTACCGTGAGCTCAATATCGATATCGTATCGTATAGTGAGATTATGATATCGTTACATCCCTATCAGTAACCAACGTTAACCTTATAGCCAATCCAAGATCACATTTACTAATAAAAAAAAGAGGGGGAAAAAGAAATAGGCTAATAATAAAAAGTGATTTTTATTAAATAAGCAGTAGGCCTAAATAGCCTATATAAAAAAGGGTATAAAATTAGACCACATTCAGTCAGACTCTGGACCATGATCTGAACCAGTAAAAGCAGCTCAGCTCCGGGGACTCAGCGTTAGAGCCGGGCCAGGCCTACGCGTCTTTTGGCCTAAGCAGAGCTTTCCTCCGGGAGGAAACAGGTGCGCAGAGAGCTGACAGCCGACCGGAACCTAACCAACCCGTCCGGACCGAAGACAGCCCTACGAGACGCGTTTCCATCATTCCCCTGACGAGAGGAGAGCGCGCGGTCAGCAGACCCTGTGCTCCGCTCAAACCCGGACTTTAGGAACCCGTCCGGACCGACGAAAGCTGTGGAGCTGTCGAAGGATTTGTTTGACGCCCGGGATACTCGCGAGCACGGAATACGGTCCACAGACTCAGCGCTCAAACCAACCAGAACACGGAGCATGGCCTCGCGCAGACCCAGGTGAGGCCCGGTGTCCCGGTACACAGCAGCGGCCGAGGGTGTGAGGCGGGGAATCCACACAAAGTTTGTGCAGCAGCGGTATTTTGTTAAAAACAAAACACGAAATATAAATATAAAAACATCGTAAGCGTCTCTGTGGCTGCAGTCCAGGTTCTAGAGTCTCTGGTCCAGGTTCTAGAGTCTCTGGTCCTTGTTCTAGAGTCTCTGGTCCAGGTTCTAGAGTCTCTGGTCCAGGTTCTAGTGTCTCTGGTCCAGGTTCTAGAGTCTCTGGTCCAGGTTCTAGAGTCTCTGGTCCAGCTTCTAGAGTCTCTGGTCCAGGTTCTAGTGTCTCTGGTCCAGGTTCTAGAGTCTGGTCCGGACTGAGCCTCTGGGCTCGGATCCGTGTCGGTGCAGCTCAAGTCCATAAACATTAACGCTGTACCTTGTTTCATGTTTAAATCTCTAATGAGGATCATATGTGATTCATGCTGTTAAAAACTGTTTTCCTGCTGTTTAGTGTTTAGTTAAATTGGTGTATCATGTTCCACCTCCTGACTCGGTGTAGGATCTGAGCCACCGTACGCCAGGTGTACGGTGGCTCAGATTGATAAATGCCAAAACAGGCGGTGATTTTTCGTACACCCCACATACGCTCTGATTTCACCGTACGCAAGTTTGATAAATGAGGGCCAATGGGCCCAAATGGCCCTCTCTCTAAACATCACAAAAGGTGATGTTTACATGATCATCCGAGGCGCCAACTGGGCACCTGCATTTACATCTGAGCAGTAGCACTCCCATGCCCATGTGATTCTCTTTCTTGTGCTAGTACTATATAGCGGAGTTAAATAGCTGCCTCCCCAGAGCTGATGTACACTCGGCCTGTGTGTGTCGGCTCTCCGCACGTGTGTTAAAGAAACGTACACTTTTGGATAAGACAATAACCTTTCCTGCCTTTTTCCTTTATTGTGGTAAGAAATTCCACGACAGGAGTCCCCCAGGGGTCAATCTTGGGACCCCTCTTATTCAACTTGTACATGCTTCCATTGGGCCAGCTAATAAACAGCAACAATGTGTCGTACCACAACTACGCAGATGACACTCAGATCTACGTGTCACTGACGACAGGTGAACATGGGCCTGTAGATACTCTCTGTCACTGATACAGGTGAACATGGGCCTGTAGATACTCTCTGTCACTGATACAGGTGAACAGGGGCCTGTAGATACTCTCTGTCACTGCATCGAACAGATCAGTTTGTGGATGCAAAACAACTTTCTCCAACTAAACTCAGACAAAACTGAGATTATTGTTTTTGGCCCACAGACACAAAGACAAAGTGTTATCAGTCTCCTTGAGTCTCTCTCTCTAAAACCAAAAAATCAGGTTAGAAATCTAGGAGTAATCATGGACTCAGACCTGAACTTAAACAGCCACATCAAAGCAATAACATCATCAGCTTTTTACCATCTGAAAAACATTAAGATCAGAGGAATAGTGTCAAAACCAGACTTAGAGACACTCATCCATGCATTTGTCTCCAGCAGATTAGACTACTAACCTGCAGCAACAGACCACTTTTTGACCAAACGAGTGAGACGCCGCCGGAGGGGAAAGCGTGCGGGGGCCCTGGTTCGCCTTCGCAGGCGCGGTGCACGCACGCCTTTACCTGGCGTATTCCTCACGAACGCTCGCTCACTTCCCAACAGGATGGACGAACTAGCGCTGCTGATGAGAAGGAACAAGGACTTCTCCTCGTCCTGCGTTCTCTGTTTCACGGAGACATGGCTGAGCGCGAAGGTCCCGGACAGCGCGGTTCACCTGGAGGGCTTTCAGCTTCTCCGCGCGGATCGGGACCCGAGGCTCTCCGGGAAAACAAAAGGCGGTGGAGTTTGTTTCTACATCAACAGTAGCTGGTGTTCTGATGTGACTGTGATCTCCCAACACTGCTCTCCTGCTCTGGAATATCTCATCATTAACTGTAAGCCTTTTTATTCACCGCGGGAAATAGTTTCATTCATTCTGGTGGCTGCTTATCTACCGCCGGGCACAGACATTCTCAAAGCTCAGCGCGCGCTCGCGGAGCAGATACTACACACGGAGCGGACCTTCCCGGACTCTCTTGTTATCGTGCTTGGTGACTTTAACAAGGGGAACCTGAGCCAGGAATTACTCAAGTACAGACAGTTTATTAAATGCCCAACCAGAGAGGAGAACACGCTGGATCACTGTTACACTACAATACGCAACGCATACCACGCTGTCCCCCGCGCTGCACTCGGACTTTCAGATCACGTGATGGTCCACTTAATCCCCTCATACAGACAAAGACTGAAACTCGCTAAACCGGTAGTCAGCACAATAAAGACGTTCACCACTGAGGCTGTGGAGGAGCTGCGCTCATGTTTGGAGACAACAGACTGGGAAGCGTTAAAGGCTGGTAACAACCTGGATGAATATACGGACACTGTGACCTCATACATCCAGTTCAATGAGGAGCGCATCATACCAACGCGCACTAGGGTTTGTTTCAACAATGATGAGCCCTGGTTCACACCCAAACTCCGACAGCTACGTAAGGAGAAAGAGGCGGCCCACAAAAATGGAGACAGAATCCATTACAGGGAGGCAAGGTACAGCTTTAGCAGGGAGGTGGAGAAAGCTAAAGCTGCATACTCAGCCCGTCTCCAACATCAATTCTCCTCCAATGACCCTGGAGCAGTGTGGGGGGGGCTTAGGGCTATCACTAACTACAAGCCCACCCAGATAGCAAAAGATGTTATTTCAACGTTGATTTTTGGTCAGATTGGTTAGTTTTGGTTGAGATTGAAATGTCGACGTTAATTCAACGTTTAATCAACGACGCATAATCAATGGTTGAAAAAAAGCTGTTGAAACAACGTTGAATAAAGGTTGAAGTGCCAACATTGACTCAACATTGTTTCAATGTACATGGCCCTGATGGTTCAGCAGGTGCAAAAAGAGCGGGAATTTGAAGTGGTCATGTGACCTAAAGCCTTCAAATCTCAACTGCTCTGGAGCCACTTAGTGCAGTTTCCTCTCGGTCAGGAGCAGACCGTCTAAAGGTAAGTTTGCTGAGATTTTTATTAGGATTAGATGATTAATAATATTTATAAAGCCACACAGCATGTAACATCATAGTTTCTGTTCTTTTTAACGTGTTAGTTATATTGTTAGCTCACCTAAATACTGTATATTACTTATAATCTGATTTAAAATAGTAGATTCAGTGATCTAATTTGAACTTTGTTTTGTACAATGTCAATACAATCAAACTATGAATAAAAAATAATGAAATGTCTAATGTTGTTTTAATGTTGGTCTCATTGTCTTTTTAGACTTAACCTCAAGGATAAAAGGATCTTAATGCACATAATCTTGGTATGTTATTATTTCAACTAATTCATTTCTTTAAAAAAAAACACATATTCTTGTTTGTTCAAGTCTGTCTTTTCCACTAACTTACAGCAGAATATATTCTACCTGAATATGATTAGATATTTATGCTTCTACATGTACAGCTCTACTTACATGTTACCTTCAATAGGTTGTGTTCACGTGACATCACCACATCCTAAAGAGCCATAGTGAAAAACTGAGGCGAAGCAACTGAAGATTCCATGGCGGTAACTATGGTAACGGCATTAACTGACAAAATGCTGATTTGTATGTCTTAGTTTTTGTTTCATGTGGATTCTTCCAGTAATGACTGAGATATGAGCCAAAAACTGTCACGAAGTTCTGTGTCTCGTCTTCCAGCACAAATGAACAAATGTCCAATTACTTTTTCCGAGAGGCGTCAAAAACTGGTGACAATGTTCAAAAACATGAGCGTGATGTTGTCCAGTATTTTTGACTTTCAGACATAAAAATAATATCACAGGTTTGTGAATCCAATCACTGTCAAATACTGAAGAGGAAAAACATTTGTCAATTTTTGTTTTGGAGATTTCTTACAACAACTGTATTTCTCCCATAGAGTTGTATTGGCCCCTGCCCTCCACCTGACATCATGACATCATCACATTCTAAATCACCTATTTATTTATTTTTTTGTTTGATTTTAGACTCTACACCGGCCTGCAGCACAACTGCGTTTGATCTCTTTGATACAGGTATTTACTTGTTACATTGGTATCATTGTTTCCTTTAAATATACAAACTGATAATAGTTTACTAAAACGTTTACCAAAGTGGATAACAATTTAACTCAACGCAAACATAATGTGACTTTATTATTTCTGTTGTAGCTGTTAAGGTTAAGCTCCAGGAACTGCCCTGTAGAGCCCAAAGTGTGAAGAGGTGAGTGTCAGTTCTGTGCAGCTTGTAGTTCTGGTTTAGTCTGGGTTGTATCAGCCCCAGTGCAGCCTGTGGGCCTGGTTTAGTCTGGGTTGTATCAGGCCAGTGCAGCCTGTGGGCCTGGTTTAGTCTGGGTTGTATCAGCCCCAGTGCAGCCTGTGGGCCTGGTTTAGTCTGGGTTGTATCAGCCCCAGTGCAGCCTGTGGGCCTGATTTAGTCTGGGTTGTATCAGGCCAGTGCAGCCTGTGGGTCTGGTTTAGTCTGGGTTGTATCAGGCCCAGTGCAGCCTGTGGGTCTGGTTTAGTCTGGGTTGTATCAGGCCCAGTGCAGCCTGTGGGCCTGGTTTAGTCTGGGTTGTATCAGGCCCAGTGCAGCCTGTGGGTCTGGTTTAGTCTGGGTTGTATCAGGCCCAGTGCAGCCTGTGGGTCTGGTTTAGTCTGGGTTGTATCAGCACCAGTGCCGCCTGTGGGTCTGGTTTAGTCTGGGTTGTATCAGGCCCAGTGCAGCCTGTAGTCCTGGTTTAGTCTGGGTTGTATCAGCACCAGTGCCGCCTGTGGGCCTGGTTTAGTCTGGGTTGTATCAGGCCCAGTGCAGCCTGTGGGTGTGGTTTAGTCTGGGTTGTATCAGCACCAGTGCCGCCTGTGGGCCAGGTTTAGGTCTATTCTAGTACATTGTGTATCAAACTGTGTCGGTTTTCTCCTCTTTGTTAAAATTAAAGTAAGTAATTAAGTCTTTTTTTCTTTCTTTTTCCCCTAGCGGCTTCTTGTCAGTTTTCTTCACCTAAACTCACCTACAGTGATGGGCTGAAAAAGGGGATGATAAGAAGATATATGGACTAGAAAGAAAGGATGGCATGAAAAGCAAGGTAGAACATGTCTAATGTGTCCAGAAGCATTTGACCCACAGAATGAGAGGAATGAAATATGAACTGTTGAACTAATACAAGAATCAAAAGCATTTCTAAAAGTGTTTGCTCTAAACTACAAACTGTATGTACTCTGTGAAGGCCATTCATTATATATATATATATATATATATATATATATATATATATATATATATATATTCAACATAATTTGTAACATATTGCCATTTTAATTGGACTGTGCTTTATGATACAGCCTGTAGTGATTATCTGAATTGAGCTCAACAGTCCCGCCCACTTCCTGTTCTTTAGTGAGTCCGAGCTATAAATCCCATTTAATCCATTGACTTTGAGAAATATCAAGAGTTTAAAAGCTCAACACAGACTCATCAGCTATGTGCTAACATTGTGTGCTAAAACACACAATTTTAAACTGAATATGTATTTAAAATGTTATAACTGAAATAAATGTCACCTTATTTTCAAGTATTTAGTGAGATTCTTTGTATAAAATATCCATGCCATGGTTGGCAGTTTGCACAGAGCTGATTACCGTGTGTCGTGCTCTTTTTTTTTTCTTCTTTTTATCAATAGACTAAATCAATGGGGTTTTTACTTGCGATACACGTCCAAGACTGGAAGTGGGGGCGGTACTTGGTGTCATTAAAGCTAAATTTAGACAAAAAGGTTAATTCCTAGTATGACAATTCTTCACATGCATTGTAATGTTACATTTGCTTGTGTTTGTTGTTGTTGTTGTCTGGTAGTTAAGAAGGTAGTTTTGTACAGTCATGTTTTTGTATTACAGTATAATAAATTGTGTAATAAAGAAGCTGCAATAAGATTGATGGTCTGTTGATTTTAGAACATTGTTTCAATGTCAAATCAATGAAATATCAACGCTTAATACTGTTAAATCCATGTTGATTCAATGTTGATGTAGGGTTGAAAATGTGACGTTGTTTCAATGTTGATTCAATGTTGATAATTCTAGTTGATCTGATGTTGTTTCAATGTCATTATCAATGAAAGATCAACGTTGAATCAACATTCAACATAACGACCAAAATGGCGCCATTTCAACATCAGAAATCAACGTTGATTCAACGAAAAAGCCTGACGCTAGATCAACGTTGATTCAACGCCATTTTGCTATCTGGGCAAGGCCCCCCGGGCTCTGAACGACCTGTGCCTCGCCCAGAGTCTGAATACACATTACTGCCGCCACGAACGCCCATCAGCCTTCGACACCTCTCTAGACACTCCAGCAGCCCCTGCTCCCCCCATCATCACCTCTACCATCAACGACCCCAGCACTTCATCAAAAGCCTCCACAAACCCTCCCTCCCCCCCTACTCTCTCCATCAGTGAGGAGGAAGTGCGTCGGCAATTCCTGAAGCTGAACCCACAGAAGGCCCCCTGGGCCGGATGGTGTCTCCCCCTCCACCCTGAGACACTGCGCGGATCAGCTGGCTCCCGTCTTCACAGACATTTTCAACACCTCCCTGGAGTCATGCCACGTGGCGTCCTGCTTCAAATCGTCCACCATCGTCCCTGTCCGTGAGAAACCACGGATCACAGGACTTAATGACTACAGGCCGGTGGCACTGACGTCTGTGGTCATGAAGACTTTTGAGCGCTTGGTCCTGCCTCACCTCAAGGACATCACCGCCCCCCTCCTGGACCCGCTGCAGTTCGCCTACAGAGCCAACAGGTCTGTGGACGACACAGTCAATCTGGCCCTCCACTTCACCCTGGAGCATCTGGACTCACCAGGAACCTACGCCAGGATCCTGTTTGTGGACTTCAGCTCTGCCTTCAACACCATCCTCCCTGAACTGCTACGAGACAAGCTCTACCAGCTCAGCGTGCCCGACTCCCTCTGCAGGTGGATCACTGACTTCCTGACGGACCGGAGACAGCACGTGCGGCTGGGGAAGATCGTCTCAGACACTCGGACTACAAACACTGGAACTCCTCAGGGCTGTGTACTTTCCCCCTGGCTCTTCTCCCTGTACACAAACTGCTGCACTTCCAGTCACCAGTCCGTTAAACTGATCAAGTTTGCGGACGACACCACCCTCATCGGGCTCATCTCGGACGGTGATGAGTCCGCCTACAGGAGAGAGGTGGAACGGCTGGTGTCCTGGTGCAGCCACAACAACCTGGAGCTGAACGCCCAGAAGACAGTGGAGATGATCGTGGACTGTAGGAAAGACACAGCCCCACCGTCCCCCTTCACCCTGACAGACTCTCCCACCCCCATTTCCATCGTGGACTCCTTCCGTTTCCTGGGCACCACCATCACCCAGGACCTCAAATGGGAGCCGACCATCAGCTCCCTCATCAAGAAGGCCCAGCAGAGGATGTTCTTCCTGTGGCAGCTGAGGAAACTTAAGCTGCCAACCAAGATGCTGGTGCAGTTCTACACGGCCATCATCGAGTCCATCCTCACCTCCTCCATCACCGTGTGGTTACCCGGCGCTACAGAACGGGACAAGCACCGACTGCAGCGCATTACTTTTTATTTTGTATCTTATTTATTAATATTCCTTATGCATGCCCCCTAAAGCCTTATAGTTTAAAGTTTTATAGATTAATTTTATCTAAATTCTGTGTTATATGTTTTATGTTGCACGTCCGCATCAAGAAAAATTCCTAGCTTGTGAACCTGTTCTCAAACAATGGCAAATAAATCTACTCTGATTCTGATTCTACTGTAACGGCTGCTCACTGGCCTTTCTAAACGAGCTGTTAGAGCTGCAGTACATCCAGAACGCTGCTGCTCGAGTCCTGACAAGAACCAGGAAATACCACCATATTAGTCCAGTGCTCCGGTCTCTGCACTGGCTTCCTGTCACTCAGAGAATAGAATTTAAAACAGCTCTGCTTGTGTACAAGTCTTTTCATGGTTTAGCACCAAAGTCCATCTCTGACATGTTAGAGCCGTATGAACCATCTCGGGCCCTGAGAACTTCAGGGAGGGGTCTCCTGGTGGTTCCAGAGTCAATAATAAACACGGTGAGGCTGCGTTTCAGTTTCATGCAGCTAAAATCTGGAACAGTCTTCATGAGGATGTGAGACAGGCCTCAACTCTGACAATGTTCAAATCCAGGCTGAAAACAGCTCTTTTTACCCGAGCAGATGAAAACTGAAAGTATTTTATCTGCACTCTTGCCTTTTACTGTCATTGATTAATTTTTATGTTGATGTTTTATTGATGGATTGTATCTGTTTTCTTGTAATTGTATGCAACTGTGAAAGCACTTTGAATTTCCTTGTGTATGAATTGTGCTCTACAAATAAACTTGCCTTGCCTAAAAGTTTGGATGTGACAGGAGCAGGTTAAAACATGTGAGATGTAACAACTTGCCTGGAGGAAACCTCCGTGTTCATAATGGTGAGGCTAACAGCTAACACAAAATAAAAATTAAACTAGTGCAAAGTTTTGAAGTTGTTTACATGTTATATTGTCATTATTTAGCTCCAAGATAAAAGCTCCTTATGAGCACTGGCGTTTCCTTTGGGAAAGGATTCACATCAAACATGATGTTTGTAACACGTAGCAGTGACTGTCGATCAGTAACTCATTATCCTTTACCAAATCCTGAGCTATCTCATCATTTGTTTGGGACCCTGCTAACCATAAATGTAAAATATTGGGAACAGGAAGTACAGTGCCGATTTTATTGTCCAGGAAGAAACATAGACTATAGAATTAATAGACGACGACCCCTTACTCCTCCCCGGTTGCCATACTAACTACGTTCGAGGTGGACTCATGGTTGATTTACAGACTCTTCCTACCCTACTGTAACGGAGTATGTTCCTAAAAAGGGCATAAGGGCGGGATCTTCACTCTAGACTCGGCCCTCGCGTGACGTCTAGTTCAGTCATAGCCACGCCCGCACCATTAGCTCTAATGCTAACGGCCTGTCAATCAAAGTCCGGCCCTCATTAGTATACGAGATTTCTAGAAATGTTTCTTACAAAAAATCGCCTCGTCCCTGTAATTGTGCCTAACCCAGCATTATCACAGGAGTAATATTTAGCTGTAAAAAGTTTAAGAAAATTAGGCACCCGGCTTATGGAAAACTAGCTTGTTTTGTCGCCCCTGTATGGAAGTACTGCAGCAATGGAGGGCAATGGTGACACCCAGCGTCGTCTTCTTGAAACTCTGCTACAATTGGGATGAAATCACCTTGGGAAACTGTGCATATAGCCTATTGAGCGAGCAAACAATATTAAATAATAGATATTGGCAGTGAATCCTGTTAGTAGGAAAATTTGAAAAGTTTCTAAAGTGGCGCCGTCTAAGTTATGTCCCAGTGCACCTATATTAAAACACTTAGGCATAGGGATGGTCCGATAGGAAACATTTTCTGCTGATATCGATATTCGATATTTGCCTCGCTGCTGTGGCCGTTATACAATATTTATTTTGACATTAAAAATAAATAGAAAGGCTCACTCAAATGTTGTAAAGTTTTCAAATTATCGTACCACTATTGTAAAATAAACAATACAATGCTTCTGGGACTCACTGTCTCACACACTATGATGGAACAAACAATCCTTTTATTAAAAAGATCAAATTCAATTTTGGAGTGAAATGTCATTTTGTTTTTGCCTGAATATTTACTCAGACCTACTTATTATATTTTCACCCATGTCCTCTATTAAAGGGATTCAGTGACGGGGAATCACTGGGAATATGCTAGGCTACTATTTGTTCTATTTTTTTTTTTAAACATGTAGCCCACCATGTTGTTTAAGCTACAAGTTTTAACCTTAAACAAATCTGATGGACTTCTCTGAGGACAGCTCTGTATGAAGTTTTGAATTTCAAAAAATAAAATCATTTCACTTTAATAGCACCTTATATTGAACTTATGAGGCCAGAATGTGAAGATTTAGAGCTGGTCTAATTAAATATGTGCGAAAATGCGACACAACGCCTCTTTTTCACGGGTCATTAACATGACAAAAGTGGGCACAGTAAACGTGAATACAGCCTTTATCATCACTGTAGTAAACCTACATGATGACAGAAAGTTAATGTTTATGTGTTGTAGCCTTTAGAATGTTAGAAGCTATGCTACGCTAACAAATTGAAAGTAATAAATGTGGCGTCAGGACGGAGAAACTTTTGCAACACTCACCACTCAGATGTAGCGACAATCCATCAGAAAAAGATTCATGTTAATCCTGAGTCAAAATAATGTCCATAGAGGCAGTTTTAGTCCAGTTTGTAACAGCAGCAGCTTGTGGCTCTGTATCTCTGTGGTGACCAAGTGTCCACTCCACTTTGTTTAAACTTGGTAAAAAACATACTTTCTTTTGGAGACGTGTGCATTTATGCCGCAGTTTCTTTATTTTTAGGAGCCACTGTTTATTTCAGATCATTTGAATGAACTGTTGCCCCAGTCAGGTCAGTGCAGCCCGTCTACACTGCTGCTGCATTCAAGTGCGCAACATCAGGGCGCAGTAAATAATTCAAAGAAAGACAAAAAATATCTCTCAGCGGCACCGATATATCGGCCATCCCCATTTAAGCACACCGACACAACCAATGTATAATGTTAGTCTGGAGCCCTGCATCAAAGATGTGTCAGTATTTCCTCAGGGCACTGTACACATAGTGTTTACAGGAGCCAGTGCTAACTCCTTACAACTCCTTTGGACGATTCTATTGATCCAGAATGGGAAGAAACTCAAAGTCTTACCTTGTGTCTTTAAATATATTTTTAGAGCGGTCACTTTGTAGAGAGACACTAGTCAGAGTGGAAGAAGATGGCCTGGATTAAGGCCAGATGAATTTAGAACCATCTATGAATGAGCTGAAGGTCCTTGATAATGCTGCATGGTTTGAGCTTGTAGACGATATAAAACACTTCTTTTAGTCCGACATTAGCTGGTCTTATTGGGATTTGAAAGTCCTTACCTTCTTTCATCAAAGTCATACATATGACGTACATATGACATTATCGCTACATTTACGTATCATTTGATCATGAATTGTACTTTTAGTAACTTGTCAAAGGCTTGTAAAGTTAGTAATTCCAGGAAATAAAGGTTAAACCAGTGGTTAAAAGAGCAACTCCTGCAGTCACTGGATCTAAAGCTGCAAAGTTTGAGATTCATAATAAAGTAGTTCTGATCTAAAACGTCAGCATGAATACACCTCCAGCTCATTCAGTCTCTGCTGTTCTGACCTTGTTTGATAAACTCAGATTCACATTCCCTAAAATCTTTACAGGTGCATTATGCTACTTTTTATGTGAAAAGGAGTTGGCTTTTATTTGACCTTGTAGTGACCCAGTGGCTGTATGAGTGGTCAGCATAAAAGTAAAAAAAACAAAAAAAACAATACAAGCCGCTTTTTCAGGCTTAAAAATTGCTTCAAATCAATGACATATTCCATTCCAAAGCAGGCCGCCCTCCTGTACATGCATGCTGTGATATTCTCACATATACAGTTTATCCTACTGCAAGACCGCAAGGGCCAAGACCGCTCCCTCAGCCACGAAGCACAATGGTTCATTGTGCAATCAAACAATAAAATCATGGACAAAGCCAAGTCACTACAACCACTGCAGTATCCTTAACCTTCGAAAGACAAAGCAGAGACAAAACAGTGGTTCCACACATCAAAACTGGATCACACACTTGACCCTCATTTATAAAACTGTGTGTGAGACTCTGACTTTAAAAGTGCGTAGGAAAGTAACGCAAAATTCTGTACTCAATTTTTTCCTGGTTTAAGGTTGTGCGTAAACTCCTCCCATCTCCATTCAACGCCCCGTGGGAAATCAGTGAGCTCGCAAGACCTGCAGATATGGAGACAAAGTGCATACGTGCACCTCAGAGGTTACATAGACCAAAAATTCTCCATCATTGATGGAATATTTTTAGCTTTGATTTAAAAATGTTAAGGCTATCCATAATTTTGACGGCTTAAAAGCAGTAATAGCCTAATTGTTCTGTTTCTGACTGCGCGGGGTTCTCCCTCTAAAGCGAACATCACCACATAGTTTCGCTTGTCATTTTGCGCGGCAGCTTAACAGCTTGTTAGAGATCCTTTTGATGGTTCTTTCTCACATTGGAGCTGAGAGCGCATGGATTTGGATGAATACTATATACACGAAGGACTGAGAGAGGAGAGAGAGAAGAGGCGTGGTCTGTTTCTCAAACATTATGTTGAAATTGAGAACATTCAAGTAATAAGCACAAATTAGCATTTGTAATCGTGAAATATTCAAAGATTATTACTGTCAATTTATTGATATGAATTGAAATGTTCATTCCCTCAAGCCTTGTATTGACAAACAGCTGATGTTATGAAGACGTCGTCCTCCTTTGAGTCTTTTACGCACGAGTTTGAAAACATTTGTTGCAAAATTCGTGTTCTGCTGTTTAAAAATCATGTTTGGTTTAGCTCCTTTTATCCTGCAATCTCAGATGTGTGTCCTAACATAAATAATAGGAAGCCTATATACAGTTGAGGAGGAAAGACACGCACATCCGACGTTCTAAACCAGTGTGCTGGATCCAAAAGTACAATGAAAAGAGGAAAAAAGATCCGCACAACTGAACAATGCTCACCAGTGTATTTGCTCACATCAGAGACGTTTCGGGTCTAGCCCTTCATCAGACTTCTTTTAAGTCTGAAAAATGCCACGAAAGGAAAGCACTATTTTGAATGTTTTACGTGTGTTTTGCATGGTTTTAGCACTACACTCAAAAAAGGGAAACTGGTGGGCTGTTACATTAACTAAACTGTAACATGTATCATGGAAGCCAAGTCTCATCTGCGAGCGTTTTTTTTTAAGTGTGCATGTTTATCCAGCTCCACGTGCGCGAAGTTCTGTGCAACACTCGCCTCAGAGAGAAAAATAGAGAAAGGCAAAAACTAAAAGAGTAAGAGAATGGGATCGGGCAGAGAGAGAAAGAGAAACGAGGTGAAACACCTGCAGCGATCACACACGGAGCGGCGACACGTGGCAATGTCGCCTCCTCCACTCATCCTCTCCCATTACACAAGCTACACAAGCATTAGTACAGGAGCATAGGCGCCGTAAAGGGGTGGAAGGTTAGGACGATTCTAAGGGCCCAGGCTGATGAAGGGCCCAGAAGAGCAGACCCTCTTTTTCTTTTCTTATTTCTTTTCTCTTTTTTATACATACGTGTAATGTGCTAGGGCCCCTCATACACTTAATGTGTATTTTGTCCGTTTTGACCATAGATTTAATATTTAACAAACAAATAATGTATTTACTGTTTAAGTCACACCCCTCCCCCTCACAATGGTTCATTCCACCTGCGCTGTCCGAGCTACGCTCGCTAGCCTAGCGTCTCTTGCTTATTGCATTTGTTATGATGCAGTGCAGATAGTGACACACGCAGGCATGTCACATCAAAAGTCAGGGCATCAAAAACGGAAAGAAAAGAAGGAAAGAGAAGACTGAGAACGCCGAAGTCGACAGTATGTCACACAGTTTTTCAAAAACAAAGGTAGCTTGCCCTATTCCTGTATTCCAAAACTTTCACTTACTTATTTTTGTTGCTACATGACCTGCTTTTATCTAGCTAGCTTAGTCAAATAATTACTGAATTATGATTTACATCCAACAATAATAACATCTCTGCTGTCTCCGGGTTATCATGTCTCGTAGACACAGATTCAGCGGCCGCTGCACACCCACGTCTCCCTCCCCCGCGGCCCCCGTCCCCGTCTCAGCCAAACAAGGTGAGCCTGAGCGCAAAACTTCACGAAGATTGAAAGCTCTAAGCACGTCTTATCTACTGTGTTCTCCACATGATGATAACTTTACTAAACAAAAAGTAATCTACACGCTTCAAAAATTACAAAAAACAGTTTGCCGTGTGTTCTGTGAAGTGAGGGCCAGTTATGTGATGATCAAATCCATTCTGTATGCCAGCCATTGATTTCAAAATACAACACTGATCTGACTTGTGAATTTGAAGATGAAGTCAGACACCTCAACTCTGTATATAGGGCCACTTTCCCAGGGTGTCTGTCACCAATTGATCTGCTCAACAGCATTTACAAGATGCAGCTGCAGAGTATTTTTGGGCAGGTCTGCATAGTTTTGCGAATATTTTGCACATTGCCTGTGACCGTTGCTGGTGGCGAGAGAGGATTCAGTAAGCTGAAACTGATTAAAAATTATCTTAGGTCTGCTATGTTGCAGGACAGACTTTGTCACCTTGCCATACTATCCATTGAAAGCAAACTGGCAAGAAAGCTGAACTTTGATGATTTGATACATGATTTTGCCAGCAGAAAGGCACGCCGCTGGGCCATTATAAAGTGATGTTGAACATAACTTTGTTATACCTGGATAACAAACAGTTTATGTCTGGTTCAGTACTTGTTTAGTCCTGGACTGGTTTAGGCCTGGCATTACTCCTGGTGTGTCTTGATTTTGAGCCCTTGGCCTAGTTTTAGTCTTGGACTGATTTAATTATGGGTTAGTTGTAGCTGATGTTTCCTGATTGAGCAGTTGGACCCAGTTAAAGCTTGTTCACGTAAAGTATATGTCAATATGTGTACATTATGTTCTGTTGTGTTTGCAATTGCAATTGAGATAATATATATTCTCCTTTTATGTAAACAAGTACATATTTCCATAGCTTTTTCTTGTTTTTGTAGGCTTTTACTCATCAGACATTTTAAATGTGCTAAGTATCTTTTTTAAAGTATACAGGGCATGTTTATTGGGTTACATTTTATCTGTAAAAAATGTAGGGGGCCCAGAAATTTTTGTTTCCATAGGGCCCAGAATTTCTGGCGGCACCCCTGTACAGGAGTACAGATCTGTCTACAGTGACTACAGCGCCATATTGAGGTACCAATGTTCAATACACGTGTGATAAGTTGAGCACATTAAAGTCATGTCTGACCAATTTTTTTTTTACGTGCCGCTGCACAGAAACGTGCCATTTCTGGTTTGAAGATGAATCTTCACGCACCATTAAAGTAATATGAATATAGGCTTTGTATACAAGAGACAGACAGGTTGTCAAATCATGACTAGTCATCTGCAGTGTTGGGGAGGATGCTAATGAAATTGTATAATCATTGTATACTGAATATATGTATACTTGCTTTAACATGTATTTTCGTATTCCGTTACTTTGTCTGGTCAGAGTACTGTATTCTGAATACTTTGAATACTTTCACATTGAGTGTCATTATCATTATGTATAAATATGGCGTAATTACAAAAAAAAGCATCATGTGACACATGTGCAGTGCTAACTGTGCAATAAGGTGTTTTAAATCTTTAATCTTTTTTTATTTTAGAAAAAAAAACAGATTAACAACATTAAAGCTTCTTTCTTATGTTGTGCAATATGAAGCTAAAATGTAATGATTGGTACTGGGATGATTTCCCTTGATATTTTTTAACTTGATCAGAATACAATACTCACATGAGTATAAATACGTAATCACCCACATTAAAAAGCTTCTTGATTGGAGCGCAATAGGCCAGTGTAACGTCTCATTTCGTTCCTAATTCTGACATTTAGGAGCACAACTAAAAAAATAACAGGGACGATTTTAACAGGGAAGAAGGGAGTTCATGTCATATGCCCCTTCTGTTGCATTTTAGCTGTATTATTTTAGCTGTATTATTTTAGCTTAGGGCTGGGCTATATGATGATATTAGACCGTCTTACGATCTCCAGAGCTGACGATCTGTCATTTTTGTGGGATCGTTTTATCACGGTTCTAAGCACTTCTGCACAGTTGCCCCTTTTCACCGTCAGTGAAGTAAACACAAGCTGTGAACTTACAGCTACGCTAATGTCGGACGCTAATGCGAGCTCTACAGTGCGCATACACGACCAGGCTCCTCAATCTGGAGTTTTTAAACCCAGCGTTCTGTCTCTATTTCAGCGGTATTTATGTCAGTGTCTCCCCCCCCCCCTTTAACGGCCCTGCTCTGCTCAGCGTGTGTTTATTTATTCACCTGGCGACACATGTGTGAAGAAGCGAGCGTGTCTTCGTCCTTACAGTTCTGTAGGCGCCGCATCTTCTCATTTGTTTAATTTAAATCCTGGGCCTGTTCACAAATGCTGTTTATCCATGTCTTTGAAAATATAAGACTTGTCCAACTTTGGTGAATTACTTGGTCAAGTAATAATTTATAGTAACTATCTCCTTCCGGTTAGCCTTTTACACAATAAAAGACACAGTATGTTATCGCTTTACTAAGACTCTTATTGTGAAAGGGTCAGACAGCAACAGAGCGCTGTATTACAGAAACTTGACGTCATGAGAGGATGATAAAACTAAAGGCCTATTAAGAAGGTTTACTTTTGAGAGCAGACAAAATATATTTAAAACTATAGTGAAGGGTTACTTAATTTGTCACGTTACAATTAATCCACTTATAAATTAAGCCAGGCATTTATACACATTTGTATTCATTGTTTCAGAAGAAATGTTTTACCAATACATTGCATTATTCCTAAATGAGTCATTTATAAACACTATTGTTTAAAACTATAGTAAAAATACATTTAAAATAAATGTATAATTAAAAAATGACTGCCACCAATACACACTAATGCAATCATGAAGAAGAAGCTAACAGGCTAACGGGCAAAGCTAACTGCGGGCTAGCGCCACTTAAACAGTATTTACACAGTGGTGGGCCGTGGGGTTCCAGTCAGGCCCTTCACTAATGGATTTGTCAACAACACAAACCAAAGCAGCGGTGCCTCCGACTCCAAACAAAAACCTTCGGGAACACTCGTGCTAGAATACGGAAACACACGACACATGACAGGCGGAGACGAGCGCGTTATAATGTGGACATTTTAGGAGATGTTTTGTTGACAGAGCGAGACATCAGAGATGAACTCAAACGCAAATCAACCGTTATAAAAGATACTAAACTTAAAGTTTGGTGCTATTTGAGATCCTTTTTTATAGCGCTCGTAGTCTCGTACCTGTTGTCCTGTCCGGGGAGCCGAGCGTCTACGTCCCGCTGTCGGTCCCGCTGCTTTGCTCTCGAAACTCTTCATAATGAAGGGGTGTAAAATATCCGTGATCAGTAAATCCACTTCATTTTGCCTCGTTCGGACGTTTCCAAGAAGAATATCTGTTTATCCGGTTCTCTTCGGAATGGCTGGATCGTCTTGCGCATGCGCCGCTACATTAGCGGTTTTCCCAGGCGAACAAACCGTAGGGGGCGCTACTGAGCTACTGCAGGCCCTGGGGGGCGTACTGTCAATGTATATCGAATTCTGATTGGCTGATAATTCTGTCAGTCACGCTGGCTGTTGATCATGTGCCTGACGACACAGGGCCTGAGGAGCATGGACCTATTATAATATCAGCTCACCAGAGGTGTTCAAATTAGGAAATTGCAGTTACACATCAACAAAACCAATATAAGCGCCTCAACTGTACATTATATAAATACATTAGAAATTAAATATACTATTAAGATATTTTACACTTTTTTTTCTTCATTTGGCCAGGGCCAGCAGAGCAGGCCCTGCTGGCCCTGACAGCACACCACTGTATTTACAGCCAGGTTTGAGAGAACAAAAATATTTCCATTGTGTAATTGGATGAACAATATCTCTGTCCCTTTGTCTTTTCTGTCAGCGTAGTATTTACTCTCATGGACAATTAATGAGAAAAAAAACACAACATGCTACGACACCTGCAGTGGCGCTTATGGCCTCTAGGGACATGAGTTACTTAGTACTGCTTTAAGGTTTGGCTGCAAACAAACCAAAGCTGATCGTGTATATTGTAGTTATGTTTAGGTGGGTGTGAGGGTATGACATATTTAAAAAACTCACCCGTCCATATTGGCGCAGACTCTTTCTTCACAAGGACAGATGGCATGCCCTCAGTTCTGCTTCAATGGACTGGCACTGTAAGT
Organism: Proterorhinus semilunaris; assembly: GCA_021464625.1. Classification (NCBI taxonomy): domain Eukaryota; kingdom Metazoa; phylum Chordata; class Actinopteri; order Gobiiformes; family Gobiidae; genus Proterorhinus; species Proterorhinus semilunaris. The sequence continues at coordinate 40,814,330 of CM038347.1, forward strand.
ATGCAGACAATAGAAATATGGCTTCATCATGTGAGGTAAGATCAAAGTTTAAACAATTCAAAGGAGAGTCTAGTAAATCATTGATGAAATAAAAGATGCTGGGAAACAATTAGAGATTACATAAGTCTTCCAACAAACCAAAGTGTGGCCACCCTCTAGTGCCAGGGAGTGCATGCAAGAGTGGAAATGTGAATAAGTAAGTGCTTTATTGTCATTGTACAACAAAATAGTTTTCAGGTGTTAGTCCTGAGCCGCGCTGCCACTGGGTCAACCTGACCCACATGACCTTGGAGGTCGGGGAAACTGTAGCATTCTACAGCTGAAAAGCTAGCATTTAGTTTACCTTTAAAAAGCTACTTTCTTCAGGACCATTTTAGACTCTCAAAGTAAACAAATCCTCCAAACCTCCACAAAAACACGGCAAAGACGTACAAAAGTATCCAGAGAAACAATGTGGAACACAGAAACCACAAATGCAGTTCGCAGAGAAAGGCAAAAAACTCAGGTGCACAAGGAGAGAGGGAGGTCGCTTCCCGTTTTTCACGTCGCCATGATAATAAATAAATAAATAAAATAATAAATACAGGTATAGCGAGTATCTATAATATAAAACTCAATCGTGGGGTGGGCGGGGAACCCAGAGAGGTGTCATTTGACCTTTATACCTGTAAAACCCAGAGACTGATCAACTGACCCATAGGATTTTAGCTAATACCTGTCCTCAGCTGCTTTTGTTATGTTTACAACCATAAACGTAAAGATTTTATTTATTTTTATTTATTTACTTTTTTACTGAAAGTTCACACACAACAGACAACTGTGAAGTGAAAGCAAAATGATACATAGAAAAGTGAAAAGTGTGGCGTGCATAAGTATTCATACAGCATTTTCTGAGTGCATTCAATTGCCTTTATAACATTCCTAATGACTGCAGAAGGTTCACACCTTGCCCTAACCATTAAGGTCCATAGGCCGCCACTATCTTTATTTCCCAGAACTCTGCAGGCAGCCCCCACGTGACCGTCCCACCAGCCACGGGCATTGGCCACGGGTCAATATGGCGGCACGGTAGCACAGCGGTTAGCACTCGTGCTTCACAGCTAGAAGGTCCAGGTTCGATTCCCACCTGGACGGGGCCTTTCTGTGTGGAGTTTGGATGTTCTCCCCGTGTCTGCGTAGGTTTCCTCCGGGTACTCCGGTTTCTCCTACCACTAAAAACATGTACAATAGGTCCAGGGACTGCACAAGTGCTATAAGGGTCAGTTCATGTCAGATCACCCAAAAAAAATTCATTTTTAAACCCCACCCCCTTCAATTTTAATAAAATTTGGTGTAAAGCCAGAATTTCACATTTCAAATTGATCGGATCAACCGTTTTCGAGATATCGCAGTTTCTTTTTTCCACTTTGTCGCGAAAAAGGGCCTAGCCGCCGAACTTCAAATTGCTGTAACTCAGCAACCACTGGTCCGATTTTCAAAAAACAGATATTTCTGTAAAGGGGAGACCACCAGGAATCTAAATATGACAATATGTTTCATGTATTTGGGTACTTTTTAGGTTGATGACCTTCCCAGATAGCAAAATGTCGTTGAATCAACGTTGATTTCAACGTTGCTCGTTATGTTGAATGTTGATTCAACGTTGATCTTTCATTGATAATGACATTGAAACAACATCAGATCAACTAGAATTATCAACATTGAATCAACATTGAAACAACGTCACATTTTCAACCCTACATCAACATTGAATCAACATGGATTTAACAGTATTAAGCATTAATATTTCATTGATTTGACATTGAAACGATGTTCTAAAATCAACAGACCATCAATCTTATTGTAGCTTCTTTATTACACAATTTATTATACTGTAATACAAAAACATGACAAAAACCGTACAAAACTACCTTCTTAATTACCAGAAAACAACAAACACAAGCAAATGTAACATTACAATGCATGTGAAGAATTGTCATACTAAGAATTAACCTTTTTGTCTAAATTTAGCTTTAATGACACCAAGCCCTATAGGACAAAGTCCCGCCCACTTCCAGTCTTGGACGTGTATCGCAAGTAAAAACCCTATTGATTTAGTCTATTGATAAAAAGAAGGAAAAAAAAAAGAGCACGACACATGGTTATCAGCTCTGTGCAAACTGCCAACCATGGCATGGATATTTTATACAAAGAATCTCACTAAATACTTGAAAATAAGGTGACATTTATTTCAGTTATAACATTTTAAATACATATTCAGTTTAAAATTGTGTGTTTTAGCACACAATGTTAGCACATAGCTGATGAGTCTGTGTTGAGCTTTTAAACTCTTGATATTTCTCAAAGTCAATGGATTAAATGGGATTTATAGCTCGGACTCACTAAAGAACAGGAAGTGGGCGGGACTGTTGAGCTCAATTCAGATAATCACTACAGGCTGTATCATAAAGCACAGTCCAATTAAAATGGCAATATGTTACAAAAATGTTACAAATTATGTTGAATATATATATATATATATATATATATATATATATATATATATATATATAAACTATAATGAATGGCCTTCGCAGAGTACAGACAGTTTGTAGTTTAGAGCAAACACTTTTAGAAATGCTTTTGATTCTTGTATTAGTTCAACAGTTCATATTTCATTCCTCTCATACTGTGGGTCAAATGCTTCTGGACACATTAGAAATGTTCTACCTTGCTTTTCATTCCATCCTTTCTTTCTAGTCCATATATCTTCTTATCATCCACTTTTTCAGCCCATCGCTGTAGGTGAGTTTAGGTGAAGAAAACTGACAAGAAGCCGCTAGGGGAAAAAGAAAGAAAAAAAGACTTAATTACTTACTTTAATTTTAACAAAGAGGAGAAAACCGACACAGTTTGATACACAATGTACTAGAATAGACCTAAACCAGCCCACAGGCGGCACTGGGCCTGATACAACCCAGACTAAACCACACCCACAGGCTGCACTGGGCCTGATACAACCCAGACTAAACCAGGCCCACAGGCGGCACTGGTGCTGATACAACCCAGACTAAACCAGGCCCACAGGCTGCACTGGTGCTGATACAACCCAGACTAAACCAGGCCCACAGGCGGCACTGGTGCTGATACAACCCAGACTGAACCAGGCCCACAGGCTGCACTGGGCCTGATACAACCCAGACTAAACCAGGACTACAAGCTGCACTGGCCTGATACAACCCAGACTAAACCAGGACTACAAGCTGCACTGGCCTGATACAACCCAGACTAAACCAGGCCCACAGGCTGCACTGGGGCTGATACAACCCAGACTAAATCAGGCCCACAGGCTGCACTGGGCCTGATACAACCCAGACTAAACCAGGACTACAAGCTGCACTGGCCTGATACAACCCAGACTAAACCAGGACTACAAGCTGCACTGGCCTGATACAACCCAGACTAAACCACACCCACAGGCTGCACTGGGCCTGATACAACCCAGACTAAACCAGGACTACAAGCTGCACTGGGGCTGATACAACCCAGACTAAACCAGGACTACAAGCTGCACAGAACTGACACTCACCTCTTCACACTTTGGGCTCTACAGGGCAGTTCCTCTGGAGCTTAACCTTAACAGCTACAACAGAAATAATAAAGTCAGATTATGTTTGCGTTGAGTTAAATTGTGATCCACTTTGGTAAAAGTTTTAGTAAACTATTATCAGTTTGTATATTCAAAGGAAACAATGATACCAATGTAACAAGTAAATACCTGTATCAAAGAGATCAAACGCAGTTGTGCTGCAGGCCGGTGTAGAGTCTAAAATCAAACAAAAAAATAAATAAATAGGTGATTTAGAATGTGATGATGTCATGATGTCAGGTGGAGGGCGGGGCCAATACAACTCTATGGGAGAAATACAGTTGTTGTAAGAAATCTCCAAAACAAAAATTGACAAATGTTTTTCCTCTTCAGTATTTGACAGTGATTGGATTCACAAACCTGTGATATTATTTTTATGTCTGAAAGTCAAAAATACTGGACAACATCACGCTCATGTTTTTGAACATTGTCACCAGTTTTTGACGCCTCTCGGAAAAAGTAATTGGACATTTGTTCATATGTGCTGGAAGATATGAACCAAAAACAAAGACATACAAATCAGCATTTTGTCAGTTACTGCAGTTACCATAGTTACCGCCATGGAGTTTTCAGTTGCTCCGCCTCCGTTTTTCACTATGGCTCTTTAGTATGTTGTGATGTCACGTGAACGCAATATATCTATTAAAGATAACATGTAAGTAGAGCTGTACATGTAGAAGCATAAATGCAGTATCTAATCATATTCAGGAAGAATATATTCTGCTGTAAGTTAGTGGAAAAGACAAACTTGAACAAACAACAATATGTGTTTTGTTTTTTAAGAAATTAATTAGTTGAAATAATAACATACCAAGATTATGTGTGTTAAGATCCTTTTATCCTTGAGGTTAAGTCTAAAAAGACAATGAGACCAACATTAAAACAACATTAGACATTTCATTATTTTGTATTCATAGTTTGATTGTATTGACATTGTACAAAACAAGTTCAAATTAGATCACTGAATCTACTATTTTAAATCAGATAAGTAATATACAGTATTTAAGTGAGCTAACAATATAACTAACACGTTAAAAAGAACAGAAACTATGATGTTACATGCTGTGTGGCTTTATAAATATTATTAATCATCTAATCCTAATAAAAATCTCAGCAAACTTACCTTTAGACGGTCTGCTCCTGACCGAGAGGAAACTGCACTAAGAGGCTCCAGAGCAGTTGAGATTTGAAGGCTTTAGGTCACATGACCACTTCAAATTCCCGCTCTTTTTGCACCTGCTGAACCATCAGGGCCATGTACATTGAAACAATGTTGAGTCAATGTTGGCACTTCAACCTTAAAATACCTGCGTTTATTCAACGTTGTTTCAACAGCTTTTTTTCAACCATTGATTATGCGTCGTTGATTAAACGTTGAATTAACGTCGACATTTCAATCTCAACCAAAAATAACCAATCTGACCAAAAATCAACTTTGAAATAACATCTTTTGCTATCAGGGATTTGTATCTATATTTTGACCTTGAAATTGACACTGTGGGACACGCCCAATTTCTGCATACCATCACCTACTGTATATTGTCCAACAACAACATAGTTCAAGATTCAAGATTTGTATTTGTCAAACCATGTGAATGGTTTGAAATTAGATTTCTCTCATCCTTGATTGTGGAGCGGGGGGTGGGGGAAGAGAGGTGGGAGGGAGGGCAGGGAATGCAGCTTCCCGATGGCCTTGTGTATGAAACTGTGTCCAAATAAAGACATTTAAGGCGGACAAAAAAGAAAAATCCAAATGATCCTTCACATTTCCCTTTATTTTATCTCAACAGCGGTTTCATAAAGCTACAGTATGCAAATTAGCCATGTGGCTAAAGTTTCTACTAAATGAAAGCAAAGCACAAAAGCACAAACTGCCTTCATTCAGGCCATTTACTGAGGCGGCTTTAAAACCATGTGACTGTGCTGTGATGACGACAACATGTATTTTGTCACTTTTATAAAGTTTGGCTTGTGCAGAATCTTTTTTAAATGTGTAATTATTATTAAATGTGCAGCTGTCAATCAACAGTGGTTGCATGAATCACCCGAGGGTGGGTGCGAGGGGGGTGGGGGGATTGGTGCAGTGGCTTATGGGATGGCACATAGCTCCTAATCAATCACCGGTTAGTTAGCATCAGAGGTCCCTATAGCCCTATCTACACATCCGGGTATTTTGTTCACGGCCTCCATTCCGAGGTACAAACATCCCATCAGCGTCCCGGCAAACGCAAATCAGAGTTTGGTCAATTTGTGAGAAATACTGTATGCCAAAGTGGGTGCGCTGTCGTTGTAATAACCACCATCTTATGAAGAAAGAAAACAACGAACAGTTGTTTAGTTTCTACAAATTTCCTTCTGCAGAGAAACATTTAAAAAGGCTATCGTTGTGGGCAAGTGCCTGCACTCGATCCGGAGACGAAGAAAGCCACACGATGGAGTGACTTTTCAATGTTAATGTGTGTTCAGAACATTTTCAAACCAGGAAATCATGTTAAACATTTAAATGCGAGATAATCTGTAAGAATTATGTATGTAGTATATATCATTAATGATATATAGCCAGTGTCGGGGGTAAATAAATACATATACGTATTTAGAATACTCATGTGAGTATTGTATTCTGATCAAGTTAAAAAATATCAAGGGAAATCATCCCAGTACCAATCATTACATTTTAGCTTCATATTGCACAACACAAGAAAGTTTGATTTGTTTATGAAAATGTTAAATGTAAATGTTATTGTTTTTATTTTTGGCGTGGGCCCACTCCCTTTGAGCAGGTTAACTGCTCAAACAAATAAATAAACTAAACTTTTAATGTTGATTTGTTTTTCCTCCTAAAATATATAAATAAAAAATTAAAGATTTAAAACGCCTTACGGCACAGTTAATAACATGTCACATAATGCTGTATCTGCTGCTCCTTTATATCACTCTATCACTTTACACACGTCTGTAAATATAATTTACAGATGTACATTTTTTATTGTTTATCTAATTTAATATTCTTTATGTTTAAAGTTCTATAGCTTCTTTTTTTAATCTAAATTCTGTGTTATGTTTTATATTGCACGTCTGCACTGAGAAAAATTCCTAGTGAACCTGTTCTCAAACAATGGCAATAACTATTCGGATTCCTGTGCATTTGCCAAGAGAGGTTTTGAGTTCCTAATTAATGGTAAGTGAGTTTATAACAGATGTTCCAATAATCATAGTCTTTATTTTTGTAATAACACAAATATACACAATTATAATGACAATCAATGTCAAAGTATTCAGAATACAGTACTGTGACCAGACAAAGTAACCGGCCACAAACGACTATACAATTTCATTAGCATCCTCCCCAACACTGCAGATGACTAGTCATGATTTGACAACCTGTCTGTCTCTTGTATACAAAGCCTATATTCATATTACTTTAATGGTGCGTGAGATTCATCTTCAAACCAGAAATGGCACGTTTCTGTGCAGCGGCACGTAAAAAAAAAATTGGTCAGACATGACTTTAATGCGCTCAACTTATCACACGTGTATTGAACGTTGGTACCTCAATATGGCGCCGTTGTGATCTCGCGCTCAAAACGCGTCACTCGTGACGTAACTGTAGACAGCTCTTTGCTAAAGTGGCTATGATAGTTAGCATTGAGGATACTTTCCCCAACTCCTTCCTAACTGGCAGACCAATTCGGACGCTTCTTACAATTTGGCGTTAGACCTCTTACCAATTGACTGGTTTCGGATGTACCACGACTACACGAGTGAATGCGATCTGACTGCCGTGTGTGTGTGCGTGTGTGCGTGTGTGTGCGCGCATCCAAACGGGGCAATGTGTGTCATCATCACTTACCGCTACACTGAAGGCTGTAGACGCTCCGCACCTGTGCAGTAACGTGCTGTAAAACACATTCAATCTGCTGCCCAAGCACGAGCCTCAAATCAAGCACGAGCCTCAAATCAAGCACGAGCCTCAAATCAAGCACGCTTCTCCGGGTGCTTTAGCCTCCATGTTAGGAGAAGCGAAAATGAAACTAAACGAGGGCATGGCCTGCCCTGCGCTGCTTCTTCTCCCTCCTCCCTCCCTCCTCCCTCCCTCCCTTTTTTTTTTTTTTTTTTTTTGTATAACCCTTGTGTGGTCCTTGGGTCATTTTCACCCAAAGCCACTGACGATTTTTGTAAAAAGAAGCAGAAAAACATATGAATGTGTGGTCATTTTTGAAGTGTAAATTAAGTGCGCTACAATTTGTTTTCTGTGTTGCTTTGTATTGTGAGCCCAAAGGTACTTTTTTATGATAAAGCAGTTTTGAAAGTATTGCCCATTTTATTCTAAGATTATACATACTGTCCAATGATGCACAACCAATGTATTATTTTTTATATTGTACTTGCACCGTGAATGATGCACTGTGAACTGAACTGTGAGAGCTCAACCCCTCATTTGTATCCATAAATATTCCACTGTCTCTTGAATTCTATTCCCTGAGTTGAACCTGTTGCAGATGTAGTCGCTCATTCTGCTGGTGCTCTGGACGACGCGCTCACTCTTTTCTGCAGCTGCAGCCAGCAGGCAACTTTGCACTTGACTATATAGTCATTACAGTGGTTCTGGGACCTTATTCCTGGGGCGGCTCATGTTGAAACCATGGATCTATTATAATAATCTGGATAAGACACTCCCCACTTCCCTCCGCGCCGGTCGGCGGACGGCCACTAGATGGCACTACTAGCCTGGAAAAATCCAGACTCACCGCTGTACCAGCCGGTGAGTCTGGTCACCGTTGCGTCGAATCCATTTTCCACAGCGGTAGATACGCAAGCAAACAGGAAGCGGAGTAAACCAATCAGCGAAGGGCGGGCGTCTGCTGTTGATGTGGTGTTATTAGCGGTTTTGCGTTAATATTTGCGCAGGATTATGAATAACGAAACTCACCTACTGTCGATGTGTTTTTGGTCATTTACCGCCGACTGGAGACACGCTTTCTCTCTTTCGTGCATCGTTCGTAGATTGTTATTGAGGGACTTCCGCGTCCCGTGAGTGACGTTGCTCGCTAACAACACGTCACGGCAAATAAACGATTCTGATTGCACGTGAACGGATTAATTTTGCGGAAGGCGCGAGCGTTGACTGGGTGACCAGACTGATCCCCCGCTGGATAAAAAAATACAGAGGGGAATCATTCTGGTCTCACCAGGCTATGGCACTACAGCAGCAAATTCTCATCGGACCCAGAAAGGATTTTGTCATAGAGCGGCCGTGCGAGAAACAACTGTCCGTGTTCGGCTGACAGGACGCCTACAACTTTCACAAAGGTCGGATTTAGTGTCGATTATCATCTATATCAGGGGTGTCAAACTCATTTTGGGTCGTGGGCCGAAATTCAGCTGCCACGGCGGGTCGCGGGCCACATATAACGTAAACAGGAAAATATTTTTTTTTTCCAATAAATGAATAATAACAACAACAGCTTACACTTTACAAGTTTCTCAAAGTGCTACATAGTATTCATTAGAGTGAATGGTCCTCTTTTCAAGTCTTATTTTTTTCTTGCAAAAGAGATGCCAACATTTATCAATTATATCAATCGATAAAATAATGTAAAAACATTCATCAAGGATCACTGTATATATAAAGGAAGAGGTCCATTTTTCTTGAAAAATCCGACACTCTGTGTCCACTTTCTCTTTTTTGACAAAGACATTTCACTGAAGAGGGTGCCCCTAGCGGACAATATAAGAACTGCAAATTCTAAAGAAAATGAAGTTTATTCTGCTTTTATAGAATCAGAATAGGTTTTTATTGCCATTGTTATGAACAGGTTCACAACTGGGAATTTTACTCGGTGTGTTTGCGCACATGCGCTAAACGCACCAGGGCAGCCGTTACAAGGCGCCCCTTAAAAAAAAATAAAAATAAAATAAAAATTATTTTTTTATAATGCATATTTATCCCGTGGGCCAGACTGAACCCACTGGCGGGCCGGTTCTGGCCCGCGGGCCGTACGTTTGACACCCCTGATCTATATGAACATCATGTACTTTTTTTCCCTTTAAAATTTGCGTATCGCCTAAAAAATACATTTTTAAGGACTTAGCCGAGCTCCACTCTAGCCACGCTCTAGCTTTCCGCCGCGCTGATTGGGCAGAACTAATCACGTGTTGCGGGCAGTGCTGCCGGTGTTGAGGATCAACGTGGGCGGGATTAATTCGGGTTTGTTGATCGGCGCGTCGCAGGACAGTTCTGTAAAGACTCAAGGACACCTCCTTATAAGTCCTTTAGATGGCGCCATACACCTCAATAGGCTCACCTCAAGCAGATACACTTTCACGTACGCTACAATAAATGACGTTTCAATAACAGATTGGCTTTAATTACAATAAACCAGGGATATGGCCTTGGGCTCATGTGCCAGCTGTCAATATCTATAGGCCATAGACATACAGGCAGAAGCATCAGCCACGGTTTCTGTTCCCAGGAATATAGATCATCTTGTTGTGTAGGTAATATTGGCTAAATTGTGAAAATAAATTATACAAAGTGTCCAGGAAAATATAATAAACAGCAAATGAATAAAACCATGGAGGCAAAAACACACGGGGGATCGAACCACCAACCTCCTGTGCACGAGACAACCCACTCTACCAGCTACACCACCACTCGTTACAGCTGTTTACTCTGGCCCCACATAAAATCCCTTCAAATTAAAACACGAGCCCTTGTTCGCTCAAGTTACCGGGGAAAATGTCCACACAGTGACAATATCTCCCGAGCCTCAGTTTCAGGACAAATTGTTGACATAAAAAAAAGGTTTCAAAAGCATAACCAGAAACGTCATCAGTTCACAATTCAGGAGTTCAGTGTGGAGCTGCATGTGTTGAATGGATGTCAGTATAGTGCTCTGCACCAATGGATAAGTCCTCATGAGATAATACAGTATGTTGAACCTGTGCCATTGATACACTGTCTGCTTGAGCCTTCTCTGGTCATACGTCACATTCTATCAATTACTGTCACTGCCATATGGTTTAGCTTATTCTCAGAATAAAATTACTTACATCATGGCTTGTCTTGAAGATACTCATACCATCAAGTGTAACACAATGCAAAGACATCCTTTCATTCCGTATTCCTTTATTGTGTTCATGTCATTCAACATAAGTAAATAGTACGAACAGTGAGAGAGAACAATCACATTATTTTGAGGCACTTTAGCCTACAGGTAGACACGAATGCCAATGCTTTAGCTCGACACCCACGAATCAGTCTGCATTCAGAGGCAAAGGTGAACATTATTAGCCAAAGTAAAGTCCCAACTCAGGTTAGCCATAGCACGATTAATGAAACAGCCACGACAGCGATTCCAAACAATGCTACACCTCAGGAAAAATTACACCAGTCAACAAACCTTTTAATACTTTCTATTTGGCGGAAAAAAAATCACAGGATGACAGATGCAAATGAGCTGAAAAATAAACCTTCGGCTCGTATCTCCATGGGGCTCCATGGGAGGTGAGGTTAGCTGTGTCCATGCCTGACAACAATGCACCTTCGACAGGCATGGACTCAGCCAACCTCACCTCTACCCCACCTGTACCCCTGGAGAGCGAGAGGGGGTAGAGCAGGGGTGTAGGTGGCCGAGTCCATGCCTGTCCAAGGTGCATTGTTGTCAGGCATGGACTGCTCTCCTCCTCGTGCACGCGGGCCTCTGACCTGCTCTCCTCCTCGTGCACGTGGACCTCTGACCTGCGCTCCTCCTCGTGCACGTGGACCTCTGACCTGCTCTCCTCCTCGTGCACGTGGACCTCTGACCTGCTCTCCTCCTCGTGCACGCGGGCCTCTGACCTGCTCTCCTCCTCGTGCACGTGGACCTCTGACCTGCGCTCCTCCTCGTGCACGTGGACCTCTGACCTGCTCTCCTCCTCGTGCACGTGGGCCTCCGACCTGCTCTCCTCCTCGTGCACGCGGGCCTCTCTGACCTGCTCTCCTCCTCGTGCACGTGGGCCTCTCTGACCTGCTCTCCTCCTCGTGCACGTGGGCCTCCGACCTGCTCTCCTCCTCGTGCACGTGGGCCTCTGACCTGCGCTCCTCCTCGTGCACATGGACCTCTGACCTGCGCTCCTCCTCGTGCACTCGGACCTCTGACCTGCTCTCCTCCTCGTGCACGTGGGCCTCTGTGACCTGCTCTCCTCCTCGTGCACATGGGCCTCTGACCTGCTCTCCTCCTCGTGCACATGGGCCTCTGACCTGCGCTCCTCCTCGTGCACGTGGGCCTCTGACCTGCGCTCCTCCTCGTGCACGTGGGCCTCTGACCTGCGCTCCTCCTCGTGCACTCGGACCTCTGACCTGCTCTCCTCCTCGTGCACGTGGACCTCTGACCTGCGCTCCTCCTCGTGCACGTGGGCCTCCGACCTGCTCTCCTCCTCGTGCACGCGGGCCTCTCTGACCTGCGCTCCTCCTCGTGCACGTGGGCCTCCGACCTGCTCTCCTCCTCGTGCACGCGGGCCTCTCTGACCTGCTCTCCTCCTCGTGCACGTGGGCCTCCGACCTGCTCTCCTCCTCGTGCACGCGGGCCTCTCTGACCTGCTCTCCTCCTCGTGCACGTGGGCCTCTCTGACCTGCGCTCCTCCTCGTGCACGTGGGCCTCTGACCTGCGCTCCTCCTCGTGCACGTGGGCCTCCGACCTGCTCTCCTCCTCGTGCACGCGGGCCTCTCTGACCTGCTCTCCTTCTCGTGCACGTGGGCCTCTCTGACCTGCGCTCCTCCTCGTGCACGCGGACCTCTCTGACCTGCTCTCCTCCTCGTGCACGCGGGCCTCTCTGACCTGCTCTCCTCCTCGTGCACGTGGGCCTCTCTGACCTGCTCTCCTTCTCGTGCACGTGGGCCTCTCTGACCTGCGCTCCTCCTCGTGCACGCGGACCTCTCTGACCTGCGCTCCTCCTCGTGCACGTGGGCCTCTCTGACCTGCTCTCCTCCTCGTGCACGCGGGCCTCTGACCTGCTCTCCTCCTCGTGCACGTGGGCCTCTGACCTGCGCTCCTCCTCGTGCACGTGGGCCTCTGACCTGCGCTCCTCCTCGTGCACGCGGGCCTCTCTGACCTGCTCTCCTTCTCGTGCACGTGGGCCTCTGACCTGCGCTCCTCGTGCACGTGGGCCTCTGACCTGCGCTCCTCGTGCACGTGGGCCTCTGACCTGCGCTCCTCCTCGTGCACGCGGGCCTCTGACCTGCTCTCCTCCTCGTGCACGTGGGCCTCTCTGACCTGCGCTCCTCGTGCACGTGGGCCTCTCTGACCTGCGCTCCTCCTCGTGCACGTGGACCTCTGACCTGCGCTCCTCGTGCACGTGGGCCTCTGACCTGAGCTCCTCCTCGTGCACGTGGGCCTCTGACCTGCTCTCCTCCTCGTGCACGTGGGCCTCTGACCTGCGCTCCTCCTCGTGCACGTGGGCCTCTGACCTGCGCTCCTCCTCGTGCACGTGGGCCTCTGTGACCTGCTCTCCTCCTCGTGCACATGGGCCTCTGACCTGCTCTCCTCCTCGTGCACGTGGGCCTCTGACCTGCGCTCCTCCTCGTGCACGTGGGCCTCTGACCTGCGCTCCTCCTCGTGCACGTGGGCCTCTGACCTGCGCTCCTCGTGCACGTGGGCCTCTGACCTGCGCTCCTCCTCGTGCACGTGGGCCTCTGACCTGCGCTCCTCCTCGTGCACGTGGGCCTCTGACCTGCGCTCCTCCTCGTGCACGTGGGCCTCTGACCTGCGCTCCTCCTCGTGCACATGGGCCTCTGACCTGCTCTCCTCCTCGTGCACGTGGGCCTCTGACCTGCGCTCCTCCTCGTGCACGTGGACCTCTGACCTGAGCTCCTCCTCGTGCACGTGGGCCTCTGACCTGCGCTCCTCCTCGTGCACGTGGGCCTCTGACCTGCTCTCCTCCTCGTGCACGTGGGCCTCTCTGACCTGCGCTCCTCCTCGTGCACGCGGGCCTCTGACCTGCGCTCCTCCTCGTGCACGTGGGCCTCTGACCTGCTCTCCTCCTCGTGCACGCGGGCCTCTGACCTGCTCTCCTCCTCGTGCACGCGGGCCTCTGACCTGCGCTCCTCCTCGTGCACGCGGGCCTCTGACCTGCGCTCCTCCTCGTGCACGTGGGCCTCTGACCTGCGCTCCTCCTCGTGCACGTGGGCCTCTGACCTGCGCTCCTCCTCGTGCACGTGGGCCTCTGATTTGCGCTCCTCCTCGTGCACGCGGGCCTCTGACCTGCGCTCCTCCTCGTGCACGCGGGCCTCTGACCTGCGCTCCTCCTCGTGCACGCGGGCCTCTGACCTGCGCTCCTCCTCGTGCACGTGGACCTCTGACCTGCGCTCCTCCTCGTGCACGCGGGCCTCTGACCTGCGCTCCTCCTCGTGCACGCGGGCCTCTGACCTGCGCTCCTCCTCGTGCACGTGGACCTCTGACCTGCGCTCCTCCTCGTGCACGCGGGCCTCTGACCTGCGCTCCTCCTGGTGTTGAGGTTTCTCCTTTAGGGGGAAGACATTATTACGTTTCATGCTCTTAAAGCGGCTGAAGCCTGTGGCTGGGTGGAAGAACACAAACATCGGCAGAGAAAAGTAATGTATAAGTTGACAATATTCATCATGACCTTTTACTAGACATCATTTCAAAAACCTTTCTCCAGCAGAAACCTGCACCTGCCCCAGCCCCTTCTGAACCTGCAGGGACAAAAGCAGCAGCGACGCCAATGAAAGCCCGGCAGCTGAGAGCACAGAGCAGACATCGCAGGACGCACTGATGGAAGCTACCCTCACGAAAAAGAACAACTAAATAAAACTACTTGTGTTTAAGATGTTTAAGGAGGCTACGGTCTATCCAGACCCATACCTCCCGCCACTTGAACAGTTTTTTCCCCTCCGCCATCAGACTCATGAACAAAAACAAGTCTCTGTAGCTCAGTTACAGAGTCATGGATGTTTCTGCTCTGTTGCTGTTGGTGAGTCCACACTTAGACCCGCTGCTATCACTTTATAACACTTAATATCACTTTATATGCCTACACATCTGTAAACACAATCCCGCTGTTGTTCATTGTCAAATTGTTGTTGTCTTATCATATCGCACGTTTGCATCGAGAACAATTCCTAGTTTGTGAACCTGTTCTCAAATCATGGCAATAAAACCGATTCTGATTCTGAAAGATGTAAATTTTAAATACATTTTCGTAAATTCAGGTTTGATATTCCTTTTTTTGTGTGACATTTTTCCCTACTATAGACCATAAATATATTTGATTGAAACTTTATGTGAAAGACACACACGAAGTGACACACTCCTTGTTCAGTCTGTTAGTTTAGGAGGACGGCCGGGTCTTGGTAGGTTTGCAGTGATGTCATACTCTTTCCATTCCTGGATGGTGTATTTAACTGTACTTTGAGAGATGTTCAAAGCTTTGGAAATCCTTTTATAATCTAACCCAGCTTTATACCTATACAAGACATTATGAATACCCCCAAAATTCAGCTGGCAAGGCTCCAAGAACAATTGATTGATGAGCAGAATTATACAGATGGGTTGGAGAAAGAACTATCACAAAGAATTAACGATCTCTCAGAAAGGGACTACTTATCGCTTATATACTGTACTGTACATAGAATGCATTTAAATAGTCATATTTTTTCTAGACTCTAACTTGTACTGAATTCTTATTTCTTTAGAATCACAAATAAATTGGCTGCCATATTCTTTGGATATATTAAAAAAGGAGCAAGGTGTCAACGAACAAATGACAAAGAAACAGATGGAGGAGCTGGAAAACAAGAATAACCAGTAATAGAGCTATACAAATGTACAATTGTGCATTTTTATGTAGCTTAACCGCTCTATAAGTGTATGTTTTATTGTCTCGATTTTGTCACAAAAGTTTATACAAGATTGGAAAGTGTGGTTGTTTTGCACCAGTTAAAGAATTGGTAAATGTAAACATTATTGATTTGTGTGGACGGTGTTGTGCTTAGGATGCATGAGGTAGTGAAGCAGAATAAGGAGCTCAAAGGTAATGCTGTACTGATGGCGTGCCAAGTTAATAAGTTAAGTGAATAACTTATAATCGTATTTGTTTTTCTGGATACTTTTGTACGTCTTTGCCGTGTTTTTGTGGAGGTTTGGTGGATTTGTTTACTTTGAGAGTCTAAAATGGTCCTGAAGAAAGCTGCTTTTTAAAGGTAAACATTGTGTTTATCAGCTAAACCCATTTGAGACCTACACATGTCTTCTTCTGAGACACTGAAGAGGCACCAAGAGCCCCCCCACAGCTGCAGCACAGAGGAGGCGTCACAAGAGGAGCTACAGGAAACAAGGAGGGACAAATGAGAGATGGTGAAAGACTGTTGTGAAGCGGAGGGGGGAAGAGGAAGGAGGAGGTGGAGCTGACCAGTGCAGGACACCACGCTCTGAAACAGGGACAAACCCAGAGCATTTCAGAGGAGACAGAGGAGACAGAGGGCAGCCAGCCAGGTTTCTTCCGAGTGCTACAATTTCCCCGACCTCCTGGTTGACACAGTGCCAGCGGCTCAGGACTAACACCTGAACACTAGTTTGTTGTACACTTGTACAATGACAATAAAGCACTTACTTACTTACTTAACTTCATTTTTCATGCAGTTAAATTTACTATAGCCTGTGCTTAATGAGGCCTGTTCCCAGAAACAAGAGGAAAGCTATAGCCTGTATTTTGTTATAAACGCTCTCTGCTGAAGATAGGCCATTCCTCCAGCTGTGTGTGCATATTCTTTAATGCTGCAGCCCCTTTGACGAGACATTGGAACTTTTGAAATAACTTGAAGTTTCTAAATGTTAAAATAATCTACATATTTTTATGATAAGTATGAATGCATTTATATGATTGAATAATGTTCTAAATGTTAGATGAAGATAACTGTATCTGGAAGTGCGAGTTGAGACTAAAGCTCACGTCTCTCATACAGGAGCAGCAGTGGGAGGAGCATCATAATGAGTGATTGACATGACGTGCATATTTCTGTGTCCGAGAGTTATATTTCTTTTAAACATAATTTGATCTTTTTATTACTTCTATCACTTTATTAAAAAAAAACCTATTTAGTTTAAACACATGTTCAACACATTTCAATAATAAATATTAAAATGTGTATCAAACCCCTAAAACGTCAGGTGGTGCAACCGTCTGAGCAAATGATTAGACGAATAAAGCTTCTGAAAAATTTATTTTCAGGGTAACAATTTAAAAATAAAACATCATGGCATAATTGTATGTTAAATATCTTTCAAGTAAGCCATCATTTGTGAATATTAATCGTTTTAAAGCTTTCGAGATCACTAAAAAACCTTTGTCCGACAATTTGTAATCTTAAAATATCAGGGTGGCAGATCCGTAAGAACAGGGCTGGTATTTTCAAATAAAGAATAGTAACAGCAAACAGGATAGAAGAACAAGTCATCTTTATGTCTGAGGTACAACCGATGTAAATATTGAAAACTATTATTTTATTATAAAAATATTAATTTGTTTTAAAAGTAAATGTTTACCCATGCTTACAAATGCTAAAGCTAATGTAAGAGTCCACATAAAAGACCATTTAATTTGAAATGAGTTGCTAATGTCAGGTGGTGCAACTGCAAAAAAATTCAACTTACCATCTAAAAATGATAGGGATGCACTGATCCAATACTGGTATAAGTATCAGAGTCAATACTAGAAAAACAACATCAGATATTGGTTTAAAATATCCAATACTGAACCGATAACTGTTTTACGCTGACACCGAGCACTTTGTCCTCTTGTTTTATTTCTGATTACAGCATCAGTCAGTTCCATATTACAGATGCAATGTTCAGAGGAGAAAGACTGACTAAGATATACTTTCAAAGATTTGACTTTGTAAACATTTTTGGAAACTATTTAAATTTTAGAAAAAAACTCAGTTGCGCCACCAGACACTTTTTTATACAGAGAAGCTACAAATACATAAAAAAAAACATTTAAATCCATCCATCCATTTTCTTCCACTTGTCCGTTGCCGGGTCGTGGGGGCAGCTGTCCTGAAATCCACGAGGTGAGAGGTCGCTCTTCTGTGAGAGGCCCTGCTCTGCTACACACTGGAGGCAGCTGCTGGACATGCCCTCAACAGTCCAGAGGTGGAAGATCTCCGTCCGTGAGACATTTTGGATCCTCAGTTTGAAATGTGTCGTCCTGGATTAAAGCAAAACAAAACGCGTTGATGGACTTTCGGACTTTGTTTCACCATGCTCCTCCTCCTGCCCCGGCTAGCTCACGTGTGTACTTTTTGTCGGTGTATAACAGGCCCTTAACACACAGAACACACAAAATATGACTATTGTATCAAAGCAGTGTATGCAGCAAAGGCCATACAGTTGAACTGGTCTATCCGTTCACCTTGGCGTGTGTCAAATGTTGAGTGACATGTTTTCTCACGTGTTATATGTTCCAGCTCATGGGTGTGGCCTCTGAATCGACACACACCTACATTTATCAGACACCAGCTCTCAACTGCTGCAGCAGACTTGGACAGGGTCTACTTACACTCCTGAGGGCCGACTCCTGTCCGGGTGGAAGACCTGGTTCTTCTCGATGCTCGGGGTTTGTTGTAGCAAAAACAAATAACATACAATATGCATGATACAGGGCGAGACTGTACGCAGCATACAGGCTTCATTATGTTCACTCACTTGAGCAACAGCTCAATGTTTCAGCTGCTCCTGATGAAGATCCTTGATATCTGAAGATGGGCTCCTGGATGCAGCAGGATCATCCATGCTGGGACGTGTTGATGACTGTGGCAGATGTTGCTATGTAGCATAGAAAATCTAAAAATAAGTGTAGTCATTAAACTGAAATATGGAACATAATTAATTGGTTATATTGTGGTTATTCTTTGAAAAGTACACTGTTATTTTTCCCCTTTTATTATTTTCAATATTTTACAGTGTATGTGCAATATTTTTGGCGAGTCAGTGAGGCCTGACAGAGTAGTGTTTATTTACTCTTCCAGACAACCATAAGACTAGCTCCGTTTACACAGAAGACTCGTGTATGTCTGACCCTAAAACACAGCTCAACATTAGGCATAATGTTTCTCCCATACAATGTAGTTGGTCAAAAACTCACATTGATAAGCAAAAAATCAACCCCAAGAACTGCATTTAAAACACTAACTCACTCCAAGGAAAGGCGGTCTGAGCTTCCAGAGCTCCAGCTGTTCTGGTCCTGCCAAGTGAAGATACAAGAGGCTCCACTGGGCACACTGAGAGATCCTTCTGCAACCCGATGGAAATGGAGTCATGACAGTTATTAATAATATGAAAATGGTTCATTCAATGTAGTTTACAATATTGTATGTCCTTGGCAAATGTAGGCTATTATATAATTGCCCAAGTGTAACGGATCCAGATTCTGACCAATGAGCGCCAATGACAGAGCAATTAAAAGCAGGTGTGCGCGCGGCCCAGGTCAGGGTCGGATCATGGCGGCGGAGCGGCGTGTGAGCGGAGGTCGGCCGCGTGTTCAGGCTGTGGCCCGGGGTGTCGGCCTGGCTGTGGTTCTGGCGCTGGTTCTGACGGGACTAGGTCTGCTCGCGGTTCGTGAGGGAGACCGGGACTCGAGCGGAGCCGAGGCCGAACACAGCGCGCCATCCTCGGGCTCCAGCAGCAGCAGCAGACCGGCCTCGGTCAGTGTGTGGAGCTTCATGCAGGAGACGGGGCCCCGCTCCGGAGGTAAGTCCACGCGCTGTCTTTACGCACGCGTTCTCTCTGCGCTGCGCGAGTACCTGCTGCCGAGCGCCCTTGGTTCGGCCGGAGTGCCACGCAGCGCGGGCGTAGCGCCTAGAGCAGTGTTGGACTCCAAACAACTCGTGGTTCATTCTAAAGCAGCACTATATATTATAAGATCGGAATACAACTGATATGTCTCCTTAAAGTGCATAATGTGTTTTATGCATTTATTTAAAAAAAAATCTAAATGCATTAGTACCTGGAAAATGAATACGCCTACAGTTATATTTCCTTATGTATTCCAAGTACAAGATTGGATAGACGTGAAATAGTTTTAGAAAAGTGATTTTTGTACATTCCCTGCGCAGCCCTGTAGTGCAGAGGAGAAGGCTCGTGTGAACAGACCGGCGCCGCCTCCGCTCCTGAAACATAAATGGAACTCGAGCGCGTTTTGTCCGCGTGTGGCTGCGCAGCGGCTTTCAGCACCAAATGTACAAAAATCACTTTTATAAAACAATTTCACGTCTATCCAATCTTGTATTTGTACTACATAAGGAAATATAACTGTAGGCGTATTCATAACATTTTCCAGGTACTAATACATTTAGATTTTTCATGTGCATAATCTTTTTTGCACTTTAAGGACTCCACGTATCCGCGTGCGGTGTGAAACAGGCTTCAGTCGCCTGGTCCAGTTTGTTTGTTCTGTGGCTCGCGCAGCTGCTTTCAGACAAAATATAGCTATAGATAATGACATTACTGATTGGGTGATTTGACTACCTGAAATGGGCTACTATTCATTTTAAATGTCCCAAAAAAGACTTTTTCTTTTAGTGGTTATTGTATAAAAACAGGCTATAATATACATACAAAACTTTACTATTTACACACATTTTGAGATTTTATTTGCTCTGTGTTGTCAAAAATCGTGTGGAATACAAAGTTTTAAAGATAAAAAAAAGTGTCTTCAAAAAAATGTAATAAAATACTTTAAAAGGTTCAGTTAATATGTGTGCGTACATATTAACTGAACCTTTTTCATAGAAAGTGATTATTTTACGGTAAATTTTCCCAATTTTTTTGTCTGACAAGTTCAAATCATGTAAAGATCAAATCATAATCTCACTAAAAATGAAAATGTTTTCTTTTCACAATATAATGGGTGGTTGGACTTCCTCCACGCTCCCCCCTCATGAAGTGGATGTGTATGTCGGCGCTCTAATATTGCGTTCATTAAACGTGGCTTTGAGATGAGCTTTTCTCAGACCCCTGGTCCCTGGTCCAGTTTTGAACCATAAAAAACATCATCATTTTTGTCAAACGTCACAAACCTCTGACAAATTCCCAAAGTGTTCGTCTGGTCCGACTGGTCCCTGTTGAAAACAAATACTGGGTCGAGACACGGAACCATCACACGTTTTGAAAACCAGATGAGTTCCATATTTTGGAGACACAGGCGTAGTTAAAGCAAAATAAATGTTCTCATTCTGTGAGGACTACGTGGTGCTCCTGCAGGCACCAGTCACAGTTCAGCTGGAGACGGAGTTCTCCACGTTCATGTTAAAGTGGCCTGTGGGAGGAGCCTCAGAACGCTACATTAGGTCGATGTGAGAGGCGGGGCTTGCACAGGGTATAGACCATGTGACCGGAGAGGTTTTATATTGCTTTATTTTTAAAATACGTTTGAAACCATTTGACAGAATAACACTTTTCTTTGTTTGGAATCCTCCCTGAATGCTGTAGCAGGTGAAGTACAGCGGGGTCCTGCCCCGGGAAACTTTGAATGACTCATTCAAATCGAGTGCAGTCTGGTGTATTGTAACAATTGGCTGTTTAAATCGGCCTCAGTAGTGATCAAAATCGGTACGATTTCTTTCCTAAATTATTTCTTTTTTTTATCATAGCAAGACATTTCTGTTGATGCTATTGGACTGCTTTACTTTACTTTTCTATTCTATTTATTTGTTTCCCAGTGGGGCCCCTCCCTCGGCCCCTCCCTCGGTGGAGCTGCAGCCGCTCTTGTCATGTGATTCTTCCTGCAGTCTCTCGCTGTGAAGTGGCCTGAACAACAAAACCATCTCCGTGCGCCCTCTTCTGGTCATATGGCGTCGCTCCTCTTCTGTCACCGTAGGGGGCGTGGCCTAGTTTGACCTCGTTTGACCTCGTTTGACCTGTGGGGTTTCCGTTAATGTCTTTATAGTGTTTTCCACCTACCTCAAATGGCTCACTCTCCACACACTCCTGTACGCTCAGCTGAGGGCAATGTGGCAGAAGTGTCTTGCCCAAGGACACGGCGACAGCATGCACCTGCAGGAGGCAGGATTCAAACGGTCATAGGACGAACCACTCGACTCCGCCCTGGTGTAATATATTCTGCTCCTTTAGGTCCAAACTGCTCCTCAGCCTCTGATTGGACAGCGCCCCTCTTTCACTGCAGCCAATCACAACTCTCCGTTCGCTTCAGCAGGACCAGGTTTTCTCTCGTCCGATTGGCCGGTGAGTGTTAAAGATTTGTTTATTTTTATCCATACAATCAGTTTAATCTGAAAACATAAAATGACAAAACTTGCAATAATTGTTTTGTCATATCAGTAATCAGCAAAAGTTTAACATTTATCTAAACGAATAGTTTTCCCGATTCCCCGTCAGTGTCTCATTTTCCAACGGACCGTGAAGGTGTTTAGTGGAGCAGCGACAAAGTCCATTCATAAATCCATTTACTACGATTCCAGAAACGAGTACCAGAAGCTGAAATACAGGAGAACCACCTGGTTTGGTCAAAATAAATCTGCTGTAGAAATAAAGGTATAAAGGAGGTTGCCTTGTGTGTGTAATGTGAGGTATAAAGGAGGTTGCCTTGTGTGTGTAATGTGAGGTATAAAGGAGGTTGCCTTGTGTGTGTGTAATGTGAGGCATAAAGGAGGTTGCCTTGTGTGTGTAATGTGAGGCATAAAGGAGGTTGCCTTGTGTGTGTAATGTGAGGCATAAAGGAGGTTGCCTTGTGTGTGTAATGTGAGGTATAAAGGAGGTTGCCTTGTGTGTGTAATGTGAGGTATAAAGGAGGTTGCCTTGTGTGTGTAATGTGAGGTATAAAGGAGGTTGCCTTGTGTGTGTAATGTGAGGTATAAAGGAGGTTGCCTTGTGTGTGTAATGTGAGGTATAAAGGAGGTTGCCTTGTGTGTGTGTAATGTGAGGTATAAAGGAGGTTGCCTTGTGTGTGTAATGTGAGGTATAAAGGAGGTTGCCTTGTGTGTGTAATGTGAGGTATAAAGGAGGTTGCCTTGTGTGTGTAATGTGAGGTATAAAGGAGGTTGCCTTGTGTGTGTAATGTGAGGCATAAAGGAGGTTGCCTTGTGTGTGTGTAATGTGAGGTATAAAGGAGGTTGCCTTGTGTGTGTAATGTGAGGTATAAAGGAGGTTGCCTTGTGTGTGTAATGTGAGGTATAAAGGAGGTTGCCTTGTGTGTGTAATGTGAGGTATAAAGGAGGTTGCCTTGTGTGTGTAATGTGAGGT
This sequence comes from Proterorhinus semilunaris, assembly GCA_021464625.1. Lineage (NCBI taxonomy): Eukaryota > Metazoa > Chordata > Actinopteri > Gobiiformes > Gobiidae > Proterorhinus > Proterorhinus semilunaris. The sequence goes on from CM038347.1 coordinate 40,837,214, forward strand.
ATAAAGGAGGTTGCCTTGTGTGTGTAATGTGAGGTATAAAGGAGGTTGCCTTGTGTGTGTAATGTGAGGTATAAAGGAGGTTGCCTTGTGTGTGTAATGTGAGGTATAAAGGAGGTTGCCTTGTGTGTGTAATGTGAGGTATAAAGGAGGTTGCCTTGTGTGTGTAATGTGAGGCATAAAGGAGGTTGCCTTGTGTGTGTAATGTGAGGTATAAAGGAGGTTGCCTTGTGTGTGTAATGTGAGGTATAAAGGAGGTTGCCTTGTGTGTGTAATGTGAGGTATAAAGGAGGTTGCCTTGTGTGTGTAATGTGAGGTATAAAGGAGGTTGCCTTGTGTGTGTAATGTGAGGTATAAAGGAGGTTGCCTTGTGTGTGTAATGTGAGGTATAAAGGAGGTTGCCTTGTGTGTGTAATGTGAGGTATAAAGGAGGTTGCCTTGTGTGTGTAATGTGAGGCATAAAGGAGGTTGCCTTGTGTGTGTAATGTGAGGTATAAAGGAGGTTGCCTTGTGTGTGTAATGTGAGGTATAAAGGAGGTTGCCTTGTGTGTGTAATGTGAGGTATAAAGGAGGTTGCCTTGTGTGTGTAATGTGAGGTATAAAGGAGGTTGCCTTGTGTGTGTAATGTGAGGTATAAAGGAGGTTGCCTTGTGTGTGTAATGTGAGGTATAAAGGAGGTTGCCTTGTGTGTGTAATGTGAGGTATAAAGGAGGTTGCCTTGTGTGTGTGTAATGTGAGGCATAAAGGAGGTTGCCTTGTGTGTAATGTGAGACTTGAAATAGGGTTTGAATAGGTCAGAGGTCAGGAGCATGTTTTGTGAAGTTTTCTAGAGTGACTGAGGTCGTCTTTGTCCCTCAGACTCTCAGGACTGTCTCGCCTCGGTCCACGCTGAAGCCTCCTGGCTGCTGCTCCGCCTCCTCTTCTCCTCCTGCCGCACTGCACCATGGGTAAAACGGCCCGTTTTCTGTCTGTCCTCCCTGCTCCCCCTCGCCCGGTCCGTCCTCCCTGCTCTCCCACCCCCCGGTCCGTTCTCCCTGCTCTCCCACCCCCCGGTCCGTCCTCTCTGCTCCCCCCCCCCCCCCCATCTGTCCCCTCTGCTCCCCGGTCCGTCCTCTCTGCTCCCCCCCCCCCCCGGTCCATCCCCTCTGCTCCCCGGTCCGTCCTCTCTGCTCCCCCCCCCCCCCGGTCCATCCCCTCTGCTCCCCGGTCCGTCCTCTCTGCTCCCCCCCCCCCCCCCCTGGTCCGTCTTCTCTGCTCCCTGGTCCGTCCCCCCTGCCCCCCCCCCCCGTCTGTCCCCTCTGCTCCCCGGTCCCCTCTGCCCCCCGGCCCGTCCTCTCTGCTCCCCCCCCCCCCCCCCCGGCCCGTCCTCTCTGCTCCCCCCCACCCCGGCCTGTCCTCTCTGCTCCCCCCCCCCGGCCCGTCCTCTGTCCTCCCCTTCCCGGTCCGTCCTCTCTGTCCTCCTCCCCCCGGTCCGTCCTCTGTCCTCCTCCCCCCGGTCCGTCCTCTGTCCTCCTCCCCCCGGTCCGTCCTCATTCCTGTCCCGTTGTGTTCAGCTCGGGTCTGGCCCGCTCCGCTTCACTCTGTCCTACTGGGATCAGCTGACACGGCAGGATGTGACCTCGTACGCCTCCTGCTTACTTCCTGCCTCTGTCCCGCCCCTTCCTGTGGTTGCTCTCTGCTCGCCGGGCGTGGTCTCGGTGAAGCTGCCTCCCGGGGCGGAGCTCAGAGCTGATTGGGCGTCTGACAGGTGAGACGTTACCGTGGTGACGGATGAACTGTTGTTCTTTAGACTTGTAAACGTGAAGTGCTGTTGAGCATGTTTTACTTATTTACAGAGGGCTGGCTCCTGATTGGACGGATGGCGGAAGGCGGGCTCCTGATTGGATAGTGACTAAAACAAAGGACTTCTTGATGGTGGAAATCCAGAGGAATAAATCGGTAAGATCGGCCGACGTGAGAGTTCTTTGGAGTTTAGTTTCTCACCTCGATGTCACAACAGTGAATGATGGTGATGTTCTCACTGGACTGAAGGCTCAGCTCACTCACTGTACACCAGGGGTGTCCAAACCACGGGCCAATTGTGGCCCACTTTTTAAAATGGCCCACTGCAAATGCATTATTTTATTTTTTTAAATGTATATAATTGAGTATGTCCCACATATGAAACGAGCGCTTTACTGTATGTATTTTTCAGTCTTAATGCTCGTTGGCGCTGCTGTCTTGAACAAGGCAGTGGCGCCAAATCAGAGCAATCAAAGAAAAGTCAGAAAGACAAACAAAACATGGCAGAGAAAAAGAAACGCAAGATTGAACATAAAGGCTGAAAAGGGCCACCAAGAAGTTAATTTCGAGCCCATCCATCCATCCATTTTCTCCCACTTGTCCGTTGCCGGGTCGTGGGGGCAGCTGTTGGAGCTGCCCAAGTCACATTGCACCAGTCCCCTATGGCTCCTCCTGCAGGTGGTGGGTCCACGGAAGGACGGCCTCATGGCTCCAAACAGGCCTGTTGGTCTCTCATAGCCCTCCATATTCAATTAAAAAGCATAGTTAACATTTTATTGAATTTGCTAACTTTAATACAATAGAGGTCAAGTTGTATATTTGACCAATGAGTGCGGCCCTGCTCGTATATTTTTGTATGTGGCCATAGTGAAAGTTTGGACACCCCTGCTCTACACACTGCGTGTATTGGTTAAAGGGGCATTATGCAAATATTTATGTGACAAAGGTCAAATGCAACAATCCAAACTTTGATTTTTGAGTAACCCGGCAGCTGAATGCGTGGTTAGCATAGTGCCTTTACTTTCCTCCCTTGTCGCCCTGAAGATACTCCAGACCAGTATCTATTGTTAGGGTTCTGGTAGGTTTTCACTGTTTTAAACTGTTTGTCTCCATGGTCACATGTTCCATCCAGAAAATCTTAAACAATTGATCCTGGAGCACTTTTTTAAGTCGAGTTGCTAAAAGTGAAACCATGCGGCACTCTGCAGGAGTCACTCAATCAAACTTTATTCATGAAGCACTTGTAACAAAGTGCTTTTACAGATTTAAATCACCCCAGTCTTCAAATACACGAAGGTTCATAGGGTAAAAGAGGTTCTGAAAGATGAGGACCAAGACCTTTTAAACAACATTAAAAAAACCTGAAGAAAAGATCTGGAGTTGCGTGTCAATTTTGTAGAGTACATTCGGTTGTGTTCAAACTCTTGAGTCTGTCGTCTGCTTCTGTAGAGGAATAGGGACGCTCGCTGTTTGTAACCAGAGGTGTTCTCAAACCCAGGGGTGCATTAAACGGGCAATCATCAACCTAATGACCAGATTAGACACTGCGATGCTATAAGTATTTATTTTACATTAAATGTATACAACTAATCCTTAATAGGCATCAGATCATTGCTCCACTTAAAAGAAATTCATACATGGGTGTTGGATACATGAATTTTGTGCTACTCTTTAAACTGTAAAGGGCTGCACTGGAGAAGTCATGTTCAGTAACCTCCACGTTCCTCACCTACTCTTCCACTGGTGTGTTGTACCAATTTAGTTTGTCTTAATGAATGTACTGACATGTTCTCCTGCTGTGTCTGCGCAGCTCCCATTAGAGGTGTTGTTCTGCTCACCTCCCGGACAAGGACTTTTGCTCTGGATCTCCTGCCCTCAGTCTCCTCTGCCTAAGCCCCTTGTGAACCCTCGTGAACCCCAGGGTGTTCACAGCAGCAGGCGTGGCTGGCAGAGAGACCCACACGCCAGGGACAAACGCAGCAGGGATGGTTTCTTTCCAACCTGGGACTTTGAAGAGGAGCGCATTGACCCTGTCCCCATACAGCCTCGAGGTCACTCAATGTGGGGCTTTGGACGCCGCCCTAATCCTTCTGGATCCTCCACTGGTGCTGCACGTGCTTTTGGGAGATGGAGATTTCCCACAATGAAGACACCTAGCAGACCTTCGTGGTTGCCTGAAGGACCTACTGTACCGACCTGGACGTCGCTGCCAACCACCCGCACAACTAGAAACCCTAGATCTACCCGTCCCTCTGCTCATCCTGTGTGGATTTCCAGCTTGTGGGGAAATCCGACTCAACCGTTCGCAGGAGATTCAGCTTACACATCCACCACCATGACAGCGGCAGCACCGGTCCCTACCACCACCATGACAGCGGCAGCTCCGGTCCCTACCACCACCATGACAGCGGCAGCTCCGGTCCCTACCACCACCATGACAGCGGCAGCTCCGGCCCCTACCACCACCATGACAGCGGCAGCTCCGGCCACCACTACAACCTGGCCACCGCTGCCAACCTCCCGCACAACTAGTAACCCTAGATCTACCCGTCCCTCTGCTCATCCTGGATGGATCTCTGACTTGTTGGCGAATCCGACTCTTCAAGATCAACCGTTCAAAGGAGATTCAGCGCATACCTCCACCACCACCACGGCAGCAGCTCCAACTACATCTTGGTGGATTTTTGATTTGTGGGGATTTCCAAATGTTCCAGATCAACCGTTCACTGGAGATTCAGCTCCCACCACGACGGGGGCACCCCCGACGACCACAATCGCTCCGACGGGGGCACCCCCGACGACCACAATCGCTCCGACGGGGGCACCTCCGACGACCACAATCGCTCCGACGGGGGCACCTCCGACGACCACAATCGCTCCGACGGGGGCACCTCCGACGACCACAATCGCTCCGACGGGGGCACCTCCGACGACCACAATCGCTCCGACGGGGGCACCTCCGACGACCACAATCGCTCCGACGGGGGCACCCCCGATGCCCACGAATGTCGCTCCGACGACCACGGGGGCAGCCTTGACTACCGCGCCCACGACAGTCGCTCCGACGACCAAGGGGGCAGCTCCGACTAACGCCTCCCCGACAACCACCTCCATGGCACCCCTGACGACCACGACGGCACCCCCGACGGCGGCACCCCTGACGACCACGATGGCACCCCCGACGGGGGCAGCTCTGACCACTGCACCCCCGACGACCACTGCCGCTCCAATGACAACCGCGATGACACCCCCGACAACCACGACGGCAGCTCCAATGACAACCGCGATGACACCCCCGACAACCACGACGGCAGCTTTGATGGCACCCCCGACAACCACCGTCACTCTGACGGGGGCAGCTCTGACTACCGCACCCCCGACAACAGTCGCTCTGACGGGGGCAGCTCCGACTACCACACCCCCGATGACCACCATCGCTCTGACGGGGGCAGCTCCGACGACCTCGACGGCACCCCCGATGACAACCGTCGCTCTGACAGGGGCAGCTCCGACTACCGCACCCCCGATGGCTACCGTCGCTCTGACAGAGGCAGCTCCGACTACCGCACCCCCGATGGCTACCGTCGCTCTGACGGAGGCAGCTCCGACTACCGCACCCCCGACGACAACCGTCGCTCTGACGGGGGCAGCTCCGACTACCGCACCCCCGACGACAACCGTCGCTCTGACGGGGGCAGCTCCGACTACCGCACCCCCGACGACAACCGTCGCTCTGACGGGGGCAGCTCCGACTACCGCACCCCCGACGACAACCGTCGCTCTGACGGGGGCAGCTCCGACGACCTCGATGGCAGCTCCGACGGCACCCCCGACGACAACCGTCGCTCTGACGGGGGCCGCTCCGACTACCGCATCCCCGACAACCACCGTCGCTCTGACGGGGGCAGCTCCGACTACCGCACCCCCGATGGCTACCGTCGCTCTGACGGAGCCAGCTCCGACTACCGCACCCCCGATGGCTACCTTCGCTCTGACGGAGGCAGCTCCGACTACCGCACCCCCGATGGCTACCGTCGCTCTGACGGGGGCAGTTCCGACTACCGCACCCCCGACGACCACGACTGTTGCTCTGACGGGGGCAGCTCCGACTACCGCACCCCCGACGACCACGACTGTTGCTCCGACGGGGGCAGCTCTGACTACCGCACCCCCGATGACCACAATTGCTCCGACGGGGGCACCCCCGACGCCCACGACAGTCGCTCCGACGACCACGGGGGCAGCTCTGACTACCGCACCCCCGACGACCACGACAGTCGCTCCGACGACCACGGGGGCAGCTCTGACTACCGCACCCCCGACTACCACGACAGTCGCTCCGACGACCACGGGGGCAGCTCTGACTACCGCACCCCCGACTACCACGACAGTCGCTCCGACGACCACGGGGGCAGCTCTGACTACCGCACCCCCGATGACCACGACGGCACCCCTGACGGGGGCAGCTCCGACTACCGCACCCCCGACCACGACCGTTGCTCTGACGGGGGCAGCTCTGACTACCGCACCCCCAACGACCACAATTGCTCCGACGGGGGCACCCCCGACGCCCACGACAGTCGCTCCGACGGCCCCCCCGACGACCACGGGGGCAGCTCCGACTAACGCACCCCCAACGACCACCTCCATGGGAGCTCTGACTAATGCACCCCTGACTACCACCTCCATGGCACCCCCGACGACCACTGTCGCTCCAATGACAACCGCTATGACACCCCCGACGGGGGCAGCTCTGACTACCGCATCGCCAACGACCACGACGGCACCCCCGATGACCACCATCGCTTTGACCAGGACAGCTCTGACTAACTCATCCCTGACGACCACTGCCGCTTTAATGACAACCGCGATGACACCGCCCACTGTCACTCCGACGGGGGCAGCTCTGACTAACGCACCCACGACGACCATCGTCGCTCCGACGAACGCCTCCCCGACGACCACCTCCATGGCACCCCTGACGACCACCGTCCCACCAACGGGGGCAGCTCTGACCTCTGCACCCCCGACGACCACTGCCGCTCCAATGACAACCGCGATGACACCTCTGACAACCACGACGGCAGCTTCGATGGCACCCCCGATGACCACCGTCACTCTGACGGGGGTAGCTTCGACGACCTCGACGGCACCCCCGACAACAACCGTCGCTCTGACGGGGGCAGCTCCGACTACCGCACCCCTGACGGCTACCGTCGCTCTGACGGGGGCAGTTCCGACTACCGCACCCCTGACGGCTATCGTCGCTCTGACGGGGGCAGCTCCGACTACCGCACCCCCGACGGCTACCGTCGCTCTGACGGGGGCAGTTCCGACTACCGCACCCCCGACGGCTATCGTCGCTCTGACGGGGGCAGCTCCGACTACCGCACCCCCGACGGCTACCGTCGCTCTGACGGGGGCAGCTCCGACTACCGCACCCCCGACGGCTACCGTCGCTCTGACGGGGGCAGCTCCGACTACCGCACCCCTGACGGCTACCGTCGCTCTGACGGGGGCAGCTCCGACTACCGCACTCCCGACGGCTACCGTCGCTCTGATGGGGGCAGCTCCGACTACCGCACCTCCGACGGCTACCGTCGCTCTGACGGGGGCAGCTCCGACTACCGCACCCCCCACGACCACAGTCGCTCCGACGGGGGCACCCCCGACGACCACGGGGGCAGCTCCGACTAACACACCCCTGACGACCACCTCCACGGCACTCCTGATGACCACCGTCGCACCAACGGGGGCAGCTTTGACTAACGAACCCCCGACGACCACTGCCGCGCCAATGACAACTGCTATGACACCCCCGACGGGGGCAGCTCTGACTACCACGACGGCACCCCCAATGACCATCGCTTTGACCAGGGCAGCTTTGACTAACGAACCCCCGACGACCACTGCCGCGCCAATGACAACTGCTATGACACCCCCGACGGGGGCAGCTCTGACTACCACGACGGCACCCCCAATGACCATCGCTTTGACCAGGGCAGCTCTGACTACCTCGACGGCAAGTCCGACGTCCACCGTCTCTCCAACGGGGGCAGCTCTGACTAATGCACCCCCGACGATAAACTCCATGGCACCCCCGACGACCACTGCCGCTCCAATGACGACCGCGATGACACCACCGACGACAACCGTCGCTCCGACGGGGGCAGCTCTGACTACTGCACCCCTAACGACCACCGTCGCACCAACAGGGGCAGCTTCGACTAACGCCTCCCAGACGACCACCTCCATGGCACCCCTGACGACCACCGTCGGACCAACGGAGGCAGCTCTGACTACAGCACCCCTGACGACCACGACGGCACCCCCGACGGGGGCAGCACTGACTACCGCACCCCCAATGAACACAACGGCACCCCCGACGGGGGCAGCTCTGACTACCGCACCCCCGACGACAACCGTTGCTCTCACGGGGGCAGCTCTGACTACCGCACCCCCGATGCCCACGACAGTTGCTCCGATGACCACGGGGGCAGCTCTGACTACCGCACCCCCGACGACCACGACAGTCGCTCCGACGACCACGGGGGCAGCTCTGACTACCGCACCCCCAACGACAACCGTCGCTCTGACGGGGGCAGCTCTGACTAACGCACCCCCGACGACTACCTCCATGGCACCCCTGACGACCACCGTCGCACCAACGGGGGCAGCTCTGACTACTGCAGCCCTGACGACCACGACGGCACCCCCGACGGGGGCAGCTCTGACCACTGCACCCCCGACAACCACTGCCGCTCCAATGACAACCGCGATTGCACCCCCGACGACTACCGTCACTCTGACGGGGGCAGCTCTGACTACCGCACCCCTGACGACAACTGTCGCTCTGACTACCGCACCCCCAACGACAACCGTCGCTCTGACGAGGGCAGCTCAGACTACCACTGCCGCTCTGACGAGGGCAGCTCAGACTACCACTGCCGCTCTGACGAGGGCAGCTCCGACTACCTCAACAGCACCCCTGACGACCACTGTCGCTCTGACGAGGGCAGCTCAGACTACCGCACCCCCGACGACCACTGCCGCTCTGACGAGGGCAGCTCCGACTACCTCAACAGCACCCCCGGCGACAACAGTCGCTCTGACGGGGGCAGCTCCGACTGCCGCATCCCCGACGACCACTGCCGCTCTGACGGGGGCCGTTCCGACTACCGCACCCCCGACGACCACTGCCGCTCCAATGACAACCGCGATGGCACCCCCGACGACCACCGTCACTCTGACGGGGGCAGCTCCGACGGCACCCCCGATGACCACTGCCACTCCAATGACAACAGCGATGACGACCACGACGGCACCCCCAACGACCACCATTGCTTTGACGGGGGCAGCTCTGACTACCGCACCCCCGACGACCACTGCCTCTCTGACCACCATCGCTCCGACGACTACGATGACCGCTCTGACGGCGGCAGCTCCGACTACATCTTGGTGGATCTTTGATTTGTGGGGATTTCCGACTCTTCCAGATCAACCGTTCACTGGAGATTCAGCTCCGACCACGGGCAGAAGAACTGAAGTATGAAGAGCGTTGGTATCGCCAAGGTTAACCACACAATGAAATATGAAGGTCATATCGGCCAGTTCTACCAGAGGTGTTACTACTCTTCCACCCACACTGTACACTGGAGTTATAAAAAGTATATAAGTGTTAACAATTAAGTGTGTTACGTTTTTAAAAAGGCTTTATTCAAAATAAAATGTTTTTTTAAATAATCTTCTGTGGCTCTGTCTTTTCACTTCTGACTGCACACTGCCGCAGCATTTGATGCTTATACTTTATAGCAGGAAGAGGTCATGGGTTAGAACCCTGGGCCTTACGAGGCCTTTTTGTGGTGAGTTTGCAGCGTCGCGCAATAGTGTTCTGTCGGTGATCCAGTTACCCTACAATCATTGTGAGTTGGTGACAACTCGCTGTTGGAGCCAACACTCTCTGTTGGCTCCAACAGAGAGTGTATTTTTTTTTACCTGGCAATCCCATGTGTGTTAACTAGTGGTGGGTATAGATTTTAATCTCACTGTAATATTGGAATTTAGATTAAAATGGCTCGTTCTAAAATTACACTTTTATTACAATGGCTACTATCAGTGTGGATAATCAGTGGGAAAATTGACTTTAGTAAATGTATTGTTTTTGTGTAAAGTCAGGTTGTTTAGTTGTGCCCCATAGACTTCCATTATAAATGCATGCTTACCCGTCCCATTATACAAAGCCCAAAAACAATTTGTTCTTACATATGCCATTTTTCAGCATCAATCTGCATACAATTATGCATTAAATGTCCTGATTAATTAAATATTGTTTAAACAAATTTACCAAATTTTCTGTATATCCTGGTCATTACGTGCCTATGTCAAAATGATCAATAAATGCTTGTTTTTAACCTTGAATGGCTGAGCGAGGCAAACCTAAGGACATTTGTCATCACTTTGGATGTGTTGTCAGTGAGTCCCCCTATGAGTCTGAATAATTGGAATGAAAACGTATGTCCCAGGCTCCAACAGTATAGCAATAAGTTAAGAAATTTTAGTCTTTAGTGTATTTATGTGCACTTTCCAATTTAACTTAATATTGATTCCCAAAAACGTTGTTACATGCACCCTTTCAATTTCTACCTCCCCAATTTTGATGCTACATGGTTTGTTTACTTGTTTCCAAATACAATATATTTAGTTTTATGCAGATTTATGGAAAGTTTATTTACATAAACATTTTTTAGTATCTTAAGTTCAGTTCCTACTGTATTCAAAAGATGCTCAAGATCTTTTCCCAAACAGTACAAACGGTGGTTTCATTCATAAATAGTTTAGGTCCCAAAACGGAGCCCTGAGGAACGCCGTGGGTTATTTTTGCCTCCATTGAGTTGATATTAATATGTACATACTGATTTCGGTCACTTGGATAACTTTCTAGCCAAGCGTGTGCTAAGCCCCTGATACCATACCTTTCTAATTTATTTAAAAGCAATGAATGGTCTATTGTGTCAAAGGCCTTGCTAAGGTCAATAAAGACTGAAAACACATTTCAGACTAGTTCTAAAGTAACAGCAGAACTGCTAATGGGACAAGGCCAATGTTTTTACCCCATCGGCAGATAACATTACTTTAAATAAAAACTAAATGTATTGAAACGAGTCAGAAACGTACCAGAACAAGTAAATAGTTAATCAATGTCAATGATCTACATCTTAACTCGCCAAAACAACTCAAATTAAAACCTGTTTGACTTTTTGCAGCGGACTGACGGTATTACCCTCGTACTTTAACAGGTATTTGATCTCTGTTTTGCATAACAATAATGTTTCTCAAAATCATCCGGGGGCCAGAGGTTTTGTGCTAGAGGGACGGATTTGGTCCCCAGGCCTGACGTTGCCTACCCTTACCATATATGGTTGGTCATCTTTGACCATGTTGAATTGGGCTTGGCAACATTGATTTTTTTTAAATCAGCTTCCTTGAATTAGTAAATCTATGCTGCCAAAAAACTGTTATCATGCAAATAAAGAAAAAATACATTTTTGCATACAGTATGTTGCATAGTAGTATGTTGTAGTTGAATTAATGTACAGTGAGGTCATTAACACAATGAAGTCATTAACGCACAGCGAGGTCATTCACGTACAGTGAGGTCTTTAACACAATGAGGTCATTAACGCACAGCGAGGTCATTAACACAGTGAGGTCATTAACGCACAGTAAGGTCATTAACGCACAGCGAGGTCATTAATGGACAGTGAGGTCATTAACACAATGAGGTCATTAACACAATGAGGTCATTAACACAATGAGGTCATTAACGCACAGTGAGGTCATTAATGGACAGTGAGGTCATTAATGGACAGTGAGGTCATTAACACACAGCAAGGTCATTAATGGACAGTGAGGTCATTAACGCACAGCGAGGTCATTAACACAGTGAGGTCATTAACGCACAGTAAGGTCATTAACGCACAGCGAGGTCATTAATGGACAGTGAGGTCATTAACACAATGAGGTCATTAACACAATGAGGTCATTAACACAATGAGGTCATTAACGCACAGTGAGGTCATTAATGGACAGTGAGGTCATTAATGGACAGTGAGGTCATTAACACACAGCGAGGTCATTAATGGACAGTGAGGTCATTAACACACAGCAAGGTCATTAATGGACAGTGAGGTCATTAATGGACAGTGAGGTCATTAATGGACAGTGAGGTCATTAACACACAGCAAGGTCATTAATGGACAGTGAGGTCATTAACACACAGTGAGGTCATTAACACACAGTGAGGTCATTAATGGACAGTGAGGTCATTAACACACAATGAGGTCATTAACACAGTGAGGAAAGAAAAGGAGAGGGAGAGAAAATTAAATGAGGACAAGCAATTGCTTACTCAGTTCTTTCGACAATAGAGGTGAGCTTAGCTAGCATCGTGTTTAGGCTAATATCAACATCAGGAGAAAAGCAAACATTTATTTCTGTAATCTAATCTAAATATGTGTAGCTCACGGAGAGCGAACAGCGCGCCCTTTCTGTGATCCAAAGTGAGAGGCACACACGGAGGCGGAGCTGTAAAATGAAAGGGAGCTCACCCGGCTGCTGTCCTGTTTTCCCATCATGCACTGGGCCATGGAGCCGCTGACAGGTGGGCGTTTTCCCATCATGCACTGGGCCATGGAGCCGCTGACAGGTGGGCGTTTTCCCATCATGCACAGGGTCATGGAGCCGCTGACAGGTGGGCGTTTTCCCATCATGCACTGGGCCATGGAGCCGCTGACAGGTGGGCGTTTCCCATCATGCACTGGGCCATGGAGCCGCTGACAGGTGGGCGTTTTCCCATCATGCACTGGGCCATGGAGCCGCTGACAGGTGGGCGTTTTCCCATCATGCACGGGGTCATGGAGCCGCTGACAGGTGAGTGTTTTCCCATCATGCACTGGGCCATGGAGCCGCTGACAGGTGGGCGTTTTCCCATCATGCACTGGGCCATGGAGCCGCTGACAGGTGGGCGTTTTCCCATCATGCACAGGGTCATGGAGCCGCTGACAGGTGGGCGTTTTCCCATCATGCACTGGGCCATGGAGCCGCTGACAGGTGGGCGTTTCCCATCATGCACTGGGCCATGGAGCCGCTGACAGGTGGGCGTTTTCCCATCATGCACTGGGCCATGGAGCCGCTGACAGGTGGGCGTTTTCCCATCATGCACGGGGTCATGGAGCCGCTGACAGGTGAGTGTTTTCCCATCATGCACTGGGCCATGGAGCCGCTGACAGGTGGGCGTTTTCCCATCATGCACTGGGCCATGGAGCCGCTGACAGGTGGGTGTTTTCCCATCATGCACTGGGCCATGGAACCGCTGACAGGTGGGCGTTTCCCATCATGCACTGGGCCATGGAGCCGCTGACAGGTGGGCGTTTCCCATCATGCACTGGGCCATGGAGCCGCTGACAGGTGAGTGTTTTCCCATCATGCACTGGGCCATGGAGCCGCTGACAGGTGGGCGTTTCCCATCATGCACTGGGCCATGGAGCCGCTGACAGGTGGGCGTTTCCCATCATGCACTGGGCCATGGAGCCGCTGACAGGTGGGCGTTTTCCCATCATGCACTGGGCCATGGAGCCGCTGACAGGTGGGCGTTTCCCATCATGCACTGGGCCATGGAGCCGCTGACAGGTGAGTGTTTTCCCATCATGCACTGGGCCATGGAGCCGCTGACAGGTGGGCGTTTCCCATCATGCACTGGGCCATGGAGCCGCTGACAGGTGGGCGTTTCCCATCATGCACTGGGCCATGGAGCCGCTGACAGGTGGGCGTTTTCCCATCATGCACTGGGCCATGGAGCCGCTGACAGGTGGGCGTTTTCCCATCATGCACTGGGCCATGGAGCGTTTTCCCATCATGCACGGGGTCATGGAGCCGCTGACAGGTGGGCGTTTCCCATAATGCACTGGGCCATGGAGCCGCTGCAGTAGCCTTTGGAGAGATGCAGCGGCTGATCAAGTCGGCTGGTCTCGTTGGGGTCTGTTGTGACAGTTTTTAGAGTTAACTGACTAAAACTAGCTGCGACAAAACACAAAGTGTGAGGTACTGGCTGGCGGCCTGCTTAATCAATGCCCAGAAGACCAGCCTCCTCCTTCTCCCTCTCTTGGCTCCTCTCATCTGAAGACATGCTATGTTTCATCTAAAGTGCCGGCGTCCTGCTCCGCCAGACGAGGGCCCTCCTGATTGCCCCTCTCATGCTTAGGCCAAAGACCTGTCCTTGAAACAAAGGGCTTCCTGCCTTTCTCTAAAACCATCTCTCTATTTTATTAGCACTAGGGCTGTAATCAACCAAGGAAATGGTTGGTCGACCAAGAGTATGGCACATGTAGCGATTAGTCGACCAAAAAATTATTATTATTATTCAATTATTAAAAACCATTATAAAGCAGATGGAGCAGATGGTAGAACGGGTCGTCTCATGATCGGGGGTTTGAATCCCGCCTCCTGAAGGTGCACATTGTCATTGTGTCCTTGGGCAAGACACTTCACCCTCCTAGCCTCCAGTGTCTGCGTACACTGGTGTATGAATGAGAGTGTGAATGGGTGAAGCCCCTTATGAGAGACCAACAGACCCGGTTAGAACCATGAGGCCGTCCTTCTGTGGACCCACCACCTGCAGGAGGAGCCATAGGGGCTGGTGCAATGTGATTTGGACAACTGCAACAGCTGCCCCCACGACCCGGCAACGGACAAGTGGAAGAAGATGGATGCTGCAATTGAAAGCCCCTGCATAGTAAAGTCTAGTCGACCAATGAAAATCTTGGTCGACCACGACGGCATCGACCAATTAGTCGACTAAACGACCGAAGTTCCCAGCCCTAATTAGCACCCCAGACATCTGCCACTCATCTGCATAAACACACCAAACTGTCACGCAGTGACGTCTTTCATGTATTTTACCTATATAGCTTGGTCAGAGAGCTTGCTCGCCAGAACCTACTATGGACTTCTCTGTGTTTGGTTTTCCCCGTGTGTCATAATTTTCACCCTTGATACTTTTAATACTTTTCCAGTTTTTCCTTTAGAGTGGTGAAACAAATCCACGACAGGTCTCACGATCTTTCCGTGCCCCACGTGCCCGTGACATCAGAGCCTGTCTGAAGTTGGACAGAAATCTAACCGGCATGCGCCGTGCGTCTGCAGTCGGCTGTCAAAACTGCGTCCGTCTGGCTCATCTCGAATGAGCCTAACATGCAGGTTGGCGGAGGTGGAGAGGACATGGCGTCTTGAACCTAGACGCCTAGAGTCCGCAAACCAACCTTATGCTGCGTTTACACATAAGCACGATGCGTTACGAATGGCATTTTTCCGTCATTCGTGACGTTCGTGACGTGACTTAACGCATCTCAATGGGATTCTTAACAGAACGCATCAGCTCGTGACGTTCGTGACGTTCGTGGAGAAAGTTTTTGTCTGTCAAAAAATCTTCCACGAATGTCACGAATCACCCTCTGTTCGTGGAGTTCACAACGGAGCGTGTCCTTTCGTGAGGAGTAGTGGCGCTTCGTAATTCAGCGTAAGAGCATTCGTACAGCATTCGTAGCAGAATCACTGTTTCCACGCTCAAAACTGACAGAAACACACGCTACGCCCAAAGTAAATGTTCGTACCTGCAGTAGCTACGCCACGGAAAAGTGTCACAAAGTCGGCCAATCCGCGCTCCAATCCACAGACAGCACCTGCCGCTGCCGCTCCGCGGGGTGCTGAACGTGTTCCTCCGACCTTTCTTCCTCCTGCGGTCGTACCTGATGTTCGGGAGTTGGAGCCAGACGAGCCCAATGACTCAGGGGAGAGCACGGCCTCTGCTCCGCCTCCAACCCGGTGGAAGAAGATCACTCCACTTTCGCCCAATTCTTGACAGATTTCGGACAGAACGCGAATATTCCTAGTGACCCGTAACAGCCCGTGGCACCACGCAGCAGCGCGCAACACCACGCAGCAGCGCGCAACCACACGCAGCAGCGCGGGACGCATATTCGTGACCGTGCGTAATAATTCGTGCCATTAATCGTAACGCGTAGTAACAAGTCGCAACAGTTAGTGGCGGCGCGTGAAACCCCGACCCCGAATCATCAAATTCGTGATCCTTGGCCACGAATGTGCATTTGTGGCATTCGTAACGCATCGTGCTTATGTGTAAACGCAGCATTAACGTGAACAAACTCCACTTACCAGGCGTCAGAAAAGACTGTCTATTACAGAAATATACATACTTATAAAGGACAATGGGAAACGGTCTCTGATAGCACGGGCGACTTTGCCCCGCTGCCAGTCTCGCCCGCTGCAATCTCACCCACGGGTACCTCTACTATTCTCAAGGAGTTTTCCTTTTTTAGTGAGAACATCAATAAAAGACTAGATACCCTGCACAGCCTGTTGCAATGTAACCCGATTGAAATCACTGATATGAAACGAGAAATGATAGAAAACACAAAAGAGATAACGGCAAACAAAAACAAATTCAAAGATGTTTTGAACGACTTTATTGCGATGAGAGATGATGATAAAGCTCAGACCATCTTTTATCTTTTAAGACAATTGAAGATAAAATTATGCTTAATAAATCATGTACATTTAAACTTGACAGAGTAAGTCTGCCGACAGTAGAACGTATATTAAAGTCAATGAAAGATAAACCTTCAGGTTCTGATGAACTTGATGTCAAGTTATTAAAGATGGTTGCTGATGTGATTAATATGCCTATATGCTATATTATTAATGTAAGTTTAGAAAAATTTGTTTTCCTGCTATTTGGAAAAAAGCTAAAATTGTGCCTCTTCCAAAAAACAGTAAACCTTTTCTGGGAAGAATGGCAGACCTATAAGTATTCTACCAATTTTGAGTAAGATTACGGAAAAAATTGTTTATGATCAAATTAATTTGTATTTATCTAATAATAGGTTGAATTCACCCTATCAACAAGAAAGGGCACTCCACAACAACAGCTTTAGGTCAGATGACGGATGATTGGTTGCAAGACATTGATGATAGAAAATTAGTTGGGACTGTACTGCTAGATTTGAGTGCAGCATTTGATTTAATTGATCATGATTTATTATTGGAAAAGTTAAGTTGTTATGGATTTGAAAAGTGTGCAATACAATGGATCTGTAGCTATCTTACAAATAGGGAGTTCAATGTACTATTTAATGGTAGTTATTCTGAAACAAAATTTCTGCATTGTGGGGTGCCTCAAGGGAGTTGCCTTGGGCCATTGTTATTTGCTATTTTTACAAATGATTTGTCTTTCATTTTGGAGCGTGCCAGTATTGCCCTATATGCAGATGACGCAACTATGTATGTGTCAGATTATGACTCTACTAGACTTAATACTATATTAAATGATAAACTAAAATAAATAGAAAATTGGATCAAATAAAATAAGTTGATTATTAATGTTGCGAAGAGCAAATGTATGGTGTTGGGATCTAATCATCTCTTAAAAGATTCCCCTGCTCAGAACTTGGTTGTTGGTGGTTCGATCATTGAACAAGTGGCTGAGGCCAAGTTGCTCTGCGTAACTGTGGACAGCAGGCTGACCTGGAACGCTCAGATAAAACAAATATTGAATCAAATGGGCAGGAGTATGGCAACGGTTCGGCACTGCAGAAAATGCATACCAACTCGAATACGGAAAACTTTGGTGGAATCAATAGTTTTGTGTCATCTGGACTATTCTTCCATCATTTGGGCAACATTTACAGAGAATAATATATACAGATTACAGATTGCACAAAATAAAGCAGCTCGGCTTGTCCTAAACTGTTCTTTCAGAACAAGTATTAGGGACATGCACAACCAGTTAGCATGGCTGCGTGTAAGAAGCAGAATTAATTATTCTCTTATTAAATCCCTAAAAAATACAATTACTTCAAAAGCACTTGAAATTATTTATAATAAAACAATTTTTTTTAGTAACATTCATTATTATTCCACTCGCCAATCAAGCGAAGGCCGGTTTTTGTTACCTGCCTGTCGAACTTCAGAGAACATCGTGTTATAGGACAATGGTGGCATGGAACTCGCTCCCGCAATTCTTGGTCTCAGAGATTCACAATGTCAGTTTTTCTAAAAGAGTTAGACTACTTACTTTGGAGTAACTGTACTATTTATGCAATTAATCATTACTTTATAATGAGCTATAGTAACTTTTTATTTTATTTTTTATATATATATATAATACTGAGAAGGTGGTAATATTTTGTATTTTATACTGTATTGTTATGTTAGTTATGTATGCATGTATGTGCATGTGTGTGTGTGTATATATGTTTATATGCATGTTTAAATGCGTGTATGGGTATATGTATATATACATATATACGTATATGTTATATATATATATATATATATGTATATGTTATGTTGTATTGTCATGTTCCTTGTATATGTATATGTGTGTGTTTGTGTGCACTTCTGTGTTCATCTTCATTGTTGCACAGCTTTGATGTAATATCTCTTACGGACACTGTGACCTCATACATCCAGTTCAATGAGGAGCGCATCATACCAACGCGCACTAGGGTTTGTTTCAACAATGATGAGCCCTGGTTCACCCCCAAACTCCGACACCTACGAAAGGAGAAAGAGGCGGCCCACAAAAATGGAGACAGAGTCCATTACAGGGAGGCAAGGTACAGCTTTAGCAGGGAGGTGGAGAAAGCTAAAGCTGCATACTCAGCCCGTCTCCAACATCAATTCTCCTCCAATGACCCTGGAGCAGTGTGGCGGGGGCTCAGGGCTATCACTAACTACAAGCCCAAGGCCCCCAGGGCTCTGAACGACCTGTGCCTCACCCAGAGTCTGAACACACATTCAGCCTTTGACATCTCTCTAGACACTCCTGCTGCCCCTGTTTCCCCCATCATCACCTCTACCATCAACGACCCCAGCACTTTATCAAAGGCCTCCACAAACCCTCCCCCCCCCCCCCTACTCTCTCCATCAGTGAGGAGGAAGTGCGTCGGCAATTCCTGAAGCTGAACCCGCGGAAGGCCCCTGGGCCGGATGGTGTCTCCCCCTCTACCCTGAGACACTGCGCGGATCAGCTGGCTCCCGTCTTCACAGACATTTTCAACACCTCCCTGGAGTCATGCCGCGTGCCGTCCTGCTTCAAATCGTCCACCATCGTCCCTGTCCTTAAAAAAACACGGATCACAGGACTTAATGACTACAGGCAGGTGGCGCTGACGTCTGTGGTCATGAAGACTTTTGAGCGCTTGGTCCTGCCCCACCTCAAGGACATCCCCGCCCCCCTCCTGGACCCGCTGCAGTTCGCCTACAGAGCCAACAGGTCTGTGGACGACACAGTCAATCTGGCCCTCCACTTCACCCTGGAGCATCTGGACTCACCAGGAACCTACGCCAGGATCCTGTTTGTGGACTTCAGCTCTGCCTTCAACACCATCCTCCCTGGACTGCTACGAGACAAGTTCTACCAGCTCAGCGTGCCCGACTCCCTCTGCAGGTGGATCACCGACTTCCTGACGGACCGGAGACAGCACGTGCGGCTGGGGAAGATCGTCTTAGACACTCGGACTACAAACACTGTAACTCCTCAGGGCTGTGTACTTTCCCCCTGGCTCTTCTCCCTGTACACAAACTGCTGCACTTCCAGTCACCAGTCCGTTAAACTGATCAAGTTTGCGGACGACACCACCCTCATCTGGCTCATCTTGGACGGTGATGAGTCCGCCTACAGGAGAGAGGTGGAACGGCTGGCGTCCTGGTGCAGCCACAACAACCTGGAGCTGAACGCCCAGAAGACAGTGGAGATGATCGTGGACTTTAGGAAAGACACAGCCCCACCGTCCCCCCTTGCCCTGACAGACTCTCCCACCCCCATTTCCATCGTGGACTCCTTCCGTTTCCTGGGCACCACCATCACCCAGGACCTCAAATGGGAACCGACCATCAGCTCCCTCATCAAGAAGGCCCAGCAGAGGATGTTCTTCCTGCGGCAGCTGAGGAAACTTAAGCTGCCAACCAAGATGCTGGTGCAGTTCTACACGGCCATCATCGAGTCCATCCTCACCTCCTCCATCACCGTGTGGTCCATCCTCACCTCCTCCATCACCGTGTGGTTCCCCGGCGCTACAGAACGGGACAAGCACCGACTGCAGCGCATTGTGCGTGCTGCAGAGAAGGTGATTGGCTGTGAGCTCCCATCTCTCCTGGACCTGTTCACCTCCAGGACCCGGAGGCGTGTGGGTCGGATCACAGCTGACCCTTCTCACCCTGGACACGGACTATTCACCCCTCTCCCCTCAGGCAGGAGGCTACGGTCTATCCAGACCCATACCTCCCGCCACTTGAACAGTTTTTTCCCCTCCGCCATCAGACTCATGAACAATAACAAGTCTCTGTAGCTCAGTCACAGACTCATGGATGTTTCTGCACTTAGACCCGCTGCTATCACTTTATAACACTTAATACCACTTTATACGCCTACACATCTGTAAATACAATCCCGCTGTTGTTCAATGTCAAATTGTTGTTGTCTTACCACACGTCATTTTATCTTATTTATTTAATATTTTTTATGCATGCCTTTATAGCCTTATAGTTTAACGTTCTTAGCTTATTTTTTATCTTAATTCTGTCACATATGTTCTATGTCGCACGTTTGCACCGAGACAAATTCCTAGTTTGTAAACCCTGTTCTCAACCCATGGCAATAAACCTATTCTGATTCTGATTTTATCTGCACTCTTGCCTTTTACTGGAATTGATTCATTTTTATGTTGATGTTTTATTGATTGATTTGATCTGTTTATGCAACTGTGAAGCACTTTGAATTGCCTTGTGCATGAATTGTATGAATAAACTTGCCTTGCCATGTCCTTTATCATTTTGTGAGGCGACTTCAATGTTGTCTTAAATAGTAATATGGATAGATGGCCCCAAAGGTCACACGTTTGCACCGAGAAAAAATCCTAGTTTTTAAACCCTGTTCTGAAACAATGGCAATAAAACCTATTCTGATTCTGATTCTGATCCTGAAAAAGGTCGTACTCTTCGGGTGTCTATGTGAAGACGTTGGCTCAAATATTTGGTTTGACTGATTCATGGAGAGACAGCCATCCGTTACTGAAGTCATATACATGGGCCAATAGAAACCTGTCGAGGCAATCCCGGATTGATTATTGGCTAGTATCGAACAGTCTGAACAACACAAGATCGGAGATAATACCTGCCCCACTGACTGACCACAAGACGATAAGTCTCAGCATTTGTCCGTCAGAGAATCACCCCAAAACGTCTTATTGGACATTGAACAATTCCCTCTTAGAGTGTGAGGAGGTGGTCACCAGAATGTCTAACTTGATAGAAGAGTATTGGGGAAAAGCACTAGAACAAAAATATTACAAAAATTTAACTCAGATGAGATGTTTAAACAAAAAGCCAAAGGGACATATGTGAGATCATGCATTGAAGAGGGTGAGCAGAACTCTGCCTACGTCTTTACACTAGAGCGTCAACAAGCCAATCAAAATGCCATTAAAAACTGTCAATAGATGGTGCTGTTACTGCAGATCAAAAGGCAATCTCTAACTACTGTGCCCAATTTTATGGTAACCTTTATGCTACTTTTTGCCAACAGTCAGCTAATGTTTTGTTCTCCTCACTGCCGTCTCATGTTAACCCCTCGGTTGTGTTTTTATTACAAATATATTATATTTGGCTACCAAGCGGATAACAACTCTCACAATGAGGTGTTTATGATCAATCTCATTATTATTCTCGCCAAATTTCACATTCAGAGTTAGAGTATTCCAAATACTCTGTCTCAAAACCCCTGTTTCTTGTGTTTAAAAAGGATGTGGAACAATACATTAGTACTGCCAAGTACTCTGAGCATAAAAAAGCCGTCAAAGCAACAATGGTCTGCCAAAAGTACGACATCACGTAATGAACCAGAACTGTGTAATAGGGCCTTTGAGCGTAGAATGACCGGCTTGCATCTGGTCCCCTTTAGCTAGACCCCTGGCTGAAATGTACCACTTTTTTGTTGCTACTCATTGAGTGATTTTTTTGCCCGTTTTGGCCAATGTTCTTCCCTCAGTTTGATGAAATGTCCACAAACTCTGGTGAAATGAATCTGGCTCCGACTGTTTGGTGGCATTGGAATATAGTAGCCTACCTGGACATTGAAACTACACAGAAAATTACCTCTGCCTGTACAAACTCTGAGCCTGTAAGGGAAAAAATAAAGGAAGGGAAAACAGAGAAGGAATGAAGGAAATAACTGTTGCTTACTTCTATGTAATTATTTATTTATATATATTTTTTTCTTCTGGCCTCCCTGATTGATTTGTTTTTGCTCCTTCGTGGACACGTGTTCTCTGTCTCTTTTGTATTGCGTAACCCCTCGCCCTCTGTTTTTGTTCTGTCTGTATCTTACTTTTGTACCAATTGTTTTTCTTTTTTTCTTGTTGTCATGTTGTTGTTGGTCTGTCATTGCCCCCACGGCATATTATTCTCTGCATTTACAGACATAAAAAAAAAATGTAAACATAAAAACATAAATAAAAAAGATAACATGTCCACAACTTACCCATGTTACTTGGAGTGTCCAGTAGAGGTCGCTATGGTTACACTGGGTTCACTGAAGCAGTCTATTCGCAGAGGTTAAAGGTGCTGCTAAATAAACGGACTGGTTATTCTGAACAAATCTACAGGATGTTCAGGACATTGAGCGACCAGACTCTGTTGTTATTGTTGATGAACTAAATGAATCTGTTCTTCTCGAGAACAGAATCACACCTGACCTGCAGCGACTGACATAAGGCGCATTTTGACAAACAGTTTATGATTATTGTGGCCCGGCAGGTTCAACACGCCCACGGGACGCACAGTCAAGACGCGCACACCCACGCACAACACGCACAACACGCACAACACGCCGCAGAGCCGTGAAAGAGGAAATCACACCACACTTCACTTTTACACTTCCTGATATGTCCTTGTCCCTGTTGTTGTCTGCTCTATTCTGACTCTTACTACTCTCCGGCCCAGGACCATGAGGGCCCCCCTGCTATAGCGCAGCGTGTGCCAAGGACCCGCGGCAGGTCACATGGAGGGGGTGAGTGAAAGTCTTCGGTCCTCTCTGTTCTCGTCTTGAAGCGGTGCTGGGGTCGAAGTGCACTGGTGCGCCGCAGGCAGGGCTTTGGTCGACGCGGAGCTGCAGGTGCATGTGACATTCAGGCGGTTTCTTTAGCTTTAGGTCAGGTCAACAATAGGAGAACTGCGTCTCGCTTACTTTAGAACAATGTAGGTTATATTTGTATGACTATACAGGACTAAAACTAAATGGAAAAGTAGTTAAAGAGACTGAAATCTTCACATACTTCTGCTGACTAATGAAAACAAAATACACTGTAAGCCTGTATAAGTAGAACACACTTAAACAGTTTGAGAAAACAGATTTCCCTCAAATGGTTTGAGTGATTTCAAACCTAAACCATTCAATCCCAATCAGAACGTCATTGTTTCAGTGTAGTAAACGTAAAAGTTAATAGTTAAAAAATGTGCAAGTTACATACAGCGGATAGCTTTGAGTAATACACACTCATTTGTTTAAGTGAAGATAACTTGATACTGTTTATTAAGTATTTTATTATTATTATTATTATTTACATTTTATTGAAACACATCCAAAACAAGAAATGTCTCATTTGTGGCTTGTGATGTGACGCTCTCCATCACTGTCCTTTCATCGATGTCCATGAGATGAAGATCCTCTTCTTCTGCTGCTCCACTCGTCTCTTCCAACTTCACCAAAAATCTTTGGAGTTTCAGGCGGATACTTAATGTGATAAAATTCCAAATACAGCGTGTTCAAACGTACCTCTGTGACATATACATACACATACATAAAGCCTTGTATATTTATATATCGATGGTGGCTGGCACATTGTAATCATTGGAACAGTATTACTACTCAGTTACTGCGAAACCATCTTGGCTTTCTGCTCCAGCCGATAAGAGCATAGCAATTTATTTCTCTAATATATCAAACCCCACAAAAGCACAGCACTTTTTTAATGGAGTTAATGCAGTAATGTAGACTAGAAACTGAAACACATTCACATTGAAATATAAAGACACTTTATTCAACAGTTCACAGACATAGGCCTAGTTGTTATAGTAAAAGTTACTATTAAAATTAAACTATAAAAATAAAGTATATATATATATATATATAAATATATACTTTATTTTTTATCATTTGGAGTCAAATCCTTTAAATGGAATGAACTTGCAGATTTACAGTATAATATGGGAGGGGATGTAATACTGTAGTTAAAGTGCGCTACACTTTTACCAATTACTTTTCACTTATGATTGAGTTTTACAGAGTACGTGATTTGGTATCAAACCACTTAAGTGGAAATCATTTTCGGGATTACAGTAAGTAGAAGGGACTAAAACCTCTAAACTTCCAGAGCCTCATATTTAAATTCACAGCTAAAGGAACAGGTGCGTGTGATGTTTCCTGCTGCTTGGAGGACGTTTTCTCTTTCCATTTCTTCACCACTTAACCCAGTTGTATTGTGATGTTATTATTCAATCCACTCCAACTTTACTTCTATAGCACACTTCATAAAAAGAGTTTCCAAAGTGCTGCACAAGAAAATAATATATTATTAAACCAGAAACGGTAAATAATTAAACACTAAAATATTAAAAGCTAATAAACACACACACAGATATACTATAAAATACTTGAATAAACTAAAAAAGATACAAATTTGTGAGACCTGTGTTCAGAGGCTCCAGAGGCGACAAACATAACCGTGAACAATACTTGGCACACCTATGATTTTTATGCCATTATTGTATCCACCCTGGCAGTTGTCACCAATCCAGTCCGACCAGTTGTGTTGGGTGTGAGTGACCTTGACAAAGGCTTTAAAAAACGATATTTAAACCACTTCCTTCCTGGTAGAAAACCAGGAAACTGAGAGATGATCCATTGGGGGGTTAAAAATAAACGGATTGTGCAATATCGCAATATTGCAGAATCATATATCTTTCAACCTGTTTTTGGGGCAAATATTGAATTGCAGCTAAGGGCGAGGCAGTGTCAGTGTCAAGGGCAGTGGTGGTGTCACTAACAGTGTCTGTAACAGTGTCTGTGGAAGTGTCAGTGGAAGTGTCTGTGGAAGTGTCTGTGGAAGTGTCAGTGGAAGTCTCAGTGGAAGTGTCAATGGAAGTGTCAGTGGAAGTCTCAGTGGAAGTCTCAGTGGAAGTGTCTGTGGAAGTGTCAGTGGAAGTGTCAGTGGAAGTCTCAGTGGAAGTCTCAGTGGAAGTGTCTGTGGAAGTGTCTGTGGAAGTGTCTGTGGACGTGTCAGTGGAAGTGTCTGTGGAAGTGTCTGTGGAAGTGTCTGTGGACGTGTCAGTGGAAGTGTCAGTGGAAGTGTCAGTAACAGTGTCTGTGGAAGTGTCAGTGGAAGTCTCAGTGGAAGTGTCTGTGGAAGTGTCAGTGGAAGTCTCAGTGGAAGTGTCTGTGGAAGTGTCTGTGGACGTGTCAGTGGAAGTGTCAGTGGAAGTGTCAGTAACAGTGTCTGTGGAAGTGTCAGTGGAAGTGTCAGTAACAGTGTCTGTGGAAGTGTCAGTGGAAGTGTCAGTGGAAGTGTCTGTGGAAGTGTCTGTGGAAGTGTCAGTGGAAGTGTCAATGGAAGTGTCAATGGAAGTGTCCGTGTCAGGGGAAGTGGCGGTGTCAGTGGAAGTGTCAGCGGAAGTGTCAGTGGCGGTGTCAGGTGAAGTGTCAGTGGAAGTGTCAGTAACAGTGTCAGTGGAAGTGTCAGTGTCAGGGGAAGTGTCTGTGGAAGTGTCAGTGTCAGGGGAAGTGTCTGTGGAAGTGTCAGGGGAAGTGTCTGTGGAAGTGTCAGTGGAAGTGTCAGTAACAGTGTCAGTGGAAGTGTCAGTGTCAGGGGAAGTGTCTGTGGAAGTGTCTGTGGAAGTGTCAGGGGAAGTGTCAGGGGAAGTGTCAGCGGAAGTGTCAGTGGAAGTGGCGGTGTCAGTGGAAGTGTCAGTGGAAGTGTCTCTGGAAGTGTCTCTGGAAGTGTCTGTGGAAGTGTCAGTGGAAGTGTCAGTGGAAGTGTCAGTGGAAGTCTCTGTGGAAGTGTCTGTGGAAGTGTCAGTGGAAGTGTCAGTGGAAGTCTCTGTGGAAGTGTCAGTGGAAGTCTCTGTGGAAGTGTCTGTGGAAGTGTCAGCGGAAGTGTCAGTGGAAGTGGCGGTGTCAGTGGAAGTGTCAGTGGAAGTGTCTGTGGAAGTGTCTCTGGAAGTGTCTGTGGAAGTGTCAGTGGAAGTGTCAGTGGAAGTCTCTGTGGAAGTGTCTGTGGAAGTGTCAGTGGAAGTCTCTGTCTCTGTGGAAGTGTCTGTGGAAGTGTCTGTGAAAGTGTCAGTGGGAGTGTCTGTGGAAGTGTCTGTGAAAGTGTCAGTGTCTGTGGAAGTGTCAGTGGAAGTGTCTGTGGAAGTGTCTGTGGAAGTGTCTGTGGAAGTGTCTGTGGAAGTGTCAGTGGAAGTGTCAGGGGAAGTGGCGGTGTCAGTGGAAGTGTCAGCGGAAGTGTCAGTGGAAGTGGCGGTGTCAGGTGAAGTGTCAGTGGAAGTGTCAGTAACAGTGTCAGTGGAAGTGTCAGTGTCAGGGGAAGTGTCTGTGGAAGTGTCAGGGGAAGTGTCTGTGGAAGTGTCAGTGTCAGGGGAAGTGTCTGTGGAAGTGTCTGTGGAAGTGTCTGTGGAAGTGTCAGGGGAAGTGTCAGGGGAAGTGTCAGCGGAAGTGTCAGTGGAAGTGGCGGTGTCAGTGGAAGTGTCAGTGGAAGTGTCTCTGGAAGTGTCTGTGGAAGTGTCAGTGGAAGTGTCAGTGGAAGTGTCAGTGGAAGTGTCAGTGGAAGTCTCTGTGGAAGTCTCTGTGGAAGTGTCAGTGGAAGTGTCAGTGGAAGTGTCAGTGGAAGTGTCAGTGGAAGTGTCTGTGGAAGTGTCAGCGGAAGTGTCAGTGGAAGTGGCGGTGTCAGTGGAAGTGTCAGTGGAAGTGTCAGTAACAGTGTCAGTGGAAGTGTCAGTGTCAGGGGAAGTGTCTGTGGAAGTGTCAGTGTCAGGGGAAGTGTCTGTGGAAGTGTCAGGGGAAGTGTCAGGGGAAGTGTCAGGGGAAGTGTCTGTGGAAGTGTCAGTGGAAGTGTCAGGGGAAGTGTCAGGGGAAGTGTCAGCGGAAGTGTCAGTGGAAGTGGCGGTGTCAGTGGAAGTGTCAGTGGAAGTGTCTCTGGAAGTGTCTCTGGAAGTGTCTGTGGAAGTGTCTGTGGAAGTGTCAGTGGAAGTGTCAGTGGAAGTGTCAGTGGAAGTCTCTGTGGAAGTCTCTGTGGAAGTGTCTGTGGAAGTGTCAGTGGAAGTGTCAGTGGAAGTCTCTGTGGAAGTGTCTGTGGAAGTGTCAGTGGAAGTGTCTGTGGAAGTGTCTCTGGAAGTGTCTGTGGAAGTGTCAGTGGAAGTGTCAGTGGAAGTCTCTGTGGAAGTGTCTGTGGAAGTGTCAGTGGAAGTCTCTGTCTCTGTGGAAGTGTCTGTAGAAGTGTCTGTGAAAGTGTCAGTGGGAGTGTCTGTGGAAGTGTCTGTGAAAGTGTCAGTGTCTGTGGAAGTGTCAGTGGAAGTGTCTGTGGAAGTGTCTGTGGAAGTGTCTGTGGAAGTGTCTGTGGAAGTGTCTGTGGAAGTGTCAGTGGAAGTGTCAGTGGAAGTGTCAGTGGAAGTGTCTGTGAAAGTGTCTGTGAAAGTGTCAGTGTCTGTGGAAGTGTCAGTGGAAGTGTCTGTGGAAGTGTCTGTGGAAGTGTCTGTGGAAGTGTCAGTGGAAGTGTCAGTGGAAGTGTCAGTGGAAGTGTCTGTGGAAGTGTCTGTGGAAGTGTCTGTGGAAGTGTCTGTGGAAGTGTCTGTGGAAGTGTCAGTGTCAGGGGAAGTGTCTGTGGAAGTGTCAGTGGAAGTGTCAGCGGAAGTGTCAGTGGAAGTGTCTGTGGAAGTGTCTCTGGAAGTGTCTGTGGAAGTGTCTGTGGAAGTGTCAGTGGAAGTCTCTGTGGAAGTGTCTGTGGAAGTGTCAGTGGAAGTGTCAGCGGAAGTGTCAGTGGAAGTGGCGGTGTCAGTGGAAGTGTCAGTGGAAGTGTCTGTGGAAGTGTCAGTGGAAGTCTCTGTGGAAGTGTCTGTGGAAGTGTCAGTGGAAGTGTCAGTGGAAGTCTCTGTCTCTGTGGAAGTGTCTGTGGAAGTGTCTGTGAAAGTGTCAGTGGGAGTGTCAGTGGAAGTGTCAGTGGAAGTGTCTGTGGAAGTGTCTGTGGAAGTGTCAGTGTCAGTGGAAGTGTCTGTGGAAGTGTCTGTGGAAGTGTCTGTGGAAGTGTCAGTGGAAGTCTCTGTGGAAGTGTCAGTGGAAGTGTCTGTGGAAGTGTCTGTGGAAGTGTCTGTGGAAGTGTCTGTGGAAGTGTCAGTGGAAGTCTCTGTGGAAGTGTCAGTGGAAGTGTCAGTGTCAGTGGAAGTCTCAGTGGAAGTGTCTGTGGAAGTGTCAGTTTTAGTGACTTTATGAAGAAAAAAGTTTACATTTTTAACATTTATATTTCATTGGGGGAATAAGAGGGGGAATTTCATACAACTCACTCACACTGGCACAATATGAAAACAAAAACAATGACTTACTGTCAAATGCCCTTCAAGGACAATTGTGCTATAGTCGGATTAGCATCTAATACATTTTTAATATATAAATATCAGAATCAGAATGGTTCACAATTAGGTATGTTTTCCGGTCGACTGTGCAACATTAAACATAAAACATATAACACATGCAGTGCCTCTTAAAAGTACTAATACACCATGACCCTTTGCACATTTTGTCATGTTTACAACCCTATGAGAAAAGAGAAGCAACGCACACCAGAAGTAGTCTTCGAGGTGCAGATGTATCTTCATAAATCAAAAAACAACATCGCATACTCAAATTTGGACATCAGCTCATGAGTATGCGATGTTGTTTTTTGATTCATGTTTACAACCCTAAACATAAAGATTTTATTTTGAATGTTTTACTGAAAGTTCACACACAAGTAACAGACAACTGTGAAGTGAAAGCAAAATGAAACATGATTGTTATTTTACAAAAAATAGAAAAGTGGGGTGTGCCAAGTATTCATACAGCATGACTTAATACTTTGTGGAACCCCCTTTTGCTGCAATAACAGCAGCAAGTCTTCTGGGGTTTGACTCTACAAGGTTAGCACATGTAGAGACTGACATTTTAGCCCATTCCTCTTTACAAAACAACTCAAGCTCTGTCACATTAGAAGGAGAGCGTTTGTGAACAGCAGTTTTCAGGTCTTTCCACAGATGTTCAATAGGATTTAGGTCAGGACTTTGACTGGGCCATTCTAACACATTAATATGTTTGTTTTAAACCATTCCATTGTAGATGTTTGTGTTTAGGGTCATTGTCCTGCTGGAAGGTGAATCTCCGCCCCAGCCTCAATTCTCTTGCTGACTCCAGCAGGTTTTCCTCCAAAATGTCTCTGTATTTGGCTCCATCCATCTTCCCAACTATTCTTACAATCTTCCCAGTCCCCGCTGAGGAAAAGCAGCCCCATAGCATGATGCTCCCCCCACCATATTTGACACTGGGGAGGGTGCACTCAGGACGATGAGCAGTGTTAGGTTTGCTCCATACATAACGTTTTGCATTTGGGCCAAAAAGTTCAATGTTTGTCTCATCTGACCAAAGCACCTTCTTCCACATGGTAGCTGTGTCCTCCATAGGACTTCTAGCAAACTTCAAACGGGATTTCTTATGGCCTCCTTTCAATAATGGCTTTCTTCTTGCCACTCGTCTATGAAGGCCAGATTTGCGTAGAGTACGACTTATAGTTGTCCCATGTACAGATTCCCCCAGCTCAGCGGCAGGACGTCCCAGCTCCTCCAGAGTTATCTTGGGGCACTTGGTTGCATTTCTGACCAGTGCTCTCCTTGTTCGGTCTGTTAGTTTAGGTGGACAGCCGTGTCTTGGTAAGTTCGCAGTGGTGCTATACTCTTTCCATTTCTGAATGATGGATTGAACAGTGCTCCGTGAGATGTTCAAATCTTGGGAAATCTTTGTATAACTTAACGCTGCTTTAAACTTCTCCACAGCTTTATCCCTGACCTCTCTGGTGAGCTCCTTGGCCTTCATGATGTTGTTTAGTGACCAATACACTCTGACCATAGCTCTGAGGCCCTCACAGAACAGCTGGAATTATACTGAGAGTAGATTACACACAGGTGGCCTCTATTTAATGGTTAGGGCGAGGTGTGAACTTTCTGCAGTCATTAGGAATGTTATAAAGGCAATTTAATGCACTCAGAAAATGCTGTATAAATACTTACTCATCTAAAATGCATCAGATTACAGGAAATGTGTTTGTTGTGGCTAAACAGTATTTTAGAAAAGCTGAAACTCTCAACTCGCCCCGATTGCAGTGTCTTTCTTTGTTCCTGCACTTTTCGTCCCGCTCACTAAGTGGCCGCGCAGCTCCCAGCCCACCTGTGCATCTCGCAGTGCGCATGTGCAGCGCTTCCGGTCAAAGGTCAATCGTGATAAATCTCCCAGTAAACCCAATGTAAAATATGCATGAATAAAGGTGGCACAAGCTAAATTAAATGTCGACTTGTTGGGTGGGGAGATTCTTTCCTGAAAATTACACACTATATATAAATTGTACTAAAAGCAGAAAGTAAGTCATCTTGACTTTTATACTACACAATGCTTTGGCCTACATGAACATGTTTTCTCTCAGCATTGTATGGGGGGAGGAGGGATTACGAAGATTGGGTATGAAGGAAAGGCTGAATGGCATATGCCTAGAGGTGGAATAAAGTCATGCAGCAGGAAACAATAAACATACCCTGCAGGAACAGGACGCACCTTCTATGCGTCCTGTTCAATGATCACATGCTTTATGTGTAATTTGTTGGATCTTTTCTGATAACACACTCGGCCTTAAAGAAACTGTACTTCGTACTTGGCACTGAAGTAAAACATTTCCCTCACCATCCAAATAGAAACTGAAAGCTTTTCCTTGTTAATAATCCGACAGAATCACAATCATAATTGGTTTTATTGCCATTGAACAGGTTCACAAAGTAGATGTTAGAGCCAGATTGTACACACACATGTACAGTCTATTTAGAGGTTGACTAATGCGCGAGACAGAATGATGGACACATATCCTTCAGTATAGTCCAGAAACGGTTTCCAAATGAGATCAAATATATCGGTCTTAACACGGACTAGGCATGTTAGAAAGTCAAGTGGGATATGCTCCAATATAAGCTTTCTCCAGAAACAGTAGGAGACTTATGAGAAATCCATTGCAATAAAATATTCTTCCGGGCACAAAAGGTTAGAATGTTATACAGTTTTTTTTACTATATTTGTTGCTGATATGCTGATTTGGTAAACCCAGGAGAAGAGAAAGTGGATCAAGATTAATGTTAATTTTACGAATTTTCCTGATTTCAAATATAACTGACTCCCAGTATTCTTGGATCTTGGGACATGACCAAAGACAGTGTGTGAGGCTGCCTTCGTGTATTCTACATTTAGGACACTGTGAAGAGGAGCCTGGTTTAAATTTAGACACCCGGTTTGGGGCCAAGTGAGCTCAATGTAATAATTTAAGTTGCAAAGCCCACGAGCGATTACAAAT
This sequence comes from Proterorhinus semilunaris, assembly GCA_021464625.1. Lineage (NCBI taxonomy): Eukaryota > Metazoa > Chordata > Actinopteri > Gobiiformes > Gobiidae > Proterorhinus > Proterorhinus semilunaris. The sequence goes on from CM038347.1 coordinate 40,868,749, forward strand.
AGTAATTTGTTTGGCAGCGTACCAAATACTGCTCCACATTTCTTCTGTGATATCAATGTCCAGTTCTCTTCCCCAGGCCTGAGCCAACAAGGGAGGACCAGGCTTATGTTTCAATGTCTTGTAGTACATACTAATTGACACTTCGTGAGATCCATAAACAGCTTTTCCATAACTGAAACCCCAGTGTCCTCAAGTAGAGATGTTTCTTCTTTTAATAAAGTCTCTTGTCTGGAAAAAAACGAAAGAGATTATTTTTCCCAATTCCGTAAGCTTCTATACTTGGCTGAATGACATGAGGATTCCCTCCTTAAAAAGACACCCAAAAGAGGAGATGCCCTTAGTCACCCATTCCCCAAAGCCTGCATCCAAAACACCCGGTAAAAATTCAGGGTTGTGGAAAAAGGGGATGTTTTCCCAGCTCTCCCTTCAGTAAGTCTAGCTGCTCTCCACGCCTTAACTGTGTTGACAGTAATTGGATTACTACAGCAATTATTAATTTATTATGAATCGTTTTCATATTCTTCAGAAAGGGCACATCTTTAAGAGGACAGTCACATAATGAAGCTTCTATATCCAGCCACACGGCGGATACACATGAAGCCTAGGTGTTAATTCAAACTGGTAGACTAATTTCAGCATCACCGACCTCCAGCCAGTGATCACTTCCGAGAGGACACACCTCCACCTCAGCATCAGCGTAAGAGCCGCCCCTCCATAGTAGCCAATCAATGCCTCGGTCCCGCTTTTAAGCCCCAGCAATCATGAGCCATTAGCTTCCCAGCTGCACCGCGACTCTGCCACGTTACCTGGGACCTCCGGCTTTTGCCTGCTCCGGTCTCTGCACTGGCTTCCTGTCACTCAGAGAATAGAATTTAAAACAGCTCTGCTTGTGTATAAGTCGTTTCATGGTTTAGCACCAAAGTCCATCTCTGACATGTTAGAGCCGTATGAACCATCTCGGGCCCTGAGAACTTCAGGGAGGGGTCTCCTGGTGGTTCCCAGAGTCAGGACTAAACACGCTGAGGCTAAAGCTAAAATCTGGAACAGTCTTCATGAGGATGTGAGACAGGCCTCAACTCTGACAATGTTCAAATCCAGGCTGAAAACAGCTCTTTTTACCCGAGCAGATGAAAAGTGAAAGTATTTTATCTGCACTCTTGCCTTTTACTGTCATTGATTAATTTTTATGTTGGATGTTTTAATGATTGATTTGATCTGTTTTCTTGTAATTTTATGCAACTGTGAAGCACTTTGAATTGCCTTGTGTATGAATTGTGCTCTACAAATAAACTTGCCTTGCCTTGTAATGCTACAAAAAAGAGCTGTTCGATTAATTCACAAAGTTTGGTTAATAACTCATTATTTTTAAAATAAAAAATCTTGACGTTTTGTGACATTGTCGAGTTCAAAACAGTACAGATGTTATACAGAGCAAGATACAAACTGTTACCGGGCCAAATACAAAGACATAGCACAACTTTGAAAAGTTTTAGCCCAACAGTTAATGGTGAACAATTGTGGAATAAACTGGAGATGGAATTGAAACGATGTCCAAACATCAACCTGTTCAAATATAAATACAAACTAAAGACTTTTGAAACGCATTGCCACTAGGGGGAGCTGTAGGATTAATTTGCCTTCAAATAATTAAGTAAGAGTGTTGTTACTCTGATTACTCTTGTTACTCAAATAGAGAATTAGAGTAGGCGGGCTTAAATCTGTTGAGAGGGCCCCTCCCAACGGGCTCGTATACCTTGTTTTTAACGCACTACACAGCATAGGAACATCATCTACCAAATCAGCTAGTTGGGGCAGTTGGGTAAGCTTTTGCTTCAGCCCACTCCCTTACACAAGGGCTCTTACACAAAATGCCTTCATTTGTTGGCTACAAGCGGTTTATCATAAAAACACTTCTAACTTAAAAAAATAAAAAACATCGTCACAGAGGCCCTGAGCTGATGTCCAAACAGACGCTTTAGACTGAACATGATGGCGATTCACCCTGATCGTTACTAAAACCATTTAGTTACTTCCTTACTGCAAAGGAATGCTTTTACGGTCTCACATATATAAAGTGTATGTGGCCGATGGAGCGTGAATCCTAAATATGAGCAATGTTACCGGCAGAGGCCTGATTGATAATCCTTTTGGGGACATAATCAGATCACTTTTTAACCTCTTAACCCCCGCCTTAACCGATCGCATTCTCTCCAGTTCGACTTCACCCCAGTCAGAAATCAGAAAAGAGGTCAGTGTAACACCTCATTTGAAAGCTAAGACCTACAAAACCGATCTAACAGCTTTCCATGTGTTGTCGTCACTCTTTTTTTGTTTCTCGAATTTTTGTTGCTCTTTTTGTCAGGTTTTTGTTGTGGCCTTGAGGTGGGGGTTAAGAGGTTAAAAGGTCTGTCATCCTGTTTTACAGCAAAATCTTTGAAATGATAAAAACTGCCTTGATTTCCAACCTCCCTGCCCCAGTCCGCTGATGTTTAGCTGAAGGTAGAAGAAAAGTGGTTTTAAATTAGAAAATCCAAATGGCACCACACTTTGCCTGAGAGACGACACTTGAACATGCTGTTAAAGTCTGGGATTTGATCTGCAGCTCTTCTACTCAAAAGCACTGAATGATAAGGTTGACACATTATGTCCATACCTCAAAATCAATCTTTCCTCAATCAAATCTGGAAATGCACAGGGGGAATGATGCTCTGCTGTTCAGACCCGTGCTAATGTTGTGGACGTGTGTGTGTGTGTTTCAGAAGGAAGAGTTCTCTCCGTCCTCCAGAAGGAGCTTCACCTTCTCGTCTCTGCGCTTCAAGCGTAAGTAGCGCCGTGTCCTGACCTCTTAACCCTCATCTGAACCACGTGCGTTTTCCCCGTTCCAGCTTTTCTCTATTGCTCCATTTTTTTGCTGCATTTTCACACTCTTTCTGAGAAGCTTGTAGATTTGGGTAAAGCCAAACAGGAGAAGCTGTGCTCAGTTCAGGTAGTATAGAAGTTAATCTGCATTACTGTGACTGTCCACAGGGAGGCACCACAGTCAGGAGGATGGCTTCAGTCGCCGCAGAGGATTGTGGTCCTTCTCGTCTGTGCCGCCCCACCCCAGGAGAGGTATGCTCCACATGGTTTGTCTCTGCTCCTGAAGTCTGGACATTTTAAAGACAGGGAATATAGATACTTCATAAACAAAACGTTTCACAAAAGCAAACTAAATCTCAAAAACAATAAATGAATGATATTTGCAAATAAAAAAAATATAGAGAAAGGTTTCAATTAAATTAGATAGTGAAGATATAGAATATGTTAAAACACGCAGTTTTCTTGGAGTTATTCTTGATAATAAACTGGAAACCTCAAATATCCAATATGTAAACCAAGATTGCCAAATTCATTTCAATTACTTTAAATAAAAGTATTTTTTAAATGACAACACTCTTTATGAAGCCTATTGTTCCTTGGTATTGCCACACATCACCTACTGCCTTAAGGCCTGAGGAAATACTTACACTTACAGAGCCTTATCATCCTGCAGAAAAGAGCTATTGGTATCGTACATAATGTAGGTAACAGAAACCATCTGACATGAGTCAGTGGACTAAAGTCCCGCTCAGCCCGCAGCTTAGATAAAGACCACCCTCCAAGTAATGTAAGAAGCAAGGTACAATATGCTTCCAAAAAACATCCAACTGATGTTTAGTCAAATATAATCTTAGACGTAGTAATCATTTCAGAAAGCAATGTGTCCGTACCACAGCAAAGCAAATGTTTATCACACGGTGTAGAGTGTGGAATTAAAGGATAGCTCCTCCTTAGAGCAGCACATACTGCATCGATATGAGAGCTAATTCATACTGTGATATTTATGTATATATATACACACACACACACACACAGTGAGAACTATATGTTTACATATACTTTATAGAAACATACATTTGCATTTTTTTTCTCACTGTCTGACATGAAACCAGAATTAACTTTAATTTTTTCTTAGGTCGATTAGAATTAAAATAAATATTTCTATTTGTCAAATTCAAGGAAAATGAGGGATAGAATTTTCTACACAATTTTGTATCACTTTTTACCAAACCAAAAGTTTACATACACTAAGATCACTATACCTCTAAACAATTTGGGAAAGCCCAGATGATGATGTCATGTCCTTGGAAGACACTTGAAGGTCCAGGTTCATTGGTTAAAACAATGAGGGAAATGACCAATCATCAGACAGATCAGAAAGAAGGCGGGTTCTGTGTCCCAGAGATGAACGTGCTGTGTCTGAAAATGTGAATATCAAGTGTTTGTCATTATCCAGAGTGAAACAAGTCCTGTACCAACATGGGCTGAGAGGGAACTCGGCCAGGAAGAAGCTCTGACTCCAAAAGAAACAGTTTGGAGTTTGTAAATAAAAAAAGGATAAAGACTTTATTTTTTGGAGACATTTCCTATGGTCTGACAAAAAAAAAAGAAAAAAAAAGCCTGAGAACACCATCCCAGCTTTGAAATACGGGGGGGGGCAGCATCATGCTGTGGGGTTGCTTTGCTGCGGGAGGGGCTGGTGCCCCTCACAAAATCGATGACATCATAAAGAAAGAACACGATGTGGAAATATTGGAGCAACATCTCAAGACATCAGCCAGGAAGTTAAAGCTTGGGCACAGATGGGTTTTCCAAATGGACAATGACCCAAAGCAAACTGCCAATACTGGTTATAAAGTGGCTTAAGGAAAACAAAGTCAATGTTTTGAAGTGGTCATCACAAAGTCCTGATCTCAGTCCAGTTGAAAATGTATGGGCAGAGCTGAAAAGGCATAGGCACGCAGTTCTGTTTGGAGGAATGGACCAAAACTCCTCCAACTATTGTGAGAAGCTTGTGAAGGAAATCCAAAACGTTTGACCCAAAATATACAGTTTAAAGGCAATGCATGTATGTACACTTTTGGTTTTGTAAAAAGTAAAACAAAATTGTGTAGAAAATTCTATCTCTTATTCTTCTGGCTTTTGACAAATATCAATATTTTTTTCAATTCTAATTGTTTTGGTTTCATGTCTGAGAAAAAAATGCACATGTGTCTTTTTATGAAGTGTATGTAAACATCTGGTTCTCACTGTATGTGTACTGTATGTATATATGTACTGTATGTATGTGTGTAACCTGTCGTTGTTAAACCGACCCTAAGAAGTCAACTTACCTATCAAATAATAAAAGTGCCTGTATAGCTTTATAAACCAACACACGCACAGCTGCTTTGTACCAAAATATCAAATGTAAATGATGTTCCATGTTTAGGCGCATTGAGTTGCCTTGTGTACGAAATGCGCGGTATAAATAAAGTTGCCTTGCCTATCTGCAAACATAACGGTTGAACATTTGTAGATTTTGCATTTGGATTTTTCTAAAGATATCGGTACCAGATGATCACATCTGAAGACGATTCTGACCTGAAACATCGCTTTGTCACTATTGAACAATCATTTATTGTTTCTTCTCAAATGGTGGCTCCTGATCTCCATGTTTTGTACAGACACTGTGTTTGAAGACGCCTCCCCGCCCCAGAGCCCACGGAGCCCACAGGAGAGCAGCAGGACCCCTCCTCTAACAGGTAACACTAGAGCAGTGTTCACATCCATCCTGGTCGGGATGAGTTACTGTGAGTTGGACCGAGGTTTAGGTAAAGCACAAAAAACACTCAAACCATCTGACCTGGGTGTGTTGCAGCACTGAATTTCAATATTTATTTGAAACTTTCTAGGTTAGACGACAACATCCATAATTCACCATAAAAACAGTCCAAACTATACTATATTTTTGACCTAGAATCTGCTCTGTCTACTCCAGTATGTACTTTTACTTTTACCCACATCTCTCCGGAGTCAGAGCTTACATCCGGCCACACGAAAGTGTTGCAATGACTTGGTAATGCTATGCAACCGCTTTCCCCTGCTCTTTCCACACCACCACAATGTGTGGTTGGTTTGCTTTAGAGAGGACCACGGTGGCGCAGCGGTTAGTGCTCTCGCTTCACAGTTAGAAGGTCCTGGGTTCGATTCCCACCCGGAGTTTGCATGTTCTCCTCGTGTCTGCGTAGGATTCCTCCGGGTACTCCGGTTTCCCCTACCACTAAAAACATGTACAATAGGCCAGGATGAATGATGTGTGTATGGTGGTGGTCAGAGGGACCGTTGGCACAGATGTGTGCAGTTGCGACAGTGCTCCCCCAGGGGAAGCTGAAGCTACAAACATAGCTTACCACCACCGAGTATGGAGTGAATGTAAGACATAACGGTTACACTGAGCTCCTCATCTGTAGGGGCCTTTTCCTTGATGGATCTTGGATGTTTCAACCTTGATAGTGGCTCTCACGCTTCTTAACATCTGAGCTATATGGACAGAGCCGGTGCTGGCCCCTCTGAGGCCCTATCCAAAAATCCACCCGGGGTCCCTAGAGTTCGCATCCCATGGCTATTCAACGAAGAGCGAGCCCGTTTACGGTCAGAAACCGTTCCACTGTGCAGTAGAGGCAGAAGTGGAACATACTGACCTCTGTGTGGAAACCACTAACCACTGAGCCACTGTCAGACTGGGGTTTAGGATTACTATTAGTCTATTTCCCACACGTTTTAAATGTTAAAAATGGCGAATGGACACATTGTCTCACCTCTGGTCACTGAGCCACAGTTTGGGAACCGCTGATTTAAAACTAACTGAAACCTGCACCTGGCGGTTATTTCTGTCTCACCACTGAGAATTAGCCCGTGAGTAGCCCAATTCGTTTTAGACTGTGCACATTCAGAGAACCAGAGTTACTGTAGTAACTGCTCATGAGAACCGTGTGGAGTCAACTCCTCTTTGAGACAAAAAGGCCACGTGTTACTCTCGTCTATTCACCAAACTGTCCTGATCCTCTGTTAGAGACAATAAGAAGAGTTTAAATGAGCGTGTGGCGATGCAGCCTCGAGTCCGAGCAGAGAAAACAAGAGAGCAGGGCCCGGGACACGAGAGGCATGCAGGCGTGGCCCGCGCAGGAGGGGAGGCGAGCACCTGGAGACTGACAAGCGGGAACATGAAGGGGAGAAGGCGGTCGGTCTGTCCTGCTCGTCCACTTCAGCAGACTGCCACATGTAACTCTAAAACACAGCAAAGGATAGGAGGAGAGAGAGTGAGCGCTGTCAGAGCCTGTTGATTAAACAGTGGAACAACACCGTAGTTTGACTGAGATGCGGGGCCCTTATGACTGCGGGGGCCCTACGCACCGAGCGTAGTTTGCGTATAGGAAAATCCGGCTCTGTATATGAGACTCACCGTCTCCTCTCCATGTGCAGCAGCGTGGAGCACTTTAGGAGACCCTTTATCCCTGCTGCTATTCGATTTTATAATGCTCATTGCCCATGTAATGGTGTGGCTTTTGTGAATGACCTTGATTATTCATTCTAAACAAGTACATTGATGGAAAGTCGTGATAGTTATGTTTAAAATAGCTCAGATGAACTTCCTCAGGCTGCTTACAGAGGTCATTAAACAGGGAGGGGCTCTTAAAGGGCCATGTCAAGGTGAGGCTGTACTTTATTTGTCCTCTGCATTTCACCCGTCCTTCGGTGCTGCTGGGGCCACATGTAAGAGCAGTGTGCGACAGTCTGACACTTTTTATTTTTACTTTTTTCAAAAAGCTTTTATATTTGGGTTATGCCAAACTGGAGAAAATGTGGTTGGTTCAAGTGGGGTTAAGAGGTTAAGCCAGGGTCACTTTGACGACATTTTAATATAGCACATGGTGCTGTACTCCTCTGGGGTGAGCAGTTTTGTGAAACTGGGAATTCCCCCTTGTATAGGCCGGTGCTAGTGTTTCAAGAGAGTATCCTCTTTCCTTATGACAGAGGCCTGCTGATCAACATCTCTTTCCTGGTCACACATTTGCCCCAGTCAGAATCTGACACACTGTTAAAGTGAGAAGGTGTAAACTATCTGCATGGATGGATTATTTTTAAGTATCAGAACTTAATCTCTGATTCACTATAGACCATGAGCAATTTTAGATAAATATTACTAGTATTTAAGTATGTATGTATGTATGTATGCATGTATGTATGTGTGGCGTTACCAATTTTATTGTTAAATATAGGCTAGTAGATTTAGTTTTTTTCATTTTGTTTATTCATTATTATTATATAGCATCAGCAGATGGCGCTCAACCCCTTAATGTCGTAAAAAAGTCCGTCGTTCACTCGTTCTTTGCTATTCTCTGTACTTTCACCTTGGACAATGGCCGCTGGCTGCTCTGCTTTACGACCACAACACTGGAGGCCGCCATTGCTGTAGTACCTCCATTAACGCCTGGTTTCTATTTTTTAAACACTTTCTACGGCTAGATATTCCTCCTGCGATAACGCTGGGTTAGTCACAAAGAAACCAGGCTGTTTTTTGAAAGAACATTTTTGGAAATCTCGTACTAATGAGGGTCGGACTGTTAGCATTGGAGCTGCTCGAGCTACACGTCACGCGAGGGCCGAGTCAGTTAGTGTCCGTTCTGTATGGACGTTTAAGTTGTGAAAACCAAATGTTAAACTATGAACTATGGACTGAACGACTACCGTGATCTTAAAATAATGGAAATGTGAACAAAAGGTTTTAAATGAAGCAAATATGATACAAATAAATGTCATATAATGTCATCTTGCCCTCTTTCAATGAACAAACCTATGAGCCTTTTTAAAGGTCCGGAGCCTTCTCTCCGGTGGCGTGGTCTTTTTGGATTATCTATTTTATTTAAATCCTGCTAAATTATACCATCACCACTCGTCTTGCTACATATGCATGGAACACCAGTAGTTCTTCAACCTTCCACTTAAAAGGTCATAATCGAATCATCAATAAACTGTTATCTTCTCCTAGAGGACCAGGAAAAGTCCTGCATAACTTGTGTTTATCCTGAAACACAAAATGTTGTTTTTAAGAGTCCATTCTGTAAGTGAAACACTGAGGTCACTTGGAGCATGGCCGTTGTTCCAGGTCAAAGGTATGAGCTTCCGGACCATGCCTTTATGGGCGTGTCCACATCCATGGTAACCAATAAAGCTATAAAACGATGCTTCAAACCTGATTGACTCTGCACCCCTGCCTGACACTGCCTTGTTACTGCCTTGAGGCTTGTGGGACGCCAAGATACTTGAAACTTTCAATCACCCAAAGCCTGCGTCTCAGAAGTGAACACTGGACACTGGAGGCAAGGTGGGTGAGGTGTCTTGCCCAAGGACAGCGTGACAGTGTACTGTGCACCTGCGGGAGCTGGGATTCAAACCCTCGACCATCCGATCATGAGACACCCCACTCTGCCATCTGCGCCCCTGTCGCAATATTTACTCACAGTGGCCCTCATTTATCAAACTTGCATACGGTGAAATCAGAGCGTATGTGGGTGTACGAAAAATCACCGCCTGTTTTGGCATTTATCAATCTGAGCCACCGTACACCTGGCGTACGGTGGCTCAGATCCTACACCAAGTCAGGAGGTGGAACATGATACACCAACTTAACTAAACACTAAACAGCAGGAAGAAGAAGAAGATCTTTCACAGACATGGTCACAAAGCGCTTCACATGAGAGCATTTACATTCACTCCACACTCAGTGATGGTAAACTACGTGAGTAGCTTCAGTTTCCCCTGGGGGAGACTGACAGAAGCGCGTCGCGACTACACACGTCTGCGCCAACGGTCCCTCTGACACACATAGGCTATGCATCTAAATGCACTTTAGCTCTGTTGTTTACCATCAGATCACTGATAAACTTTCCCCTGTGATTTCAAGACGAATTCAAATGATTTTAAAAGTGAGGGTGTCTGTGTCGGGCTGATCCCAGGTCCTGTCGTTCCCCTGTCCACGATGGTCCGCTCCTGCCTACGGAGCCGCCGCCCTGATGGTTCCCTCGCTTTCAAGATATTGACAACATAAATATTTGCAAGAAATGTCACTTGAGACTTAGTCTTTAAACCAGTGCCAGTAAGCCTTACGGTTCTCGGTTATGACTCAATATACTTCAGTGTTCACGCTCCGCCTCCTGAACGCGCTCACACGGTTCCATGGCGGTGATGGTTTGTTTGGGCTGAAATTAGGAGCCTGATTGACTCACGCATGCGCAGTCGAGACGGGCATTGGGCTTATTTTCTAAGGTAAACCTAGTCACAATTTATCGTCAGCTAAAGCTGGGCCCACACTGCAATTTAAGACACGATTTAGAACAAGCCAACTGAATTATCAACACACAGGAGTGTAGGAGCCCGCGATGCAGGTGCTCCCACTGTACAGCAGCTTGGTCTGTCATCGTCCCCTCAAAGAGCGCGTCTACATCAGTTAAATCACTTTGGCGAGGCTAACACATGACGAGTAGCCAGTCCCGGCGTCAAGAGGGGGCGTGAGGGGGCGTCGCCCCCTCACGCGGACTGTCCCGCCCCCTCAGTCAAAATCAGTAATTTTTTTATATATTGTTTTCAGTCTATGATGTGTTCAAAACAACCCAAAACTTGGAAGAAACTGCACTGACTCTAATGAACAGTTTTGGAAATTAAAATTCAGAGTTTCCAGTGGTCCTTGAACCCATCACGCACCTCCCTACTATGTCATCAGTGCATCATCCCGCAATAAGGAGTAGCCTGTAGCCAGCAGCTATATTTTCTGTTCAAAATGGACATTCGCAAATGGCTGAAAAGCGACAAACTACACTATCGGTGTCCCTGCAGCCTGTGTGCAGCTTTCTCATACAATGCACACACGACACAAACAGCTGATGTTTGATAACACAGCACGTCTGTGTCTCTACCGCTTCATTTCTCCTCCGGTTTCAAAACCTGACTCCAAATCCGCAAAGATAGGCCGTGTTTGTGAGCGTGCGAAAACATGTGCGTGTCCCTCATTGGTCAGGGGTGTCAACAGTGTCACAACATCGCAGTACAAGGCTGCTACGAAGCCTTCAACTTGGCTATAGTTCTATCAAATGGAGATAAAAGTCGGCGACACGAAGAAGCGGGACGTATTTCAGTGGATTTAATAAGAAAATGAGACGCGCTCCAAGATGGAGGAGGCGGAGGAGACGGCGGAGAAAGCGGAGAAGCGAGCCGCTAGCGGCGAGGTGAAGCTGAACAGTTCGTCTCCAAACTCAGTAAGTGCCGCTAAACTCTGTTCGCGGTTGAAATGTTGCTTGAAAAGGTGGTTCTCGTCAACGTTTGGTGATATAAAGTTGTGCTGTTCGTGTGGGAATCGCTGTGGCCATGAAATGAGCCGTTTGTGCCGCTGTTTTGACAGAAATGACGAGGGAGGCGCGGCGGTGTTTTTCCGTCTTTATTTCACTTTATTTCGCTTTCTGTGTGTTCACTTCGAGGACGGTAAAATCACCCACGTTTCTCCTGTGCGTCCAAAATCGGGCTTAAAAAATCAAACATGTTTGATTTCCTGCGACTGTAGTCCAGTTGCGTCTGACTGCCGCCCACACGACACGATTCAAACGCGAGTCCAGTCGTGCCCCCCCCCCCCCCGCACTACAAGACACGACTCTGTGTGACTATAAACACGACTCGGGAAGACTCGGCGCGACTGAGAATTGTATCAAAATCGGGCATAAAAATCGTGTAGGGTGTGCTGACCTTAACGTCGTCGCCCCCCCTTGGTTTTCAGCCGCCCCCCCTTCTGTACTGAGCTGGCGCCGGGACTGCGAGTAGCCTAGCTTAAATTAGCTGATAGCCACTAAACATTTGCAGATGTTTGTGTCTGCAGTGAAGTTATCAGCGTGTTGAACCCTCGCTCACCTCTCATCTCGCTCCTGCTCGCTCTGCGTCTCCTCTCGGGGCCTAATGCTGTATTTCCCAATATCATCCGGCCAGCAGCAAAAAAGGGCGTTTTGGTTTGTTAGCGGAAACACCCCCTTCAAAAACAGAAACACCCCCTTCTCCTTATTCGCCTCTGAATTTAAAGTTAACGTTCAGTCTTGATGGTTATTTCAAAATAAAGATACTGTAATCCGTAATAGTCTGAATAAATGTGTGTTAAATGCAGTTGCCTGGTGACAGAACTTTTACTTTCATCTTACATAGCCAATATCGGGAGTTTAATCTAAAATTAGACTACGACCAAGTGGGCTAGACATTGTTCACATTTTTTACGTAGTTCACCCTACGGAGTTAATTAATTCATGTTATAAACGCGAAGATTTATGGAGGCGTCATCTGGCTCGTCATGATCAATACAGCTAATCACGCTCCTTTAGGTTCTATACATTCCAGTATTAAAAAGTACTCACTCATCATTACTCCTTGCCTCAAAGCCAAACTGTTATTATAAACTACAATGAATTTTATTAACAGAACAATAATTTTTTTAGGGCTTTTTTTCTACATAGGGATTTTTAAATGTCATATTAAGTCAACATTTTTCCACTAGAAAACTATATTCAGAAAAAGTCTTTGTACCAAATATATCAACCAAAAAAGGAAACTATACATTGAAACTTGGCTCGAGCCATTCGTTTACAGGACATTATTGACTTTTTTTCATTGGAAACTGTACATCCTCGATCTGATACTTCCCATGGCCTCTGAATTTAAGAACCACCAGAGCCTTCTTCCAGCTTTTGTTTGAAGCAGTTGACAGTTGACGAAGGCGAACCGCAAGCCCGCTGCCCCGGGCCAGATTTGTGTAGAGTACGACTTATAGTTGTCCCATGTCCAGATTCCCCCAGCTCAGCGGCAGGACGTCCCAGCTCCTCCAGAGTTATCTTGGGGCACTTGGTTGCATTTCTGACCAGTGCTCTCCTTGTTCGGTCTGTTAGTTTAGGTGGAAGGCCGTGTCTTGGTAATTTTATCCCTGACCTCTCTGGTGAGCTCCTTGGCCTTCATGATGTTGTTTAGTGACCAATACACTCTGACCATAGCTCTGAGGCCCTCACAGAACAGCTGGAATTATACTGAGAGTAGATTACACACAGGTGGCCTCTATTTAATGGTTAGGGCAAGGTGTGAACATTCTGCAGTCATTAGGAATGTTATAAAGGCAACCTTCAATGAAGGTACTTGATTCATCTTCTGTACTCAGTTGAAGTCTTCGAAGTACAGAAGATGAATCAAGTACCTTCACTGAAGATGGACAACTCCTGTACGACTGAGGACTTACACAGACATTATAAAGGCAATTTAATGCACTCCGGAAATGCTGTATGAATACTTATGCACGCGCCACTTTTCACCCCACAGAATCATGTATCATTTTGCTTTCACTTCACAGTTGTCTGTTACTTGTGTGTGAACTTTCAGTAAAAAATTCAAAATAAAATCTTTACGTTTAGGGTTGTAAACATGACAAAATGTGCAAAAGTTTAAGATGTATTAGTACTTTCTTACCTGTAGAAGACAGACCGTTTTAGCAGAGCTCTTACAGATGGAAGTCTCTCTGTTACAGAGGTCATTCTTAAAGGCTCATGTCTGTGCTTTCCAAAGTGTCTAACAAACACTTCCATGTCCTGGAGCTTGTGCTCCTCAGGCTCCATTCTGTCTGCAGTCCGCCTCATGTCAGTCCGCAGAAGTTTCTTTCAATCCATATTTACTCCTTTGTTTTGTTTTTGTCGCATCTACGAGGTCAAACGGGCACATCAGTCTCGTGCTCGTTTGACACGTGTGAGAACCTCACTGACCGCGGCACAGGTGGGGTCAGCCAACGCGTCTCTGATTCTGACCTTGTTCTTTTACTGCTCTGGAGCCAGGAGAGCAGAGTCAAGTGTTTGTATTTGAACCGAGCAGCGATGGTTGCGTTTCACACACTCCGGGATCCGCTTGTTTGTGGACGAGCAGCACGTTGAGTTGTTTACGCATGGCGCTTTTCACTCATTAAACTCAAGGGTTTATGGGTAATGTAGTCTCTGCTCACGGTGGGACGAAGTAGGAAGCGTGCATTGTGAAGAGCGCTCTGAAAAGCAGCTAAAGGATTAAAACAGATGTGCAGATGAGCGTACGCTAAAAGCACGTTCTTGGCGCACGGAGAGGTGGCGGTACTGAGCACCGGCGCGCACCGGCCCACTTAAAGCACTTCCTCGTCCCCGTTGTCTTTTCTGTCAGCGTAGTATTTACTCTCACGGACAATTAATGAGTAAAAAAACGTAACATGCCAGGACACCTGCAGTGGCGCTTATGGCCTCTAGGGGCACGAGTTACTTGGTACTGCTTCAAACTGTTTTGGAGTTCGCCTGTTGATTTGGCTGAAGATGGTCATTTACAGTGAGATATTTATTTTCATGTTTCTGCTCTACCGCCTGAGCCACATCCCACCTGAAGCTACAAATACAAAAGGTTAACCATGAAATGACTGATTACAAGTCGTACCTGCCAAGAGGGGATTTTAACCTCTTAACCCCCACCTGAACTGAGCACATTGTCCAGTTTGGCTTTACCCAAATCTAAAAGCTTCTGGAACAAAGTGTCAAAATGGCGACACAAATGAGACAAAGAAGCGATGAAAACGCAATTAAAAAGCCAAAAAAAACGGCAACAGACAAGTGACAACAACGTGACAAAAAAGCGATTAAAAAGTGACATAATGTGATGATTTAGGTGAGTTTTGTAGGTCTTAGCTTTCAAATGAGGCGTTACTCTGGCCAATCGCTGTGATCTTATGGATTTGGGTAAAGCTAAACGGTTGTGGCGGGGGTTAGAGGTTAAACTTTCCGTAAACACGCGGCTGTAGGTGGACCCGGACCCCCGGGACCCCATACCCGCCCATGGCCCCGCCCCTAGCCCCGCCTCAGACGCACAGTCAGCGCAGACCCAAACCCCGCCCCGCTCACTCTGGCAGTCTCCGTGGCTCACGCTGAGAGCGCACCGTGAGCCCCGCGCGCGCAGCCTGCCCTACACCCCGAGCACACGGACAGCACCGAGGAGCGATGAGGCCAACCGCCCACCGGAGTCTGCGGACGGATTCAGCCCCCACCACCACCACCCTCCGCGATGAGTAACGGCGTGGCCGTGCGGCGCAAGAGCAAGGGCCGCCTGGGGGAGCTCAGGAACCGATGGAGTGAGTTTGAACCGGAGCCAAAACCGTAGGATTTCACGTTTCACTCCGAGCGCACGGGATTTACCAGCCCGGGGTTATGCTGTTGGGGAACTTTTCTGCTCCTCTGCGCTTGAGGACGTGCACCTTGCTGCCCTTCGCCCTGAGTCAATATGAATGTTGACTTTAGGGCCAGTGGAAAGGTTGTATCAAGAGCACATGGCACTGGGGTTTACCTGCGCTTCCCAAAAGGTGGTGCGTGGCCTTCGCTGTTGTAACTCCCGGAGATACATTTGTGTGAATATTTCATAAACAAGCCATCCAACTGTGTCCCAAATGTTCAGATCAAATATTGGTTCAACTGGCTAAAATCAGTTTGGAAACAAACAGGACGGACTCTATTCCAATTACCAACGTTCTCTCTCTAAACAAGTAACTGATCGCTGCTTGTTTAGAGACAAAGATGATTGGCAGCAAAGGAATCTGATAGTTAAAGACCCTATACCTGTTTTTTTTTTTTTATTATTATTACAAACAATGAAAGAGGAAGCCACTAAAGTGAGTTGTGTCCAAACTCATTCCTAACTTCCTAACTCCAGTGTGGGCAAAAGGAAAGTAAAGGCATCAGGGAATTCCTCTGCGAGAGCCTCGTATCATGTACGTTCTCTGCCAAAACAAACAGGTCTGTGCTTTGTCCAGGAGGGATGTCAGGATTATTATGACTCTTCAAGATGATTGAAAATTAACCTCTTCTTGAAAAAAGGCTCAAAATAGCGACAAAAAAGTGATGAAAAAAACAACAAAAAACGTGATGACAATGCAAAGAAAAATCTTAGCTCAGTTTTGTAGGTCTTAGCTTTCAAATGAGGCATTATACTGGCCTATAGGCTGTAGGTTCCACGCGCGAAACCTTTAGATTTGGGTAAAGCGCTCGGTTAAGATTAAGGGAGAAAATATCCAGACTTTGTCAAATCCTTAACAGTTCTGTCTAAATGTTCATAAAAAGAGACGAGGCATTTTAATGATTATTCAAAACCTATTGAACATTCAGCCTGTGTTATCGTTTTCCTTCACGCTGTTACCCTTATGTAAAAATAAATAAATAATCATGGTTTTAAAATAATGAATAGCAAGTAGAATATATATATTTCCACAGCAGAATCTTTATGCGAGCAAACAGGAAGTGGAGTAAACCAATCAGCGAAGGGCAGTCAGCGGTGTTATTAGTGGTTCTGAGTTAATATTCCATCAGAATTCTGAATCACAAAACTCCCCTACAGCCGATGTGTTTTTGGTCATTTACCGCTGATTCTAAAAAAGCTCTCTCTCCCGTTCGCCGCTAGCACACTGCTCACGAACACGTGACGATTCTGACGCTCGTTTGTTCGGCAGCAGCGGCAAAAGCGACCGATATAACCGCGTATAAAATCTACAGAGGGGATCATTCTGAAAGCTGGGCTATAGAATATACTGTAACTATGAGCTATGGTGTGAATGTTTTCAACACAAATTCTATGATTAGATATTCCTCTTATCTTGAATTCACTATAATCACAAAAGAGTTTCTAATCAGCTCATTTCCATACGCTCACAGTTTCACTTTCGTTGTTACCGTGACATAACAAACACAGCTGCATATGGTTCTTTGGGGACTCTTCCTTAGTAGAAGTTATGCAGTTATCAAGCGGAAATGGATATGATTGGCTGTCTGCACATTAGATTAATTATTCTTATTAGGCCCAAGCCAGGACACAATCCTGGTAAGGGACTATTGTTCTCCCACGGGTTCTTGTTGTTGTTATTATTATTATTCCGCCTCTAAGATCCTGTTTTTCAGTGCCTTCCCGTGCAAAAGTCCACTCAGAACTTGGCACAGTGATCAGACTCGGCGAAAATGTGCGTGTCAGTGGGCGACATGCACACGCTGAAAACAAAATGGCTCCACAGCGCCCCCTCAAAGTTGACCCCTATTAAAATGAAAACGCGCTTTTTTGGGCCTAGGCCAAACCCACTCAATTGGCACGCCACGCTTGGATGCACAGGGAGTCGGCCATTTTGACTTTCTAGTGGCTTGATAAGTGGCCCGCCCATCCACCGTCAAAATAGCCACATGTGCGAAGAAGAAGCGAACGTGTCCTTCGTCCTCACAGTTCTGTAGGCGCCGCATCTTCTCATTTGTTTAATTTAAATCCTGGACCTGTTCACAAATGCGCTGTTTATCCATGTCAAGGGGGGATACGCCCCTTTTCACCCAATTTCAGTTCGTGCTAGTGGCAGGCCGTGGTATTGCAGCCTGCGGCTCAAAAAGCCCTTTTTGTCATAGACACTCATGTAAAAGGAGCGGCCTGTAAAATGGTCCACAGGGCATCTGGAGTTTCAGACTAAGGCTAATATATTTCTTAAAAATTACAATTTTTAGGACATATACTTTTTTTTTTTCTTAAAAAAATTGTAAAGCATCCAAAATAATTTTTTTAAAGTTTTCCAATGGTGTGACGTCACCAGGCCTGTGGACGTGCTCGTGCCTCATGAACGAGCACAGGTTTTCTCCGTGTGATCCCTGCGGTCTGAGAGCCAAACCATTGATTCAAACAAATAATAAACGGGAATCTACGGCACTGAACTAAGATAAACGCTAAGAAGCACCTCAAGTAAATGTTTTTTACTCAGTACTAAAATGTATTGCGAACCTACACATGGCGGGCGTGTGTTTTAAAAATTAGGCTTATAGCTAACATGAACAACAACAACAATAAACTAATGAAGACGTGATAGTTTCCTGATTAGGCTGCACGCTTTTGAAAATAGCTTAAATGTTTGACGGAAAGCAACGTAATGAAAAGGACAAAATAAATCGGTTTTAAGCGTAAGGTCAGGTGACCTCTTTATGATGGACAGTTCGTGAATCATAACCTTTAGTAAAGTTTGATCAGAAACAGAAACAGCACAATATACATGGCTGACAACAGAATCATTGTTCATGTCGACAAACGCACTTGTAACTCAATGTTTCACTTCTTAACTTTTGAACATGGCTACTTACATTAACTTATAGAACACGTTTGTAGTGCTCCTTCTTTGTATTCAGCCAAACAATTCTAGTAGTGAGTTTATATTAGCAAACAAAGTGAAGTAAAAACTCGATTTCTATCATTTTTATCACAATAACCAGGCTGCCAGCACTTACGGAACTTCTCGGAAAAGTGGCCGAGCGAGAGTACATTAGCGCGGCTACATACGTTCCAAGGGCCACTGTAAGCTCCGGTTGTACAAGAGCGGAGAAACTTAGCTTATTTGGCCCCGCACTGACAAACTGACCCCCCAGGTCATCTTAACATAGTAGCTTATTCGCCTGAAATGGCCTTAAACATTCATTTTGTATTTAAAGAACGATGATATTAAGAGATTTGATACGGCTTAATGGCGCCCGCTCCGCTCTGAGGCTTCGTCGACAGCTGTGCGCGCTCACGCTGCCTTCCCCGTCTTGAGCCTAGATACAGGTGACGAAACAGGAGTCACTGAGCCCAACTATTGAAAGAGATAGGAGCTGAGACATCAGGCCTCTTCCATTTAATTTACTTCAATGATCCATGTCTTTGAAAATATAAGACTTGTCCAACTTTGGTGAATTACTTGGTCAAGTAATAACTTATGGTACTTTAGTAAGACTCTTATTGTGAAAGGGTCAGACAGCGACAGAGCGCTGTATCACAGCACCTTCACGTCATGAGAGAGACGTCTCAGAAAAGATGCCAAACAGCAACAGACACGAACAACAAGCCTTTACCAAACTTAGTGTTACTATTTTACTTTTATTGTCTGGAGTTTTATTGTTTATTAATGTATAGTTAGTATAGAGCTAGTCTAAGTTCTAAGTCTATTTTTGCTTTGTTGATTATCACAAAGTTGAATAAATTAGTATATTAATTCAATATTTTTCTTCTTTTCAGTGTGTAATTTAAGTTACTTTAGTTAATATAAAAAAATCATGATAAAATCGAAATCGGGAGTTTATAATTCAAAAATCGTGATATTCTATTTTTGTCATATCGCCGACCCTCATGCTCAAACCTAAATTAGATGAGCGCGGAGCGTTTCATAAGATAATTATCATTTCTGCTGTGATATATGTGGTGGCTGTGTAGCTCCATAGGTAGAACACTGGTTTTGCAACCATGAGACTGCTGGATCAACCCCAACCATGACTCTTTATTTTTTTTAATAAACTTTTAAACTTTTTTATTTGTAACTATTTGGCAGGTGTTGCTCGTGCCAGGGTAGGGGCCTTTTACATGGGCCACTGTACACGTACATGTATATTAGGTACCTCCGGGTGCTCTTGTATTTGCTGAACACTGAGTAACAGCTTTACAGGTTTGGCGATATTTATTGAACCAATTTGTAATCATGGCAAATTCGCCCGTAAGCCTAAAGCTTCGAGTGGGTGCTCCAGCCCTGCAGTACCCACGGAATCGGTGCCTATACTACAAATAGAAGTACGCAAAAAGGACTTCTGTGGAATTTGGCACACATCTGTCCAGATGCTGTTTTGCCTGCTGGCTTCTCCCGAGTATTGCAGTTCACTGGCCATAGAAGGTATTTCAACTATAGAACGAGTGAAAAGCACCGCTGCGGCGAGCGTGAGGCCGGGGCCCTGAGGCTGAAGCAAGAGTGAGCCGGCACCAGAGATACCTGGGGCAAGAGTAAGGCCGGAGTCTGACGAAGGCAAGGCGAGAGTGGGCCGGAGCAAGAGTTAGCAGAGAGCACACAGGTTGTTTGTGAGGCCGAGGGGAGAGCAGGTTTGGGCGAGAGTGGGGGCGGTCGCAAGGGCGGGCTGCGCCAGGGCCTACATCTCCGCTTGCGGCCCTAATTGGATTTATTTTCTGTACCTATAACACTGCCACGCAGGAGAGCCTTTGGTGAGGAGGAATGCAGTGTTTCTCATCTCGCACAGTCCTGTGTTGGGGCTTGTTGAGGGGCCCAGGGCTGTTCTCACTCTGCTGTTGCTAAATGACTGTCAATGCAATGCCACATCAAGCTTATACCAGTTCAGTATTCGGCCTTCAGTAAAGCTGCACATATTCACATGCAGTTTTACATTCGTCGACAGCCGTTTCAGACGACGCAGTTTCTTTCCAACTCCTCTCAGTCAGCATCGTCCAACTAAAGGGTTTTATTCCATTAATCCTTCACACGCATCCTGGATGTCCTTGACGCTACGCACAACTTGAACTGAGCTTTGGCGTTACTCACCTCGCTTTGAATCATTCTCAGTCTTTTCTTTCTCATCACATTTCACAAAGACCACATGGTACATTCACAGGCATCGATATCAATTCTTCTGATTGGTGTCTCATTAAATCCACTATAATCACAAAAGAGTTCCTAAACAAGGCAAGGCAAAGCATGTTTATTTATACCACACATTTCGTACACAAGGAAACTCGATCTGCCTTACAAAAGAAGATGTGCAAAACTACAATCAGGTTAAAAGAAGGCAAAGCACATACAGGTGCATAAAAGTACATAAAAGTTCATGTATTTCTGTAATTCAACTTAAAATGTGAAACTAATATATGATATAGACTCATTACGTGCAAAGTGACATATGTCAAGCCTTTATTTGTTATAATTTGGATGATTATGGCTTACAGTCCATTTTCAAAATATTCTAATTTTCTGAGATTTTTAAATTGGGGGTTTTTACAAGCTGAGGTCGATGTTTTGGATGTCAAGCTTCTCCAAATACCGCTGTTTTGTGCTTGGTCTGAGCTTGTTCCTGTGAGGTCCCTTTTCTTTCGCCTTATCTCTTTGCATTGCTTTACTTTCTTCCTTTTCTTTGTCCTATTCGTAGATCCGTCTCTGTCCTGCCGAAAAATTAAATGTGCAAAAATGTAAGTGTTCGGTAATGTGAGGCATGAGTGAAATTCTGGGGGCGTGTCTCTGGTGTGCTACCATAATGGCCAACCAGCTCAGAGCCCCCCCAAATCAACCCAACTTGGCACGTGACTCCTCACTCTCAATAGCCAGAGACCTCAGTCCTTATCTGTCGTTTAGCCTCGTGGCTAGGCCTTGAAGGGAAAGTGTTCACAGCATAGGAGGGATAAGCGGTCTAGCTGCTTCAAACCTCCTCCCAGGGGGAAAAGAATTATTCTGGTATTATTATTCTTAATTTATAATTGTTTAGCTTTTACTTGGTCTCAACATTAGTTCATTTCTCTCCAGAGACGGTAGCTCCCTTCACAGTTCATCCCTTTTCCTGACAAAATATAGTCCACCATCTTTTGTCCATCACCTCCGAAATGAAAAACAACACATGGGACGCAACAAACCTGCAGCGGCTAACGGAAGCGGAACACATGGCACTGTGTTCCAGCTCGGATCACAAGGTTATACAGATTTGAGCTATGAAAGTGCACGGTGTTTTACAGGGTGTGGAGATGAAGGAACCCTATACATATTACTGATGATTGTTTTATAAAAGGCTGACTAATGTTGGGGAATTTATAAAAGTCTTACCCTCTCAGATCAATAGTTTGTCAATTAAACCTTTGCAGATTGGTTGTAGTGCCAGGCGACGGCGACAAAAGTTCAACATATCTCAACTTTCTTGTAAATAAAATAAGTTAAATGAAACTAGGTTTGAGGACCTGAACCTATACGACGGAGTCTGAATGTGTGGAGTTTTATGACCATATTCTCCCGATGTTGTTGCATCTACAAAGAGTTCACTGATGTGTTTAAACCATCACTGTCCTGAAATCAAAATGCTCCCGTACAGTCAGTCTTATAGATTTATTTCTGCTGCAAAATTTCAGTCAGACTGAACTTGTGAGTGTTCAGGAGCTCTTTTTTTTACGGCCCTGTTGCTTCCTTTGTGTGCCGACTTTAAACCGCTCTTCAAAACACTGTTAGAGATTAAGGACCGGTGTAATCCGAGTGTTTGTGTGCTGCAGGTGAGCAGCCCCGAGGAGCCCTCATCTCTGACGCCTCTGGGAAACGCGGTCAGTACCTGTTCTCCACGGTCACTCGTTCCCCTTATTTGCTACTGTTATTGTTACCTGTCTCTCCGGCAGGCCCTAGCCCTCCAGCTGAAGATGTGGCGAGTCGGCAAGGCGCCCTCAAACGGGTCAGCGCCATGTTCTCCTCCTTCCGCAAAGGAAAGAAAGACCGTGAGTAAAACCGTAACTGCCGTAGGTTACTGACATAAATATGAGGAAAAAATGTGTTTGCAACTTTTCTGTATTTATATAAACTTTACGATAAAAAGAAAAAAGGCTGTAGGAGCTACTAAAGTGCAGATGTTGTTGAGCGAGTAGAATGAAAATCTCCTTTGGAGAAAACGGCCCTAAAGTTTGCCAGTGAAGGGCATTTATTGGGCGGCACGGTAGCGCAGCGGTTAGCACATGTGCTTCACAGCTAGAAGGTCCCGGGTTCGATTCTCACCTGGACGGGGCCTTTCTGTGTGGAGTTTGCATGTTCCCCCCGTGTCTGCGTAGGTTTCCTTCGGGTACTCCGGTTTCCCCTACCACTAAAAACATGTACAATAGGCCAGGATGAATGATGTGTGTGAATGTATGGAGGTGGTCAGAGGGACCGTTGGCGCAGATGTGTGCAGTCGCGACAGCGCTTCTGTCAGTCTCCCCCAGGGGAAACTGAAGCTACTAACATAGCTCATCATGCTTTGTGACCATGTCTGTGAAAGGCACCATATAAATAAAGATCTTCTTCTTCTTATTATTATTTGTATTACGCTTTCCACGGGCAGTCACCCAAAGCTCTTCACACTAGGGAAGAGCTTTGTGTCAGTGTGACTCGGACCACTGCTAAGATCTCATGAAGACCCATTATGATTGTAGTACAAGTCAACTCACATGTCAGGAGTTGTGTCTGAGTTTATTCCACCTCTCTGTACAGGGTCCAAGGAGCCAGAGCTACTGGATGCCCCGGGCCCCCCGTTGGAGGGTCCGTCCAGGCAGCAGCGCTACGTCAGTGGAGAGTACTTCTTCGAGTACCTGGTGGTGGTCAGTCTGAAGAAGAAGGGCAGCAGCTACGAGCCGCAGATCTCCTTCCAGTTCCCCAAGGTCTGGGCAGGCCATCTAGGACTCTTTATTTATTTTACTTGCAGTTGAATTTTGAAGTTTATTTTATTTTATTTTAAATCTTCCCTTCAGAGTTTTTTTTAACCTTTTACAACTAAGAAAGATAAAAGTATATAAAAATAATATAAATAATGACAAACAGGGAGAGGGGAGGGATAGCCTACCCCCCTGGGTGAATGGGTCAGGCCATTCACCCTTCCCCCTTCCACACACTTGCCAGCCCGAACCTGCCATAGCACCCCAGGCCAACTAGGACTTTTAAGTGCGATTTACAGCAGAACTCTAATAACTTTGTTCCATCTTAGTCTGATTTCTCCAGAGAACAGCTCAGGGCAGTCTTGTCCTGAAGTCATTGAACGGTAGGAACTGCTCGCAATAGGTTCAAGGCTTGTGCAGAATAAAGCCTTGGCATTAAAACCATGTAGATGTACTGGTGAAACCGTTGGCTACGCTTCACACAAACAGTATGAGCTACAACACTATTACTTCAGTAAATACATTTAGAACAGTTAGAAAATGGACATTGCACATGTTAAGTGCATCTCCCTCAGCTCCATTGAACACCGCCAGGGATCAGGAACAGGCCACCGTTCTTCCATTCTGAGATCTGTTCTTACTGAGCTTAGACGAGTTGATCCTGTCTGCTCTTTGTGCCCGTGGAAGAGCTTGGTTGCTTCTAACTTCACCTCGTTTGGAGCTATAGGAAGGATATACTGGGAGAGGCCAAATGCTAACAACATCTTTGGTTGTTTTGCTTGACTGAGGGCACACAGAAAGACCAGACAGGTACGCATCAACTCGTCTAAGCTCAGGTAAGAACAGATCTCAGTGTGGAAAAACGGTTGGCCTGTTCCTTTGAGCGAAGTAGATCTGTACAGAAAAGACCTCTCCGTCAGTCACATTGGGCTGTGTAGATGCTCTCCAGATACAGTCGGCGTTCTCCAGGTATGCTTCTCTGATTTGACAAATGTATATGATACTTCTCCCAATCAGAGTTCCACATTTACATGCTTTAGGGCAGGGCTAGGCAAGTTTGGAAGGCCGATTTTCATCATCGTCAAAACATCAAGGGCCGAACCTTCCCATAGTAGCCTAAAGTAAAAAACTTTTTCTGCAAATCCCATTGTTTTAAATCAGTCGTTCTCAAGTGGTATGGCTTCAAGACCCACCATTACCCTAGGATGACCCAAATAAAACTGTGCCATATATCGTATAAAATATTGTATTTTCCACATAAGTTTTTATTGAACAAGCAGTAGCTATGCTTTTAAGAGATCAATTCGATTCATTTTAACAGACTCCCGTGTGTTTCCATGCAGTTTCAGATGGAAAATATTGAAAAAAAGTTCCATATAGGCTTGCGACCCACTGAAAATGGTTCCGCAACCCACTTTTGGGTCCTGACCCACCAGTTGAGAATCACTGTTTTACATTATACAGTATTTGACCAAGTGGGATGTTTTGGAGGGACCTTTACTGGGGAACTGTCGAGGTCTAATGACTGTTCTTTCAGAGAGATGGAATGGGGCGGTCCCAGAAAGAGGAGGAAGAGAAGACGCTGAAGGCCATCACACTCTTCTGTTTTCCAGAGGGCATTAACTGGGCTCCTCTGACTGAGTACCACAGGTACCCCCACACACATGGGCCTGTTGCTAAAATGGATATCTTTTGGTTTTCCGAAGTGATGGTGTTCCATCCACACACAAATGACTGCTCATGTTGAGGACTGGACTTGTTTCCGTTATTATTACGTCTAAAAGGAGATGCAGTAGCTCCTAGATGTTGCATCAAACATGTCTGGAACCTGTGACTGCAGCTCTGATTCTACTGTCAGAACAGCTCTTACCACCGCTCATGGACCAAGTGTTTAAACCAATCTGGCTAAGCTAAATCTTACTCAGGATTTTAAGATAATGATTTGCATATTTAAAACGGGAAAAAGTCATAAAATAATCCATACTTTTTCAAAGTTGTAGACAGATGGTCACCAAACAGCAGCATGGTTTCTTACTATGGACTGTGCTGCAGTTCCACAGTTAAACATGTTTGATCATTCATCATTTGCAATGTTGCAAGATGATTGTGCAGCTCCCACTGATTTGTTCTTAGTCCATATGGTGAGTTTGAGCCAATAACTGGACAGTATTGGTTTTATAGGTTTTATATTTGCTGACAACAAGCTCTGTCTGATCGGCCCCTCTCTGATTGGCCTCTGTCTGATCGGTCCCTCTCTGATTGGCCTCTGTCTGATTGGCCCCTCTCTGATTGGCTTCTGTCTGATCGGCCCCTCTCTGATTGGCCTCTGTCTGAGCGACCCCTCTCTGATTGGCTTCTGTCTGAGCGACCCCTCTCTGATTGGCTTCTGTCTGATCGGCCCCTCTCTGATTGGCCCCTCTCTGTGGCCTCTGTCTGCTCGGCCCCTCTCTGATTGGCCTCTGTCTGAGCGACCCCTCTCTGATTGGCCTCTGTCTGATCGGCCCCTCTCTGATTGGCCTCTTTCTGATCGGCCCCTCTCTGTGGCCTCTGTATGATTGGCCCCTCTCTGTGGCCTCTGTCTGATTGGCCCCTCTCTGTGGCCTCTGTCTGATTGGCCCCTCTCTGTGGCCTCTGTCTGATTGGCCCCTCTCTGATTGGCCCCTCTCTGTGGCTCCTGTCTAATTTGCCCCTCGGGGCCCCTGTGTTGTTTCAGTGAGACCTTCTCCTTTGTCCTCACTGAGATCGATGGAAGCCGGAGGAACGGATACTGCAGGAGACTGTTGGTCAGTACATGTACCTCTGTGGGGGCCCGAGGGCCATGTAGACCTTTGTGGGGCCCTTTCTGAGCGTTATAAACGGGACCATTTACACCTTTGTGGGGCCCTCTGTGGGCGGTATAGACGGGACCATTTACACCTTTGTGGGGCCCTCTGTGGGCGTTATAGACGGGACCATTTACACCTTTGGGGGGCCCTCTGTGGGCGTTATAGACGGGACCATTTACACCTTTGGGGGGCCCTCTGTGGGCGTTATAGACGGGACCATTTACACCTTTGGGGGGCCCTCTGTGGGCGTTATAGACGGGACCATTTAGACCTTTGGGGGGCCCTCTGTGGGCGTTATAGACGGGACCATTTACACCTTTGGGGGGCCCTCTGTGGGCGTTATAGGCGGGACCATTTACACCTTTGTGGGACCCTCTGTGGGCGTTATAGACGGGACCATTTACACCTTTGTGGGGCCCTCTGTGGGCGTTATAGACGGGACCATTTACACCTTTGTGGGGCCCTCTGTGGGCGTTATAGGCGGGACCATTTACACCTTTGTGGGACCCTCTGTGGGCGTTATAGACGGGACCATTTACACCTTTGGGGGGCCCTCTGTGGGCGTTATAGGCGGGACCATTTAGCCCTTTGTGGGACCCTCTGTGGGCGTTATAGACGGGACCATTTAGCCCTTTGTGGGGCCCGGGGGCGATTCAATACATGGCTAGTCACAGTCCTACTGCAGTACCATATTGAGGCCTGTATCGGCCAAACTCTAGTGGAGCTGATTTCCTTCAGCTCCAATGTAAATGTAAATGATCAGGTGCCTTGAACTGACAGAGGTTTTCTTCTTCTTCTTCTTTTTCTTGCAGCCCAGCGGGAAAGGAGCTCGCCCTCCAGAGGCCTACTGCATCATCAGCCGCGTGGCCTGTTTCGGCCTCTTCTCTAAGGTGACCATGAACAGCACATATACTTTGGGCTGTTTTTAGCATAAAAGGCTTTATCTTTAAAGGGGAAAAAAAGATTAAATTTCAAAAAACTTGCAATACATTTTGTTCTAACTTTATGACAATAGTATTCTATAGCAAAAGTTTCAAATTGGTAACACTACATTTATTCACCTGAAGCGTCCCACCTGGAATCCATTATATTGCCTGGTGATGTGTTAAAATGTAGTTCTGCGGGACAGAGGTTCAATTTGTATACAGTGTATATAAAAAAGTTGCAATTAAAGCGGTTTCAGCTTGAATCGTGTCCCTACTTAATTCACAAACAAAAACATTACTTTTCAGTCTTCATCATTGACTTTCCTCTTTTCAAATGTAATGTAACTCTCTTGTGTGTACGTGTGCTTAGATTTTCGATGAGGTGGAGAAGCGGCGGCAGATCGCCATGGCGATGATCTACCCGTTCATGCAGAAGCTGCGCGAGTCTCCGTTCCCCGCCCCGGGACACACTGTGGAGATCAAGAGCTTCATCCCGGAGTCGGGCACTGAGGTCAGGATCACTCGGCCGGCAGGGGCATGGACGTTTCACTCCATTCCTGGAGACTGAAAGTATCTCGATATCGAGATACTTTGAACCTTTCTTTAAAAGTAGCAGATGATTCATGTCAGGATCGGTTTGAAGATTTCCTGGTGCAGTTCCACGGAATAGACACTTATCGGAAAGGCCACAGGTCAGAGGGGGCGGTACCCTCTCCAGATCATTATTACATCCATAGCTAATCAACCGCTAAGGCTCCTGTCGCTCACACTTTGAATATGGCTGGTAATCGGACAGCGAGCTTTGTTGTGTTTGTAAAAAAGTATGAGCTGCTAAACTTACAGTAATATATCAGAACATATTCATACGATGCATCCAGGAAAGCTCCTTCACTTTCTCCACATTTTGTCCCGTTCCAGCCTTATTCCAAAGTGGATTCTGCTCATGAGCTGAAGTGTGTAGTGTGAGTGTAAAAGTGAGTGTTGGGACGTGTCCGGGCCTGTCCCGCCTGCAGACACACCCTCCTCCTGCACTGCACTGCACTGGCTGCTGTTGGGGCCTGCCTGTCTTCTGCACTTGTCCTCGGGTTGGCCTGTCAAAGGTCAGGGTGGTGCTGCCGTGTGAAGCCTGGAAGTATCTACACTAGCATCAGACTCTGACTAAATGTGCTGCGATATCGAGGTTATTGCATTATTTCTCATTTACCTAAAGAAATACTTTGTATGTTCACTTAGTAGTAGGGGTGTAACGGTTCAGCTATCTTACAGTGTGGCTGCTTTTGAAATACAATTGCTTACATGTTCATTATTAGGCAGTATTTATCAGTATCAGTATGAAATTACTCCGTATGAATATGCAGAACAAAATAGAAACATAAACCATAGTGCTCTTAAAGGTGCATTATGCGATGTTTTATGGGGGGGGAAAAGTTGTTATTTGTGCTTATTTGACCTTGTAGTGACCCAGCAGCTGTATGCCTTTACACTCCGTCCCAGTGATCTTTACCATGCTCCAGGATCCATTGTTTTGGAGGTTTTCTGGTGCGGGGTAGGGTTGGGCGATGTCCCTTAATTGGCATTTGACGATGTTTACAGTGAACCATCGTCTCTCATTATAAGCATTTTTGAAATACATTTACATAGCCTATATATAGGCTGCATTTTATTTATGTGAGATTGCAGGATAAATGTATCGATCTGAACAGAGTCATGGAACACAAATTTTGCAATAGAAATGCGTTAAAACTCGTGCGTAAAAGTCTCAGAGGAGAACGACTTATTCAGAGCAAGGCAAGGCAAGTTTATTTGTAGAGCACAATTCATACACAAGGCAATTCAAAGTGCTTCACAGTTGCATAAAATTACAAGAAAACGGATCAAATCAATCATTAAAACATCAACATAAAGTTAATCAATTACAGTAAAAGGCAAGAGTGCAGATAAAATACTTTCAGTTTTCATCTGCTCGGGTAAAAAGAGCTGTTTTCAGCCTGGATTTGAACATTGTCAGAGTTGAGGCCTGTCTCACATCCTCATGAAGACTGTTCCAGACTTTAGCTGCATGAAACTGAAACGCAGCCTCACCGTGTTTAGTCCTGACTCTGGGAACCACCAGGAGACCCCTCCCTGAAGATCTCAGGGCCCGAGATGGTTCATACGGCTCTAACATGTCAGATGTACTTTGGTGCTAAACCATGAAACGACTTGTACACAAGCAGAGCTGTTTTAAATTCTATTCTCTGAGTGACAGGAAGCCAGTGCAGAGACCGGAGCACTGGACTAATATGGTCATATTTCCTGGTTCTTGTCAGGACTCGAGCAGCAGCGTTCTGGATGTTCTGCAGCTCTAACAGCTCGTTTAGAAAGGCCAGTGAGCAGCCGTTACACTAGTCTAACCTGCTGGAGACAAATGCATGGATGAGTGTCTCCAAGTCTGGTTTTGACACTATTCCTCTGATCTTAATGTTTTTCAGATGGTAAAAAGCTGATGATGTCATTGCTTTGATGTGGCTGTTTAAGTTCAGGTCTGAGTCCATGATTACTCCTAGATTTCTAACCTGATTTTTTGGTTTTAGAGAGAGAGACTCAAGGTGACTGATAACACTTTGTCTTTGTGTCTGTGGGCCAAAAACAATGATCTCAGTTTTGTCTGAGTTTAGTTGGAGAAAGTTGTTTTGCATCCACAAACTGATCTGTTCGATGCAGTGACAGAGAGTATCTACAGGCCCATGTTCACCTGTATCAGTGACAGAGAGTATCTACAGGCCCCTGTTCACCTGTATCAGTGACAGAGAGTATCTACAGGCCCATGTTCACCTGTATCAGTGACAGAGAGTATCTACAGGCCCATGTTCACCTGCCGTCAGTGACACGTAGATCTGAGTGTCATCTGCGTAGTTGTGGTACGACACATTGTTGCTGTTTATTAGCTGACCCAATGGAAGCATGTACAAGTTGAATAAGAGGGGTCCCAAGATTGACCCCTGGGGGACTCCACAGGTCATGGAAATTTTGTCTGAGACACAGTTGCCAATTTCGACAAAGTACGTCCTATCCTCCAGATAGGACTTGAACCAGTTTAGCGCAGTACCAGAGATTCCCACTCAGTTTTCTAACCTGTGAAGTAAGATCCCGTGGTCCACTGTGTCAAAGGCAGCGCTCAGGTCCAGCAGAACTAAAACTGAGACCTTACCTGCGTTGGTGTTCATACGGATATCATTGGTCACCTTGATCAGAGCTGTCTCAGTGCTGTGGTGGGGCCTAAATCCTGACTGGAAAGTATCAAACACATTGTTAGATAGGAGAAAGTAAGTGAGCTGTTGATATATTACTTTCTCTAGGACTTTTCCTAAGAATGGCAGGTTTGATATGGGCCGGTAGTTGTTCAGTATCTTGGGATCAAGGCTGCTCTTCTTTAGAAGAGGCTTAATGACCGCGGTTTTCAAAGCCTTTGGAAATGCTCCCGTCTCAAATGAGATGTTAACTAACTGAACAAGTTGTGGTAACAAGCTGGTCAGTACAGACTTCAGAAATCTAGTGGGCAATTCATCAAGGCAGCATGTGCATGAACTCAGACCGGAGATAACCTCTTCCATTGCTTTGTCAGTAACAGGTGTGAAATGTGTCAGCTCAAGGTGTTTATCTGGTGGCAGGGTTGCTATTTGTGTTGTTGAAGTTCTGGCATTTTAAATGCCTTGGACTTTGTCATAAAAAAATATTGCAAACTCATTGCACTTAGATGTAGAGATTAGTTCTCAGGGCAGTGAAACTGGAGGGTTAGTTAATCTGTTCACTGTGGAAAACAGAACACGAGAATTGTTTCTGCAGTTTGCGATGATTTTAGAGAAGTACTTCTCCCTTTCTCCACGCAAAATCTGGTTGAACTCACAAAGCACTTCTTTGTATATCTCAAAATGAACCTGGAGCTTTGACTTGCGCCATTTCCGTTCGGCTTTTCGGCACTCCCTTTTCTGTGCCCTGACCGAAACTTCACTTCTCCAAGGTGCCTTTTGTCTATTGTTAACCATTTTAACCTTGACAGGAGCAATAGTATCCAAAACATTTAAGACACTTGATGTGTAAGAGTCCAACAGATTATCAACATTAGAACATGGAGGATTTTCAAATCTGATCATTTCCATAAACTGTGTCCTCGTTGTATCATTTATGTGTCTTCTTTGAATAACTCCAGGCCCAGCCTCTGGTTTGGGTGTAACAGACAGGTCAAAGAAGACACAAAAATGATCAGACAAAGCAACATCAACAACATTCACATTTGATATATTAACACCTTTTGTAATGACTAGATCTAGAGTGTGGCCTTTGTTGTGAGTCGCTTCACTCACGTGCTGAGTTAAACCAAACATTTCAAGAACAGCTCTAAATTATCTTGCATGCCTGTCATTGGTCACATCCACATGCACATTAAAATCACCTGAAATAACTAAACAATCAAAATCAGTCAATATAAAAAGTAATTCAATAAAATCTTCAATAAAACAATCCTGTGGTGGTTTGTAAATAGTCATATAAAGTATGGAAGATTGTTTTATCTCCATTTTGAAAGACACATACTCAAATGATTGAAAAACCCCAAATGACAATTTGTGGGTGACTATTTTGTCCCTGAATATGGCACAGACACCCCCGCCCCTTTGGTTTTGGCGTGTTTCAGACACAACATTGAAATTTGATGGACTACACTCAATCAAAACTGCGTTTCCAGTGTTTTTGTCAAGCCATGTTTCAGTTAAAAACATAAAGTCTAGATTATAAGAGGAAATAAAACTATTTATTAAAAAGGACTTGTTTTTTAATGATCTGACATTGAGTACAGCATGTTTGAGATTTATCTGTGTTTGAGTGGATGGAATCTTTTTGCAAGGGATATGGATTAGAGTTCTTTGATCGGACGGTCTGACTGTCCCTCTCTTATCTAATCTAAGTTGTTTGACAGTACTAATTGTTTCAGAAGAACACACTCCCTCTATGGACCTCTGGTTGGTTTTGAGTTTGGTGTGCATGGTAGCAACGCAGAGGCCTATAATGTCCTAGACAGCAGCAGTGATGCTGCTAGAGATAACAGCTGTGGGCACCGGTGGTGGGGGCCGAGCTGGGGGCCATGCTGCGTCATCTGCTCCTCAATACCAAGGCTCGTATCACACGAATCCAAATGTTAATCGGAGCTTATTATTTGCATTTGCTCCATTTTAACGTAATGTTTAAGAAACAGCCCCTCCTGGAACCGCCACCTTAACGTGGTAGAGGGGCTTGAGCGCCCGAATGATCCTGGAGCTCTGTTGTCGGGGGCTTCGTGCCCCTGGTAGGGTCTCCCAGGGCAAACAGGTCCTAGGTGACGGGTCAAACAAAGAGCGGTTCAGAAGCCCCTTATGAGAGACCAACAGGCCCGGTTAGAACCATGAGGCCGTCCTTCTGTGGACCCACCACCTGCAGGGAGAGCCATAGGGGCTGGTGCAGCTCCAACAGCTGCCCCCACGACCCGGCTACGGACAAGTGGAAGAAGATGGACGAATGGATGGATGGTTTAAGAAACAGTGGGTGAACGGGACAATATTTAGAAGTTTGCGTCAGAGCCTACGTTTTTGAAGCTGCTCCACGCGCCGCCAGTCCGTGAGCTCGTAGCCTCGTACCTCCTGCACCGCCTCTTTCTCTCCTCTCTCGGCCCTTTGTGAGAACATCCGCACCCATGCGCTCTCAGCTCTGATGTGAGATCCATCGCGGCATTTTAAAACTGTTTAATTTCCGTACAAAAATCAAAGCGAAACCACGCAGTGTTAAACTGTAGCTGCTTTCAGAGAGAGAGAGCCCCGCGCGTCAAATAGAGCAGTCAATAAAATAAAAACATACTTTGAAATCTGGGTTTAACCATTATTTAGATTTTGTTGCTGAAATTTTGGCAATTTTGGCAATTTTTCCTTGTGCCTTATTTTTATATGAAAACATAAAATGAAAACATATACTATTCACCTGCAGTGCTTGGCCTTAACCCATTCATTTTGACCCGAAAGCCACTGGAGCCGCAGCCCATCCAAATGGCCCAAAAGCCACTGAAGGGTTTTTGTAAAAATATGAATATGTGGTAATTTTCAGGCTCTTTTTTGAAAGGTACATTTTTGACATTAGGGTCTTTTAAAGGGTGCAAAATTGAAGGATCACACGAGGGTTAAAGGAACTATACAGTAAGTTTAAAAAAGTTAATATTGTGTATTTTCCTCCCCCTACATATGTCCAGCCATGTCATAATGTGTAGAATGAGCCCAGACCTGTTCACCACAACTGCCTCTGAAATCCTGCACTGTCACTAAAAAAGGTGTGAATTCGGGTCTGAAGTGCCGTCATGCACAAGCTTAATATAGAAGCTGCAGTTACGCGTAAGACCTGAGGTGACAGTAGTGAGTATACAATTGACCAACTTGCATCTAGTCCCTTTAAGTAAAACATCAGCAAGGGCTTCAGCCTGATTTAGTCTCTCACAATATTTGAAGCCTACCTTTAAGTGTATTTAAAAAGTTACCCTGGATTAGACTAAATGGCACGAGCCCTCCACCACTTTGACTGTTCTCCAAATGTGCGTGGCTAATTAGCGTGAGCGACCTGTGGCCTTTTTTCTTATATTTATTGTAACTGACTGCAATCAGGCCAATACAGTGACAGAGAAACTGCCCCATGTCCTCCTCAGATCATCAGGCTGACCCGGCCTCTGGACTCGTGGCTGGAGCATGTGACCTTCTCCACTCTGTTCCAGTGTCTGACTGAGGCCGAGGTGCTGCTGGTCTTCTCTGCTGCTGTTCTGGAGAGACGCATCGTCTTCATGGCCGACGAGCTCAGGTAGGCCTCCCGCCTCGCCCGATTTAGGCAACACGTTTACTTTTACTGGAAAGGTCCGGTGGCCGGGAGCTATAAGGAAGTGCACGTGTTTAAATGCCATGCTCACGTAGAGATAGAAGAAGTGAAGTGTCGATCCTATGTGTGCAGCACTCTGTCCCAGGTGCTCCATGCCGTGGCCGCCCTCCTCTACCCCTTCACCTGGCAGCACACCTTCATCTCCATCGTTCCTCAGATTCTCATAGATGTGGTGATGGCTCCCACCCCATATCTGCTGGGAGTCCAGAAGAGCCAGGTGGATGACATCATCGACACCTCTGATGTGAGGGACACACACACACACACATGCACGCACACACACACTTGTGTTCCTAAACACAGACTTGACGTGGACCAGGGGTTTCAAGTTCATTTGGAGTGGGGGCCAAAACTTGGTCGGGGGTCGCAACAGACTAATTTTTGGTAAATGATAATTTAACCACTTTTATTATTTGCTATAACAAGTAATATACAGTTGATTTGAAAGCCTATACATTTTTATATTTTATTTCCCCATACTTCCATGACCAACAATGTAATGTGACGTAATATACAGTTCTGCTCAAAAGTTTACATACCCTGGCACGCTTTTTCAGAGAATACAAAATGTTATTTTTCACTCATAGTTAGTGGTTGTGTGAAGCTATTTACGGTCAAACAACTGAAATTACTCTTTTTAAATTATAATGATAATTTAAACATTTAAACAAAATGACCCTGATCAAAAGTGTACATACTTCAGTTCTTAATACTTCAGTTTTTAATACTGTGTACTTCCCCTTTAATATCAATGACAGCTTGAAGTCTTTTGTGGTTGTTGTGGATGGGCCTCTTTATTTCCTCAGACGGTAAAACTGGCCATTATTTTTGGCAAAAATTGTCCAGTTCCTCTAAATTCCTGGGCTGCACATTTGAGCTCTCCCCACAGTGGTTCAATGAAATGAAGGTCAGACTGAGATGGCGGCACCTTCACTTTATTCTGCTGGAGACAATGAGAGGTCAACATAGCCTTGTGCTTTGGATCGTTGTCATGTTGGAACGTCCCATGCGCCGCTTCCATGCTGATGAGACACTTTTCCTCCAGTATTCTTTAATAACAGCTGCATTCATCCTGAAATCAGTTTTTGACCAAGTCCCCTGTAGCTCAAACCTCCCCAAAGCATCAGTGATCCCCCTCCATGTTTCACTGTAGGACCGTTCATCACAGGCCTTGTTGACGCCTCCAAATGTTTATGGTGGTGGCCAAAAAATCTTTTTTTTTGCCTTTTTCTGAGATCTGCATTTGTGGTTTCTGTCCCACATTTTTTTACTGGATGCTTTTGTACGTCTTTGCCGTGTTTTTATGTGGATCGGCAGATTTCTTTTTGTTTAACTGCAGAGAATCCATAATGGTCCTGAAGAAAGCATCTTATTAAAA
This sequence comes from Proterorhinus semilunaris, assembly GCA_021464625.1. Classification (NCBI taxonomy): domain Eukaryota; kingdom Metazoa; phylum Chordata; class Actinopteri; order Gobiiformes; family Gobiidae; genus Proterorhinus; species Proterorhinus semilunaris. Next base: position 40,903,899 of record CM038347.1, read on the forward strand.
GTAAACAAACAGCAGCTAATGAGCTAAAGACATTTGAGACCTACACTTTTCTTTTTCTGAGACACTGAAGAGGCACCAAGAGCCCCTCCCCACCTGCAGCACAGAGGAGGCGTCACAAGCGGCGAGGAAACAAGGAAGGGACAAACGAGGAGGTATCCGGGCAAGACTTGCAGCTAAGCCACACCTTCCACTGTTCTGGCTGTTCTTGTCCTCCCCACTGCGCCGCCATGCACCGGTGCAGAGCTGATCATTGGTCAATAGCGATGGGCCAAAGTTGCAAACATAGTGAGAACGTGGGACCTCAACAGCCACCTACAACTTTGATTCTTGTGGCGCTAATGTTTGCCATAACATTTGGGTGTAACTTTATGCACATGCTAGCTGAACAAAGAAAGTTCCCACCTGTATCAGGAGCTGCTGCTGTCTCAGCCTTTTGTCTGTGTCTTTGTTGATCAAAGTTTATAGTCGTCTGCAGAAGTGCTGCATCTCCTTCGCTCGGTCCGTTTCCCTCCCCTGGCTTTGCTACATCAGCCGTGTTATCGGCACTACTGCCTCGTGGGGAATGTAGTTCTAATGTGTTAAATGCATTTTATTAGCTGGCCACTTTTAATATAAATAAGAAATCATCTCAATAAGAATATGGCCTCTGGGCCGTCTGGGACCACTGTGAGATCGTCCAGCTCCAGACTTGGGGCATTAAATGGCTGCACATGGGCTGGACAGACTCCCATGGCCAATGGCGATGTAATGTAGAACAACCCTTTTCCTCCAACCAGATTCTTCCTGTGGGGAAGGGGGGAGGGAGAGGTGTGGTGGGGAAGTGTTTTTGTTTGGATCACGTTTTGGCTGAGTCTTGGGACACCAGGCACAGACTAACTAAAGAAAGAACACAATGTAAACGAGGAAAACACTTGAGGCTGCAAAAGGAGAGCAGCACTCTCTGTGCTGCTTGTAATAGACGTAGTGGCGCAGGCACATGGTGCAACATCTGTGCACAGGCCAGATGACTGTCTTGTTTGGAGCAATGCTGTTCTTGCGTCAGGCAGAAGACCGGTCCTTTGTGCTTTAAATCTGAGCCAGTTTGGGAAAAATATGTTGTATGATAAGTATTGCAATTTGGAACTTTGTTTTCAAATGAAGAAGTTCACAGAGCACATAAGCATTCAAGCTTGAGAGGAGACTGAAATATAAACTGCTAAACTCAAGAATCCCATTTCAAACATGTTTGTAAAGGTTCAAAGGTTTGAACACATGGAGATGTAGTGATCTAAAATAATAATAATGCGTGTTGTAGCCTAACATTACTCTCTGCCCTCAGCTGCTGCTGGTGGACCTGTCTGAGGACAAGAAGGACACCTTCATGTTCTCGGTGAGAAGCCTTACCTCTAATAGCAAACACCATTATAGCTAATGTTTGTCTAAAGCTGAACATTTCTCTGACAGATTGGTGATGAGAAGAGCATTTTGCCCCCGAAGATCCAGGCCGAGATCCTGGAGTCTCTTAAAGGGAGGGAACAAGCCTCAAGTGAGTGAAACGTCCCCGGAGTTTCCCTGTCAGAGCTGGGTCTGCAGTGAATCGCCCGAGCTTCGCTTTGTCCCTCAGTAATATTCTGAAGAGACCCCAATTCCGTTATTTTTTTTTGCCCCATGCGACTTGTATCTGATCTGATCATGAGTCTGAACGACACAGATCCAAGCTTTTCAAATGTGACCCAGGCCACTTGGACATGTCCTGAATCCAAAACGTATCTGATCTTTTGAGACTTCAGTCTGAACGGCAGGTCACATTTGGATGCTCTATAAATCCCATTCATAAGCATTAGTAAAGTAGACGGAGTGGGAGGAAAACGACACGTGAACTTGTTATGAATGAAGTTGGCGTGAGTGACTCACCTCCCTCTCCACGGCTGAATTCTAAAGCGGCACCTTTCTCGTTAAAGACATCGCGGTCTCCGTTACACAAGAGAAAATAGTCTAAAACACGACCTCTTGAAATGATTGGGTTATTGATGTACTCGCTCCGTTAGCTTTGACATTGCCAGATCCGCGCCGCCTTTTCCTGTTCACTCAAACAGCAGAGCGCAGTGCCGTCTGCTGCGCCACACATTCAAGCCCCATCCCGTTCAGACGGAGATCACAGACGGGTCGCATTGGAGAGTAATATGAACAACCTTTTTTTTTCAAAAATTTGAATAAATGATTAAGCCCTGCATTCTGAACATAGCCCAAGCGTCTTACTCCTGTCCGAATCCTTTCATTCATGGAAACTGTTACTGCATAGCTGTCAAGTCTCCCGTTTTGGCAACTACCGTATTTTGCCTCCCCTTTCCCACCGTCTTCCTGTATTAGTTTTATCCCGTAAGTTTCCCATATTATAACAAAATATAAAAAAAGAACACTCCTCTGCCCCTCCAAACTGAACTCTTTCACCAGCCTCGCGAGAGCAGCCACCTGCACCTGCCTGAGTGGCAGTTGTCAGGAGGTTGAGTAGCTGTCGAGTGTCCCGTTTTGGCCGGGAAACTACGGTATTTTGACCCATCTTGGAGCTTGGTTGGGCTCACAGCGGGTGCTAGAAAATGTCTATTTTTTCAAATCCAAAACTTGACAGGTTACTGGCTGCTTCAATTCAGAGCCAAAATCCATCCATCCATTTTCTTCCACTTGTCCGTTGCCGGGTCGTGGGGGCAGCTATTGGAGCTGCACCAGCCCCTATGGCTCCCCCTGCAGGTGGTGGGTCCACAGAAGGACGGCCTCATGGTTCTAACCGGGCCTGTTGGTCTCTCATAAGGGGCTTCTGAACCAGAGCCAAAATCATGGACCAAATTTTCCCTCATTCTGAAAGAAAGTGTTAAGCACTCTGAATTTGAAAGGGCTGTGTACCCATTTACATAAAGTTGGAACATGGCACAAAACAGAAGTTTAGCTTTAAAGTGATTTGGATTCTGCCTGTTCTGATGAGGTTCTTTAATATTTCATTCTCAATATCTATAATTGCGCCAGTGACAGTGATGTGTTTTTGGATTATGTATTTCTCATATAAAGGCCAACATTTGTCTTGAGCCAACCAGCCTAAGTTCTAAATGATACATGTTCTGTTTAGCAACCTGGTCCTGAACCAAGGCAGTTTGGATAAAGCCAATGGACTTTGTGCTGTTGTGTTGTCAGCGGTGGAGGAGCTGAACCATGTGGTGTCGGAGGCCTTCCTGCAGTTCTTTGTGAAGACGGTGGGGCACTACGCGTCCTACGTCAAGTACAGTCGCCCCGGGGAACGCGGCGTGTTCGAGAAGAGGAGCTTCTACAAGGCCATCGAGTCCAAGAGCACCAGGCATTTTGTGAAGAGGTTCATCCAGACGCAGATGTTCGACCTTTTCATCCAGGAGGTGGAGCAGCAGCAGCCGGGCCCTCAGCAAGGTCTCTCCCAATGTGTCCTCTCCTGTGGGGGGTGGCTACAGCTCAGAACATAAATAACAAATGGATGTTAGAGTCAAGCTAACGGTAGCGCCACAGCCCATACATTGATTTCCGGTTCCGGTCCCGCGTGCATGAATAAAAGCACGGCGAGGACACCGGTCGTCTCATTCATTAGTTCAGCAGTTCATTCCTTCAACTTTCTTTATGCCTAACCATTAACCGACAAACATCTTGAATCTCTCAACCGAAAGAAAAGAATTTTGGGTGATTTGGCGCACTCTTTCCCCTCACTCTGGTCCCTTGGCCCTGAGTGAAGTCACGGCGACAATGAAAGTCTCGGCGTTCATGGACATTTTTACCCCTTTGTCCCATGGATCAATGATGGCAAAAAGGTTTATTTTGGTTTTGTGCAACAGCCCCGGTGCTATCGCTATCGCCAACAACCAAAACTATTGCTGCATTAGCCGACAGGTTTATTTGGGTAATTATTAGTACATACAGGTGAAACTTAGATTATGGTTAAAAAGTGCATTCACTTCTGCTATTCAACTTAAACTGTGAAACTAATATATGATATAAACTCATTACATGCAAAGTGACATATGTGAAGCCTTTGTTTGTGATGATTTTGATGATTATGGCTCAGCTTGTTATTGTAGTCACTGGACAAAGTCAGAGCAGACGTGTGTCTCGTCAGTTTTACAGTGACACTTATTTCATCATAGTCTTCATGTAAAGTAGCTAGTAGTAGTAACTAGGGATGTAACAATGCACCGCGGTTCAACAATCTGACGATATGCACCGTACGAAAGTGACGGTGCAAGTTTTAGTCTATATTTCTTCCTATTGAAGGTGCGTAGCGTGTGTCATGCGTGTATGCGAGCACAGGAAAAGAGCATAAGTGTGTCATCATCACTAACCGCTAAACTGACGGCTGCAGACCCCAGACCCAGAAGTTACATCCTCTAAAAACACTGTGTGGCTTTGTAGGCTGTGGTAAATGATAGAGATGAGAGTGCACCAAAAAAAAAGCTTAAAATCCGCCTCAAAAGCTTTGTTTACAAAAATGTCCAACCAGAATATTGTCCATGAACAGCCCAAACACGAGCCTCAAATCAAATGCAATGCTCTGTCCGTGTTTTAGCTGCCAAACTGCGAAACTGAAACTTAACATTCAGCGTGCACATGGCTTACGCTGCGCTCCTTCTTTTTATTGTTTTATTTTATTTATTTATTTTTTTTACGTCAGAACAGTTTTCTATTTTGTTAAGTTGCATTGTGAGCCCAGGGCCACATTTTATTATAAAGCAGCTTTAAAAAATTCAAAAAGCATTGCCAATTTTATACTGAGATTAGAAATACTTCCTACTGAAGAACATATTTAAAAAAAAAAAAAGTTCTATTGCCCTTGACCCGATGCACCGGACCGTGAGATAGCTGAACCGTTACACCCCAGTAGTAACTATGAACTGCTGAATGAGACGACCTGTGCCTGCCCTTGTGGGGCTTTTAATCATGCGTGCTGGAGCAGAACGGCTGTAGGCCTACTGTTACCTTGATTCTAACATTATGCACAGAGCCAATCGAGGTGAAGGGCACCTGAGAATTTCATGGTGGTAACTATGGTAACGGTCAAAATGCTTATTTTGTTTGATTTTTTTTATATATAACCAAACCTCCTATTGTATGGCAGGTTTAGGACCTAACCAAACATAATAGATACTGTATTTTCCAGACTATAAGTCGCACTTTTTTCATAGTTTGGCTGGGGGTGCGACTTAGATATCATAATATATAATTTCACATGTTTGTTATTTTCACACTGACAGCCGCTAGAGGGCGCTCTAGGCTTGTGTACCAGTATCTACTACTCCTGTACCACTGAACATGCAAAAAACAGCGAGAAACTTGTGAGGGACTGGCAAAAAGTGGAGGTTACTCTTACTGCAATGAAGAAAACAATAAAGGCTAATCACGGGCTAAAGGCTCGATAGCCACAGCTAGAGGAACGAGTTCACAAATGGGTGCTTGACCAGCGTGATGCTGGGAGAGGCTTGTTATGGTGCAGTTACGCCTCTAGGCCTAGGTTGTTCCCAAGGTTGGTGCGACTTATACAGTAGATAGATTTTTTTATTGTGTCATACAGGAAATTTGTTTCCACAGCCTGTCGAGTCAACACCACGCTCCTACAGCTCTCCCCCAGCGACATTGAGGATGAGTCAAATTTAATATCATGCAGAAAGGTCCTGGAATTATTAAGATATTTACCATAAATAAAGTGCAGTATTGATCATTTTCACGGTCACCATAATTACCACAATAGAATTCTCAGCTGCCCACCACCTCAGTTTTAAACTATAGGCTGTTTAGAATGCTGTGTCAATAACTGCGTTTCCATCACTGGATTTTAACGCATTTTGAAGTTTCAGGTGGTGGGTGGCAGGTAACTGGTTAAAACATAAAATGATATTATTTTTCCCTCACATGTATGTGTGTACTCTATAGTGTACCCAACAGAACCAGTCGCCCCCCAAAGATCATTTTAATGAAGTTATTTTTATTAGAATTTTCAAGCTAAGGACAAACAATACGTTTGGTTAAGAGTTCCATAGACAAACTCTTTCTGAATCTCCTGCTGAAATAACAACTTAGACTATGAAAATATCTTCATTTTGCCTGGTGAGATGTATTATTCTATTTAAAATGAACCCTCATTGTGTATGGAAATAAATAATTTGATAATTAATGTGAGAAAAGCACTACTAAAGGAAATCCAGAGTAAATGTAATATTTCTTTGTGATCAGATATTTCAAAAGAGGCTTGTAGTCGTCATATGCACTTTAAACATTTCCTAACGGAGCATCCATGTAGGCAATATATGACGGAAAAAATACTATAATAGTGAGAACAGCATCAGGGAAAAACTGCCCTAATTAGTTCTGTGGTTGAACTAGATAAATATTCAGCGTCCTATGATGGAGGCAGGGGGATTGTCCCGGGCCTCACCTGTCCTTAGACCCGCCCTCACGTCATGACGGGCTTTGTTTTTCGGTGATGCCATGGTGTTCTGAATGTGTGTTGTCTTTGTCCAACAGGAGTGTTCCACACAAAGATCCTTGAATACCACGAGAAGAGGAAACGGGAAAAGGCCAAGAAGCACTAGCCCCCATCCCCCTCACCTGGGACCGTCCCGTATGCGAGCACTGCACTCAGGGGCACCCCTACACCACTTTTAGTCACATCCAACAGTACTAGGGGTCACCTCTTTAACCGAGCGCATTTTCTCCAGTTCGGCTTTACCCAAATCTAAAAGCTTCTTGACGGGAGATCTTGGCCAGACCTGCAAAACTGAAAGCAACTTTTTGTCTCCCATTTTTGTCGCGCTTTTGTGGCTTTTATGTCGCTTTTTCATCACTCCGTTAGTCGTGTTTTTATTGTGTCATTGTTGCTTTTCCAGCACGTTTTTGTCGCTCCTTTGTAGCTTTTTTGTCACTGCTTTTGTCGCGTTTTCATCCTAGTTTTTGTTGTTATTTTGACGCTTGGAGATAATGTGCTTGGTTCAGGTGGGGGTTAAGAGGTTAACAATCAACACTGTACATTCCATTAAAATTGCACTGAAATCTGAAATTTTTTCATCAAATCGCTTCAAAACAAGACCATAAAAAGGACATTTCGGACCAAAAACGAGGCTCAAACGGGTAAATGAGGAAAATTGTGACTAACGTTGAACTTTTGCACATTTTAAAAAGGCCATTGGAAAGGCCTCTGTACAGTTAGGGTTCCAAAGACAACACCAGTACATAGGAATGATTGTATTGCACTGTTTTTTTCTTCATGATTTTTACTGTAAACTAGGGTACAGTGCTACTACTGTGAACTGCAATACTGAGGCTGGACTCTAGGGGCGCCATCCTCACAACATTTCACCGTCGGCCGGGCTCCCGTTATAATCATGTTAATCGCCATGACGATCGGAGAATGTTTTAATTCCTTTGTTTGACTGAACTCAGACAATGTTATTTATTGACGCTCATTTCTTCAAACATTGTTTTGTTCAAATGGCTGGGATATTATATGGACAATTAGTTGTCAGAACATTTTGCTTTTCTGTTTGATCATATTTTTAATTAAATGTGTTACCTTCTGGTACTTTTTTTTTTTTTATGCGTGCATTCAATATTTCTAGCATCTTTTCTTTTAATGATTTGCAGGTTAAGGACTATCCTCCAGGATTCTTGCATCATTTACATTGGAAAATAACATTTGATGATTTACAAGGTTTCTCTTTCATCCCCAATAAAAAAGAGTGTTCTATTAAACATGCAGATAGTCTGTAAGTTTAAATGTTTTACTAATTTAATAGATTGTGTATAATCGACTGCCTGAAATTTGGCAATATTCCATAATATCGGCAAACTTAGGCAATATTCCATAATATTGGCAAACTTAGGCAATATTCCATAATATTGTTCTAATCACTAATCAGAATCCCAGGCTATCACTTTGACCAATCAGATGAACTTTCCTGTGAACCGGCCTGTCAGGTCCAGTCAGAACCCAGCTAGCAAATTTCTCTTGGGCCAGAACCGGCCTACAACCTTAAGTTTCTTCTGGCTGACGACTGGCTAGTCCGGCGGCCTTTTGCCGGGCCATAGGCTGCATGTCTTAACAGCTGCTGGCGCTCTAGTGGGCCACGCGCTTCGTGAAGGCCTAATTAGCGAGAGTTCTCTTCTGGCCCAGTACTGGTTCATACACTTCAAATCTAATGAAGTTTAGAATGTGTTCTGGCCCAGTACTGGTTCATACACTTCAAATCTAATGAAGTTTAGAATGTGTTCTGGCCCAGTACTGGTTCATACACTTCAAATCTAATGAAGTTTAGAATGTGTTCTGGCCCAGTACTGGTTCATACACTTCAAATCTAATGAAGTTTAGAATGTGTTCTGGCCCAGTACTGGTTCATACACTTCAAATCTAATGAAGTTTAGAATGTGTTCTGGCCCAGTACTGGTTCATACACTTCAAATCTAATGAAGTTTAGAATGTGTTCTGGCCCAGTACTGGTTCATACACTTCAAATCTAATGAAGTTTAGAATGTGTTCTGGCCCAGTACTGGTTCATACACTTCAAATCTAATGAAGTTTAGAATGTGTTCTGGCCCAGTACTGGTTCATACACTTCAAATCTAATGAAGTTTAGAATGTGTTCTGGCCCAGTACTGGTTCATACACTTCAAATCTAATGAAGTTTGGAATGTGTTTTGGCCCAGTACTGGTTCATACACTGCAATTCTAATGAAATTATGCTCATACACATATTAATTTAATTGCAAGCTTACGAAAATGTCAACATAGCTGTTTCTATATGCAGAAGGAAATATCTAAATATCTAAATTTGTATGTACAATACAAACCAGCCAACAGGCCTACAAGTACATTTTATTTTTCCAATCACAAAGGATTTCTCCATTCAAACATTTGCAAAACAGAATAAAACAAGGATTCCTGCTCTCAAAACAAAGTTTATTCTCCACCAAAATGCAATTTTAATTAAACAAAAGATTTACAGTTTACAATGCATTTTATGTGCTGATTCAGTCATTTCACACTGCATGTTCATTCTCAGTACAAGTATTTATTTTTCTATTTTCTATTTTGTCTGTAGTAATAGTTTTGCTGATTTAAACTGAATTTTTTTTTTTTAATAAAACAGACCATGAATAATTCAAATATTTCAATGTATTTCCATTGTTTTCAAAGACCCCCAAACTCTAATACCAACTCTACATCTCAGGAACAAGTTTGCTCCTTTGTCCATTTGCTAATAGGTCCCTGATGCCACATAATAAAGAATGCCTAAAACATGAATCAGTTCTCTTAAGGCTGTTCATCTCAGATTAAGTCACTTATTCATCCAAACCCCTGTCTAAATGCATTGTCACAGCATGAGGATTCTCTGTGTGATTAGGTTTTTACAAAAGCTCTGGCTTGAGCACCGTACATGACAGCTTCATATAAAAATGTTTCCCCTTAATGGTGAATCCTATTCCCAGTGTTCAGATAGTAGATCTCTAAATTGTCTTCATGTGAGTTGGGTTTACAGAAAAAGAATGAGGATTACTTTTGTTTTAGAACCAAATGAAAATCAGATGTAGATCTTGCTGCCTCTCAGTCGCCTACCTCTGCTCTGGTCATTGGCCACACATGTATGATGTATCCATCCTTTGCTGAACCTTTCCAGATCACATCGCAGAGGGTGTTGAGGATATAGAAAACTGTAATGAAAAAAGGAGACCATTTTACAAAGATTTTGAGTTGTTGGCCGTTTTACTCTGCCCAAGGACTTTATAAACCTGGGCATATACCCTAATAGAGGCTGTGTGGAGCGTATATGTAGTAAAGTGTTTTTGTTATAGTAAGTACTAAGCCCATTAATCAATATACAATGGTTATTAGTATGACAATAGGTGCATTTGACTGATTTGAAGTGAAGTGAGTGGTGCAGAGCCGTGGGAAGACATTTTTAGTTGGGGGGTGCTAAGGGATAAAGTTTACCCCAAAACCCCTTTTTCTGTGCATATTTCCTCTTTAATAATATTGCCTGCAATTCGCAAACTATCCACTAAGGGCTGCTGCAGTGCCCTCAGCACCCTGAGTTCCCACGGCCTTGGAGTGATGCATGAATTTTGGCTGTATATTGCTCTATAAACAGAACAAGGAAAACAAATTCAATAAAATGTCATTTATGCTCCATCTCTATTTGGTTAAATCAGTGGATCCTGAAGTAATCTCCGATGGCACATTAGACGAACGTGTAATGGGGTTTAATATGTTTTTCATTCAACAGTTTTCAATACAATGTGAATTTGCTAGCTGGATAGCCTAGCCAACTGGTTATCTAGCTTTGGCATCACAGAAAATTAAATAATGTACATATGGCAAAACACAACGATAGCTCAAAAACATGTTCACTTATACTCTAATGTAAATGTCAGTTTGACAAAAAAAATCATAAGAAAAGTTGCAATTATTACTCACTCACCGGCAGGAAATAACTTTTGTGGACTGATCCACACGTTCGCTCGAAAAGTAGCTAGGTAACTAGGCAACCACACTTACGACGTACGACGTGACATGTTTTGTTGGTTCTTTACCCCGGTGTGTCCCGAGCGGGCGGGATCATGTAATACAGACAAACTCTCTTGTCGTTGTAGACTTATTTTGCACTTTTTACGTTCAATCACCAATGACAAACTGCAGAATGATGGCTTTTTAACGTAACATATTTCCAATACGGTAATCCCGCCCACCCTGTTTGTCAAGGTAATTCAAACCAAGTATCTACACCAAAACATGTGGCTCACTTGCTGTTTGTTTGTTATCGGGCCAGAAGATGGCACCGCGTGTATACGCCACGGTATGTTCTGACTGCTGTGGCCCGCATCAGTTGTGATTGTTGTGGCGCAGACACCGCGTGTCTACTTCAAGCCCAGTAATGATTTATTGTGTATGGCTCGTTACTGCGACAGATAATTGCAGTCGGGTCGCCAGTCAGCCAGCTGTGCCACAAGAAAGCCAGAACTGCTACCTGGGAAAAGAATGGGGTGGAGCTTGATGGTTTACTTTTAAATTTCACTCTCTCTCCTCTCTTTGCAAACTTGCAAACTATCACTTTAATTGTCCTTATGTTTGTGTGGTTACCTGGCATTGTTTCGGCTGTTTTAATAATAATAATAATAATGCATTGGTTTTATATAGCGCTTTTTTGGACACTCAAAGACACTTTACATTATTCATTCACTCCATACTTGGTGATAGTAAGCTACTATTGTAGCCACAGCTGCCCTGGGGTAGACTGACAGAAGCGAGGCAACCAGTCTGCGCCATCGGCCCCTCCGACCACCACCACTCACTCACTCACTACATTCACCCAGGCTTCCTGGTGTTACCAAATGGTCTCCCATCCAAGTACCGACCAGGCCCTTCCCTGCTTAGCTTCCAAGGTCTGACGGGATTGGGCAGAGCAAAGGTGGTATGGCCTTAGTTGGTCCTCTAGTTGTGTTTTTAAATCAGTCATGTTCTGTCTATATTCTTCGTTTATATTCATCGATGTCCTTTTATCTGCTGCAACAGAGACATATGGGGCTGACCGCAGTCGGGACATGTCTTAATGTTTTACACGTTGCCAAATATGTGTCCGGCTTGATTCAAGACGCCTTGCTCTGCCATCGGCCGTCACCGCCTGGTCTTGCCTGGAGTCGAGGCGAGGCGCACTTCATCTTAAATATGGTCGATTGCCAGATTGTGCCTCCTCTGTCGTGTTCTTGACGCCGTGCGCACACCTGGAGCGGCGGGAGAGAAGAGAGTGGCGAGCTACCATTCATTCCCTATGCTGCCGGGCGACTGGAAAGAAGCCTCCGGAAATTCACAAGAGAGCGGCACGATATGTATTTGCATAGCGTTGACATTTTTCCAACGCTATGCAAATACAGAGCCATTTCCGGCGGCGACCACCAACCACAGAACAAGATCTGACAGATTGGTGTGATCCGGCCTAAGTTGGATGAAATAATACGTGGGACAACTGTGTGCTGTTAACATGAGGCTTTACTCAAAAACGGCGCATGTTACGTCACTACGTCAGGTGCGTGACCAAAGATCATTAGAAACGAACATAATGATGCTGTGTTATTGAATACACCACATCTCCCCTTTTATAAAAACAAAACAAATGCTGTTTTTTTTTCTCTTCTTTTGTTTTACACTTATAAGTGTAACTTTTTCCTTATTTTTTTTTTAAGTACATTTTCCTATGACTTAGCATGCAACATTAAACTTTGCACTTGGGTTACCTCTTAAAACTTAAAGCAAAATACAACAGGAGAACAGTCTGTGTATTATGTAACTTTTTCCTCACAGATCTAGCCTTTTAGGTTTAACAATAACTCTTCCTGATCTAGTTCTAACAACATCAGTGTTTTCAGGAGTAACTGGAGGTTCATTCAGTGTTTTTCTCACATGTTCAAATGGTACATCGGACACACTCTTTTTATCACACTTATCATGCAAGGAATCAAATGCAAGCGATTGCGTCTCACTGTCCCATGTGGTAAGTCTACTGTGTAAGATCTTGGTGTAGAGTGACTTTGGATAACAGTGCCTGGTGTTTTAGCATCAGTCACCCACACATGTTCACCTGGTGACAACTTGCACAAAGGTTTTGCTCGATGACGCTTGTTGTAGTTGGAGATGTCTGACATCCTCTTTTCCTTTTGAGCGAGTGTGTCGCTGTTCTGCAGTGTTGGGGCCAGCTGCGAGGGAAGGGTCGATAGAGTTGTCCACAGGTGTCGTCCCATGAGAAGTTCAGCAGGGCTGTATCCATTTCGGAGAGGAGTAGCTCTGTAGACAAGGAGAGCTAAATATGGGTCAGATGCTTTTTTCAATAAGTTTTTCAGTCTGACTGGCACGTTCCGCTTCTCTGCTACTTTGCGGAAACCTTGGGCTACTCGTGATGTGTTGAATCCATAAGCAGCTGCAAAGTCTGTGAAAGTCTGTCCGGAAAACTGAGGCCCATTGTCTGACATTAGAACCTCGGGAATGCCATGACGAGCAAAAAAATGATTTAAGGTAAGTAATGATGTTGTTGGATTGGTTTTGTTTAGTGGGGCAATCTCAACGAACCTCGAAAGTTAATCCACAGCAAGAAGGTAAGTTTTCCCTCCTAGCTCGAACAGATCTGTACCCACTCTTTGCCACGGACGGTCAGGGCATTCTGTTGGCATAAGTGATTCATTTTGGTTGTGTCTCTCTTGAATGCATGTTCTACACTTCAACACCATTTCACTTATTTGTTGGTTGAGCCCAGGCCACCATACTGTCTGGCGAGCTCGAGCTTTGTATTTTACCACGCCTTGGTGTCGTGAATCTTTCAACAGCAAGCCATCGTTCACAGTGAGTGTGACTTGGTCAGGCCAGTAGTTTCGCAGTAGTGGTTCTTGTTTTGCGTGATCTGGCCAGCCTTGACTGCACATGTCCATGACTCGAGCACACACACTGTCCAGTTTCAGCTGTTTCTTGAGTGCATATATGATGAACTAACAGGCATATTTTAAATAATGCTGTCAACATATATGTCTGTGTTTTCCATAAAGTCTTTTTCAGATTGTGTCTGTTTTGCTTCCACTGGTGTGCGGGACAGAGTATCTGCTGTCCAGAGCAATTTTCCTGGTGCGTACTGTACCTTATACGAGTAATGCATGAGCCTCATTCTGAAGCGCTGAATCCTTGGTGGAAGTAGATCCAGGGCTTGTCCTCCCAGTAATGAAACAAGACGTTTGTGATCTGTTTCCAGGCAGAAGTCTTTGCCTGGCAGGTAATCACGGAACCGCTCACACGCCCATGTAGATGCACGAAGGTCTCTTTTTCCACTTGTGCATAACATTGTTCTGTAGGAGACAGCGACCTCGAAGCATAAGCTACCGGTCTCCATACTTCCTCCCACAGCTGTAGAAGAACACCTCCTAACCCGTATGATGAAGCATCGGCTGATACTTTAGTGTCTCTGTTTGGGTCATACATTGCCAGCACGGGGGGTGAGGTTAGGGCATCCTTTAGTGTTTTGAACGCTTTGACTTGATCAACTGTTCTTCTTAGACAAAAGATCTCTCAATGCTTTGTCTTTCTCTGCCAGATGGGGGATGAACTTGCCCACCTGATTTACCATGCCCAGAAAACTTTTTAGCTCTGCCACATTTGTTGGCTCTTTCATCTCAGAGATGGACTCTGTTTTCTGTGGGTCGGGACTTATGCCTGTGTCCGCGATGACGTGACCTAAGAAAGTCACTATGGCCTGTGAAAGATCACATTTCTCCACATTCAGAGTTATACCTGCTTTTTCCAGTCTCTGCAGGGTGGCATGGAGTCGGGCATCGTGCTCCTTCTGGTCGCAAGCCTATACCAGCACATCATCAGTGTGGCAGACCACCCCTTCAAGTCCTTCAATGACCTCCGACATCATACGTTAAAAATGCTCGGGCACAGAGTTGATGCCGAAGGGTAGGCGGTTAAAGTGGAACCGCCCAAAGGGTGTTATGAATGTGGTCAACTTGGCGGGCTCCTCCGACAAGGGAATTTGCCAGAAGCCCATGTTAGCGTCCAGTTTGCTGAACACAAGCACCCCAAGACTTTTTTCGACAGAAGGCAGCATACATTTCGCTCTACACATGTACTCATTAAGTCCCGTAAAGTCCACAGGCACAGTCTCACCCAGGGACTGGTCTTCTTTTGAACAACGACCATGCCGGCGCACCAGTCCGTAGGTCCCTCCACTTCCCTCCAAGCTCTTCCATCCTGCAGAGTTCCTCCTTTACCTTTCCCATTAAAAGTATTGGAATCCTCCTAGGGGTTTTGAGTGAGTACGGAACAGCGTTTGGTTTGAGTTTTATGTGGTACGGTTGCTGCACTTCACCCAGTCCATTGCAGTTTGGGGTAAGTAGTTTTTGTTCCGTACTTGAGCTGTAGCTTTGTGAATCCTGCAACATCCAGTGTCGCCCTCCCTGGGCCTAACAATGGTTTCTCTGGAGAACGGGCATAGCTTTTGGAAATACTTTGACCAAGTCTGATTCTGCTATTGCAGCACATCTGCTCCCGTGTCGCGTTTGAAAGTCATTTGTGTGTCTTTCACCTGTAGTTTTGCTGTCCATGCCTGGTTGTCTGTAGAGACTGAGCCAAGGAAGAAACTTTTCTCCTCTTCCTCCTCAATACTTACTTCGTCTGCAGACGCGCTGGTAGTGGCCTTTCTTTCCACACGAATGACATGTTGCATTGTTGGCGGGGCACTCCTGTTTTGGATGAAGAGAGCCTCCGCATTTGTAGCACCGTGCATGCTCATACACAACATTATTCTTGACAATGAAAAAGTTATGGAAGCCATCTCTCACTTTGCTGTATTCCCGCTGCTCTGCTTTGGTTAGCTTTAAGCCTCTCAGGACGTCATCTGCTTTGTCTCCCATGCAGTATATCAATGTGTTGACTTGATTTTCCTCCGAACTTGCTGACAGATTACTTGCCTGGCGAAATCTCTCGAAGCGACGTATCCACTTTGTCCATTCATGTGGTTTGGACAAATCAAAGGGCTCCGGTGGCTGTATGCTAAACGTAGCGCTAGGAGTGCTAGCCACTGTGCCAACTCCTGTCCTCGGCCGTTGATCTTCACCGTCCGACATTTCTGCAAACCTCTCTCCCTTTTTCCGCTTGATGGACCCTTAAGTGAAACTCATGGAGAGGGAGCCTTTTTTTTCCAAAGCCGATAAACGAGCTAAAAAACACTGGCACAAAAGTTGGCATGCGATCTAAAATATGTTTACGGTGTGTCTTGTCGTTTGCCAGGAGTTTCATGAGCCATCGTTGCTGGACATTGCCACAAACAAGCTATTTCTGCTATTTCTCCTTTTTTTTTGTCACCAGTTTTTGTAGCGTTTTTGATAATTTTTTTGCCGCTTGTTTTTTTTGCTGTGTTTTCCCACCAGGGACGGGACCTTTCTATGTGGAGTTTGCATGTTCTCCCGTGTCTGCGTAGGTTTCCCTTACCACTTAAAACATGTACAATAGGCCAGGATGAATGAGAGAGTGTTGAGAGTGCGCATGGGGGACGACGGATGGAAATTACACTGTCTTATTTACTACTCTGTTTTATTGCCTTAATGTTTGTTGCAGCCCTATGAGGCAACTCCTGTTGTGATATTGGGCTATACAAAACCATTGATTGATTGAAATTAGCCCATGGCTACAATCCGGTGTGGCGTGTTTGTGTATGTTCAATAACATGCACTGTCCCGACCAAATAAACCAATACAAAATAATTTCGTTTTTGTAGCTATTTTGACGTTTTTTCCCAAGACGCTTTTAGATTTGGGTAAAGCCAAAGAATGTGCTCGGTTCAGGTTACATTTCACTGCCACTGCCCTGCAATGCCTGCTCTGTCCGCTAGGGGACGCCTCCGCCTCAGCGTGTGTCGCGCTCCGCTCAGCAGGTTCTACAGAAGAAGAGCGAGCGGCCCACAGCTTCGACGGAGGTAAGCTAACACAAAACTACCCAAAACACCACAAAACAATGACCAGCGGCGGAATAACGACCACCCGGGGATTCAAATGGCACTAGTTCTGCTCTTATACTGCCTGGACTTGGACTGAGCCGCCGATAACACCGTTTAACCGGAACACAAGAGTTTATGTAGCGACACGGACGGAGCTAGCGATTACTTAGTTCACTTCACCTTTGCTTCACTTGATCCGTCCCGAAACTCCCTTTCTTAAAAAAAATAAAAATAAAAAGAGTATTAAAGTATATTTGAGTGTGGAGATACGGACCGTAGGAAGCAGAACAGAACGGACTCAAAGCGAATGCCAGGGAGATGAAAGTCTAAAGTCCAAAAATAAACAAACGTTGACTCAAAATAAACGGTTGGCAGTTTGATGTGTTTAACATTGTTGCCTTTTCCTTTAAGTTTTGAAACGGTTATGTGTAATTTACTATCATCAAGTCACGTTGGGAAAGGGGGAACTGGAGATACGATGTTAAGTTTGTGAAGTACAACAACTAGATAATGGATAGTATTTTTATTTGGGTCCAGGTGAAGATGGTATGTTCTAAATGGAGTAAGATCGTGTCCAGAAACGCCCTGACAGCGGCTTGTTCCGGGTGCAGCTGTCACACTAAAGCTGAGCTCTGCAGGAAACTGCTCCTGCTCTTCAAATTCTTATTTACAATGTGGGCCTGAAAGTGATTTAAAGTGCACTTACAGGGAAGAGGGTGCACAGGGTCCTCGAGCCTGTTTAACCTCTTAACCTCCGCCTGAACCGAGCACATTTTCTCCAGTTCGTCTTTGACCAAATGCTTCTTGGAAAAAAAAAGGTGCCACAATAGCGACGAAAAGAAGACGGAAAACGAGGATGAAAAAGTGCTAAAAGAGCAACAGAAAATGTGATGGAAAAAGGAACACAAATTTGATGACAAAAAAAGTGATGAACACATGACAAAAATGAGACGAAAAAAAGATGACAAAATGACAAAAATTGGATGAAATATTGATGAAAAAAGTGATGAAAGTTTGATGAAAAAGGGAAAAAAATGTATGTGTGACTAAAACAACAAAAATGTGGCAACAATGCAACAAAAAAGTAAAAAAAAAAAAAAGAGGAAAAAGACCCTTCTAGATCAGTTTTGTAGGTCATAGCTTTCAAATGAGGCGTTACTCTGGCCTATAGGCTGTAAGCTTTTATATTTGGGTAAAACTGAACTGGAGAAAATGCACTCGGTTAAGGCGGGGGGTAAGAGGTTAAAAGCAGAGAGTGATTCCAGCTTTAGTTTATCTTGGGCAGAATTTCTATCATTAGCAGCAGCGGCGGAAAAACGACTAATAATCTGAGACAGTCTCGTCCAGTCCACCTTTTCCACACTGAGATCTGTTCTTACTTGAGCTTAGACGAGTTGATGCGTACATGTCTGGTCTTTGTGCGCGCCCTCAGTCACACAAAACGACCAAAGATGTTGTTAGCATTTGGCCTCTCCCAGCATATTCCTATAGCTCCAAATGAGGTGAAGTTGGAAGCGACCAGGCTCTTCCACGGCCACACACAAAGACCAGAGAGGTACGTATAAACTCGTCTAAGCTCAGGGAAGAACAGATCTCATGGAAAAACAGTGGCCTGTTCCTTTAACAAGTATGCCGATAAATAGGGCTGGGTACCGTTACAAATGTTTCGATACCAGTACTTCAACGATACTTGCTTTTTGATACCTACACTAAAATATTTGTCATCTAGAACCAGAAAAAAACAGCAATAATTAAGGCTTCTGCATGTCATTAAATGATTTATGTCAAAATGAAGTGCTTAAAAGTCATTAAAAGGCCTTGTATATTGGATTCAAACTGGCATTAGATCTAAATTTCTAAAGATCTTTCCTCAGAGACAGAACCCACTCAGTGACATCGCTCAACTATTTTGTGTATATGTTTGTCAAAAAGAAACAAAAACTGGTCTAAGACTAATTCTAACACTTAACCCAATGTTTTGCTGGGTTGCAGGTATTATATATATATATTATATATATATATATATATATATATATATATATATATATATATATATATAATATTAAATAGGAGGAAAAATTATTTTGTTTTTGAGGAAATGTTTGTACAGAGAGATCATGGACCCAGTGACTGATATTAATGATCATTTTTGTAATTCATAAATGTTCTTCTCAGCTATGACTTGTGAAAGTGTAATGTTGTTAATAGGAAAAACTGGGTCCGGTGACATCATCACATTCTAGAACCTGCAACCCAGCAATTTCCCAGTTTGGCTTTGAATATCAACATTTCCCTCATTCCTCTGTTATTATACGAAATGAAGATTTGGGGAATTCGTGCCATTAACCTCTTAACCCCCGCCTGAACCAAGCACATTTTCTCCAGTTTGGCTTTACCCAAATCTAAAAGCGTCAAAATAGCGACAAAGGAGGTGCAAAAAACGGGCCAGAATAACAAAACAAGTGACAAAAACACGACTCATATGTGATGGAAAAAGCCACAAGTGAGCAACAAAAGCAGCAAAAGAGCAAAAGGGTAAGATGTTGAAAATATAGTAGGGATTAAAAAAGCATTAAACTTTCGAATTTGGTTCATTTATTTGAGCTGAACCAACCAAATGCTGCTCCTGGACCAAAACATCAAATCTAAAAATATAAGATCTTTTGATACTTTGATTTCTCCGGTACCGGTAGTACCTAAACCTTTTGTCCTGATACCATAGTGGTATGCATTTATTGTTGACTGAAGTATGGTCCAGTGGGATGTTGGGATGCGTCAGACACGAGGCGGTTTAACTCCAGCAGACAGACCTGGAGATAAGCCCTCACCTGAGCCGCTTCGATCCACTGCAATCCCCCAGTGCTCCATCTGCCGCTGCTCCACCGTCCAGCTCCACACTGACAGGATCCAAGACATGACGCAAACAAACAGCAGCTCAGGTTACAGCTCACAGCAACAGGGCTGAGCACCGTTAAAGAATACCAGTCTGGTATCGGAAAAAAAGTTTAGTTACTATCGGTATCGAAAAATGAAAGTATCCAAAGCAAGTCTTCTCTTTTTAGATCCAATTTTTGATGCTGTGGGTCCAGGGACAGCAGTAATGAACGTGACTTGGTTGTTTCAGCTCAAATAAATGATCCCCCCCCCCCCCCATACTTTAAATATTTTGCCCAAGTTTATTGAAGTGCATTGTAACTTACTCCATTCTTAGCCCATGTTTGAACTTGTACTCAAACCCTGCGTTGAGCATATTTCTTGATAAATGTTGTAATCTGACACAGTTGGTGACTTTTGCTTCACGCCCTGTTCCTTCCTCTTTTTTGACCTAAACTATCTGTAACTTATGTCATAACTGCCTTAAGAGAGAAGCTGCTTCAGAGAAGTGTCAAAGAACTGACTGTGTGTGTCTTCGTAGATAAAGCATGGCAATGCCGGCCCAGAGCCCCTGCCCCCCCATGAGTAACCATACCAAGGAGCGGGTCAACATGGCCAAAGTCACGTTGGAGAACTTCTACAGTAACCTCATCGCCCAGCACGAGGAGCGGGAGATGAGGTACAGTTCATCATGTGATATGTTTGTTTCTGTGTATCTGACACCTCTCAGAGCAACTGGAGCTGCACTCCCTCTTCACCCCGGGCCTTGTGCCACTTTTGATCAATGCTGAACCCTCAACCTCATGTTTGTCCTGTTCTCAGTCATACAGAAGTATGGAGGCCAGTTTGTTTACAAGCTGATTTGTTAGGAGGTGTCAAAACAAGTTCAGTGGGCCACAAACGAGAGTAACACGAAATGAACAGTTTACCTGTGAGATGGAAAAGAATAGGAGCTGTGACGTCACTTACCTTCCTATAATACAGGGCTCTTTTTCCCCGCGATGTTTCTCCTCTGAGGCCTAGGAAATAATGGGACTGAGCTCTTTCCAATGCAGAAAACTGAATGTTTTCTGTTTCGGAGATATTGGCATTTTTATCGGCCGATTGCCGATATTGTAAAATACCTCATATCGGCTGGCCGCTAATATAATATAGCTCTTTGCATAAGAATTTGTACATTATGGCCCAGACAAAAACATATTCCGCATAATCTGTAAGTCATTAAGATTAATATAAGTCTGTTTCCCGTCTCTCTCTTGAACACCTGAGTGAGTCTGTATCACTCTCCTGTAAAAGGTGCATCAGCTTCAGTCAAAGCAGGCGCAGGTTAAACACTCAGGCCCATCATGGCGTCAGTGATTCTCAACTTTCTGATCATTCTTTATTTGATGAAGATTGGCCTCATATTCACTGAAAAAGATCAAAATTTGGAAATGGAAAAGCATATGATGTGAAACACGACATCACGGCATGGCCTTAAATGTTATATACTGTTATACTATACAACATAAAACAGAATCTCAGACGTCTTGCAGAGGTTGTTTAAAGTTTGCAAACTTTGTGCAGCGGCAGAATGAGACAAGTGCTGCCTCTGACTAGTGAGCCAGCCCTGCACTAATACTGTGCGATAGTTCTTTAAAAGTCCGCCTGTAAATAAACCTTCAGTAGAGGCAAAACGGCACAGTACAGTCGGCTGTTGGTCAATGTTTTTCTACTGTTTCTGTGTTTGTCAGTTGTTTTCTCCCTGGATCAATCTGTTATCTTCAAACTGACCTGATTTGTTGATTTGAAATGAAATGAAGTGCCTCTGTGGTGTGTTTGCAGGCAGCAGAAGCTGGAGAAGGTGATGGACCAGGAGGGGCTGGCCGACGAGGAGGTCAGTCACTCATGTAGCTCGAATGAAACGTTCGAGCTGGACCAGAGGTTCCGCTAGACTTTCTTTTTGGGTTGTAAAATATCGGCCATTGACAAAAATGACAAGTCATCGAAAAAAAAGAGTGCTGAAAAAAGCCAATATCTCCGCGACCGAAAGTGATAGATTAGAAATGGCGAAGTCAGGGTTTTAAAACGAGTCTCCCCACAACTCCACAGGCCTCAAGGGAACAGAGAAACTCATTTTGAAGCACTAACAGCAGCATGTTTATGTTAACGGAAACTAATCAAGGCTGGGACAGAAACTATAATTGAATCACCTAAAGTAATACAATAAATTGGCCTCTACTGGAGTGGTCAAGTATTTGTTTTTACAGGATTATAGACCAGGTATTTGGAAAAATTGGCCAAAAATATCGGTCGAGCATATCGGCATCGGCCAATAGAAATCCCCAAAAATCAGCATCGTCCATCCATCCATCCATTTTCTTCCGCTTTATCCGGGGCCGGGTCGCGGGGGCAGCAGTCTCAGCAGAGATGCCCAGACTTCCCGATCCACGCACACCTCCTCCAGCTGTTCTGGGGGGACCCCGAGACGACACCAGGCCAGCTCGGAGACATAGTCCCACCAGCGTGTCCTGGGCCTTCCACGAGGCCTGCTCCCAGTGGGACATGCCTGGAACACCTCCCGAGGGAGGCGACCAGGAGGCATCCGGAACAGATGCCCTAGCCACCTCAGCTGGCTCCTTTCGACGTGGAGGAGTAGCGGCTCGAGTCCGAGCTCCTCCCGGGTAACTGAGCTCCTCACCCGATCTCGGAGGGTGCGCCCAGCCACCCTGCGGAGGAAACTCATTTCGGCCGCTTGTATTCGCGATCTTGTCCTTTCGGTCATTACCCAAATCTCATGACCATAGGTGAGGGTGGGAACGTAGATCGATCGGTAAATCGAGAGCTTCGCCCCCTGACTCAGCTCCCTCTTCACCACAACAGTCCGATACAGCGACCGCATCACTGCTGACGCCGCACCGATCCGTCTACCGATCTCACGCTCCATCCGTCCCTCACTCGTGAACACGACCCCGAGATACTTGAACTCCTCCACTCCTCCTTATCAATAACAATGTAGCCTACTACACATGTATATTAATTTTTTAACCTCTTAACCCCCACCTTAGCCAAGTGCATTTTCTCCAGTTCAGCTTTACCTAAATGGCACAGCCTATAGGCCGGAGTAAAGCCTGTTGTGTAGAAGAGAGAGACTTGTTTTAAAATGCATGTTATTTGTGTATTATTTGATTATTTATTATATTTAAGTTCCTTTTTTAGTCTTCTATCAAAAATGTCACAGTGAAATGAATCTGTAGTTTGACGACACCTGTGTGTGCGTGCGCAGAAACGAATGCGGCGTTCTCAACACGCTCGCAAAGAGACGGAGTTCCTGCGTTTGAAGCGCACGCGGCTGGGCCTGGAGGACTTCGAGTCGCTCAAAGTCATCGGCCGAGGAGCGTTTGGAGAGGTGAGGACTGTCGCCTTGCTCCAGTCAGAGCCGAGTCCTTCACGTCTGTTTATTTCAAAAGAGCTTTACATCTTTTATTTTTAAACACTGGGGGAGGAACAGGTCCCTGTATACTGTATTACAAAGCGAGAGAGAGAATTTTTAGAAATGTTTTTGTTACTTTTTACAAAACCAAAAGTTTACATACACTAAGATCACTATACCTTTAAACAATTTGGGAAAGCCCAGCTCCATTGTATAATTATATGTACTATAGCCCTCTCCCGTTGTCTTTTCTGTCAGCGTAGTATTTACTCTCACGGACAATTAATTAGTAAAAAAACACAACATGCTACGACACCTGCAGTGGCGCTTATGGCCTCTAGGGGCATGAGTTACTTAGTACTGCTTTAGTTTTTTTGGCCATAATGACCATGGACACATTTGGAGGAAAAATTCTGAGAACACCATCCCAACTGTGAAATACGGGGGTCACACATTTGTCTTTGTAAAATGTTTTTATGTGAACATCTTGTTCTCACTGCATATAAAGTAGCCTTATAAAATAAAATAGTCACTGCTGGAGTGGCCAAGTGTGTGTATTTCAGTTTGTGAAAAGCTGTAGAAGAATAACTGATCTGACATATTTGTACAGATCAGATCACTTAATGTGAGTTGTTTATATTAATGTAGACAATGATATAAGCGAGTTTATCGATTGCTCCTCTTTGTCAGGGCTCATTATGAAGGAAACACCTCCACATTGTGTAATATGCACTTTGCGACGTCTTTAATCGGTGAATATTCAAACTTATCAAACGTGTTCAGCGTTAGGCCTAATTAATTATAATTATATTATTATTAATTATTCTCTGGGTTTTAGCCACTAGTAGATTAGCTGCTGAATGAACCATGAACCATTTGCTCATAAGCTACAAAACTACATCGTAGGCTGTATGGATTGTATGTAATGATGATATAAAAGGGACAGACTAAAACCTAAGGCTGTAATGGCATTATAAAGCAACCAGCGGAAAAGTTACGAGCGCTCCTGCTGTTTGCCCTAAAAAGGGGGTGTAACCACTGATGTGACATAGACGTTGCTCTTTCTATAGTATGCAAACCAGGAAGTGTTTGAGATCAGGGACGGGAAGTTAGTATATGCTTTTTCTATTCACGATGCTGCCAGCGGTCAGGAGGGGACATGTCAAAGATAAATCATGTAACAAAGAAGACGACAAAGATCACATGCTCTTCACAGATGAGATCCATGTGAACTGTTCACGTTAAACTGAGTGAGCTGTGGGTCTATCGTTGTTGCTCTGTCAGAAACACAAAAGCGGTGCAGTAAAGATGAAGTGCAATAGTTTTTGATGCATTTTGTTTCAGGTTCGACTGGTGCAGAAGAAGGACACGGGTCATGTGTATGCCATGAAGATCCTGCGTAAGGCCGACATGCTGGAGAAGGAGCAGGTTTGTGTGTAGCAGTTAGGGGTGGGCGATATTGACAAAAATGAATATCTCGATATTTTTTTTCAATATCTCGATATTCAGACGATATTTTTGCAATCCTTCAAAGAAATGTGTGCAAACTGGCAAAGAAGGTCCGGTTGGTCTTTTGCATCTGACCTATTATTGTATACAGTGGCGGCTGGTGATGTAAACTCTAGGTGGGGCTGTTGCACAAAGTGTTCGTGCTTTTTTTATTTTTACTATCAGATCTACTAAACGCATTTGCCACCACTTGTCAGACTAAAAAGAAGCATGTGACGACGTATCAGCAAATACTCACGGAACAAGCATTCAAACAAGGCTTATTCCCAGAGCATCAGACCAACATTAAGGCCAAAGTCAAACGGCTCCAAAACATCATTTAAACAGCAGACTATGAAACAGCAGATTACCTAACAATGCATTCACCCAAATGATACGAGAGCTTAAAGGAGTCGTTTATGTCCTGCTAAAGTTAACAAAAGCGCTGAACGCGGACAGATGTAAACCGTGGCGTAAACATGGACTCACCCGCGTTCAGAAGCGTCCTCCTTACGTACATAAACGCACGGCAGCTTCCACACTTCATCTTGAGTCGCCAGCAAAAAAGTCCCGTTGCGAGGAATCGTCCAAAAAACGAAGAATATCCGAGTAATCCACCGTTGTTGCGCTTGAAGCTAGATAACGAGTGATTGATAGTAACATACTAACGGCACGCTCTAATGACGTAAGACGTCGGGGCCACTGAGGGATTATGGGCAGTTCCCCGTAATAATAAATACAAATGTTTAGAAGTTAAAAGAAGCCCTGTTCGGAGGCTATTCCGGTGGATCTCTTGGGGAAATGTATTCCATCTTTTGGACTCATCGTTGTATTATACAACCCAATTTTCTAACGATACAATCACGAAGCTCGCCACTTGAGGACGCCACAGACGGTTAAGAAAAATGTTTAACTTTAGACTTCAGTTTATGCAAACAACGCAGATTTGGCCTTTTTTAGCAGCTATTTTATGAATCGTACATCAGCTTTACTCTTTATGTTTTTGGATTGTTGCTTCAACCTAATAAACGCCATAACACACAGGTAAGAACTCCGTCGTTGTTTTGCAAATTAGTAGCAGCTTACGCGCGTGCAATTGAGGAACGATTGTGATTTTGTACAAAAAACCCTAAAATACAGTCAAACCAAACCCGACAGTATTGAAGTCGCTGCATATAATTGTTTAGAAGGTTATAGTGTGCGTTATTTGTTTTCTCTTTAACTTTCTTCTGCTCTTTTCATGTTTGGGGGTCGTATTGTACAAATTATGAAATATTATCTCGATATCCATTTTTGCATATCGTCCAGACAACAATTTCGATATTATCGTCTAAACGATATATCTCCCACCTCTAGTAGCAGTGCAGGGTTAGCAAGTGGATTCTCTCCTACACTATTCAGTAGTTTCTATTATGAATTGTGTCTCTGATATCTGTAAGGTGACCGTAAATACTTTATAGCGGTGTGCGGTCACTGCTGTCTGGTAAAGATAAAAGGTTTCCCTATTACAACCATGTTTGTACAGTAAGCCACACCGCCTTAAAGCAGACATTAAACAGACCTTACCTGGGGCAGTTGTAGGAATAACTTATTACAAAACTAACTTAAGTTTTCATTTACGGTGTGGTTTGCAGCTTCAGCTCGGTCTGATAAACTCATTTTGAACAAACTCATTTTGAACAGATACAATAGGCTCCATGCACGCAAGTGACCCGTGACTCCAGGTGCAATCAGCGGACGCCGCTTTTCTTCTTCTCTCGCTCTTTTACCAATAAGGTAAAATCAACGAATCGTTCAACAAAACATCACAGACAGTGAGATACTGATGGAAGTCACTGGCTACAAGTTAAAAACATTATGTTGGATGTAAATTCAACATAATGTGTTCATTAAGGAGGAGTTTTTATCTCAGAGATAACTAAACAAAACATTACTAAAGACAGGCCCATTCTTAAGCGGCTCGTTCAAAATCTTGGTGCTATTTTAATTTTAATGTATTGTTAGCCATTAGCTTCCAGCGAAAATCACAACGGGGAGCAGGAAGGTTCCTCCAGTGAAGTCTTTACTCCTGAAGCAATGTTTTTAACATGGTGCTGGGACTCTCTGTCAGTAACTGCCTACCATGTGATCTGAGCTAAGACTCTGGGGGAATATAGGGAGGAAGAGCAGCGCCTCCTAGTCATGTGACGCTCACGTGCATATAGCCCATAGCTGGGGCCACACTTAGGGCACCACTGGCCCATAGTATTCAAGAAATGCAGATCAAATAATATTCAGCATGCAAGTGTTCAATGTAATATTTAGTGTTGTAGTCAAGACCAGACTCAAACTTGTCAGAAACCACAATGATTTTGATGGCATTTGCAATTTAGGTTTGAGATAAGCCACACTTTCTGCCGACAGCAGGAGCCATAATATAATCCGGTCTCCCAAAGGTAGAGTAGACGACCGTAAATTTCATCCAATAAAGCGCACCTTACTAAAAGCCTTGTGCACATACAGGCCGCACTGGAATACAAGCCGCTGGTTTTCATAGTGCCGTGCATCTGCTCAGAGCGGCCCATGGCGCAGGTGAGGAGGAAGAGACGCCTCATCCCGGAGAAAGGTGCAGTTGAGGGCGGCAGGGACGGCAGTGATAAACGCGTAAAAAAAAAGGCACGCAGAAATGGCCAGTGTAGCCGACCTCAATGTGGAAGTGTAGAGGCCAACGCTCACCAGAACACTGGCACTTCAGAGGCTTTTCTCAAACCGATTTACACATTTATCATAAATAAAAGAAGACACTCTGTTTTTGTAGGTTAATAGCAAGTTGGTGTTTACTGCTAGAGGCGCCTCTAGTGCCTGTCGGCGGCTCTGTATTAGCCGCACCGTCATATCGGCCGCAGGGTTCAAAGCGTGGGAAAAAAGTTGCCCTCACTCCTGTGTGCAGCTGGGCCATATCCGAGCAGAGAGGGACATCCTGGTGGAGGCCGACAGTCTGTGGGTGGTGAAGATGTTCTACAGCTTTCAGGACAAGATGAACCTGTACCTCATCATGGAGTTCCTGCCCGGAGGTAATTGCTCCTCTTCAGTTACATACTATGAAACCCCCCCAACGACATAATCTCCTGTCTGGAGTGGTTGAGCAGGTTTTCGCAGGCGGTGGGACACATGTGTTTGGTGAGAATGAAACCATTGGCCTGTGGAGGTTGGTGAAGCCAGTTTTGGGCGATCGTGTCTAGGGCTGGACACTGTCAGTGTTTATCAACCAGGGATTCGGGGACCCCTGGGGGCTCTTGAGTAATTATCAGGGGTACTTAGTTTTATATTCCTTTTTAATCTGAAATAATTCTGACATTATTTTGAAAGGAAAGGTTCCTTAAACGGCACTTTACAGTCAAATGTTTGAATTTTAGCTTTATTTTAAGCACACAACAATGTCTACTACTAATTAAGAGTCATTTATTATCCTTTCTATATATCTGCAATACACTTTAGGCAAGGGGTGCGAGGAGTATCTCTGAAGGGTTCAGAGATAAAAAAAAAAGGTTGGGAACCCCTGCTTTAAACGATACTAGTATGATATCGGAAAAGTTTCAAATAAATGATACAAATTGAAAAAATTGATCTTTTATGTAATAAATGAACATTATCGTTCTGTTTTCTAGTTCTCTGACAAATATTTTGAAATAGCTGTTGAAAAAGGTTCATGTATCGGTATTGGTGGAAAAAAATTGAACGGCACACAGCTCTAATCATGTCTCTGCACTAGGAGTGCTGTGATTGGTTTAGCCCAGGGGTCTGCAACCTTTAACATCCAAAGAGCCATTTCAAACCAAATGAAAGTCTCAAAGAGCTACAATAGTTTTAACGTTCAAACGACCGAGCAAACTGATATTATTGTTGATCTGTTTAGAAAAAAAGAAAAAAGATATCTATTATATTTATTAAAATTATTGATTATTGTTTTTTTTTTATGTAGGCTATTAAAATGCAACTTACGGCCTTCTGTGTCATTTTAGATTTCATATTTTTAGCTGCTAGTATTGATACTGCAATCTACAAAACTCAATATAATATAATGCGCGAGCGGCGGTGATTCACTTTCAGCATGGATTCAAGGCTTGCACTGCTTCTCCTCCTCGCTTCGAGCGTCATTTGAGAGATTCTCCCAGTCCCAATAAATTTATGAATGATAAACATTTCCTTTTTACTCGTAAAGAGACTACATTGGCTCATTCAATGAAAGCGGCTGGTGAATGAGAGCGGTGCACAGGCACATCTACGCAGAGAACACGGACTGGGAGGAATGAGCCAAAAGAGCACAGATCGTAGTTTACAATATGCCGTCTAAGTATTTCACCACAGACCATTTATTTTGGTCGTGCCAGCTCCCAGTTTGGGCATATACTTGTGGCTGCGCCAGTGGGACAAAGAGCCACGACAGTGAGGCTGAAGAGCTGCTGACCCCTGACCTAGCCTTACTGACTGGCCAGCCAATCAGCTGGATTGTGTGATAGAGCTTTTCTACTGTGTTTTTGAGTTTCATCAACTTGATAACTGAACAAACTTCTTTGTGCCAAGTAATAATAATAATAATAAGATGCCCCAAATGGCTGTCTGGTGCAAAAATAATATATATGTGGAATGTAAATATTACAGGCACAGCACTTTTTCCACACAGAATCTGCCTGTTTTGGGAAGATGAATTTAATGATCCAATTTTGTGGAAAGATTACTTTAGAACAAGTTATAGAACTACAATAGATTCATATTCCAGGATATTTCAACTTAAAACCTTTTAAAAAATTATTGCAACAAAAACATTTCTGTTCAAATGGCAGATAGAAAAGGATCCCTGCTGTAGGTTCTGTGGGGAGGAGGACCTGATGCATTTGTTTTATTTTTGTCCACATGTGGCTAAGTTTTGGGTCAGTGTACAGTTATGATAAAGGTCTATGGATATTGTTCTGCAAATCACACCTCAGAATATCATGTTATGTGTTTTTGAGGGTAAATGCACATGCCTTTTGAATATGATTATTCTGATGGGTAAAATGTTTATTTTTAAATCTAAAACTTTATCAAATTTATGTATAAAACATTTTAAGAATAGTTTATCATCAGTATATGTTAGAAACAATTATAGCAACAAATAACAGAATAATTGAGCATGAAAAGAAATGGAATGTCTGCTTACTTGAGTTAGAGATATAAATATTAGATGTACTTGCTATGCCATTTGTTATGTTGTAAATGTTTTGCCAATTATATTGCATTTCGTTTATGGATTTTTGATTGGTATTAGTGATTTCATTTTATTTTTCATTTTCTATGTTATTATTTTCGTTTGCTTTGTGTTCCTGTCAGAACACTATGAATGTGTGGATGATTGTGGTTGTGATTGTGGTATGAATGCAAGGGGGAGTGGCTGGGGTTGGGTGGGGGGTTTGAAGCTTGTCTTGTTATTTTATTCTGAAAAAATAAAAATAAATAAATTTACAAACTTGTTTGAGCCAAATAAATGAATTAAATGCGGCACTCCAAAAGTGCCACAACTGTGCGGCTGTGTGGCTCGGTCTGGGATTTGGGTTGTCTGTAAAGTGTTGTTTGTGTGTTGCTAGGCGACATGATGACCCTGCTGATGAAGATGGACACTCTGAGCGAAGAGGCCACTCAGTTCTACATCGCAGAGACCGTCCTGGCCATAGACTCCATCCACCAGCTGGGCTTCATCCACCGGGACATCAAACCCGACAACCTGCTGCTGGACTCCAGGGTCAGAGAACAGCTTTCTCTCCCTTTCATTATTTCAACACACCCATTTTTTATCAAGTAGTGACTGTTTTTAAAAGGGGTGTCATGCAAAATCAGTTTTCTCCCCCCCGAACTTTTCACTACATGAATTGCTCCCAATCTGTCACACAGCTCATCCCTTTTCCAGAGCAGACAAAGGCAAAACAACATTGAAGCTTCACTGCTGCAAAGAGACAATCTGCAGCGCCTGTAAAGTGGAAGCCAGAACACGCATAATCAAATGGTTTGGTTGGCTTGACTGATGACATTCATTGGTCCTACCCCCAAAGGTGAAGGAGTTTAATATGAAAGCAGTCAGACTAAAGTTTATAGACTGAATGATCAGCGGGAGGACACCGCCTAATGTGCCACTCACATATGCTAGTCTTCAGCTGCCCCCAAGTCTAAAAAAAAGAGAGGGCTAAGGGCCAACACAGGCAACCACAGACCATTAAAATGCAACATGGAAACGCCACACATGTAATTTCATGTGGTAAAGTTTATAAACCCCAGAGGCCAATAATGGTGTAGTGTTTGCTCAGCTTAAACCAGGTCTTCACTAACCGTATCATCCAAATTTAAAGCACTAGTGTAATTTTCCAGCTCTGACTTGTGTTCTGTGCTCTGTAGGGCCATGTGAAGCTGTCAGACTTTGGCCTTTGCACCGGCCTGAAGAGGGCGCACCGTACCGACTTTTACAAGAACCTGAACCACAGCCTGCCCAGCGACCTGAGCAAACAGAGTGAGCCAGCCCTCTGCAGCCTCATCCATTACATGTGTGTCTACTGTACCATCAATACTAATACTCCTCTGCCCACAGCCCAGAACATGAACTCCAAGAGGAAAGCAGAGACCTGGAAGAGGAACCGGAGGCAACTGGTGGGTCACGGTTAAGGCTGAAACGACGCGTCGATTACGTAAATACGTCGACGCAGTTTTTGTGCGTCGACGCGTCGCTTGTTTACATCATGGCGGCGGGCGATGCTGGCGATGCGAGCGAGG
Organism: Proterorhinus semilunaris; assembly: GCA_021464625.1. Taxonomy (NCBI): domain Eukaryota; kingdom Metazoa; phylum Chordata; class Actinopteri; order Gobiiformes; family Gobiidae; genus Proterorhinus; species Proterorhinus semilunaris. The sequence continues at coordinate 40,934,955 of CM038347.1, forward strand.
GGAAAAAGGCACGCCAAAAGTAATCAAAAGTGTGGGAGTATTTCCAGAAACGGCCAAATAATGTTGTTTATGCACACTTGTGTCGAGCGGAAATGGCCTACCACAGCAGCACAACGGCTATGAACGAACATTTAAAACGAAAACACCCGACAGCGTTCATGCCATCAACCAGTCAATCGGCCGCGTGAGTAATTTTCATTACACAAAAACATTAATGTATTATTTGTATCTGCGTTGTAAATTCATAAACTAAAGCATTGTTCCGCTCTGAGAGGCGTCAAAAACGCGCGTGTCTAACGCTACATAACGTTACGTTAGTTGTGTAACTAACTAAACTACCTTTGTACAACATTAACAGTTATGTACAAACGAACAATTAACTTTAATCATACAATCATTGTTGTGTGCTGGTTATTTATTTTTTATTTTGCGCATTTTAAAGCAAATAAGCAATACTTTTACTTTTATTCAAATGTTTACAGTGAGTGTTCCAGAAATTGCACATTTTATAGGCTACTGAGTTGCACATTGAGCCATAATTTTATTTGGTTAAATAAAAGCCATGCCATTTGAAAATACTGGCCTACGTCAATTTTTTCCCCTTCATTTTAAATGAAAAAATAATCGGTAAAAGGAAAAATAATCTATAGATTAATCGAAAAAATAATCTATAGATTAATCGATTAATCGAAAAAATAATCTATAGATTAATCGATAGAAAAATAATTGTTAGCTGCAGCCTTAGTCACGGTAGTTCCCAAACTCTTAACCCCAGTGTGCTGCTGTACTTGTGGGATCACTACTGGGAGCTGCTTGGGACGTAGGGGGGGGTCACTGTGGGGGCTGTTTGGTAGCTCCTTTAAACCCTTGGATGTCGACAGTGAACACTGGTGTATGTTTCCTCCCCAGGCCTTCTCCACAGTGGGGACCCCTGACTACATCGCCCCGGAGGTCTTCATGCAGAACGGCTACAACAAGCTGTGTGACTGGTGGAGCCTGGGGGTCATCATGTACGAGATGCTCATAGGTAAAGCCATCTCCAGCCTCTTCACCTGTTCACCACACGCATGGCCCAAATGAGCCCACATTAGCCCGCTTTATTTTGAAGCTTGTGACAAATGGTTTCACTTTGTACTCTTTGCAGATAGTGTTCTGTATAATTGCATTTCAAACGTTTAAAGACCCTGTACCGGCTGATATTTACAAACAAGACGGAGAAAGTCAAGTTTAAAAAGTCAGGAGAGCAAGGCAGATCTTCACTGGTACAATATTTTATCTCAAAACAGTTGAGAGTGAGAACCATGTAAGGCAAATGACAATATATTCCATGAAAAAAAAATAAATAAATAAAAAGAATACAGGGCCTTTAAAGGAACAGGCCACCGTTTTTACATACTGAGATATGATCTTACCTGAGCTTTGACAAGTTCATTTGTACCTGTCTGGTCTCCACTTGCCTTCCGTAATGTAAACACAGCACAGACGGCGTTAGCATTTAGCCTCTTCTCTATAGTTCCAAACGAGGTGATGATAGAAGCTTCCAAATTCGGCATCTGTACAGTAAAGTGAAGATATCACTGCGCGGATGCCGAATTACTCCTGGTATTATTACGCCTTACAATATAGTTCCCCTTTTTATCCGCTTCGAAAAACCACATTGTTTAATTTTGTGTAATTATACTTTATAGTGTAACACTTCACGTAACCATATTTAAAAAGAAGGCACACGTGGAGACCAGCCAGGTACAAATGAACTTGTCAAAGCTAAGGTAAGAACATATCTCAGTATGTAAAAACGGTGGCCTGTTCCTTTAACTCGCAGATACTATGCTAATCAAAGTAAGAGGTGCTGCAGGCGCATTGAGTTGCCTTGTGTACGAAATGCGCGGTATAAATAAAGTTGCCTTGCAATTTCCGCAATTTATTCTTGCTTAATATACAGATATGCATGCACTATTGTGGCGACTATAACGTGGTCATAATAAGGTGGACAGCTCATAAATGCACAAAAAGCCATTGACTTCAGCCATAACTTCTGCATTTTAGAAGCTTGTTTTTCCCTAAAATCTGTTGTAGGACGATAGAAATGAATAAATAATTAGGCATGAAGTCTTTTTTGTGAAGGTCTTAAAAAGGTGTTACATTTGACTTCAAAATTCATACATTCTTAATTTATGCTGCACTAAATGCCAAATAGTTTGATAGGAGTGTAAAAGATCCTTTGTTCCTCTGTCCCAGGGTACCCCCCGTTCTGCTCGGAGACGCCTCAGGAGACCTACCGGAAGGTGATGAACTGGAGAGAGACGCTCATCTTCCCCCCGGAGGTGCCCATCTCAGAGAAGGCCAAAGACCTCATCCTCAGGCACGTGCTGCTGCTGCTGCTGATGCACGCTGGAACATTGGTCACTCTGGTACTACGGTGTGATGACGGGAGGTTCTCACTCATGTGTGTCCTGTAGGTTCTGCTGTGAGGAGGAGCACAGGGTCGGAGCAAATGGAGTGGAGGAGATCAAGACCAACCCTTTCTTTGAGGGAGTGGACTACGACCACATCAGGTACTGATGCGATTAAAGCTATGGTAATCAAGTGACTCTTATAGTCGAGTATGGCATCATAGATCTACATAGTATACGTGACATTTGTCAAAGAAAATCAGACCATGTGTTGGGGCTGCAAACTTGTGTTCTTTCGGTGAAAATCCCAGTTTTGAAAAAGGTCATCCACATGATCCGTGTATATCTGTATTAAAAGTATTTGGAGGGGGTGGGGGTCTGCGTAGACAAACGGTGCTGTGCTCACATTAACTGGTAACCGTTCACCGCACCAAAGAGGCCATTTCAGCGCCACAAAAAGCCCCAGGGCTGTAGGCGTTGCTGCATGGCTGTGCTCTGACTCCGCCTCCAGCGGCTTCACTCCCCTGCACCGCGAGGGGACAGTGTAGGTCTCTGAGACAGGTCAGCGCTGTAATGCTGAGGGAGGTGAAAGTTTTGCACTATATATTCCAGCATGCTCACTCTGTTTTGATGTTGTTCAGACTGTAACCCCCGGCTCATTAATTCCGGTTAAGGTCCGGTACGGCGTCCCCAATCTTAGAAAGTCATTAAAACCAATGTTACACACTCACACTGCTCCGCGAGGTCCGGGTCCGGCTACCGAGGCCGTCCGGCGGCAACGGAAAAAAATCCGCAAGAAGTCTAATTTTGCTGGAGACCGGAGCCCTGCGGATCAAGCTGACGGAAAAACACGAGCCAAACAGGAAGTCGGGTCTTGTGTACACGCGCGTAATGTCGGAAATGTAAACATTTCTCCATTACCAGTAGGGGTGTGTATCGCCTAGTCTCAGGTGATACGATATGTATCCCGATGCACAGGTCACGATACCATACGATATATCCCGATATTGAAGCATTAGACGATTATTGTGATTATTTTTTACTAGTTTGGAAACGATTCATTAAACTAGTATGCCTTCATTAGATTGGTGTCAAATACATTTTATCTATCTGTCCTCGTCATATAATTAGAATATCATGAAAAAGTTCATTTAATTCTGTAATTCAACTTAAAATGCGAAACTAATATATGATAGACACAATGGCCCTCATTTATCAAACTACGTACGGTGAAATCAGAGCGTATATGGGGTGTACGGAAAATCACCGCCTGTTTTGGCATTTATCAATCTGAGCGCTCAGATCCTACTCCAAGTCAGGAGGTGGAACATGATGCACGAATTTAACTAAACACTAAACAGCAGGAAAACAGTTTTTAACAGCATGAATCACATATGATCCTCATTAGTGATTTAAACATGAAACAAGGCCACAGCGTTAATGTTTATGGACTTGAGCTGCACCGACACGGGTCCGAGCCCAGAGGCTCAGTCCGGACCAGAGACACTAGAACCTGGACCAGAGACTCTAGAACCTGGACCAGAGACTCTAGAACCTGGACCAGAGACTCTAGAACCTGGACCAGAGACTCTAGAACCTGGACCAGAGACACTAGAACCTGGACCAGAGACACTAGAACCTGGACCAGAGACTCTAGAACCTGGACCAGAGACACTAGAACCTGGACCAGAGACTCTAGAACCTGGGCCAGAGACTCTAGAACCTGGGCCAGAGACACTAGAACCTGGACCAGAGACTCTAGAACCTGGACCAGAGACTCTAGAACCTGGACCAGAGACTCTAGAACAAGGACCAGAGACTCTAGAACCTGGACCAGAGACTCTAGAACCTGGACTGCAGCCACATAGACGCTTACGATGTTTTTGATATTTATGTTTCGTGTTTTGTTTTTAACAAAATACCGCTGCTGCACAAACTTTGTGTGGATTCCCCGCCTCACACCCGCGGCCGCTGCCGTGTCCCAGGACACCGGGCCTCACCTGGGTCTGCGCGAGGCCATGCTCCGTGTTCTGGTTGGTTTGAGCGCTGAGTCTGTGGACCGTATTCCGTGCTCGCGAGTATCCCGGGCGTCAAACAAATCCTTCGACAGCTCCACAGCTTTCGTCGGTCCGGACGGGTTCCTAAAGTCCGGGTTTGAGCGGAGCACAGGTTCTGCTGACCGCGCGCTCTCCTCTCGTCAGGGGAATGATGGAAACACGTCTCGTAGGGCTGTCTTCGGTCCGGACGGGTTGGTTAGGTTCCGGTCGGCTGTCAGCTCTCTGCGCACCTGTTTCCTCCCGGAGGAAAGCTCTGCTCAGGACAAAGACGCGTAGTCCTGCCCCGGCTCTAGCGCTGAGCTGCTTTTACTGGTTCAGATCATGGTCCAGAGTCTGCTCTGACTGCAGCGTTGTATCCACGCTTTTTTTTATGTGGTCTAATTTTATACCCTTTTTTATATAGGCTATTTAGGCCTACTGCTTATTTAATAAAGGTCACGTTTTATTATTAGCCTATTTCTTTGTTTCCCTCTTTTTTTAATAGTAAATGTGATCTTGGATTGGCTATACGGTTAACGTTGGTTACTGACAGATTTTTATCATTATTTATCATTTCCTGGTTGGAGAAATGTTCTTTTTTGCCGTGTTTTGTGCGTGCGTGCCGTAAAACCCGTGGGTGAGGCCTCCTCATACGTGAATATTTTTGGGCGTTTCATTCAAATGACGGTGGGATTTCTCCGTGGCGTTTACCATCAGCTGCTCTTGCGTACGATCAGATCTGAGCGGAAACACAGGTTCATAAATGTCACGTGCCCTCTGGTGTATATCGCAAATACACCTACGCATACACCATTTGTTTACGCAATGTTGATAAATGAGGGCCATTACATGCAAAGTGACATATTTCAAGCCTTTATTTGTTATAATTTTTATGATTATGGCTTACAGTCAATTTTCAAAATATTCTAATTTGATGAGATTTTTAATTTGAGGCTTTTTCAAGCTGAGCCATAATCAAAATTATATCAAATAAAAGCTTACATACATATCTCACTTTGCATGTAATGAGTTTATCCATCCATCCATTTTCTCCCACTTGTCCGTTGCCGGGTCGTGGGGGCAGCTGTTCGAGCTGCCCAAGTCACATAGCACCAGTCCCCTATGGCTCCTCCTGCAGGTGGTGGGTCCACGGAAGGACGGCCTCATAGTTCCAAACGGGCCTGTTGGTCTCTCATAGGGGGCCCAATGAGTTTATCATATATCAAATTGAATAACAGAACTGAATGCACTTTTTTATGTTGATCTAATTATATGACGAGCACCGGATATGATACAGGATATGATATATACACCTGTATATACAGGTGTATATATCATATCCTGTATATACAGGATATGATATATTTATATCATATCCTATGATATAAATATATCATATCCTGTATATACAGGATATGATATTTTTATATCATATCCTATGATATAAATGCTTTTCACTAATGTGCACTTGTGATGGTGTTGTACGGTGATTATGTAACTTTGAAAGGAAAACAGATTTCTTGGAAACCTAGTAATGAAACCAACTTAACTGGGATGCACGTTTTCTAGTATGTCTATAGTTGGGAGCAGTGCTTATTTTGATCCCCCGTTTGGGGGAACGCATTCCCCCAATTCTCAGTTTTTCAGGGTAAAGGATCCGGGAAATATTTAGGAGGATCCGGCAAAGATTTGATCCGATATAATGGTGTTTAATGAGAGTGTTCCGGCAAATGTTTTGGCCTGTTCCCCAAATCCATCACATCAGACCAACAGTGTTCCTGAAAATACAAATTTACAAATTAAGCACTGGTTGGGAGTAGAGGTGGGAGATATATCGTTTAGACGATAATATCGAAATTGTTGTCTGGACGATATGCAAAAATGGATATCGAGATAATATTTCATAATTTGTACAATACGACCCCCAAACATGAAAAGAGCAGAAGGAAGTTAAAGAGAAAACAAATAACGCACACTATAACCTTCTAAACAATTATATGCAGCGACTTCAATACTGTCGGGTTTGGTTTGACTGTATTTTAGGGTTTTTTGTACAAAATCACAATCGTTCCTCAATTGCACGCGCGTAAGCTGCTACTAATTTGCAAAACAACGACGGAGTTCTTACCTGTGTGTTATGGCGTTTATTAGGTTGAAGCAACAATCCAAAAACATAAAGAGTAAAGCTGATGTACGATTCATAAAATAGCTGCTAAAAAAGGCCAAATCTGCGTTGTTTGCATAAACTGAAGTCTAAAGTTAAACATTTTTCTTAACCGTCTGTGGCGTCCTCAAGTGGCGAGCTTCGTGATTGTATCGTTAGAAAATTGGGTTGTATAATACAACGATGAGTCCAAAAGATGGAATACATTTCCCCAAGAGATCCACCGGAATAGCCTCCGAACAGGGCTTCTTTTAACTTCTAAACATTTGTATTTATTATTACGGGGAACTGCCCATAATCCCTCAGTGGCCCCGACGTCTTACGTCATTAGAGCGTGCCGTTAGTATGTTACTATCAATCACTCGTTATCTAGCTTCAAGCGCAACAACGGTGGATTACTCGGATATTCTTCGTTTTTTGGACGATTCCTCGCAACGGGACTTTTTTGCTGGCGACTCAAGATGAAGTGTGGAAGCTGCCGTGCGTTTATGTACGTAAGGAGGACGCTTCTGAACGCGGGTGAGTCCATGTTTACGCCACGGTTTACATCTGTCCGCGTTCAGCGCTTTTGTTAACTTTAGCAGGACATAAACGACTCCTTTAAGCTCTCGTATCATTTGGGTGAATGCATTGTTAGGTAATCTGCTGTTTCATAGTCTGCTGTTTAAATGATGTTTTGGAGCCTTTGGCCTTAATGTTGGTCTGATGCTCTGGGAATAAGCGTTGTTTGAATGGTGGAAGATAGAAGAGTCGTAAAAATAACGGAAGAGTTAAGGTAACAGAGTTATAGGACTACGCGTTGGGTTCATCCCTCTAAAAGCCGTAAGGTACGTGGCTAGGACCTCCCAGATCCGTGGACACACGGAACAAATACTACAGAGTTGGGGACTGTAGAACTTAAAGGGTCGAGGACCCACAAGAGTACTTAAAGGGTCGTGGACCCAGGGTCGTGGACCCAAATAAAGAGTACTTAAAGGGTCGTGGACCCAAATAAAGTGTACTTAAAGGGTCGTGGACCCAGGGTCGTGGACCCAAATAAAGAGTATTTAAAGGGTCGTGGACCCAGGGTCGTGGACCCAAATAAAGTGTACTTAAAGGGTCGTGGACCCAGGGTCGTGGACCCAAATAAAGTGTACTTAAAGGGTCGTGGACCCAAATAAAGAGTATTTAAAGGGTCGTGGACCCAAATAAAGAGTATTTAAAGGGTCGCGGACCCAAATAAAGAGTATTTAAAGGGTCGGGGACCCAAATAAAGAGTATTTAAAGGGTCGCGGACCCAAATAAACAGTATACTTTCATGAGGAAAAGCACGTAAGTTTACAATGAATAAAGGACGAAACGAAGGTAAGAGAATGTGTGAATTAAAAACTTGTGAAGAATGGGTGAGGGATTTGGGAAATTCCTCACCATGGTGGAAATGGTAATAATAATGATAATGATAATAATAATGATGATGATAATTTAAACCCAAATTAAAATTATACTGAGGATGGTAATGACAACTGGGAAGTATCAAGATCTCGTTTTGCATTCTTTTGCTGTTGTTTCTTTATTTAATTGTTGTTCTTGTTGCTTGTTCTTGCCTGGCCCATGTTCCCTTGTTTGTGATGTGTTATATGTATATGTTATTGTTTTATTCTGGGATGGGCGCTTATAAGCCTTTGGCTTCGGCCCACTCCCTTTGAGCAGACAAACTGCTCAAATAAATAAATAAATAAATGAATGCTTGTCCCGTGAGTATTTGCTGATACGTCGTCACATGCTTCTTTTTAGTCTGACAAGTGGTGGCAAATGCGTTTAGTAGATCTGATAGTAAAAATAAAAAAAGCACGAACACTTTGTGCAACAGCCCCACCTAGAGTTTACATCACCAGCCGCCACTGTATACAATAATAGGTCAGATGCAAAAGACCAACCGGACCTTCTTTGCCAGTTTGCACACATTTCTTTGAAGGATTGCAAAAATATCGTCTGAATATCGATATTGAGATATTGAAAAAAAATATCGAGATATTCATTTTTGTCAATATCGCCCACCCCTAGTTGGGAGTCCTTAGCGATCAGTAATAACCAATAACTCAGATGGGGCATTTAAAACCTTAGCTACTACACAACGGGCATCACCGTGACTATAGCGCTCATCTCTTCGAAATATGTTTGTGTTAGCCGTAGCACACAAACGAAGCCGAGGGGAAACTACTACAGTACTGTACTAAGTACTGCAGTGGCGATACACAGGTTTAACATGAGCCTGCTGTATTTAGTTTTCCCTCGGCTTCGTTTTATTCCGTTAAAAAAATGCTACCAAGATAAATCCATGCTAGTGCTACGAAGATAAATCCTCTCCTCTCGCAGCGGCGACGCACTCGGCAACATCTGCACACAGCTGGTGGCTCTCGTAATGATCCAGGTCTCTGTCTTTGCTGTAAAAGTGAGGCCAAATGTAGAGTTTTAAAAGACCATTAATGTTCTCTCTTTTCCATGGTAAACTCTTCCTGTGTTTCTCTAACTCTCACTAGATTCTAATGTTACTCAAGCGGGCTGTGCGGTGCGCTGCCATCTAGCGGGCGGGAGTAAAAGTGCAGGACCAAAGAGACGCTGCCATGAATATTTCCACAAAAATAGATGTTTAAATATCGATAAGGGAGCTTTTTGGATCGATACGAGAATCGCGTGACGTGATATCGTGATATATCGGCCGATTTATATTTTTCAACACCCTTAATTACCAGTGACACAGGGGCACTAGTGTGTTTAAAGCATCCACTTCACTGGGGAGAGTCGTTGTACTGGCAAATACGGCTTTTGTTGACAAAAACGACTTATACATGGGGCTATTTATCACGTGAACTCGCACCAAGCGTGTGAACTCACGTGCACGTCTGTTCTCGCGAGAGCCGTTTCTGTGCCTGGTGCAGTGTCTGGCGGCGGAGCTGGCCAAAGTGGCTGTTTCCCAATTGCACGATCCTCGGCGTCTCGACCACTTCGGACGTAATTCACGTCATCACAGCGCCGCCTAGTGGTGATCCATTTCACTCAGAATACTCGCCCCCTCGCAGTTCGACTCCTCTGTTTGGCTCATTTACGAAGGATACACCTGTGGATCCTCCGCTGCCTCAGAGAGCTGAAATTACCCATGATGCACTGCAGCACTGTTTTTTTTCTTTCCCTTTCTCGCAAAACCTTTAGTTTGAAGTTTTGTTCCACATTTGTGAAAAAAAAAATCATTGGTAGAAGTGATGTAAGCAAGTAAAGATGTAAAAAAAGAGGTTTATATAAAGTCAATGAAAGGCCTAATTATTGATAAATCAGGCCTATGGCTGTTAACGTAAGTCTGCAATTGAAGGCGTTTAGTGATAAACCTGCTTAATATATTTGATATTTTAATTGAATTTCTTACAAATCCTTGCAGAAACGTTATTTTATTCAGGCCAAAATGTTCAAACAGTAAGACATCCAACCAAAAGTAGTTTGTGTAAGCATAGATTGACACATTCACGGTGAGTGAATGTGTCGGGACCGAACCCGTGCTAATGCAAAATAGCTTTTGCCTCGTGTTTATAGTGTAGGCATACAGGACCTGCAGAATCCAGGACTCACCAGTGTTCATTTTTACGATCACATAGATGTGTTGAACAACGTTATTAAAATAAAACATGCCAATAGGCTCCGTGTTCAGTGAAGGTTCTTGAGTCATCTTCTGTACTCTGTATTTGAAGTGTTGAACATTTTGCCTTTCCATGCCATATAATAAATGTATGTGCTAATCGAAAATAAATTGGGTTCCAAAGGATAGAGCAATAATAAAATGAATATGTAGGCTATATTGACTTGTATAACCGAATACATGTATTTCCTGTGTGTCCTTTGCAGAGAACGTCCTGCTGCCATCCCCATAGAGATCAAGAGCATTGACGACACGTCACACTTTGATGAGTTTCCTGAATCTGACATCCTGCACCCAGGTACAGGCTCACCCACAATCAGAGGTGGGTAGAGAAATATTTACATCACTTTCAAATCATTTCAAGTCCAAATGTGTTGCCCAAATATTTACTCTAATAAGAGTAAAAAATCCGACCATTCCCCTGAGTCGGTAGTGCAGTGGTTAGCACTCTTGCTTCAGAGCAAGAAGGTCCCGGGTTAAATTCCTACTTGGACAGGGCCTTTCTGTGTGGAGTTTGCATGTTCTCCCCGTGTCTGCGTAGGTTTCCTCTGTGTACTGCCGCTATTCAGCAAAGCTGCACACTAATACAACACAGATGACTGATCATCATTTTAGTGTCTGGATCAGTGCGGAGAATGTATCTTAGGCCATGAAACAGAAACTCGGATCACCAGAGCTACAGCTAACATTAGCGCTGATCGAGAAGAACAAGAAATAAGCACCAATAAAGTCACTAAAACCATCGGCTACATTTTAAGCAGCTTTTAAAGTTATGCTGCACTTATCATATTAGGTTAGCCTTTAGCTAGCCTCTAAGTACGTAAGTAACTAAGTTATTTATTGTCATTGTACAAGTGTACAACAAAATAGTGTTCAGGTGTTAGTCCTGAGCCGCTGCGGCTGAGCCGCGCTGCCACTGTGTGTCGACCTGACCAGCATGACCTTGGAGGTCGGGGAAACTGTAGCACTCGGAAGAAACCTGGCTGGCTGCCCTCTGTCTCTTCTGATCCTCTGAAATGGTGCCGCGCCTCCTGGGCTTGTCCCTTCTTTCAGAGCGTGGTGTCCTGCACTGGTCAGCTCCCCCACCTCCTCCTTCCTCTTCCTCCTGCGCAGCTCCTTCAGTCCCACAACAGTCTTTCACCATCTGCTCGTTTGTCTCTTCCTTGTTTTGTGTAGCTCCTCTGTGCTGCAGGTGTGGTAGGCTTTAAGTGCTCCGCCAACAACTCAGGACGACCTCCTGAAAAATGCAATTAGCATTTATAATTATTTAAAGAGTACCTAAACGGGCGTGCCAAAGCCTTTCCCCACCCACAAACAAAAGTCAAAAATTGCCATGAAAGAGGCGGTCTCTGAGGTTTGGGGGTGACATGGGGGGGGGGGGGGGGGGGGTTGAGTGACGATGTGTGGAGCTGGTGCGGCTTATGACGTTCTGTGGAGGCCGTGGACACGTCAATCAGGAAATTCTAATTTAGTAGCAGAGTTTATCCTGAAGGGGGCGCAACCCATCAGGTCAAAATTAGTATTTGACACATGTTTATGGAATAATGTGAGGGACCAGTAGAACACACTATGAGCCCCCCATTGAGACAGTTTATCAGTAAAAAACTTGATTTGGTGTTTAGTTGTTCTTTAAGGTGCAAAACATTTAAAATCTGGTTTCATGATAGTTTAGAAAATGTATTTTGATAATTGGCTTAATTTCACTGACATATGCTGTTTTCAATCAAAAAGACACTTCAGTGTCCCGCGACCTCCACTTTGGGAACCACTAGCGTAGACCATGGGTGAATAGTTGAACATCCGTAGGACGTCACAGTTAGCCCCAATTAGCCCAAGATGCTTTCAGACCACACTGTTGTTCTGGGGTTAACTGTTTGCTAACAACAACATAGCAGCCTAAGGTCGACTGGGCATATGGTAGTAAGCATAGCCATCAACCCCTTGCCCCCTGCTGGCTGGGAGTTGCACTGCTCCTCTGCCGCTCCTAAAGGACATTCAGATTGGTGTCATGTGACAGGGACAAGACTGGTTTTTACTGGAAAAACGTCCCGAAGTCGAATCTTTAGCCTAGTAGGATTAGACTTCACATGTAAACGTACTGAGTGTCACGAGTAACTTTATTATTTATTTTTTTTGTGCTCAAGTAAGACTACATTTTAACATTAAGTTGAAGTAAAAAGTACTCGCAAAAGTACAGTTACAGTTAGTACAGAGTACTACAACTTTGTCATTGAGGTATTTCTTCAAGTCAGGGGTTCCTAAAGTTTTTCAGGCATTGAGTTTTGTTTTTTCCACTTGGGATGCACGTTTTCTTTTCAGTCTCTAAGCGATTGTTGGAGCCCTTAGCTTTCATTTCATGAATCGCTGCACTGAAGTGTAACCCTGTGCTAAAGTGATATTATTTTCCCACATCACTGTTCTTGTCCTGTCTGCAGCAACGTCTGTGTCTAACCAGACTGAGACGGAGCTGAAAAACAAGGACTGGGTCTTCATCAACTACACATACAAACGCTTCGAGGGGCTGACGGCGCGAGGGTCCATCCCGTCCTACATGAAGTCCGGGAAGAGATGAGGCGAGCCACACACGTGGGGCGACCATAGGAACTATGCACTCTCGCCACTCGGGACAGGACTCTTCTCGCACATACTGCTGAAACTGATACTTACACACACCATAAAAGCACACAGCCATTTGCCCCATTGTCTGACATCAAACTACAAGGAATCCCACTGGCTCAATGTAGGCTGCGCTCATTCTGTCAAACTCCAGGTCAAATGTAAAAAGTTGCAAGTCGTCGTTTTCAGTTGGGACAAATCCTAGTTACCGCTTGGAACGCAGCTCTGGGGGCCGGGTTGTGACTGTCCATTACAATCAACTTATGTAAACTATGAATACTACACTTTCTTTCTTTTAAGTGTAATTCAATGTATGCCCGATCCAAAACAATTGATCCTGGAGCCTTGGAAAGCAAAGGCATCATGCTAACCATACAGCTGCAGAGTCATTACAAGATCCACTGCCATGTTGTGGACTATGACATTCAAGAAGAGTCATTTTCGTTCACATTTCACTTGAATCATGTCCTGACAAAGAGAGATGGACTTGTCTTTGACCCCCAAATCACCACAGCATCTGATTTTTTTCTTAAAAAAAAAAAAATCTTCATAGAGATTTCTGCCCCTTTTTACATTTCTTTTGATAATAATTTGGTTTTAAGATCAATCTCAAAACGATCGCCTCATGTGCCGCCAAAAGGGCTATAATGTCTATAATGTTATTCTAGATCTGTGCGCATGGCCCGAGGCAACATCTATGCAAACTGTTGCGCTTGTTTCACATACAGTAGTGAGGGGCTCGGTCCCAAAAACATCTGCCCTACTACTTTATACTACTCATGCCATCTCCTCCTCCTGCATGCCAAAACAAAGTAGGAGAAGCTGGCTCGCCGATTACTGCAGTGCGTACATGATCGTTGGGAAAGCGTGTTTTCAAACTCTAAACTGTGAAACTGAAAGGCTGTTGGATGGAAGTGTCCCAGGTGATTGCCATTTGTGGAATTGAAGGAAGTGTCTTAAATATTGTGACAGGACCACAGAACCATCAAACGTTTTGTTGCCAATAGCCAACAATGTTGGAAGAAGACAGAAATAAACACAACCGTCTAGACTGGGTCATGAATGATCTCAAGACACATTTGAAGGTTTTTATGTACTGATGAGCTGAGCGCACGCTACACATGGGAACATTCTCTCATTGGGACGCACCGATCTGATACCCAAAAAAATATATCGGGTATCGGCTGCAAATATCCGATACTGAACCAATACCAGGTGTTTATATTCATGAAACCTAAATAGCTGGTCATATATTTAGTGTAGAAAAGTTCAGTTACTCTTGTTTAATGTTTTTCCATTACAGTTTATTAATTGATAGCCTATAATCGATAACGTCTTGTTTTGCAAGACAAAATGAGACTTTATTGATCTGGCACTGGAGAAAAGAGGACCAGCTTTTCAGTCACAGCAACTACGTTTAAGCAAGTCTCTTGGCATCGGTTAGTATCGGTTATCGGTAGATACTCAAACCCCCAGTATCGGAAGCAAAAAAGCTGGATTGGTGCATCTGTAATCTCAGCGCTGAACACCATGTACTCCTGGGCACTTCTGGTAATGGATTCCTGGTGACTTCACGCTTCAGTTTTCTTCAGTCTGTGACGGTTGCCTCGTGTTTTTTCCTGTAAACTTGCTTCTTACGACCTTGTTGACAATTACTAACAAAATATTTGGTTCTGTGGCCCGGTCCCAATATTTTTTAAGTTCCCAAAGGGCTGCATCTGTTTGACAAGCTTTCAACCGTTTTTGACTTTCCAATGTCTGATATCTTTTCCTTACCATTTTGTGTGATAAAAAGCAGCATCATGATCCTTGCACACCTTCAGAGCGTGGACCTGCTTTTGCCACATTGCCTCTCATTCAACGGATGACCATCACTTGGGACGCTTCCATCCAACGGCTGCCTTCTTCTCTCGAGGGAATGTGACAAAATACAGCTTTAGGTGTTTCTTACAAAATGGCCGCAGAGGAATTTAAACTTAATTTGATATCCGACAGTGGGGAAAATGTGTTGTGTGTTTTTATACAGTGTCTGGTAATATCCGCTTTCACCCGTACAAACTGCTTGCCTTTGTTTCCAATGGGACTTATTTCCGAAAACCAGCATTCCATTCCCTCCAGCTCCACGGCGTTGGACTAAGGGCTTCCAGGACACTTGCTCTCTTCAGGGATCTTCTGTGGTGGCTTCTCCAAAGTGCTGCTGTTTGAACCAAAGACAGGTTTTCAGGTTCGGGGTTCGGACTTCTCTGCTGGACTGACGTGGATTGCATTCGCTTGTAGGGGATATGTTTTGTACACAGAAATTGTTACACTTTTTACACATTTTTGGCCTTGTTCAGCACCTTATGTGATATTTGATGCAATTTCATTCAGCTTGTATCTGATTGGCTGTATTTATTTAACCACTATTAAAATCATGTTGAATGCATCGTTGTATTCCGAGGGGCCCCTCTGAACAAGCGCTCGTCTTCTCTGTAGTGGCTGGTTATTATTGCAAGAGCTAGCTGCATGCAAACGATGAGTGCTTTAGATATCGGTTGCACAATTAGCAAAGGCTGAAGTGAGTTACAGAAAGTTGGATTGGGGGCGCTGACCATGGAGTCGTCCAGTGTTTTTTGTTCAAACTTGTTTAATTAGGCTGTAATCAAGCAGTCCTCCACCTAAACAAACACACATAGATACTCCAAACTACTCTCACACGCACCCTCCCAACACCGCCAGATCCCCTCAACACACCTACACCCCGTCCCAGGCTAGAATGTCCCTCTGTGACCCTCATGACTCCACACAAACATCAGCTCGTTCTGACGCTCCTTTGGGCCCGTCTGCTACAGCAAGCCCAAAGGAAATCAATGGGAAACAGCTTTCTTCACACAGTCCTATTTCACTATGAACTGTACAAATCACAAATCTTACATCACTTGTATTTTATTGTATAGTCCGATGGCACAGCGATGAAAAACTTAGTTTATAATGGAAGTCAGTGGGGCATAAAATGCAGCTAATTTATAACACTGGAGAGAACATGAAAACGCATTTTTCCATAAAAACGAAAAAACATCCTTCAAAATTGAGTGGTGTTTCACAGAACTTAAGTGGATAAAGACATTTATGAAATAAAAGGTTTAAATGTTTATAATATTTTATAGCAGTTACAAAAGTGGCATAAAGAGGTCCTGCCTGCAGGCCTTCACTGTGAGGTCCCTAATGCCGCAGGCTCCACTCTCAATCCGCCTCCACTGTCAGGACGGGAAATGCACGGGACTATCGACTCCCTGATTGGTCAGATTCTAACGCCTGAAAGACACCTTTTGTAAACTCCACTATCCTTAAGGTTAGGGATAAGGTAAGGTTAGGGTTAGCTTGTAAACTCCACTATCCTTAAGGTTAGGGCTAAGGTAAGGTTAGGGTTAGTTTTTTAAACTCCACTATCCTTAAGGTTAGGGCTAAGGTAAGGTTAGGGTTAGCTTGTAAACTCCACTATCCTTAAGGTTAGGGCTAAGGTAAGGTTAGGGTCAGTTTGTAAACTCCACTATCCTTAAGGTTAGGGCTAAGGTAAGGTTAGGGTTAGCTTGTAAACTCCACTATCCTTAAGGTTAGGGCTAAGGTAAGGTTAGGGTTAGCTTGTAAACTCCACTATCCTTAAGGTTAGGGCTAAGGTAAGGTTAGGGTTAGTTTTTTAAACTCCACTATCCTTAAGGTTAGGGCTAAGGTAAGGTTAGGGTTAGCTTGTAAACTCCACTATCCTTAAGGTTAGGGCTAAGGTAAGGTTTGGGTTAGTTTGGCAAACTGCTGATGTCGGCAACTAGCCAATCAGGGAGCGGCTGGCCTTTCCCATCCTGGGAATTTTTTTTTTGCCTCCACCCAAAAAAAGTCCCGTCCTGAGGATAGTGTTTTCCAATGGAACACAACGGAAGTTGGCATCTCCAGGAGATGCCTGGAGAGAGATGATCCAGCACGCCGCCCCAACCGGTCAGGGAGGCGCCTGTGAACACTTCCACATTCGTACACCCTCTCGGAGGCGACTGCGGACCAGCCAGAAGGCAATGTCGTTCCGCGCTGCCAGGGGAACCCGCACCGGCCTCTGGAGGTTCTTCATATGCAACAGGCCCAGCTTCACCACCAGGTGAGCTGCCGCCATCATGCCCAGTAGTGAGCGGATCCGCGTATCTGAGGTCCGTCCAGTACGGCCCGACCTAGGTCCAGTATCGCCGCCTGCCTCTCCAGCGAGAGCGAGGTTCTCATGTTTCTGGAGTCCAGGACTAGCCCCAGATATTGGAGCCGTTGGGTCGGTTTCAGCAGGCTCTTGTCGGGATTGACTACAAAGCCTAGACGGGAGATGTGCTCTAGCACTCTGGCCGCCTCTACGCACTTGGAAATAGGTGCGTGGAGCCAGCAAGTAGCCGAACGGAAGGCGAAAATACTCGAAACACCTCCCCCATACTGAGAACCGGAGGAATTTCCTGTGAGCATGCGAAACGGCCGTTTGGCGTCACAGGTCCAAAATTGGCCAGACGAGGAAGTAGGGCGAATGAAACCCTGTCCCTGCCCAGAGCTTGTCCACTTCCACTATAGCTCCGTGCTGAAGCAGAGAGCTCACCTCTCCTTGGGGAGCCGCCGTGTCGTCCGGGCCTTGCAGTCTCGTCTCGAACACACCGCAGAAGTGTGGGGGCCTTTGAGAGCACTGGAGTGTGTAGCCCCTCTGTAACGTCCTGTCCAGCCAAGGCACCGACAGGAACCCTGCACCCTTCCAAACCCGATAGAACTGTGTCAGAGGTTGAACTACAGGTCCACGGGAGAGAGGAGAGGCAGGACCGCCCACAGACTGGCACATGAGTGGTAACAGGGCAGTCTCAACTCGCTGTTATCAAGCTCCTGCTCCACGCTCGGACTCGCTCGTCAAGAATTTTGACACAAAAGCACCTCCATAGCCTCCGGGACATACAGCCAAAGAGTAGCGTCTCAGAACTCTGCGCCGACACTCATACAGCGGGCGCATGACGCTGCGGCCGAAGGTGCAGATCCAGCAGGGCAGGACTCAGTGATGGTCTTCAAATTGTAAACCAGGACCGAAGAGTGAGGAGGCGGAAAGCGACAGGATCAGGGGAAGACGTCCCGGGAGGAGAGGACGGCAAGGGAATGCCCCGATACCATCCTGCAATGCCACAGCACTCGGCCAATCCTTCATTGGACGTTAGCAGAAGGAAGACCATTCGCACCTGGCGTTTAGTCAGCTGGGACCTGAAGCGAGGAAGGTCCACCTGGACGTGGGGACCGGGCACCAGGGACCTGTATTGGAAGTTGCTAAGTTCCATCCGCACCAAACCAAGAGGTCTGCTTCTGAAGGCCTCGGAGACATTCACGCACCTCCCCTGGGAGCGTGAAACGCGCGGGGTAAAGTCCTCGTCTGTGCGGTCGAGGAGGAGGTCATGCCGGTCTCGAAGGAGAATGATGACCGGTCAGGGACTGCAGAACCGCATAGATATGCATAAATAGAAGCGACTGCTACGGATGCTGGCCCCAGATACCAGAGACGACGTGGTTAGAGGTAGGCCTGCAGTGCCCACACAGACAGCGCAATTACAAATTTGAGTGAGTCAAAACATAAACAGAAATAAATAAAACAGAAATAAAAATTAATAGAATTCACAAGTACAGACGAGTAACAGCATGAGCCATTTTTAGGCTTTATATTTATTTGGTTATTGGCGAAACTTAACAGCTTGAACCATTTTATACATATATTTATATAAATCAAATCCTATCCAAAGGTGCCAAGGAAATTCTTCAGAAGATGAAGTTCACAGCCATCAGCAAAATGCACTGACCGATTTGCAGACTGTGAAGATGACGGCGCATTCTTTGCTTCAGCGCCAAATACAGTCGATGACGAAGTAGCTGAATATCTCAGCTTGCTGATAACCCGGACCCAGACAATGTGCTTCAATGGTGGAAGTTCAATAAAGAGCGCTACGAAGCGCTCACAAAGCTGGTGCGATTCATCTTTAGTATTCCCGCATCTAGTGCGTCTTCAGAGAGGGCCTTTAGTGTCTGTGGGCGCATCTTGGAGAGACGCACGAGATTGAGGCCGCAGTCGGTCAGCAACATTCTTTCCCTCCACGGCAATATTGGCAAATGACGTATATGTTATTTGTATTCATTCGTTTATTTTGGGCTATTTTATTTATGTTTGAGCCACACTCAGCCTCTCGTTATTTGTTAATTAGGCCATAGAGGCGTGATGATGGTGTTTTTATATATATATATATATATATATATATATATATATTAGGGCCGGGACTTTAACGCGTTAATTTAGATTAATTAATTACACAAAAATAACGCGTTAATTTTTTTTGACGCATTTTAATCGCACATGTTTTTTCAACGCGGAACGTTTCTCACTGGATGAGTTTAGGCGGACCGATTATACTGGAGCACCAACTTGTAGCACAGTCAACATATAATTTTTGTTTAACATTATTTTTATTGTAAACGCAATCCGGTGTGTACTTTGTGTTGTTATTTACGTGCCCAGCTGAGGCAGGCGCGCTCATTGTATTTCTTCACGCATGTGTGCGCGCGCCCTCGCTCCAGTCACACAACACGTCCAAC
The DNA here is from genome assembly GCA_021464625.1 of Proterorhinus semilunaris. Taxonomy (NCBI): domain Eukaryota; kingdom Metazoa; phylum Chordata; class Actinopteri; order Gobiiformes; family Gobiidae; genus Proterorhinus; species Proterorhinus semilunaris. The sequence continues at coordinate 40,954,443 of CM038347.1, forward strand.
AAGTCCTCACACGGACTAAAGCCCGGGCTGGAAGCGGGGACACGACTCTGAAAGACTTGGAGTTTCTGGATACTGCTCAACAGGACCGGTGAGAGTTTTCCATTACGTTTGTTTACGGGTTGCGTAGCGCGCGCTTTAGCTGCGACCTCGCGCTAATAGTTTACGTGCCTTTAAACCAGCTGTTGCTAAATCAACAAAGTCTGTTATGGCCTCTGAAGCAACAATAAACAATATTTTGTTGCTTGAGCTCATGTATTCAGTCATTATTCAATGGTATACTAAAAATCCATATGAAAAAACGTACTTCTCACTGTTCTCAGGTCAAATATTTATATGCGATTAATTTCGATTAATTAATTACAAAGCCTGTAATTAATTAGATTAATTTTTTTAATCGAGTCCCGGCCCTAATATATATATATAGAATGGTGTTTTTTTATTTTAATTTCAAGCAGAATACCTGCGACATCTAACAAATTATTTGCTTATGCTTATCACATTTTATTTTTGCAAAGCAGTTTTATGTGTGATGTTTTGTTTAATAAAACGACGTGATTATTTAGGCTAAATGTGTGTGTGCTCATTAATGTGTGTGTGTTGCTGAGCCTTTGCTAACTGGAGAATAGGCAATAAACCTGCCTTCATTTCATTTTAAAAACAAGAGAAAACAACAAAATAGGAGTGGTATTACTTGTGCAGGGAGGGAAACGAAACCCCATGAATCTTTATTAATCGAACAAAGAGCGTGTTTTCTCCTGCACATGTGCAAACATTATGCAGGATGTGGCAGGAGTGGACATACACTTTGCGGGATTGGGAGGTCACTAGGAGTGTGACAATATTGATTTTCCGATATATCGCGATATTTTGCGGGACGATGCGATACCGATACTTTTTATTCCGATAGATACTTTTGATGACGTCATGCATATTAATGAGCAACGTCATGCATACTAATGAGGGAGCAGTGCTCCACTGTTTTCAGTCAATATAGGCCAACAATGATCAAGAATTCAGTCAGGACAGCAGGGGGCAGCACTACAGTTTTAAGCACTTGGACCAAACACTGTCACACAAATAAATTACTTTTAATGATAGTTTTTATAATTATAAAGAAGATTAATTTGGGTTTGAGTTATTACTTTTTAAATAGGACTGTGGTTTCTTGTTTATTTAAATGTAAATAAGTCGCTGACAGATCTACAGACCCATTTCCAGTGAGTAAGTCAGGGATCATTTATAAAAGTGGTACAAAGCACATGAAAAGGAAATTGATGAATAACATGTAGTATGTTAAAATAAAAGTTAAAAGTAGCATTTTTTTTTTAAATCGTGATGTATCGTAGCTTATTTTTGTGCAATATATCTATCGCAGTATCGTGAGATAATCGTTATCGTGAGCCATGTATCGCGTATCGTATCGAATTGTGAGGTACCCAGAGGTTCCCACCCCTGGGGGTTCTGCGGGGTCCTGCACACTGGGGTTCTGCGGGGTTCTGTGGAGTCCTGCACACTGGGGTTCCGTGGAGTCCTGCACACTGGGGTTCCGTGGAGTCCTGGCTCAGAGCTCCATCGCAGCCATGGCGCTGGCAGGGACCCAGCGGAAGAACAAGCTGGTGCCTCTGAACAGGTTTCCCTGAAGCACACAGGACACACTCAGACACTGTTTAGTCTTTCCTGCTTTTACAGGTGAAACCCGGAAAATTTGAATATTGTGAAAAAAGTTATTTCTGTAATTCAACTTGAAATGTGAAACAAATATATGATATAGACTCGTAAATGCAAAGTGACATATGTCAAGCCTTTGTTTTAATTTGGATGATTATGCCTTACAGGCATGTAAAAAAACTCTAATTCAAAATCTCAGAAAATTAGAATATTACATGAAATCAATAATAAAAATTAAATAAAAGATTTTAAACAAAGAAATGTGGGCCCTCTGAAAACTATAATCATGCATTATGTACTTAGTTTGGGTCTTTTACTTGAATGACTGCCTTAATGTGGTTGTGTGGCATGGATGCCATCAGCCTGTGGCACTGCTGAGGTGTTATGGAAGACCAGGATGCTTCAACCAGAGGAATCTGATATCTGAAGCCCATGTCCAGGATCCGTCTGTGTGTGGAGGCTCTTGATGCACTGACTTAGTCCACTCCTTGTGAAGGTCCCCCACACTTTTCCTGACAGTCCTCTCCAGACTGCGCTCATCCCTGAGGCTTGTGCACCTTTTTCTTCCACACTTTTCCCTTCCATTTAACTTTCTGCTTTGATACAGCACTTTGAGAACATCAACTTCTTTTTCTATTACCTTTTGTCAATGATGGTTTTCTGCACAACTGCCAGGTCAGCAGTCTTCTCCATGATGGTGAATTCTACTGAATCACAGAGACCATTTAAAGTCTCAGGGACCCTTTGCAGGTGTTTTAGATTCATTTGCCGATGAAATGGAGACACTTTGATCTACAATATAGTCCCATTTCACAATATTCTAATCCAAAGAGCTTTTGAATTTGTTTTTTACAAGCTGTGAGCCAAAATAATAGTTATGAGTCCATATCATATATTAATTTCACATTTTAAGTTGTATTACAGAAATAAATGAATTTTCCGAGTTTCACCTGTATATCCACCCCATCTGTGGCTAACTAGGATAAAGCAGTTTATCAATGCCAGAGTGAACACTTCACAGGCCGTACTATGAAGTCTGATGTACAGCTTTATGTGTGGACTGAACATGTCTAAATATGAAATAAGTGTCCATCACGAATATAAAATCTGACTTGTGGAGACATTGACATGATTGTCTTTTTAAAATACCATTTTAATTGTTTGTTTAGTCCTTTTATTTTATTAATGGACTACGAGTCCAGAATAAAGTTGAATTGAACTAGTTATTGCCTCGCTGCATGTCTTTATTACTGTGTATAGGAGATTTCTAATCCCTGAGAACAGGCCTCAGTGGACTGGCCTGTGTGCTGTTACAGAAGTGCAGATGCGTTAGAAGGAGGCTGTACCTGGCTGCGCAGGTGGTTCCAGCACTGCAGCCAGGACTTGAAGACTGGGGAGTATGGAGGAAGACCAGCGGCCAACCTGAAACACAGGGACGCAAGACCTCAGGCCCACTGCCCCTCACAGTGGGACGGTCAGGAGTCAGGGGGCAGCTCACCCACAGTCGTTGAGTGCCATCAGGTCAGACACCTGCATAAAGGGCGACTTCAGCAGTTTCATGGCAATCTACGGCAAACAGACAAACACAGGGTTTTCTTTCTTCTATGCAGAGGAATGTATGTATGAATGTATTGAAAATAGGGTTTCTGCTATCTTTTTGAAATAAAATCGCCTCAATGTTTGTCATTAGGAAGTATTTATAATTAAATTGGCAATGCTTGTGAATTTTTCAAAGCTGCTTGATAATAAAGTGTGCCCCTGGGCTCACAATGCAAAACTAAATAGAAAACCAGTTGTAGTGCTCTAAAGTAAAAATGTTGCATTGCGCGATGTGATTTTTTAGACCCAATGCTGGGTGGTTGGTTACTATCCATCATGGTGGTCTTTACAACGCTCCAGGATCAATTGTTTAGTAGGTTTTCTTGTGAGAGCAGAAGCTGTGAAAACCTACCAGAAACTCTAAAAACTGTTTATCCTAGACCCACTCTGAAGTAAAGTAAAGGCGAACAAATGGAAGAGAGATCCGCACAACTGTATGCTCACCAATTTGTATTGCTCACACCGGCAGTAGTGACGTTTCGGGGTCTTAGGCCTTCAGTGAGTAAAGTAAAGGCCCCTTACAGGGGGGGGGTCGCTAAAAGCTAAAGACGCAGTCATTGAATGTCTGTTTAGGTTTTTTTCACATAGAAAGTTCCATAACGCTTGAGACAGCAGATAAGATCACAATGGAGAAATTCACTTCCAGCTCTCAGGGTGTGCAGAATAGACAGGAAATGTGTGACCAATGAAATAGTAAATAGAGGCATCTTATATGCAATGACTACAAAACTTTAGGGGGCATCTTTAGAGCAGCGTTTGATTCTCGGCTCGTGTTCGACCCCTTCCTGGACATCATTCTGTTTGAACCTTTTTGGAAACAAAGCTTTTGAGGCGGATTCTGACCAGGATCTTACGCATTTGTCTGGTGCTTCACCACAGCCTGGTCCTCAGCAGGAGAAGCTCTTTCCAAAGACACTTATGGGTCTTTGGAAAGAGGTCTTTGTAGATCCTAAGTTTCTGCAGCCTGCAGTTTAGCGGTTAGTGATGATGACACACACACGTCATCTTTAACTCTCTGAAGTCTCAGGACGAGCTCGTCTATTTCTCTCTTTCCTTGTGTTTCTGTGCGTGGTTTTGTGCAGTGATGCAAACTGGTAAATATTGTCCCGTTCACCCGCTCTTTCTTAAACATTAATGTTAAAATCTAGAAAATGCAAATAAGCTCCTCTTTACATGTGTATTAGTGTAATGTGAGCCCTGATATTGAGGAGCTGATGACGCTCTGAATAAGTCGTCCTCCTCTGAGACTTTTACACTCGAGTTCATACACATTTCTGTAGCAAAATTTGTGTTCCATGATCGTTCAGATGTTTAGTTTAACTCCATTTATCCAGCAATCTCACATTTTTTCTAACGTACACAATATGCAGCCTATATAGGCTATGTGAATGCGTCTTTAAAAATGTCTTATGATGCAAGATTAATTCATCAAGGATAAAAATAGCCTTTAGTCCAGTGCATATCAACAGATTTTAGCATCGTGGCACAGTGCATAGTTACACCCAAGTCATTAGAAATACATGCTAATGCAAATGTGGAAGATTATTGTTGTGTAACTTACATTGATGACGAACCTGCTGTAGCTCCTGATGGCTGAGGCCTGGCTCAACTGGCAAGAGATAAGAGTCACAGTTTATTAAACTCTTATCTAACAGGATCCTGGACAAATACTAGTGAGGCACTGTGTCAGACTTCATTGGGCCATGGCTCTCTGTGGGGAAAAGGCGGCGCCCTCCCATATTGGACTGTTGAGCCGAAAAACTGCTCTCACCTACGGTCATGAGCGACAGTACAGGGGCTCACACTGACCGTGTCATCGTCCGTGTACGTGTTGATCAAGTGGCACAGCAGCTTACAGCCCCACAGATAGAGCAGCTCCCCCAGCACGTGAGGCACCAGGCCCCTGCACAGAGCAGACGGTGAGCCCTCGACTAAAGACACATCCAAACTTTACACAAGATACTCACACGTACAAGCCTGCAAGGCCTTCCTCTTTGAAGATACGCAGCATCCCACTCAGCATCCCACTGCAGGGGACAAGAGAGCACCATCAGCTGACGGGGCAAAGACTTCACACAGACCATGAACATTTAAGCTTTTTTTGGGTGCATAATACTAGACTTTTTCATCTTAAAAATGTGTCCACGGGTCAGTGGCATCTTGTTCTGAACATTCGGGGCAAATATATAGAGTAATAGTGTCAGAAATGTAGCCAACAGAGCCAAATGAGAATAAATGAGGAGGCACACAGAAGTTCAGGTTTAGAACTTCGGTTTATAGAAGCATATATTAGTGGCAATAATAGAAAAAAGGTCCACGAATGGCTGGAGTTGTTTATTTTGATTTATTTTAGTTTATTCTGGTTTATTCTGTCAAAGAGCCACACTGATCCCACTTTATTCTGTGAATGAGGTGAGTGAAGCTACAGACGTATCACTGTAGTCAAACATGTTTAACTGGGACAATGACACTCCCTCATCACATGGGCCTGTCCAAACCCCTGCGTGACAAAACACTAGTATGTTTAAAGAGTTACCTGTATTTGACTTCTCTGCCCACGAACTGAGCCATACAGCGCACGGACAGCACTGCAGAGAGAGCACAGCGTCACACCCTCTCCCACACTCACCACACGCTCATTTTAAAGATGGGCTGCAGTTTGAATTCCCACTCTTAAATAAGGTAGGTCCCATACACTATAATGATCTTTGTCTGGCAGTAGGGGTGCGAAGGGGCGGAACATTCCTGATAGATTTTCAGAAGATTTCCATAAAACTTTGAATGGAAACTTAAACTCGAAAATTCCCAAATTAAAAACGGTCAAAATGCTTAAATAAACACGTTTGTTGTTGTTGAATAAACAATTAGTGAACTAAGGGGCCATGGTAAATTAAAATACAATTTGACTTGAAAATATCGGTGCTAACAAAATACAGACTTAACTTCTTACAGCAATGCACCACTGGCTTTTTATTATATTTTCAGAAAATATCCAATAGTGTACTACATTTTAGATTCTAAATAACAAAAAGTTGAATCTCTCCTGAACTCTCCTCCCTAAAATACAGCATGTTTCCCACTGGTCGTGTCTTAATTCGACCAGTTTTTCCCGTTAATATTGATCCAATCACCACAAAACTGCTCTGGGTCATTGTTCAAACTGTTCAGCTTTGGTTTGCGAAAGAGCTCTTGGATGCTCCACAGCACTACTGGGAAAATATTCTGTGGACTGATGAACACAAAGTTGAATCAACGTCATGTGTGGAGGAAAAATGGAACAGCACCAACATTAAAACCCTCTCCCCCTGTGAAGTCTGGAGCAGGAGCATCATGTATGAGGGTGTTTTGTCGCCTCAGGGCCTGGACAACGTGCCATCATTAATATAAACATTCATTCATAAGTTTAACTAGATATTATGACATTCACAACAGCGTGGAATAAGTAAGTGCACCTTGTATTAAATAGCTGCTGATTCTTTTGCAGCAATAACTGCTTTTCTGTAGTTGCAGATTAGACGCTCAAATGATCAGGAAGAATCTTGGGTCATTCCTCTTTACAAAACTGCTGCAGTTCAGTGAGATTCAGGGGGTGTACTCACTTATTTGGTCCTGTGAATATTTCCATGTTATGGTCAATAAAGATATGATAAAATGTAAATGTTTGGGTGGTATTAGTTCAAGCAGACACCGATTAAATCATTCTTGTGAATGTATTTAATAAAGATCAGACGACATTTTTGGCAGAATTCTTCTTCTTCATGAACATACATGGGTCTTATGCATGTAAACAAGCCACACTGGATTGCAGCCTTGGGCTAATTTCCATCCGTCGTCCCCCATGGAGGAAACCTACGCAGACACGGGGAGAACATGCAAACTCCACACAGAAAGGCCCCGTCCAGGTGGGAATCGAACCCGGACCTTCTAGCTGTGAAGCACGAGCGCTAACCACTGTGCTACCGTGCATTTAGAAGTAAATTAGTGAAAATATAACTTAAGTACTGAGTGGTTGAGTATAAAAATCAGATTATAGGGATGTCACGGTTACCGGTGTAGCGGTAAACCCTGGTAAAAAGTGTTGACGGTAATAATTAGCGTCTTGTTTTTGAAAAACTATATTTTTTCGGTGGATTACCACGCCCGCGGTGTCGGCAAAGTGGGCGCACTCGTAGCTTACTTCCAAAACAAAACTTTCTCGAAGCTGGAATCATGTCCGAGACAACAGCGCTCAGGACGTCTGAAGTCTGGGTATATTTTGGGTATTTTAAGAAAGCTGAAGGACAATTTTCCTGTTTGCGGAACGTGCAGGAAAAAAGTGTCTCTAAAGGTAGCGATACTTCAAACCTCATGACTCACCTGTCACCACAACTCTATAGCCAATGCAAGTAAGCTAACGTTAGCGTTTTAGCTGAAATGCTGATGTGGGGACTTTGGGTTGAGGGAGAAGGTAACGAGTCGTCCCATAGCACAGCTACAGCGCCACCGCCAGCACATAAGCCGTGTCCGGATACCTCTGGCACAAATGCGTTACCGGGCGGCTGGAAGGCAGATTAAAGTTGGTCGCCAATGCAATAGATTCACTCTCGCCGCATTATTATGAATTTAACAATGATTACTGTCTGATGGCATTTTCCCAAATCTGCAGAGCGAAAGCAAACTGGAACGACACAAACAGAGCAATATTCCTGATATAGAGGGTTTATCTAAAATATTCTGACACGGTTCTGGCGCTATAAATAGTGCATGTAATACCCTCCAACGATCAAGTCATAGTTATAGTTCCTTTACTTTGATGTGAAAAGTTGATATGGCTTTGTCTGTATTTTTAAATATAACAAACACTGTTTTGAAACTATTTCAGTTTGTGTGGGACTATCAAAGCTTTCTGAACTTATTAACACACATAAAAAAAATACCGCAATCATTTTGGTCACAATAACCGTGAGGTAAAATGTTCATACCGTGACATCCCTAACAAACAAAACATTAAATCACATTTAAAAAACAACTATGTTTTAATCAATTAAACACTGGAGCTAAACACACACAGCTTTTGACACTTTACTGCCAGAGGAAAGAACGACCTAATGTTTGACTCAACCTGGTGTACAGTTACTCACCATGAAAAGGGTGACAGGCCACTCTGGACAGGCAATGGACCAGCATCTCCTGAGACATCTGTACAGACGGAAGAACACACTTGATTCTGTCTGCCAAAGCTCATCACAAACACAACATTATACAGCCAAAAACACAAAACAAGGCCCTGGCTCCCCGCGCCAAATCTCTATTTACGTTGCAAATGTCTGATTCTATTTTTACATTGGTTTATCAAGTGTCAGTTTGCTGTCTGTGCTGGTTTCTGTTTGTCAAATCAGCCATATTTGAGCGGCCTGGTGAGGAGCCTGTTGCTGGGTGTTTCTTTTTAGTCCAGGCGTAGCAGCTAAAAAGGGTTACACATCTTCAATGTGTAACCCTTGTGTCGTCCCTGTTATGTTATAAAATATTAGAGAAACAAAATGGGGTCATAAATAAATAAATAAATACCACAAGTGTAACTATTTGCTCTCATTCAAAAATAAAACATTTTTCAAAAACAGTACCTGCTCTACCTTTGAGCCTCTACCAGTGCCCAATTTACCAAATATTTCGAGTAATATCCACTTCAGGATTTTCAGTGTTATAGGTAGGGCTGCCAACTTTGGTCGTTTAGTCGACTAATTGGTCGATGCCGTTGTGATCCATCCATCCATTTTCTTCCACTTGTCCGTTGCCGGGTCGTGGGGGCAGCTGTTGGAGCTGCACCAGCCTCTATAGCGCCCCCTGCAGGTGGTGGGTCCACAGAAGGACGGCCTCATGGTTCTAACCGGGCCTGTTGGTCTCTCATAAGGGGCTTCTGAACCGCTCTTTGTCTGACCCGTCACCTAGGACCTGTTTGCCCTGGGAGACCCTACCAGGGGCACGAAGCCCCCGACAACAGAGCTCCAGGATCATTCGGGCGCCAAACTGCCTGAACTACGAGGGCGGCGCATTTCACACTAAAGCACATGGCTCGTGTTTACATTACGGCGAAACAGAGACAAGTGTCACACGGAAGTAAATACGCAAGTAAGTGCTTTCTTGTCATTGTACAAGTGTACAACGAAATAGTGTTCAGGTGTTAGTCCTGAGCCGCTGCGGCTGAGCCGCGCTGCCACTGTGTCAACCTGACCCGCATGACCTTGGAGGTCAGAAGAAACCTGGCTGGCTGCCCTCTGTCTCCTCTGATCCTCTGAAATGGTGCAGCGCCTCCTGGGTTTGTCCCCGTTTCAGAGCGTGGTGTCCTGCACTGGTCAGCTCCACCTTCTCCTTCCTCCTGCGCAGCTCCCTCCGCTTCACAACAGTCTTTCACCATCTCTCGTTTGTCCTTTATCGTTTCCTGTAGCTCCTCTTGTGACGCCTCCTCTGTGCTGCAGCTGTGGGGGCTCTTGGTGCCTCTTCAGTGTCTCAGAAGAAGAAATGTGTAGGTCTCAAATGGGTTTAGCTGATAAGCTAGCATTTTCAGAATCAGAATAGGTTTATTGCCAAGGTTTGTGAACAAGGTTTACAAACTAGGAATTTGTCTCGGTGCAAACGTGCGACATCGAACATATAACACAGAATTAAGATACAAAATAAGCTAAAGAACGTTAAACTATAAGGCTATAAGGGCATGCATAAAAAATATTAAATAAATAAGATAAAATAAAGTGACATATGGTAAGACAACAACAATTTGACAATGAACAACAACGGGATTGTATATACAGATGTGTAGGCATATAAAGTGATATTAAGTGTTATAAAGTGATGAGTGATAGCAGCGGTTCTAAGTGTGGACACCCCCACAGTGCAAGTGCAGAAACATCCATGTCTCTGTGACTGAGCTATAGAGACTTGTTTTTGTTCATGAGTCTGATGGCGGAGGGAAAAAACTGTTCAAGTGGCGGGAGGTCTGGGTCTGGATAGACCGTAGCCTCCTGCCTGAGGGGAGAGGGGTGAATAGTCCGTGTCCAGGGTGAGAAGGGTCAGCTTCTCACGTAAACAAAGGGTTTTGTTTACTTTTAAAACGCTGCTTTCTTCAGGACATTTTAGACTCTCAAAGTAAACAAATCCACCAAACCTCCACAAAAACACGGCAAAGACGTACAAAAGTATCCAGAAAAACAATGTGGAACACAGAAACCACAAATGCAGTTCGCAGAAAAAGGCGAAAAACTCAGCTGCACAAGGTCGCTTTCTGTTATTCACGTCGCCATGACAACATATCTTAGGCTGCATCCAGAAGGACGGCCTCATGGTTCTAACCGGGCCTGTTGGTCTCTCATAAGGGGCTTCTTTGTGCAGAATCTTATTTTTTTAAATAATTTCTATTATTAAATGTGCACCTGTAAATCAACAGTGGTTGCGCATGAATCATTAGATCATAAGAAATAATTTTTTTTCCACAATAATCACCAACCACAAAAATAACCCAAAAGTCCTATTCTCAAAAAATGTTTTAAATCCTGATTTTAACAGACCTCCTTTAAACCCCACAGACGCTCTCTGTGAGGCGTTTGCAGACCAGGGGAAAGATAGACACTATCAGATGTAATATTTTATCTAACCAAAGTAACACGGCTTTAAATACATCTGGTTGTCTACTTGTTCCAGAGGAAACACTGCACAGTTTTGTCCAGGTTAAAGCTGAGATGATAAAGTTTTCTCCTCAGTGAGGCCCACCACATGTCCTTTAGACCCGGTCCCAACACCGTTTTTTAAAACATTGAACTTTTAAACATGATGAATTGCTCTCTTCAGACGGGGGTCTTCCCTGCTGCCTTTAAAGGGGCGGTGGTGAGGCCCCTGCTGAAGAAGAGCAATTTGGACCGTAATGATTTTAACAATTTTAGACCGGTATCCAACTTACCATTTTTAAGCAAAATCTTAGAAAAACTTGTCTTTATCCAACTTAATGATTTTAATACTGCACATAACGTCCTTGAGAAATTCCAGTCTGGCCTTAGGGTAAACCACAGCACAGAGACGGCCCTTTTAAAGATCTTAAATGATCTTAGATTAAATTATGACTCACAGAAGGTCACAGTGTTGGTTCTACTGGATCTGAGCGCTGCCTTTGATACAGTCGACCATACTATTCTTTTAACTGGTTTAAAACACATCGGCCTCTCTGGTGCTGTCCACAAATGTTTACATCCGACCTCACAGACAGGACATTCATGGTAAGTGTGGATACCTGCTCCTCTAGGGTCCATAGAATTACATGTGGTCTGCCCCAGGGTTCGATTTTAAGCCCAGTGCTTTTTAACCTGTATATGCTCCCTCTTGGTGATGTCATCAGGAGACATGGAGTCAACTTTCATAGTTACGCTGATGATACACAGTTGTACATCTCCATGTCTCCTGATGACACCAGGCCAATGGATGCACTTTTTAACTTTATTTTAAATATCAAATCCTGGACGGCAGAAAACTTTCTCCAGCTTAACCAGGACAAAACTGAAGTTTTAGTCATCGGTCCTAAGGCCCAGAGAGAGAAACTTTTACCCAAACTACAGTCATTGTCTTTTAATCCTTCCTCACAGATGAAGAACCTGGGTGTGATTTTTGACTCTGAGCTGACTTTAATTCCACACATTAAGAATATCACAAAGATAGGTTTTTACCATCTAAAGAACATAGCCAGAGTCCGCCCCATTCTCTCTCGGGCCAACACGGAGACGCTAATGCATGCTTTTATCACCAGTCGTATTGACTACTGTAATGCCCTGCTTTCTGGTCTTCCCAAAAAGAGTATCTCAGGTTTACAACTTTTACAAAATTCAGCAGCTCGTGTCCTGACGAAGGAGGTGGGACCACATTACACCGGTTTTAGAGTCGCTGCATTGGCTCCACGTGTGTTTCAGGATCAATTTTTAAATGTCTTAATGGTCTTGGTCCTTCTTATCTTTCAGAACTGCTTTTACCTTATGAACCTTCACGGCCCCTTCGCTCCTCCGGCAGGGGTCTCCTAGTTATTCCTAAAGTCAACAGAAAGACTCACGGCGAGGCGTCTTTCCAATATTATGGCCCTCGCCTCTGGAACGACCTGAGGAGGAGCTCAGGACCACAGAGAACGTTCATGTTTTTAAGAGCAGGCTCAAGACCCACCTTTTTAGCTTTTAACTGACATCGATTTATTTAGTACAGACACACGGGTATGCACCCGTGTGTCTGTTATCTGTAAAGCACTTTGTGATACCTTTCGGTAGTGCTGGGCGATATGGAAAAAACTTATATCACGATATGGATTATTTTATATCACGATAATGATATATATCACGATATACCATAATATAGTCCGTTTTCAGAACAAAAATATCTTACTTACTTTTTTTTTTACTTTATTTTGAAGCAGTGGTTTCGCTATGGATAATTTATATAGCCTGTATTGTTTATGTCAGGAAAAATGTGAGACAGCAGGATAAATGGGCTAAACATGATCTGAACATCTGAGTCCTTTATACAGTCTATGGTCCTGACACCAATTTAACAACAGAAATGTGTAAACTCGTGCGTAGAGAACGACTTATTCAGAGCATCATCTGCTCCTCAATATCAAGGCTCATATTACACTAATACAAATGTAAATTGGAGCTTATATCTCAATTTTAACGTAATGTTTAAGAAACAGTGGGCGAGCAGCTCTACGCGCTGCCCGATCCGTCTCTTACCTCCTTACGCCTCTCCTCTCTCGTGTGTTTAATCCAGATCCATGCACTATCAAGGCGCATTGAGTTGCCTTGTGTACGAAATGCGCGGTATAAATAAAGTTGCCTTGCCTATCAGTCAGCTCCGTTGTGAGATCCATCACTAAAAAGCTGTTTATTTGCCGTACGTGAAGCAGAGCGAAACCACGCGGTGTTTAGGGAAGTAGCTGAGAGCCCCGCGCGCTCAGACACGGATCAGCGTCAAAGCTAAACATATTACGCAAATGACGGAGAATTTTCGGTTAATGTAACCTCTGTTATGAAGTGACATTTAACTCATGAGTGTTGTAGTAGGGGTGTACGTCCATTAGATGTCGCCGTTGCTACAGCAGGTGTGGCGGGCGGCGGACAGCAATATCGTAAAGCAGGTGTCGCAAAACAACAAGACGGAGTTTCTTTGCAAAAAAGTTCTTTTTTATTCTTGTTTATAATCACTTAATATAAACTTAGAGGATGCATAGTGACAAGAAAACACTAATACATTCTTTGTGGCCTATTTAATGTAATATTTGCTTTAATAATTGATGAAATTAGGTTAGAAACGATATAAACGATAGAAGAGAAATGCCACGATAGACACTTTTCTATCGTCCCCACGATATGTATCGTCATATCGCCCAGCACTACCTTTCGGTATGAAAAGTGCTTTATAAATAAAGTTTGATTTGATTTGATAACCGACAGCCCAATTCGGACGCTTCTTATCATGGCGGACGCTGACACACATCCGGTTTGGCCTAAGACCTCTTACCAATTTACTGGTTTCGGATGGAGCATAAGTGTTACTCACAGGACATTTGAGAACAGGGACAATGATGAAAGAAGAGAACTAACACTTTATTTGGATTATATGGATGTATGGACAGCACATGTACAGCAGCAGATGCAGGAGTGAGGCAGGGAGCTGGAGTCTGAGATTAATGTGTGTGTTTTTACACATACATGCACTGTTGACGTTGCTTCTATGTATAAATAGTAGTTACAGCACGAGCTCCCAAAAGTTTTATGTCTTATGAATGCAGTTTGAGATATAATTCTATGAGTTTGGGTCAGAAAAGTTGTAGTTTTGTCAGCGCCATGCCACGCCCACTTTTAGTCGACTGATTGTTGGTCAGAGAATGTTTCGTTGACAGCCCTTGTTATAGGGCCTTTTTTTTACATAAATATGGCCCATAATAAACAAATTATAAAAACTGGTAAATTTACTATCAGTGCATTTTTATGAAGTCAAACTAAAGAAAGGACCCACATTGATTTCAACATTTTATTTTATGAGTGAAATATTAGAGAAAGAAGGGACCACGAGTGCAACGCTGCAGCAAGGGACACACGAAGGTTAAAGAGAGATTCTGATGCAGGAAAAGTGCCCTGATTTTCCCTCTTTTCTCTTATAAAAGGTCACGCCTGGCTGGTATGTGAAAGAGACGGTTTAGTTTAATGTGTAAAAACATTGATAGATGCTTTACCAGTTTATATGTTAAGATATAATCTCCAAACATTTAACAGCACACACAGAGGCCTTTTGTAGCACAGCCTTCAAAAAGTGTTAAAAGTAACATATTTGGTATAGGGGAAAAACATATTACAATATTTTACCAAGATAAATAAACAAATTCAATTTCGTTCCTTTAGCTTAGCCTGGCAATGTGGGCATCGTCTCAAAGGACCTTTCCTTCACTTACTAAAGTTTACCAAATAAACCCACTAAAGCACGGGACAATGCACCGAGAGCACAATCATCCAAACTGGCACAAGTTTTTCTCAGACCACATTAGGCTTTGGGCCCATGAAGGCCTGAGACATACTACTGACCACAGCAGTGTCCAGTTTTTTTAAATTCTTTGTGTTTCAAATGTTTGTCTGTATTATATAAATATTTTGAATTGAGTTTAAAAGGAAGCTTTTTCCCAGCCTTGTTTGCTGCCAATTGCTGCTTGTTCTCTGATCCACACACTAAAAGAATGGATGCTGGAAGCTCACCTCTGTGACCAGTGTGGAGCTGGCATATGTGACCAGTGTGGCGATGGCATCTGTGACTAGTGTGGAGCTGGCATCTGTGACCAGTGCGGCGCTTGCCTCTTAGGGCTGGTCTATATGATGATATTAGACCGTCTTACAATCTCCAGAGCTGACGATCTGTCATTTTTGTGGGATCGTTTTATCACGGTTCTAAGCACTTAGCGCTTACTGCTACGCAATGTCGGACGCTAATGCGAGCTCTACAGTGCTCTAAAGTGTAAAATATCTTAATAGTATATTTAATTTCTAATTTATTTATATAATGTACAGTTGAGTCACTTGTATAGGGCTGGAAAGTCTCGTACCAGAAGCACTTCCGGTTCTTCGCTCGGATACAAACAAACAACCAGCTGTTCGAGGAGGCGGCTGAATTGAATAGTGCAAAATGCTTTCATGACACAGCGAGTGATTAGCCTTAGCAGTTAAACACAAAATGCCAATCAACGCCAGCTGGAGACGACCAACACCAGCACATTAAGGCACGGAGGTCCGTTGTTCATAAAATAGTTTACAGAGGCAATTTATACCAAAGACTTGAGTTTATTTCACTTTTTCTTTTAGTTAAAACCTCTTAACCCCCACCTTAACCGACAAAAAAAGTGAAAATGTACTTGTTTAAAGTGGGGGTTAAGAGGTTATGACCATATTTAGTTCGTGGTTTGTTTCACAGTTCTGTTGTTGAGTCCTTAGAGGCTTCAGTCACCGTAAATGACCACAGTCCGTCAGTAGAGGCTGAGCTCCACATGTCCAGTGACAGGGGAATAACAACAAAAAAAAGCCAATCAAAGGCAGAGGAAAAGGCAGGCGGGCGTGTCGACCCTCCATGACCAAGGCGTCTACAGATATAAAAAGGCGCATGTCACTACGAGTATAACTTACTCGAATATTATCACTAAATGGGACCATACCACAAACCTGAGTGGGGCATTTGCCGATCCACTCAGCGACTAGCATGGCCGTATACGAAGTTTTTCATCCCAGTGACGAAATGTGTCCAAAATAACACAGAAAAAGCCATCAGAGCGTATGAAGTCTGCGATATCAGTACAGGACGACCAGCGTGTGTTGTTTGTATCCGTGGACGGGAATCTCGCAAATTCTCGCACTTTCCAGCCCTATAGGTTTTGTTGATGTGTAACTGTAATTTCCTACTCCAAAAGTGCCTTGAACACCTCTGGCGAGCTGCTCCTCCTCAGGGCCTTCAGAACAGATTCTGCAGGCCCTGTGTTGTCACATGATTGACAGCCAGCGTGACTGACAGAATTATCAGCCAATCAGAATTCGATATACATTGACAGTACGCCCCCCAGGGCCCTGCAGTAGCTCAGCAGCGCCCCCTACGGTTTGTTCGCCTGGGAAAACCGCTAATGTAGCCACGCATGGGCAAGACGTTCCAGCCATTCCGAAGAGAACCGGATAAACAGATATTCCTCTTGGAAACGTCCAAACCAGGCAAAAATGAAGCCCGAGTGTTCCCGAAGGTGTTTGTTTTTGTTTGGAGTCGGAGGCACCGCTGCTTTGGTTTGTGTTGCTGACAAATCCTTTAGGGAACAAGTGCCACGCTAAAGGCAGTTTTATCCATACGCCTACTGTCGGTAAGTTTATGTGCGTTTGACTGCGTGAACCCAGGTTGTTATTGAAGGCCCCGACTGGAACCCCACGGCTCCCACTGGTTATCACTTTAGTAAGACTCTTATTGTGAAAGGGTCAGACAGCAACAGAGCGCTGTATCACAGCAACTTGACGTCACGAGAGAGACTTCTCAGAAAAGATGCCAAACAGCAACAAGTTTATTTGTAGCACAATTCATACACAAGGCAATTCAAAGTGCTTCACAGTTGCAAAAAACAACAAGCCTTTACCAAACTTAGTGTTACTATTTTACTTTTATTGTCTGGAGTCTTAGTTTTTGTATAGAGTTAGTTTGCTGTAGTTCTAAGTCTAGTCTAAGTTCTAAGTCTATTTTTGCTGTGTTGATTATCACAAAGTTGAATAAATTAGTATATTAATTCAATGTTATTTTTCTTGATAAAAAATCATGATAAAAACGAAATCGGGAGTTTATAATTCAAAAATCGTGATATTCTATTTTTGTCACATCGCCCACCCCAATTGCCTCTGTGACCAGTGCGGTGCTTGCCTCTGTGACCAGTGCGGTGCTTGCCTCTGTGACCAGTGCGGTGCTTGCCTCTGTGGCCAGTGCGGTGCTTGCCTCTGTGACCAGTGCGGTGCTTGCCTCTGTGACCAGTGCGGTGCTTGCCTCTGTGACCAGTGCGGTGCTTGCCTCTGTGGCCAGTGCGGTGCTTGCCTCTGTGGCCAGTGCGGTGCTTGCCTCTGTGGCCAGTGCGGTGCTTGCCTCTGTGGCCAGTGTGGTGCTTACCTCTGTGGCCAGTGTGGTGCTTACCTCTGTGGCCAGTGTTTTCAGTGATGTCTCCTGCTCCTCTTTGACGCTGATGATCACCATCTGACAAAACAGCACAGACCATGAAGGTTACCGAGGCTTGGACGCTTTCTGTCACATTTCTGCTTTGTGCCTGCCTCAACACTGCATGTGTCTATATTTAAATTATATCATTGATTATACATAAATTCTCTGTTAGGTATTAATATAGCTTCAATATGGAAATGGATGGACAAATACATTTTCAATCCATTTTTTCTTTAGAGGTCCACCAATATTTGGGTATTGTACAATATCGGACAAAACTTTATTTTTAAATTGGCCCAAAAAAATCGACGATGCATATTGGCATTGGCCAATCGAAATCCACAGAAATTCACATCGGCCCATATCAGTGGTTTTCATTAGACTTCATTACGCATTCACACAGGAGTAGATTTTATTAGGACTAGGATTTCAACCCCATGATAAAAGGGCTTTTGTGATTACACTCCCAGTTACAATGGAAAGTGCTACGACCGAGAGCTTCCATTTACCTGCTTGACCTTCCTCTTGACCACGGTGCTGACGGCACAGCAGACAATGTGAGAGGACAGGCCCCGGAACAGGCCGCGCTTGCCATCCACCTGAACGATGTGGTGCGCTGAGACACACAGCACAGTCAGAGAATCTGCAAACAAGTGTCCACTCACACTCACAGCACTGACTCACCGTAGGAGAAGAGCCCAGGCAGGTACTGCACCCTCCGACCAAACAGGGTGGCGCCCCATGTGGTCGGCAGGGGCTCATGGCCCACCTGCAACACACATCCCAGTCAGACTTGGCCCAAAGGTCTTTTATTACACACTAGACAAGACATGGCCATAATAATACGTTGGAACAAATGGCAATTCTGGCGGCCATCTTGTGACTGGCCCTTCTAACCCAGTGCAGTGTCATCAAATGGAAACATTACTTCGTTTCTTGATACTGTTTTTATCTATGGAGTTATTTCATGACTCTTTGATAATAGTGACTAATCTTATGTCAGATCCAAGAACATAACGGTTTTTACACTTTTTCAAATGTTATTTCGGTTTTATAAGCAGCAGAGACTTTAGCTGTCAAACACCGTCAGAAGTCACACAGATATGCACTATTCCACAGCTTCATATTTATGTTTTAAACACTGGTGTAGTTTCATCAAACAGTCCGCGGACTTGGCTGGAATCATATGTTCGCTGGGCTTTGCATTTGCTCTGTTGAAGGGGTACCGCTACAGGGCAAAGGTTTGTGCTAACGGTCCTCACCACAGGTCCTCACCTGGATGAGCAGCTTGACGTACACAACCGGGTGCTGGATGAGAGTGGCCCCAGCCCCCAGGAGCACCGCCGCGGACGCCACCTCAGCGGGACTCGGTGTGTCCTCTAGCTGCTGCCCGGCTCGGTTCTCCTCAGAGTCCATGTTAGTCCGATATGTGGAGCGTCATAATAACTGCCTTATCACCGCTACAGCTGCTGCTGCCTGCTGCCCGCTTGATCCACTTCCGCATCCCGTCAAAACAAGCGCCCTGGGCGGGGCTTAGCGTCGTACGTCACACACTCAGCTGTTGAGGGATTATTTTCCTTTTTTTCTTCTTTTTTTATTTATTTCAGTAACCCCTGCCTAAAAGCTTCATGAAAAAACGTAAAAAAAAGCGACAAAAACACTAAGTACATGCAACAAAAATATGACACAAAAGAAAAAAACCCGACGACGAAAGGAAAGATCAGTTTTGTAGGTCTTAGCTTTCAAATGAGGCGTTAATCTGACCTATAAACTGTAAACTCACGTCCAGAAGCTTTTAGATTTTAAGTAAAGCTGACCTGGAGAAAATGCGCTCGGTTAAGGCGGGAGTTAAGAGGTTAAGTATAGAACCATTCAAAATATACATTTAAACTTGAGGCAACATGAAAGGCATTATAAACATAATTTAAGTAAACCGAAATCTATTAGACAACCTTCAAGAATATTTGCATTTTTTTTTGGGTTCAGTTAGAGATTTTGCAAAACGTTTGAGCTCGTTCTTTCAGTGGGTTAATAAAACGTTTGCATAAAAAGTAATAAATTGTTGACACTATTGTCTATATAAAATGTTTTAACATTTATCCCATTCATAGTTAAAGTAGCTAGATCCCACCTCTAAAAGTCTTGCCAGAAACTTTGAATTATGTCACAAGAAAAGAAAAGATGATCCTGGTCTTCATTCTCTGTTACACAAGACTCAAAGTTTCCGTTTCTATTTTAAATCTATGTCTAATACACATTGTTGTTCTCACTGTCTGACATGAAACCAGAATTCACTTTTATTTTGCTTAGGTCAATTACAATATTAAAAAATATTTCTATTTATCAAATGCCAGAAGAATGAGAAATATTACTTTTTACAAAACCAAAAGTTTACATACATTTCATTAATATTTGGTAGCATTGCCTTTAAACTGTATATTTTGGGTCAAACGTTTTGGATTTCCTTCCACAAGCTTCTCACAATAGTTGGATGAGTTTTGATCCATTCCTCCAAACAGAACTGGTGTAACTGAGCCACATTTGTAGGCCACCTTGCGCGCCTATGCCTTTTCAGCTCTGCCCATACATTTTCAACTGGACTGAGATCAGGACTTTGTGATGACCACTTCGAAACATTGACTTTGTTTTCCTTAAGCCACTTTATAACCAGTATTGGCAGTTTGCTTTGGGATTTGTCCATTTGGAAAACCCATCTGTGCCCAAGCTTAAACTTCCTGGCTGATGTCTTGAGATGTTGCTCCAATATTTCCACATAGTGTTCTTTCTTCATGATGTCATCTATTTTGGGAAGTGCACCAGTCCCTCCCGCAACAAAACAACCCCACAGCATGATGCTGCCCCCTGAGGGGCAGACACTTGAACCTTCAAGTGTCTGTAAATTACACCCAAGGATGAACCAGACTTGTGCTTCAGGACATGACATCATCATCTGGGCTTTTCCAAACTGTTTAAAGATAATAATCTTAGTGTATGTAAACTTTTGGTTTTGTAAAAAGAAATTAGAAATTGTTAGAAAACTGTATCTCTCATTCTTCTGGACTTTGACAAATAGAAATACTTTTTAAAATTCTAAAAATTCTTTAGGGAATTCTGGTTTCATGTCAGACAGTGAGAAAAAAAATGCTACTGAAGTGTATGTAAACATATGGTTCCCGCTGTAAGTCGTAAGTTTAGTCACAGCATTCAGACAGAGCGAATATATTTCATTTTTATTAATTGTCTGTTCATGGCAGTGCAACAAGGAAAGCCACAATCTATTACACACAACTAATAGCACTAAAACATTCCGTGCAAGAACGGGAGTAGGAAGAAGAAATATTCTTATAAATAAACTCCTGCCCCATTCTTCTTTAAAAAAAATGCAATGCAAAAGTAAAGCTATAGACCTGAAGTAATTATTACAGAGTCTTTTTTGTTTATCTTTATATTTAAATTGAATATTTGAACAGCATGTAAGATAATTTTCCAGAGAGTTCCGTTGTTTCTCACCAGTACCTGAAACACACATTTGTTTGAGTGCAGTCCCTGCAAAAGGGTGTTTAAAGTCAGATTTTCTTCTGTCTCACTATTGAATATTAAAATGGATTGCAGTCCATGTGGTGTAACAAAGTTTGTAAAGTAACAAAGTCATTCAATTTGAGTAGTCCTGCCTTCAGAAACACTCCTGTAGTATGTTCTCAGAGCAGCTCCGGGACACTCTTGTAAAAGAGATTTTTAATCTCAAGTTGTTTTTTTCCAGGTTAAATAAAGGTTCGAATGAATGAATGAAAAGTTATTCTTACATTAAACATTAAACTTATTTTTATGAAACCATTTCTGAAGTAGTATTCATATTTTTAAGTTCTTCCCAGTCACAAAATGACTCGTCCACAAAAAGAACAAAAACGTAAACTGTTATCACAATACTTGACTTTATTTACCTAAATGTAGATTCTGTTCACCATGTTTAAAACAAGCAGAAAATGCCTCTAAAATGTGACTTAAGTCATTGGCCGAGAAAGGGCTACTGGGTGGAGATCCCCGCTGAACATGTTGTTGCCTATTTTCAAAGTAATTTAGAAAGTAAGTTTAGTGAAATGCGAAAGTTGTTATAGCGCATAACCCGTATTGTACTGTGAGTACAAATGTAAAAAGAGTACATCTTCAAAATCAAATGCTGTGGTCATTCTGGAGTCCTAATAACACAGGGAAGGATATCTACGTTTGGCAGGACACAATTTCACTGGAATTTGATCTGTTCAAACTACGTTACAGACGTGACCTGGAAGCACAGCCTTGTTGTTGTGACAACATGAGATACAGACAACAAGGCGTCATAGTCATAGAAGGGGTTGTGGCCTAGCTGAGGGGATGTATGTTGTGGGAATCACATTTGTTTTACTCTTTTTAATCAGTTTTCTGGAGGACTATAAAAATATTTATCACACACCATTAAAGTCAAATCAAAATCTGGTCCATATGGATGTTTTTCCACAGATCATTGTTTAGTAGAAACAAAAAAATGGCAGTCGTTGTTAGCTTTAGCTGACTGATGTCCTGATGTTGTGGTCCTACCGCCTTTGCTATGCCCAATCCTGTCAGACCTTGGAAGCTAAGCAGGGAAGGGCCTGGTCAGTACTTGGATGGGAGGCTGTTTAGTAACCTCAGGGCAGCTGTGGCTACAACAGTAGCTTACCACCACCGTGTATGGAGTAAATGAATAATGAGGACAGTGTAGCGCTTTGAGAAACTTGGTAATACAGGCTTGTAAAGCGCGTAAAGGCATTATTATTATGACGTTTTACTGATGTAGCATGACTGTTAGCTTCCTGGTTAGCATCGTCTGTTTTTCTCAGTATTTATGGGCTGTTGAACCACTTCTGCATGTCTCTGTATCTTTAGTAAAAAATAAATAAATAATAATAATTCAGAATTCAGATTTTGTTAAAATAATGGCTGCTTCGAAAAGTGTGCATATATAGGCGAATCCAAAGATGCCATGTGTATTTATACACCTTATTCCAGAAGTTCCCATGGGCGCCGCCATTATTGTGCCCGCCTCTTCACTCATATTAGTTTACACAGGACTGTAGACGTCAAGAGAAAATCAGTTCTGCACACACAGAAAGGCATTTTCAGGCCGTGCTGAGAAACGGTGCAGTGTTGACTTGTTGGTGCAAATGAACATTGGACATTTTACACAAATCAATCTACTGGACGTCATATTTTAGTGGCAAACATTTTCTCTTTGCGCTCTACCGGAAGAGTCAAGGCAAAGGAAGAGCCCATCAGTGGCAAAAACAGGCAAAAGTGGGCGGGGCAGAATAAGGGGACTACCGGTGTGACATCACGCACAATAATAAGCTACTTCTGGGTCCAAACTGTTGACAGTTCCATTGACAAAGACAGCAAAAACTGCAACTTTATCTCACCATTTCTCCAGGAAAAAATGTTATATTTGTATTTTTAAAATAAGCCTTCATTGTGTATGGAAAATATTATATACAATTATCATTGTATATAAGACACCTCTATTTACTATTCAATTGTTTGCACATTTCCTGTCTATTTTGCACACCCTGAGTGTTTCTTGAGAGCTGATGTAAAGAGTGAATTTCTCCACTGTGAGATCAATAAAGGATTATCTTATCTCTTGTCTCCAACATGGGGACTCTTTGGGGAAGATTTGGTGCAAAGTTTAGATGGAGGAGGAGCGTCAGAGCGAATGGATTACAAGAGAAAGGAGAGAGAGAAGAGCAATATTCCAGAAAGCGGATGCGGTTTGTCGTAGCATGAGGTAAGAATTTTCCGATTCTCATCTCGATAGAAGAGGGCTATTGTTTACATTCAGCAGACACTGTGTTCAGTACAGCGGTTAGGATGCACAGAAAGCCACTCAGAGCTGCGGAGTCTCTCGGTTTCTGTTTGACTGTGATCTTTACACATCGATCCCCACTCCTCCGCCCATCACCACTAAGGGCTGATAGTCCATCGTTGTCCTCCGAAAGCTCCGCTCTGGACGAGTCTGATGCTTCACTGGAATACAGCAGCTCGGCCAAAACAAGGGTGCATTCTGCAGATGTGGAATCTGGTGCGGGTTGCGTGTGCGTGTACAGATAAACCTTCCAGGGCAGAGCATTCGGGGGGGTGAAAGCCATGGTCTGGATGTTGACCAATTGCAATGCGGCCTGCAGGCTTTGAGGCGAGTTGACCGGTAACACCTGGCACGGCATGAGCTTCACAACGCACAAAAAGTCTCCTTCTTCAACCGCTGAGGCACCTGAAACCACCAAAAGAAAATTACTACACCGGTAGAAGGAAGTTCGTGGAACACAAGTAAACTTTATACAAAGTTTCTGGAGGCAACATTAATCTGCAGGACAATTATAACACTCCTATAGACACAGGGGCGGACTGGCCATATGTCCACTCTGGAAGAGCACAGAAGGGCCTCTCAATTTTCTCCTTAACCTCTTAACCTCCGCCTTAACCGAGCACATTTTCTCCAGGTCGGCTTTACCCAAATCGAAAAGCATTTTGGAAAAAAGTCAAAATAGCGACAAAAACGAGACATAATGGGGTCGACAATGGGAGGAAAAATCTTAGATCCGTTTTGTAGGACTTAGCTTTCAAATGAGGCGTCACACTGGCCTATACACTGTAAGCTCCAGTGAAAAAAAGCTTTTAGATTTGGGTAAAACTGAAGAAAATGTGCTTGGTTAAGGCGGGGGTTAAGAGGTTAAACAAAATTTGACAATACCACACAAAGAAAGCTGCAAAAATGCTCAACATCAGCAGAGAGATAAAAGAATCCGGACGCTGCAGCGCCTCTCAGATCAAACCCAGGGAGTCACTTGGACAAACAAACAGGAAGGGGCACGCGACAACAACTGTGGAAACTCCCGATGACTGAGATGAACGTGTTTACCTTGGTCCATGTGCAAACTCTGTAATTGCAGCCACATTTCCTCAAAGTCCTCCGGGCTGAGAGCGGGGGACAGTGAGAGGCTGACGACCGCGGGTTCAACTCCCACCACAGATCCTTGGCATAGTTCGGCCACGTCTGAAAGTGTGAGCACAATAGATACAACAATCACGTCTACATTCATCATTGTGCATTGTTAGGACATAAACCAATGTGATCAACTCACTAAACTGTTGTAAACCACTGTTATGTAGATGTTTTGCTATATTTGAATTAACTGTAAAATTATCCGGTAGTGTTTACTAAATACCAGCACGCCAGAAAATATACAGTGTTTCTGTGAACAGTAGACCAAGTTATAATGGCTAGAAAATAAGCTAAACTGCAACTTCCATTAAGTCTGTGTTTTACCATTTAGAACATAATAATTATATTTAGAACAATGTATAGTGCTGAGGTTTTATAACCTGCAACCCTTGAACAGTAGTGCCTGCTCTATAAACAGACCGACAGCTGATACCCAGCCCAGCGTTGACACACGGGTCATAGGTCATGTGCTGTCCACAAATGGTTTACATCCTTCCTCACAGACAGGACATTCATGGTAAGTGTGGATACCTGCTCCTCTAAGGTCCATAACATTACATGTGGTGTGCCCCAGGGTTCGATTTTAGGGCCAGTGCTTTTTAACCTGTATATGCTCCCTCTTGGTGTTGTCATCAGGAGACTTTGAGTCAACCCTCATAGTTACACTGATGATACACAGTTGTACATCTCCATGTCTCCTGATGACACCAGGCCAATGGATGCACTTTTTAACTGCATTTTAGATATTAAATCCTGGATGGCAGAAAACTTTCTCCAGCTTAACCAGGACGAAACTGAAGTTTTAGTCATCGGTCCTAAGGCCCAGAGAGAGAAACTTTTACCCAAATTACAGTCATTGTCTTTTAATCCTTCCTCACAGGTGAAGAACCTGGGTGTGATTTTTGACTCTGAGCTGACTTTAATTCCACACATTAAGAATATCACAAAGATAGGTTTTTACATCTAAAGAACATAGCCAGAGTCCGCCCCATTCTCTCTCGGGCCAACACGGAGACGCTAATGCATGCTTTTATCACCAGTCGTATCGACTACTGTAATGCCCTGCTTTCTGGTCTTCCCAAAAAGAGTATCTCAGGTTTACAACTTTTACAAAATTCAGCAGCTCGTGTCCTGACGAAGACCAGGAGGCGGGACCACATTACACCGGTTTTAGAGTCGCTGCATTGGCTCCCCGTGTGTTTCAGGATCAATTTTTAAATGTCTTAATGGTCTTGGTCCTTCTTATCTTTCAGAACTGCTTTTACCTTATGAACATTCACGGCCCCTTCGCTCCTCTGGCAGGGGTCTCCTAGTTATTCCTAAAGTCAACAGAAAGACTCACGGCGAGGCGTCTTTCCAATATTATGGCCCTCGCCTCTGGAACGACCTGAGGAGGAGCTCAGGACCACAGAGAACGTCCTAATGATATATTGTATATTGTGTGTATGTATGTATGTATGTATGTATGTATGTATGTATGTATGTATGTATGTATGTATGTATGTATGTATGTATGTATGTATGTATGTATGTATGTATGTATGTATGTATGTATGTATGTATGTATGTATGTATGTATATATACAGTGCCTCTCGATAGTAGTAATACACCTTGAACATTTGCACATTTTGTCATGTTTACAACCCTAAACATAAAGATTGTATTTTGAATTTTTTGCTGAAAGTTCAAACACAAGTAACAGACAACTGTGAAGTGAAAGCAAAATGATACATGATTCTGTTATTTTTCCAAAAATAGAAAAGGAAAAATGAGGGGTGTGTTGGAGGTGTCGAGCTCGCCTCTGCTTCTGTGGGATAAAGGTTGCACTCTTGAAGTTGGTGTATCTAGTGATGGAGTGTGGGACTGCATTTGGGGCCGGCAAAATGATTTGCTTAAAGCTGCTTTAATGCCAGTAATATATATTAAATGGCCACAAATATATATAAAAAAAAAAATCGGTGCATATTTTATTTAATAAGATTTGCAAACATTCCATTAAACTAAGAAATGGGGATACGTTTTAACATTCAAAAGCAAATTGGACACGATGAGCAACTAATTTAATGCCTACAATTTGGCACAATGAATTGCATGACCTCTAATGCCCACAGAAACCCAGGTTCTTGACCAGGTTTAAAAACTGTAAAAGCCCATTTGAAACTTCTTTGCAAATGTGCACTTGTTAAAAACACAAAAAGATGGCTGACCTGTGAGCGCCGTTAGTTCCTCAGTCAACGTGTGTTTGGGTTCACAGTGCAGGTGCTCGGGGCTCCCTCTGGTGGACGAGTCGGGCGTGGCAGCGGCGGTGCTGAGCGGCTGCAGCGTATTGAAGCTGTGAGCCCAGGCGTCAATGGGCTGCAGAGGGCGCCCAATCAACACGCCGAGCGCCGGGTCAGACCTGCGCGCCTCCACCACCCTCCGGGCCTGCTCCGGCCCATACTGCAGCAGGCGGTAGTACAGCAGGGCCTGGTCCCTCACGCACATGTCCCGCTCCTCCTCTGGGGACAGAAAAACACGTGTCAGAGCCTCAGAGTACATGTGCTCCATTTCATAGATCATACAACACCTAATTTAAGTCTTTTCTTATTCCCCACAGTCTCTTTGGTTAAAACTGCAGTAAAATGCAAATAAGGAAACGTTTGATATTGATGCAGATTTGTTTTTTTCATTGCAAACTTTGGAAAAATGGCCCGCAAAATCAGGCATTTTAGCTCACAACAAACACAAATAATACCTGCAAAATCCTGGAGTGACTGATGAATAGGGCTTGTTCCCAATACCGATGACTGAGCGGTACTTTTTCCAATACTGATACTAAAATATTTGTCATTTAGAACCAGAAAACAGAATGTTTGGGAAATCTGCAAATTTACAATATCAGGTTCATCTCCAATGTCAGAAAATGTGTGAAAAATGGGGAATGATTTGGGGGGAATGGGGGAGAATTAAGAAATATTAGGGCAAAAATATATATATGGGGAGAAAATAGGGAGATTATTACTGTAGTTATAAATAATGGGAAATGAAAATAGGGAAAACAGTAATAAAAAATTGGGGGAAATGATTTATTTGAGCTGAAACAACCAAGTCACTTCCTCAAATCCTGTCCCTAGATCAACAGCATCATAACTGTAACTTTATTTTGGGTACCGGCTGTCGATATACTTTATCGATATACGTTTTCCAACGGTACCCAGCACTACCGATAAACACCTAGTCGAGTGAGTCCCCTCTAATCTGTTCTTGTCTATGTCTATATCAGAATATCATGTTATATGTAGATAACCAACAGGAGGTCAGTGGTCCATAAATACATCTCTTGTTGATGTCCCCCGCACTCACCGATGCAGTAGTGCAGGAGTCTCCCCAGCATGTCCTGGGTCTCGGCGGGTCGGCTTAGGAACAGGCGCAGAGCGGCCGCCAGCAGCTCCAGCTTCACACTGACACTGACCTCCGCCCGAACCCCATCGATGAAGCCCTCCAGCACATACGGAGCAATCGGCACACGCTCCCCATAGACGCCCAGCAACCACAGCAGCGCCTGCCTGCCCTAAGACGGGGACATGAAAGATCCAACACATTTAGATCAGAGGCCAATGCCTTACCTGGGTTTATACAGGTGGCAGTGAGGCATATTAAGTAGTGCCCCACCGATATGACCAATACTTTTTCAGATATTTTAAGTAATTTAATTTGATGTCATTTTTTAATCTCTCAAATAGCCTATAGTTAATATAGAAATCTATCTAATAGAGGTCAGCCGATGTGGGTTTTTCGAAAGCTGATGCCGATCTGCACCAACGATATTTTTGGCTATATTTAAAAAAAAAAAATGTCTCGTCTATAATCCTGTGTATGAAGCTTCTAAATGTGGCAGTGTTGAACTGTGACAGTAGGGGGCGCTGTATATTCATGTTTAGAGGTACTTCAGAGCAAATCAGTAGATTCCAAAACAAAAAACAGAAAACTCTATCTCTTATGGTTCAAAAATAATGCGTAAAAGTCTATACATAAAATACATAGAATAGGTGAACACTTTTTTTAACAATCCATTTTCCATCACAATGTTTCTCCGCTCCCCTGAGGCCGAGGAAGTTGTGGGAGGCTCGTTTCAAAGCTCTGTCTGAGCTTTTTCCAGTGCAGAAGACTGAAGTCTGTATTAATTGTAGCTTTTTTATCGGCCGAGATATTGGTTGGGCCCTAATATTAACTTCTTACCGCACGCTTTTTGTGCACTTTGCATCGTATTTTCTCCAGTTCTTTACCCAAATCTAAAAGCTTCTTAACTAAAGATTACAGCCTATAGGCCCGTGTAAAGCCTCATTTGAAAGCTAAGACTTTTTTGTTGCTCTTTTGTGGCTTTTTTTGTCAATTTTTCAATCTTCTCGTTTGTGTTGCTATTTTTTGTTTGCTTTTTTTCCAAGAAGCTTTTAGATTTGTATCCATTCCAGTGGTGTTAAAGCAAATGTATAAAACTCTACCACAGGGCAGCTGTGGCTACTAGGGGTGTCACGATTTCAATTTTTTTGAGTCACGATTATTGTGAAACAAAACATTGCGATTTTACGATTATTCACGATTATTCCCCGAATGAAAGGAAAGAACTGATATTTTTAGTTTTTGTCTTTAAAAAGCTTTTTAATACTTGAAAAATGCTTTAAGATGGTTTTGCATTAAACTAAATAGGCCTACAATGAATAATACAAAACAATGTCAACTTTACTTCTTTATAATGACCATAATTATCATAATTATTTTACTATATATTATTAGGCCACAAGCTAGGCTCGGTTTTATGCTCTCAAAAGTTAAGCTGTTGCTTAATTATTTTGATGAACAGAGAATGAAACGTGTTTTGAACAGCTGATTTCCACATGTGCGGTTTCACTTTCCTTTCTGTCACGCTGAAGCAGAGCCGAGCGTTAGCCTTTTGTTTACATCCTGAGCCAGTTGTGGCTATTTCCGAACATTTGGACAACTTTTTGGGGAATTATGCAGTTCGTTACCTTGACCTGGACATTCACAGCGAAGGATTATCTCCAAGATGTTGTTTATATTGGACGTAGCCGATATCAGCGCATTTTGCTGCAACTTTCTGAAGACAGGATTTGCATAACGGACGTCCATCGAAAACAACAACACCGTGATCATCTTCTGGATCCTAAAGAGGTCCCACTCTGCTGACTTCAATCGTTTTTGTGTGGATACAACACTGGAGGAGAGCGTCCTTCTGCCTCGCTCAACTACCGGTGAGTTTACGCTGTTCATGGCGTGCAGCGGCTCGTGCGTCAGCGTGAAACATTTCTGCGGTAAACCGTGGCTTCTGAAATTCTTGCGGATAACCTACCTTTTATAATCGTGGTCATCGTAAAACCGGTTAATCTTGACATCCCTAGTGGCTACATACACAACTTACCACCACCAAGTATGACATGAAGGAATGACTAAGGGCTGGGCACAGGCCTCTTAAAATCGTATAGCAGCGTGCTATTCTGGTTATGACCTGGCCCAGAACAAATACTGTTTGTTTTGAATATATACAGTGCCTTGCGAAAGTACTAATACACCTTGAACTTCTGCACATTTTGTCATGTTTACAACCATAAACATAAAGATTTTATTTTGAATGTTTTACTGAAAGTTCACACACAAGTAACAGACAACTGTGAAGTGAAAGCAAAATGAAACATGATTGTTATTTTACAAAAAATAGAAAAGTGGGGCGTGCATAAGTATTCATACAGCATGACTTAATACTTTGTGGAACCCCCTTTTGCTGCAATAACAGCAGCAAGTCTTCTGGGGTTTGACTCTACAAGGTTTGCACATGTAGAGACTGACATTTTAGCCCATTCCTCTTTACAAAATAACTCAAGCTCTGACACATTAGAAGGAGAGCGTTTGTGAACAGCAGTTTTCAGGTCTTTCCACAGATTTTCAATAGGATTCAATAGGCCATTCTAACACATTATTATGTTTGTTTTTAAACCATTCCATTGTAGATGTTTGTGTTTAGGGTCATTGTCCTGCTGGAAGGTGAATCTCCGCCCCAGCCTCAATTCTCTTGCTGACTCCAGCAGGTTTTCCTCCAAAATGTCTCTGTATTTGGCTCCATCCATCTTCCCAACTATTCTTACAATCTTCACAGTCCCCGCTGAGGAAAAGCAGCCCCATAGCATGATGCTCCCCCCACCATATTTGACACTGGGGAGGGTGCACTCAGGACGATGAGCAGTGTTAGGTTTGCTCCATACATAACGTTTTGCATTTGGGCCAAAAAGTTCAATGTTTGTCTCATCTGACCAAAGCACCTTCTTCCCAATGGCAGCTGTGTCCTCCATATGACTTCTAGCAAACTTCAAACGGGATTTCTTATGGCCTCCTTTCAATAATGGCTTTCTTCTTGCCACTCGTCCATGAAGGCCAGATTTGTGTAGAGTACGACTTATAGTTGTCCCATGTACAGATTCCCCCAGCTCAGCGGCAGGACGTCGCAGCTCCTCCAGAGTTATCTTGGGGCACTTGGTTGCATTTCTGACCAGTGCTCTACTTGTTCGGTCTGTTAGTTTAGGTTGACAGCTGTGTCTTGGTAAGTTCGCAGTGGTGCTATACTCTTTCCATTTCAGAATGATGGATTGAACAGTGCTCCGTGAGACCGTTGTATAACTTAACGCTGCTTTAAACTTCTCCACAGCTTTATCCCTGACCTCTCTGGTGAGCTCCTTGGCCTTCATGATGTTTTAGTGACCAATACACTCTGACCATAGCTCTGAGGCCCTCACAGAACAGCTGGAATTATACTGAGAGTAGATTACACACAGGTGGCCTCTATTTAATGGTTAGGGCGAGGTGTGAACTTTCTGCAGTCATTAGGAATGTTATAAAGTTATAAATTTAATGCTGTATGAATAATTATGCACGCCCCACTTTTCACTTTTCTATTTTTTGTAAAATAACAGACTCATGTATTATTTTGCTTTCACTTCGCAGTTGCTGTTACTTGTGTGTGAACTTTCAGTAAAAAATTCAAAATAGAATATTTACGTTTAGGGTTGTAAACATGATCAAATGTGCAAACGTTCAAGGTGTATTAGTACTTTTGCAAGACACTGTAGCCCTGGTTTTGTCCCTGGTTTAGTTCCTGAATCCCTGTTGGAGAGTGATGCAAGGGGTAATTGGGTCTTGGGGTCAGAAATTGTCCAAAACAAAGTTTCGAGTTAGACAGAGGGATTGTAAAGACCACCTGATCGTCCTGCAGTGTTTCCTCACAGCCTTGGAGTGCGGCACACACCACGTCAGAGCACTGGGGACACACCCACACCAGGTCCCGGAAAGTCTGCACCACCGCTGTGAAGACACTGGAGATTAGGCAGGCAAACACACACCAGCCATTCTGTTCCTCGTGCACACTGGAAACAGAAGCCTAAACACATTTACACATAACTTAGTCTAATATAGACTTTAAAAATGAGAAGAACAGCTTTGTGAAGAAACGATGTTGTCATTTTCTTTGAGCTGAAACAAAGTCACTTCCTTTAATTCTGTCCCTGGACCAACAGCATCACAACCTGGATCTAAAGATCTTTCGGCATCTGCTTTCGATACATTCATTTCTTCTATATTAGGGATGTCACAGTTACCGGTGTAGCGGTAAATCCCGGTAAAAATGTTGACGGTAATAATTAGCGTCTTGTTTTTGAAAAACTATATTATCTCGGTGGATTACCGCGCCCGCGGTGTCGGCAAAGTGAGCCTCACCGGCCGCCGTCTCATCTGCTGAAGTTGCCGTACAGACGCACTCCGTAGCACAACCAAAACAAAACTTTCTCAAAGCTGGAATCATGTTCGAGACGACAGCGCTCAGGACGTCTATCAGCTTCAAACAGGACCAAGTCTGGGTATATTTTGGGTAATTTAAGAAAGCTGAAGGACAGTTTTCCTGTTTGCGGAACGTGCAGGAAAAAAGTGTCTCTAAAGGCAGCGATACTTCGACCCTCATGACTCACCTGTGTGACCGTCACCACAACTATAGCCAATGCAAGTAAGCTAACGTTAGCGTTTTAGCTGAAATGCTGATGTGGGGACTTTGGGTTGAGGGTGAAGGTAACGAGTCGCCCCATAGTGCAGCTACAGCACCACCGCCAGCATATAAGCCGTGTCCGGATACCTCTGGCACAAATGCGTTACAGGGCGGCTGGAGGGCAGATTAAAGTTGGTCGCCAATGCAATAGATTCACTCTCACCGCATTATTATGAATTTAACAATGATTACTGTCTGATGGCATTTTCCCAAATCTGCAGAGCGAAAGCAAACTGGAACGACACAAACAGAGCAATATTCCTGATATAGAGGGTTTATATAGTTAAACATATTCTAACACGGTTCTGGCGCTATAAATAGTACATGTAATACCCTCGATCAACAATTCATAGTTATAGTTCCTTTGATGTGAAAAGTTGCACTTTTGATATGGGTTTGTCTCTTTTTTTTTTAAATATAACGAACACTGTTACACTTTTTAAAAACTATTTCAGTTTGTGTAGGACTATCAATGCTTTCTGAACTTATTAACACACAGAATAACAACTCTGAGCCATGAGAGACGGGCATGATGCTCAGCTGAGCTCTGTCCCCAAACGAGTGGCAGTCCAGAGCCAGCCTGGCAGCCTTGTTCTGTGCTGTCTGCAGTTTCGTCACGTGTTTTTTTAGCTGCACCTGACCACACCACAGAGCAGTAGTCCAGGTGAGACGAGGCCAATGACTGAACCACCAGAACTCTAGAAGCCGGTGTCATGAATGAGCAGCACCTTCTAATACATGCCATATTTCTACCCATTTTTTTCCCAACAGTGTCAATGTGCTTATCCCAAGATAAAAGATCATCGAAAGTAACTTCAACGAGTTTTACCTCATGAACATTTGCATGTCTTTTAATAAAATATTAAGTGGATCGTCACTGTCAACATACTCTTTGTTTTAGACACATTCAAAACCAGTCTGTTTTCGTGAATCCAGTCAAATAACAACTGCAAATCATCCTGTAGTGTATTTCTCAGCTCAGGCATACTTGATGCTGCACAGTAAACAGTGGCGTCATCTGCATAGAGATTGGGCTGCACCTTTTAAGGACATACGGCATATCATTAATGGAAATTGAAAAAAGCAGTGGTCCCAAACAACTGCCTTGAGGTACACCACATTGCAGATGTTTAGGCGCAGAAAAGCTTCCATTAAAAAATACTGATTGTGATTTACAAGTTAAGTAACTATTCATCATCCATTTCAGTGGTGTAGCATCAAATCTATATGCAAATAATTTTGGGGGCTGAGCGTTAAGTTCTAAAATTACAAATGCAGTCTGCAGAGAGGCGGAGGGAGAAAGACATGTGTTTGGTTGATATTTTCCCAGGATAAAATGAATGATATATTTAGAGATATCAAATTGAAATTTTACTGAACATTACTGATATAAATATGAGAAAAATGCATTGCAATTTTTCTGTCATTTTCGGTTTTCATAAAAAATAAGGCATAGAGCCAGATTTAAATGTATTGTTATAATTTGGGGATTTTTGTTTAGTTTTTGAATAAGCTATCGTATTGGCGCTAGTGATGGGACTTATGGCTTTTTTTTAAGAAAGTAAATGCTCTCTGAATTGGCTTTATTTAAACGAAAATGTCACTATTTCACACAATATAACATTGATATTTCCCTCTATGGAGTTTGTTATCACAAAAAAACAATCGCACGGCCCGATTAAGCTTCTGTGGCTCTCATTCACGTAACTTTTGCTCTGCGCCTCCCTCTCACTCGCCTGATCAGTTTTATGCTCTGACATGAAAACTAAGACGTTAAAGGGAGAAAAATAGCAAAAAAAAGCTCGACATTGACCACCACGTGAAGAATCAATACCTGCCGTGTCCCGCCTTAAAATTGTAAATGACAGACAAGAAACAGAGGAAGTCGAAGCTTCTCTGCTGATGTTAGTATTGTTACCAGAGGTGATGTGGTCTTGTCTCAGCCCCAGCAGCCCAGTGAGGATGTCCAAACATTTGTCGCTATAGCTCCGTCCAATGCGTCCTACAAAACACAACAGGAAACATCTTTTTACCTTATGCTTGATCTGGCGACAGCTTAGCCCAGGGCTCACCAATGTTTCTTCAGACCGAGGCCCTAAATCGCCCCCGAGATGCACTATCCAGCAGGAGATTTGATTTTGTTAATAAAATGTGTGATCTTGTACAGTGAGGCTGGTAAAGTTAATAATGAATAGGTTTTGAGCCAAATGAAGAGACGTGCTCTTGTGAGCCATGTGGCCACTCTGACTGGGCATCGTCAAACTGTACAAGCCTCTCCATGCTCTCATTAGCCCTTAATTTAACTTGTTATGACGTTTCTGATGATTCAACTAGAAA
Organism: Proterorhinus semilunaris; assembly: GCA_021464625.1. Taxonomy (NCBI): domain Eukaryota; kingdom Metazoa; phylum Chordata; class Actinopteri; order Gobiiformes; family Gobiidae; genus Proterorhinus; species Proterorhinus semilunaris. The sequence goes on from CM038347.1 coordinate 40,989,357, forward strand.
ATACAACAAATACAGGGAATAACTGTGTAGGAATAATCCTGTGGCTATCTACAGGGCTGATCACAGGTGTTGAGTGAATGAACCATGGCCTACTGTCAATTAATTAATGAATAAATGAATGAATAGATGGAGCTTTGAGAAACTTGCCCATTGCAAGATTAATCCCAACACCGATGTTTAAAGTTATCTTGCAGTGTGTTATGTGTGACTGTAGTAGTGTGAGTTAATAATAATGCATATCATTTAGTGGTAGTTTAGTGCATGTATTACAATGGTTTAACCTTTAATTCACAAAATTTAGCAATAGAAATGACTTTTGGGTCCACAATGTTACAGACCGTTAGTCAAGCCTTTAGATAAACATGAATGATTTTGTTTTATCTTCAATGACAAACCGAAAACCATTTCAAAAGGACTGTGTTCCGGCACAATATTATATATTTATTTTTTTGTTTATGCGACATGTTTTGTGCACTTTGCTGTAAGAAAAATAAAATAACGCTTTGCAATACATATAATCATGTCTCTATACCTCACACATGCTCTGCTGAGGACACAGATACATCTCCCATGCTTATGTAGACTACAGCAAAAAGGTCTACATTAAAATAGATCGGCAAATTCTGAAAGTAGCCAGCCAGGACAGTTACGTTCGGTCCCTTAGCTGCGATGCTAACATCGATCTTGCTCAATGCTAAGCAGCTAGCTTTGTAAATTACAAGAATCACTCTAATAAAATAACCCAGCACCTCAGAGCAGTCTCAGGTACAAGGCCTCTGTCTGTCACAATGCCTCTCCTGTGTAGAGAGAGCTGTAGAGTTGTCCCAGTGGAACATGTTGCTAAACACGTTAGCTCGCTTGCTATTCAGTAAACTAGTCCACCTTCATTAAATTTGTATCAAATACATTTGATCTATCTATCTATCTTATGATATAAATGCTTTTCACAAATGTGCTTGTGACTGTGTGTTGTATGGTGATTATTAGGGATGTAACGGTTCAGCTATCTCACGGTTCGGTACGGTTTACGGAGCAGGACCCACAGCTCGGTGCATCACGGTGCAAGTGCAATATAATTGGCTAATAAGTCAGTTTTGAAATAAAATAGCCTAAATGTTAATTATTAGGCAGTTTTTGTAATTTCAGAAATACATTGAAAATGATTTCTAATTTTTCAAAGCTGCTTTACAGTAAAATGTGCCCCTGGGCTCACAATACAAAACAAAATAAAAAACACAGTGCTATAAAGTTAAAGAAAATACAAAAATAAAAAAGCAGTGCAGTGGGCCATGTGCTCGATAAGTAGCTAATAAGTTTCAGTTTCGCTTTCAACACTGCAGCTATAACAGCAGCGCATTTGATTTGAGGCTTTTGTTTGGGCTGTTCCTGGACGATAATTCTGCTTGTACTTTTTTGGAAACAAAGCTTTTGATGCGGATTATGACCAAGATTGGATCTTACGCATTTGTCGCGCAGTGCACTGGATCTGTACTTTACCACAGCCTGGCCAACAGCAGGAGAAACTTTTGCAAAGGCACGCGGATTTCATTTGTTTTTGGAAGATGTAACTTTGCCTGCAGCCTCCAGTTTAGCGGTAAGTGATGATGACACACGTGCGCTCTGTTTACATGCACGTACATGGGTCTGACAAGCGCCACGGAGCTTAAATATTAAGAAATTTGGACTAAAACTTGCACCGTCACTTCAGTACGGTTCATATCGTAGGATTTCTGCACCGCGGTGCACCATAGCACGGTGCATTGTTACACCCCTAGTGATTATGTAACTTTGAACGGAAAACAGATTTCTTGGAAACCTAGTAATGAAACCAATTACTGGGATACATTTTTTTCGAGTATTTCTATAGTTTGGAGTCCTTAGCGATCAGTAATAACTAGTATGGGTTTCATCCATTAAAATATACAATAACTCAGACGGGGCATTTAAAATCTTATCTGCTCCACAACGGGTGTCACTCGTAGATCAGGGAATGACAACACGGGCATCACCGTGACGATAGCGCTCATCTCTTCGAAATATTTTTGTGAGCAGTAGCGCACAAACGAAGTAGAGGGGAAACTAAATACAGCGGGCCCTTTTTAAACTTGTGTCGTAGTACTGCAGTGGCGATACACAGGTTTAACATGAGCCTGCTGTATTTAGTTTCCCCTCGGCTTCGTTTTATTCCGTAAAAATATGCTACAAAGATAAATCCATGCTAGTGCTACGAAGATAAATCGTCTCTGAACGCAGCGGCGACACACTCAGCAACATCTGCACACAGCTGGTGGCTCTCGTAATGATCCAGTCCATCGTCTTTGCTGCAAAAGCCAAAGTGGGGCCAAATGTAGAGTTTTAAAAGAGCCCCGGGGCGTCTCATAGCTCTTCCTGTGTTTCTCTAACTCTCACTAGATTCTAGTGATACTCAAGCGGGCTGCACGGTGCACTGTGGGAGTAAAAGTGCATGACCAAAGAGAGATGCTGCAATGAATATTTCCCCAAAAACAGATGTTTAAATATCGATACGGGCGCTTTTTGTATCGATATGAGAATTGTGCAACGTAATATCACGACATATTGGCGGATCGATATTTTTCAACACCCCTAGTCATTATGGTGAGTCAGTCAAACACATTGTAGTTTCCAAATGCTTTGAAGTTAGAATTACAGAAAGTCAATGTTTTCCTGTGATACACAGTGGTTTCAATGCTAAGGTGTGCAGAAGGCTGCAGCGTTAAAGAACGGTGATAGATGAAGAGATGAGGAGAGACTGAAGGAGAGGAAGCAGCCTCTTAGTGACAGGCCACATGTCAAAGCCTGATGTTAGCTTGTTGTGTACCTATAGCAGAGATGGCGGCCTGCGCGGTGTCTGGGTCCACGTCAGTGCAGTAGCCTTTCAGTTCATCCAAAAGCATTGACACGTTTTCATCATTGACCAGCTCCACCAGCACCTGGGCAAAGGCCACACCACTGCGATTAAGGAGAAGAATGTTGAGGCGCTCCGATTATTCTATCAAGCTCATTGTTAGGACCACAGTCATTATGGTTAGGATTAATATATCAGTATTCCTGTCCACATGAAACTTAAAACTGTCTGAATGTTCATATTGCACATGACAGGTCAGACCCAACAGAGGGATTTATCACATGAGATTTTGCCAAAAAGAAGAAAAATAAAGTTTCCACAGTCTGACCTTGTTTTTGAAGTGACTGACTCATAGCTATTCTGTTGCCATACCAACATATTGCATACTGTATACTGTACATACCAGGGGCCATGTTGATTAACTAGTGCTGTCACTCGATTCATTTATTTATTCATTTATATATCAGATTTATCCGACTTTAGAAATGAGATGAATACTTCCTGTAACAGACTGTGGTTTTAATGTGCAGCTGCGAGGATAACGGCCACAGAGCTCCGCGCTTAATAACACCAGTGCTCATCCATAAAGATGGAGGATCCTGCTGTGGCCAAATGTACTGGGCGGTCATGAGTCATGACCTGCTCCATCTTACAAGTAACATAGTTATTTGTAGATTGTTATTTCTCTAGTTTGAACAATAAACAAAAGAATCAAGTCAGTGTTCTGTGGAACTTTGACTTTTCCTGCCACTACAGTTGCTATTGTTTTAGAACAGGAGTCGGAACGTTTGGTTTACAGTGGGCTGATTGTCTTCCAGGCTAAAAGATCAACCAAAGTAAACACAAAGTAGCACCACGTTCTCATAATCCTACTAGGACCTAACAGGAAGTGTGTGTGTGTCCCTGAGGAGATTTTAAAGGAATTAACAGGATTTTCAGGATTCTTTAACAAGTATTTGAACTCTGTGATAATAATTGTGTAGCCAAAGTAAAGGTTCTGGACAAATGATTTTGCCTCTGAAATATTTTTTTTTTTTACTTCCCCTCTTTCATAATGTGAGAGCGATGAATCCTGGCACTGTCATCTTGGAATATGCCCGTGCCATCAGGGAAGAAGAAATCCACTGATGGAGTAATCCAGTATGGAGTAAGTCAGGATGTTCAGGTTGTCAGTTGATCTCATTCTTTAGGCTCATAGTCTCTGAACCTTAATATAAGCATGATCTCATCAAACTAAGTGAGAATTAGAAAACCTGATCAGCGTTAATGTGAACCACTGTAGTACAGATGTCCGACCGTACCTGCATCTTCCTCTGTTTGATAAAGGCTGGTTCAGCGTAGCCACAGAAGAAGCGTTTGTAGTGCGCCCCCAGGAGGCCCGGCACACTCTGCATCATCAACTGAAAGAACAAAATGTCAGCACGTATTACACAGCGACACCACAGGAGCAAAGGGCATCTGACACACTGACCTGTACATGTGCCAGTGCGGTGAACCTCATCTCTCGGCTGTTGCTCCCGCAGGCTGCCAGCAGGGGGCCACAGGCCCGCTCCAGGGCGGACTGGCAGACGGAGGGGAGCCCCACGCTGAGGCAGAGGCAGAGGAAGAGGCGGAGTGTTGCAGCCATGACGGGTGGGTGGGCACAGGTCAGGCAGGAGTCCAGCAGAGACAGGATGTCGAACAGCTCCCCCTCTGTCTGCGGCCGGTATCGCTCCAGGATCCTCAGAACATCACACTGACCCCACACGTCACACTCTTTTAACCTGCAATACCAGTACTTTAACCATACTTAGATTGTGATATCGATATCTGAAGCATTTTGTCGTCTAGAACCAGAACACAGAACAGTAATGTTTATTTATTCCATAAAAGACAATTTCTTTTACATTTGTATCATTTATTTGAGCTGAAACAACTATGTCACCTTCTTTAATGCTGTCCTTGGACCAACAGCACCAAAACTTGCTCTCTAAAGATACTGTATCATATTTATTTGGTACCTGCCTTCGATACTTTAATTTTTTCGATAGCAGTAGTGAGTTATACCAGACTGGTATGGTTTAACAGTACCCAGCCATACTCCTAACCTGTTCAGCAGGTGGTGTGTGATGTTCTTATTGATGGCCACTCCTCCCTCGTCCTTTAGGATCTCCTCCAGTGCCCGGAGACAGTTCACCATGACAACGGGGTCCGAGTCTCTGAGGAGGCTGTAGAGCTCGTTCACCACCGCCGCGTCTGGAAGCACACACACAGGGGTGTCAGGGTCAGACCGATGCCGTGTGTTTTTAGATCAAACCTGTGATTAACACTTGCACACAGCAGACGCATGCAGTGAGTCTCCAACTAAACAGTGGCCAAAAATCTGATCATCATCATCTGATTTCTAGAGTTTCTGATTCATGAACACCACATGGAGCACTTTGACTCCAAGTCCAAATATGGAGGTCCATCATTCTCCACCTGCTTCTGCAGGTGGGCCTGACTGAAGGGAGGAGCAGGGAGATATTTCAGTGCTTTAAAATCTGCTCTGGCTCATGTAGAACCTGGAGTTTTGGATTCTCAGATTTCGGAAGAGAATGTAAACGCACCAGATCTGATTACTCCAGTTATAAGATTGTTCTGACTAGGTAAACATAGCCAGTGTTACAAAGTGTTAATCCAGTAGTTACCGATCTCTGCTTGAGGCTCCAGGTTGTGCACTTTGGCCCAGCCGAGCACTGCCACTCTGCGCACACAAGCCGCTCGGTCCCTCAGGCCCACTGTGAGGGGCTGCTCCACGTACTCCGCTAGTCCTGGCAACCTAGAACCCACAGAAATCCAGTCTGAACAAACAGTGCCCTCTGACTGTAGCATCCCAGACAAATATGTGTAAAGAAGGTAGATAAAAACGGAGATTGTGGAGATACTTTGAAGAAGCCCCAAGTGCTTTTCTGTACCTCAGGTTGGTCATGTTTCTCAGGGCGAGGCTGCGGACCATGGGGTTGGCGTCTTGACAGTCTTTTCGAAGCGTGTTGATGACAAGGAGCGAGAGCTGCGGGTTGAGTGAAGCGTAAGAGCACAGAAACACGTAGACCAGTTTCTTCTGGACGATGTCGACTGTAGAACACGCTTTCACCATCTCAGGGAACAGTCCGGAGACATCCACGCCCTGAGACATCACCCTGGAGGACACAAGGTCAAACTCACTCATATATAAACAACGACAATTTCCTTTGCAATTACTTAAAACGCACACATTTTAAATTGTAATATCTGCATAATGAGTGAGATACCAATGAAAAAGTGGACATCATCTAAATGAGCAGGACAGACGTCTACAGGTCTGTGTAGTATACTCAAATAATAAACAAGTGGCTCCACAAGGCCAGTAAAACTCCCTTAAACCAACGGTTTTACTTACAGTAATAATTTTTCTTTCATATTCTCAAAAAATCAAACATTCTGACACAACTGTATTTTTCAGAGGTCATTTTCACACCTTCAGGGAGCCTAAAGGGGCCGACCAGCTCTCTCCTCATGATTCTGGCCCAAAACATGACTCCGCCCCCTCCTTGCTGACGTCACAGCCTTGTTGGGACATGGTGGCCATTCACCAAACATCCACTACTCCATCCATCTGGACCAGGGAAGCCGGATAGAAGGTTTATGCACAACTGCAAGGCTCTGGAGGGTCCTACACCTTGATGTTTGGGAGACTCCAGAGTAGAGGTCTGCATTGGGATTGGGTCCCACTGGGAATGGGCGGCTAAAAAAAAACCTGCGGGTATGTGCAGGAGAGGCTAGCCTGCTGTGTCCGAATGTCCAGCCTAGTCCCTAACCCGTACATAGGCCCGCACTATATAGTACACTATTTAGTCACTGATTCCGTTTGTGTTTCAGAAGCCCACTACTTTCAGATTCAGATTCATTTTATTTGCGCTATAAAACATTGGAAAAAATAAATAAATACAATCTTTCTCCCCGCTGCATGATGCCACGCGTCTGGAAAGTAGGTCAGCCCGGAGTCCGAAGCGCCAGCAGAATGAGTGCACTGTGTCTGCTAAAAGTTTGCTAAACTCCGGGAATAATGTATTTCTGTGATAAAGACCGACCAAACTCAAGAGACAGTAGATTATTTATGGATAAATAATCTACTGTTTTATTTCAAATGGATTTTACATGAAACCAGCTTGGATTATTCTTGCCTTTTTCTGCACAAGAGAGCAAGCTCTTTGACAAGCTCTATATTGCTTGAAAATGGTGGTCTGCTTAATAATGTGGAACTTCCTTTTTCAGTAGTTTTTCCCTTAACTGGACTTACCAGACAACTAATTATCACAGGCGTTTGAGATTGATCAAAGAGCCCTGAGACACAATACCATCCATGAGTTTCATTGCAATTTCATTGAAATGTACATTTTATGGGGGTTCCGGTTCCGGTCTCGACCTCGATGGCAGCTTAGGACGCGTGCTCCTCCAATAAGATTTTAAAAACATCACCTGCAGGGTATTGAAACCATCTACGAATAATCAGACCTGATCGAATGGGCAGGGTACGATGGAAACGCGAGAGAAAAGCAGAAAAAGTGCTTCAGAAATGTTAGACACCGAAGATGACACACAAAGCCACGACAGCTATGCTAACGCTAAAGATGGAGCCGGGAGACCAAAAGCTAATGACAAATCCAAAGTCAATTTGGAAAGAATTCTGCAAGAAATACAAGATTTCAGGCACGAAAACAAACAACATCTGGACGTCATCAGAGAAGATATTAACAACGCAAACCAAAGAATTGGGGAAGCCGAAGACCGCATTGGAGCGACGGAAGCAATGCTAGAGACGATGGAGCTAATCATGAGAGGCGTGCTAAAAACCCAGTCCCAAAATGAACAAAAGCTTATTGACCAAGAAGCCAGGGCGCGGAGGAGAAATCTAAGGATATTCAACGTGCCGGAAATTGAAGAGCAAGGCAGCTCAGTGATTGTTTTTCTGGAAAAGTTTCTCAGAGAGAAGTTAAACCTCCCCGACTCCCTTGAACTCAACATTAAGAGGGCGCATCGAGCTCTAGCGCAGAAACCCACAGAAGGCAAAAAACCCAGGTCAATCGTGGCACAGTTCTTGCAATACCGAACAAAGGAAGACATATTGAGAAAGGCCCGGGAAAAGAAGGAAATCTACATTAACAATCAAAGGATCTACTTTGACCACGATTACCCGATGGCCATTCTCAAACGCCGCAAGGAATACAACGAAGCGAAATGGATTCTGAGGGAGAAGAAAATCCGGTTTCAGACCCCGTACCCATTCAAGCTCCGTATCTTCTACGAGGACGAGACGTGTGTCTACCACACGGCACATGAAGCAACGAAAAATATGCGTGACCGAGGCTTCGCGGTGCGCGTGGTGCCTCCCCAACGGGACCCAGTGGAGCTGCTGGACGCGGAGCCCTGGCATGTTGCGGGGAGAAGAGCGAACGACCTCCGTAGATCGTCTGACAGACAAGCTGCGGTCATATCCAAGCTCCAGGCTTTTAGAAGAGAACCTCCACATTGAAGAAAAACGGTGAAAGTATTTTTCTGTTTTTGTTTTTCAGTTTTCGTGTTTTCCTTATCCATAGTAATTGTTTGGAGGGTCAGGACAATGGACATTTATTCTAGGCTGTAACGGCTGTCTTACTACCATCTGAAAAGGACTTCCCTCCAAACTTAGGCAAAAACATTGGTCAGGTAAAGGACTATTCACATACCTTTGCAATGGAACCCACAATGTTGAAATGTAACCAGTAACCGGAGAGTACTGTAGCATAAATGTTTTGATTACTTTAGTAACAAGTAAATGGCATCTGAAAAGTTAAAAATAGCATCCTTCAATGTTAATGGCATACTAAACCCAATTAAACGTACAAAGATATTGACCAAAATGAGAAGGGAAAAAGTAGACATTATTTACTTACAAGAAAAACGTTTAAACGATTTAGAACATCAAAAGCTGACTAAATACGGTTATACTAAAATATACTATTCTTCGTACAAAGGTAAACATAAAAGAGGCGTGGCCATATTAATATCAAACAAAGTGGTCTTTGAACAGAGTTATGAGCACAAAGATAAAGAGGGACGTGTTATACTGGTCAAAGGTACTGTCAATGGAAATGTGTATACGTTACTCAATGTTTATGCTCCACTTGGAAGTGATGGTTTGTTTTATACTAGTATTGTGGACTTGATTGTAAACCACTCTGAGGGAACCCTCGTCTGTGGAGGAGATTTCAATCTCCACCTCCAGCCTAATTTGGATGTTTCAAATCGGAAAAGTAATAATAATAAGGCAATAACTATAAAATTCCGCAAACTAATAAAGAATGTAGGGTTAATAGATATCTGGAGGGAAATGTACCCAAATGCTAGGCAGTATACACATTACTCTAATCCTCACTCGATATATACAAGGATAGATTATTTTTTCATTTTCAATAAAGACAGATCGAAAGTTGTTGAAGTCGATATCGGTACAATAGATTTAAGTGACCATGCACCGGTATACATGACAATAGATCTCGGTGAAAAACGAAGAAATACACTCTGGAGATTCAATGCTAGTCTTCTTAATGATACCCAATTTAAAAAGAAAATGTCAGAAGATATTTCGAGATACATCAAAGAAAATGATAATGGTGAAACTTCTCCGCCTATCCTCTGGGATGCAGCCAAAGCGGTTCTGAGGGGTAGAATAATTTCAATAGCCTCTGCAAAGAAGAGGCAAAAGCAGAAAAAATTGCAGGAGTTACAAGACAATCTAAAATTGCTAGCGGATAGACATGCTCGAAATAATGATATGCAAATCTTACAAGAAATTTAAAAGAAATTGGAAATGAAATTATTGATCTGACTACACAAGACATAAAGAGAATGCTCTTTACTAAACAAAGATACTATGAAAGTGGCTCTAAATTTTCTAAATTATTAGCCTGGAAACTTAGAAAGCAACAAGCAGAAAGAGCAGTTTTCAAAATTCAAGACAATCAAACTAATACAATAGAAATTAAACAAGATAAAATACAATCGACCTTTGAATCTTTTTATAAAAAATTGTTCTCTAAAATGACTGAGGATGAAGAGAGTAAAATCGACTCTTTCCTTGATACACTGAATCTTCCTGTGATGACTGAAGAGCAAAATAACAAATTAGGAGCTGAAATAACCATAGTTGAAATACAAAATGCAATTAAGAGGCTAAAAAACAACAAATCACCGGGAAGTGATGGGTCCAACTCAGAATGGTATAAAGCTTTTAGAGAGGAGCTTCTTAACCACTTTTAATTGGGCACTTAAAAAAACTCGGATTCCTACAAGCTGTATCATTAATACCTAAAGAAGGAAAGGATAGACTTGAATGTGGGTCATATAGGCCTATTTCAATCCTTAATGTTGCTTATCGTATTTACACCTCAATAATGTCTAAAAGAATGGAAAATATTCTGCCAAACCTCATAAATAATGATCAAACAGGTTTTATAAACAAACGACAAACTCAGGACAACATTAGACGAACCCTACATATAATGAATCATATACAAAAATACAAAGAGAAAGCAATGATTATTAGTTTAGACGCCGAAAAGGCATTTGATTCAGTTAGTTGGTTTTATTTATTTAAAGTGTTGAAAAAATTCTAAATAAGCGATTTGGTAATAAATAACATACAGTGAGAAAAATAAGTATTTGAACACCCTGCTATTTTGCAAGTTCTCCCACTTAGAAATCATGGAGGGGTCTGAAATTGTCATCGTAGGTGCATGTCCACTGAGAGAGACATAATCTAAAAAAAAAAATCCAGAAATCCCAATGTATGATTTTGTAACTATTTATTTGTATGATACAGCTGCAAATAAGTATTTGAACACCCGTCTATCAGCTAGAATTCTGACCCTCAAAGACCTGTTAGTCTGCCTTTAAAATGTCCACCTCCACTCCATTTATTATCCTAAATTTAGATGCACCTGTTTGAGGTCGTTCGCTGCATAAAGACACCTGTCCACCCCATACAATCAGTAAGAATCGAACTACTAACATGGCCAAGACCAAAGAGCTGTCCAAAGACACTAGAGACAAAATTGTACACCTCCACAAGGTTGGAAAGGGCTACGGGGAAATTGCCAAGCAGCTTGGTGAAAAAAGGTCCACTGTTGGAGCAATCATTAGAAAATGGAAGAAGCTAAACATGACTGTCAATCTCCCTCGGACTGGGGCTCCATGCAAGATCTCACCTCGTGGGGTCTCAATGATCCTAAGAAAGGTGAGAAATCAGCCCAGAACTACACGGGGGGAGCTGGTCAATGACCTGAAAAGAGCTGGGACTACCGTTTCCAAGGTTACTGTTGGTAATACACTAAGACATCATGGTCTGAAATCATGCATGGCACGGAAGGTTCCCCTGCTTAAACCAGCACATGTCAAGGCCCGTCTTAAGTTTGCCAATGACCATTTGGATGATCCAGAGGAGTCATGGGAGAAAGTCATGTGGTCAGATGAGACCAAAATGGAATGTTTTGGTCATAATTCCACTAAACGTGTTTGGAGGAAGAAGAATGATGAGTACCATCCCAAGAACACCATCCCTACTGTGAAGCATGGGGGTGGTAGCATCATGCTTTGGGGGTGTTTTTCTGCACATGGGACAGGGCGACTGCACTGTATTAAGGAGAGGATGACCGGGGCCATGTATTGCGAGATTTTGGGGAACAACCTCCTTCCCTCAGTTAGAGCATTGAAGATGGGTCGAGGCTGGGTCTTCCAACATGACAATGACCCGAAGCACACAGCCAGGATAACCAAGGAGTGGCTCTGTAAGAAGCATATCAAGGTTCTGGCGTGGCCTAGCCAGTCTCCAGACCTAAACCCAATAGAGAATCTTTGGAGGGAGCTCAAACTCCAGCCCAGAAACCTGACTGATCTAGAGAAGATCTGTGTGGAGGAGTGGGCCAAAATCCCTCCTGCAGTGTGTGCAAACCTGGTGAAAAACTACAGGAAACGTTTGACCTCTGTAATTGCAAACAAAGGCTACTGTACCAAATATTAACATTGATTTTCTCAGGTGTTCAAATACTTATTTGCAGCTGTATCATACAAATAAATAGTTAAAAAATCATACATTGTGATTTCTGGATTTTTTTTTTTTAGATTATGTCTCTCACAGTGGACATGCACCTACGATGACAATTTCAGACCCCTCCATGATTTCTAAGTGGGAGAACTTGCAAAATAGCAGGGTGTTCAAATACTTATTTTCCTCACTGTAAAGGCTCTTTATGACAACCCAACGTCGAGAATAAGGACAAATGGATATCTAACAGACCCACTGAGACTGGAAAGAGGAGTGAGGCAGGGCTGTGCCTGGTCCCCTCTGCTCTTTGCTCTGTACTTGGAGCCGCTGGCTCAACATATTAGACAATCAAAAATGATCAGTGGTATCACAATTAATAAAGTGGAGCATAAAATTGCGTGCTACGCAGATGACATAATTTTATTTTTGACCAAACCTGAAATATCAGTACCGGAACTGATGCACTTCCTTGATAATATGGGCCCAATGTCTGGTTAAAAATTAAATATTGGAAAAACTGAAACCCTCTCTTATTGGCAATCTCCTAATCATTTTAAGAAGAAATACCCATTTAAATGGCACGCAGACTCTCTGAAATACTTAGGCGTAACCCTCCATAAAGACTTATCAAAAATGTTGGAGAAGAATTATAACCACCTTTACTCAAATGTGAAAAAAGATCTTGAAAAGTGGAATCTCACACCTTATCTTAGTCTAACAGCAAGGATTGAAACCATAAAGATGAACGTTCTACCCAGATTTCTTTACTTATTCCAAACTCTCCCAGTCTACATCCCAAATCACCTATTCGCTGAATGGGACAAGGCAATTTCCAGATTCATTTGGCAAGGACAGAAACCTCGTATCCGTTATAAAACAATGCAGTTGTCAAAAGAAAAAGGAGGCTGGGGTCTCCACTGTCTCAAAAACTACTTCATTTCAGCTCAAGTTCGTACATTACTCTATTGGTGTGACCCAGAATATGTTGCTAAATGGAAGGATATAGAATGCAATATGGTCTCGGATGTCCCGTTACAGGCCATACTGGCAGACATGAAACGACTTGAATCAATTGACAAATTGGGGAATATATAGGTAGAATCTGTATGTATGCCTGGAAAGAGCTATTGAAAACATATAATTAGAAAAAGGATATTAAAATGCTGAGTTGGCTGGCATATGATCAAAACTTCATACCAAACAGCACTGATTCCAGATTTAAGACTTGGATAAATAAAGGTATAAAAGTATTTTTCCAAATTGTAAATGATAATCAATTTGAAAGCTTTGAGACACTGCAACACAAATTTAACTTGGAGAAAGAAGACTTTTATCGATATTTACAAATACGGAATTATTATAATCAGGATATCAAACAAAATGCTTCTCATTACAATTCACTAGTTGAACTTTTTACCAAAGCATACAAATCACAATTTACAAGAGGAATAATATCAAAACTATATAAGAGTATTACTAACTTTAATAGTCACTCAACAAAATATATAAAGGATAAATGGGAAAAGGAAGCAGGAATTATAACAGAAGAGGAGTGGGAATGCATATGCACATCTCAGTGGAGAAGTACAAAATCCCACACTTGGAAAGAATTCTGTTGGAAAAGTGTAACACGTTTCTTCATAACACCCCAACAAAGTGCTCATTTCTCTCAAGGAAACAGTTGCTGCTGGAGAAATTGTGGTTGCCAGATAGCGCATCATTTCCATGTATTCTGGGATTGTCATGTTCTACAAAAATACTGGTATGATGTTAATAATGCCATAACGCATATTTTTCACATTGACTTTAAAACGATGTTTTTGGGTTATAAGACCCAAGCAATGCAAACATTAGACGGGTATCTCTGGAATATTATTTTGGCGGCAGCTAAAAAAGCTATTACAAAAAAGTGGAGAGTACAGAAAGAACCAAATGTCCAAGATTGGGCTCACATAATGATGGGCATTTACAAAATGGAAAAGATAACTTTCATAGTGAACCTAAAGATGGATCTATTTGTTAAACACTGGGAAAAAAGTGGGAAAAATATGCTAAACAGTATATGCCTGAGATTACATAAACTATATTTGCTTTTTGTTGACAAGAGTACTACGGACCAATATGGATGCCTTTGTTTTTACTCCATTTAATTAATATATATATAATTGAATTAATCCCAATCTTGATAATTATATGCTACTCTTGCTAACTCTCTGGGTGTTCAGTGGTTATATTTTGTTTTTGTTCATTTTATTTCTTTTTTCCCTATAAAAACAAATAAATGGGGGATGGAGACCAAACAGGAAATGTCCTTGAATATATTTGCCATATTTGTGTTTTTTTTTTCTTTTCAAATATGATTGTAGACTCACTATGTGGCAAGTGTGATCTGTATCGTCTCATATCTCTTAATAAAAACATAATTGAAAAAAAAAAAAGAAATGTACACTTTATGACACATAAATACAATTTGCATAATAATTTGGAAAGCGATGTAGGCATTTTACAATATCGGTTAATGACCTATATCATACCGATATCTCCATAACTGAAAAAATGATAGTCACTTCCCGTTTATTGCAAAGAGTCAGAGCCTTAAAATGAGCCCTTTCACAACTTCCTAGGCCTCAGGAGCTGTGAAAAATTGGTCACAAGCTTGTACACCTCGGAGACTCAGATTCTATTTTAGATATTTTATGTCGCAGACTTTTGCTTATAATTTCAGGACCATAAGAGACAGAGACTTGTCGTTTTTTGTTTTGGAATCTGCTGGCAATCTATCGCCAGTCAACATCTGCAAAAATTGGCATCGGCCTTAGGAAAACCCATATCGGTTGACCTTTATGCGATGTTGTTCAGACAAGGGACACGGGTTTGGGAGATATTCTGTTTCCAAGGTATAATCTAGATCAGACCCATGCGCCAGCCCATCTGGACCCGAACCTTGGATCCGAACTTTGGACCCGACCCTGAATCCCCTCAGACGAGCGGCCGCGTGTGTGCTCTCTCTCTCTCCCTCTCTCTCGCCCAGATGAGCAGAAAGAGAAAGTCCTACATCCAGGACTAAACCTGGACTCAGTGTGTTCAACTGGGCAAAGAAACACATCACTGTCATATATTATGTGCACATTGTGTATAATAAAGGCTATGCATTCTGCTTTTTAAGAGCCAAAACAGGATTCACTTAATTGCATTATTTTCAAATCACAGTAATAGATTTAATAAAGTCTTAAAAATCCTCAAATAAAGGTGAATTATTCCGGTCCTTTGCTTGACCTTTTTTTTTTTCATTTCGGACCTTGGTGAAATTTAATTTGTGACCCCTGAAATAGATGTTAACATGTGAGTGCAGCAGATAACATCACTGGGTCAAATGCTGTAAACGGTGCAAACATGTCTACCTGATGACTTTGGTGATGGTGTTCCGATAGCGCAGTGGGTCCGACTGCACGTTGGGGTTGGACAGAGCTCTGCGCAGCTCCTTCACGGCGTCCTCTCCACTCAGATACGGCATGGTCACTAAAGACTGAGGGGCAACAGAAGCTGGACGTGAACATGTGGAATACGTTTACATATTACATTACAAAACATGCTGTAAAACGTTTTATTGAAGGCAGTGACAAAGGTAACGTTCACTTCACTGTTGCACTGGTTTTGTTACTTTTATCATTAGCTGACCTTCTCCACTGGGGGGCACCATTACTGTCTTCATCTCATATCTCACTCTGGTCATCTCCGAGTTTACAGTCAGAGGTGGATAGAGCAGCCGAAATATTTACTCAAGTAAGTGTAACATTACTTTTTAAACTATTTTACTCAAGTAAAAGTAAAAATTTGAGAAAATGTTACTCGAGTACTGTGAGTAACTGAATAACTGTTTGAAAAGTCTGATTCATGTTTCATTAGTGACTTCAATGATGTGAAATTAAACATGAAATAATGAAACCTGTAATATTTAAAAATACCATAAAAACAAAATATAATAATATTAAGTAACAAAACACAAAATACATATTTTGTACACGTCAAATGAAGATGTTTCCCTTAAAGATTTATTCACAGAGGCACAAGTTACTTTTGTATTTACTCAAGAAATAGATGCTTTTGATATTACTCGAGTAGAAGTAAAAAGTACTGTATAAAAAATGACTTTAAAAAGCTAAAGTACTCCGAGGCGGGCAGTACTCAGTTACATTTACTCAAGTAAACGTACGTGAGTCACTTTTTGAAGTAAGTACTTTCAAAATGAATTTGAGGCGAAATACATGTATTTCTTGATTTGTTTAATTCATTCTTCATAAAGGTTTCTTCTATTTGTTTTTAAGGCATCTTCTTTTGAAAATATAAAAATGTTCACATTATGTCATGTTTCATTTCTCACAATTTATGTCACAACTGAAACATGATTCAGACTCAAACAGTTACTCGCAGTAACGTTTTATTCATGTACTTTTTAACTTTTACTTGAGTAAATCTTGTGGCTACTCTACCCACCTCTGCATGTAGTTGAGTAAATGTGAGTACTACCCGCATCTTCATGTTGGAATAAGGCATGTGTCCATAATTTGCTTCACTTGATTCACATCAATCAGTAACAAAGAAATCTCACTCAGCTTTCACAACACATCGTTACCTGACGCTCAGACAGGTGTACCATCTTTTTATCTACTTGACAGATACATTATAGCCACTGGATAAAAAATACCATTCATAATTACACTCAGACGTGACATCATTAAATGCATTGTAAACGCAGTCAATGCCAGACCTCGTGGTTTGTTTACTGGCCACAAACGAGCGGGAGGAAAAAGAAAAGAAACGGTTTGAGCAGAGTGAAGCTCAGCCATGACCGTGTTACTGCGGGACTTGAAAAAGAACATTACTCTCTGTTTTCCGGGCTTTTCTTACCTTTAGAAGTCGCACCGGTGACTTGTTTACATTTTCCTGGGGCACTTCCGCGTTTCTGCTCGTTCTACGGCGGCGCGAAAGGCAAACGAGAATAACGGCGCCCCCTCGCGGCCGAGGGGCGAACCGAACCTGTTGCTCTGGAGCATTTTCTGACACTTGACTCAGATTCAGGAGGGCAGTTACGTCAGCAGCCGCCGCTTTTAAAGGAACAGTTGATGCGTACCTGTCTGGTCTTTGTGCGTGCGCTCAGTCACGCAGAAAGACCAAAGATGTTGTTAGCATTTGGCCTCTGCCTGCATATTCCTATGGCTCCAAACGAGGTGAAGTTGGAAGCTACCACACTCTTCCACGGGCACGCACAAAGACCAGACAGGTAGGTATCAACTCGTCTAAGCTCAGCTAAGAACATATCTCAGTATGGAAGAACTGTGTGCCCTCAGTCACACAAAAAGACCAAAGATGTTGTTAGCATTCAGTAGCTTCCAGTATACTCCTAAGGCTCCAAACAGGGTGAATTTAGAAGCGACCACGCTCTTCCACGGGCACGCACAAAGACCAGAGAGGTACATGTGGAAAAGCGGTGGCCTGTTCCTTTGAGAATAAAAATTTGGAAAAACATACAAACTAGGGGTTCAGCTATCTCATGGTTCGGTACGGTTCACGGTGCAGGACCCACGGTTCGGTGCATCACGGTGCAAGTGCGATATAATTGGCTAATAAGTCAGTTTTTAAATAAAATAGCCTAAATGTTCATTATTAGTTATGTTATAATTTTTCAAAGCTGCTTTACAGTAAAATGCGCTCTGTTTACGTGCACGTCAGTGGCGCCTCCAGAAATTGTTCATAGGGGTGGCCAGATGGGGCCACTTAAAATCTTGGGGTGGCAAACCAAAACTATCAGCCATAATTTCTCAATTGTATTTACGGCTTTCCTGGCTGGCTGTGAATTTGGGCTGAAAATATTCATAACTGATGCTACAGTACTGCAATTAACACTGGCCAGTGGGGTGGCCAGTGGGGTGGCGCTACTGGTGCACGTACATGTGTCTGACAAGCGCCACGGAGCTTAAATATTACAAAATTTTGACTAAAACTTGCACCGTCAGTTTAGTACGGTTCATATCGTAGGATTTTTGCACCGCGGTGCACCGTAGCACGGTGCATTGTTACACCCCTAGTGATTATGTAACTTTGAACGGAAAACAGATTTCTTGGAAACCTAGTAATGAAAAGAATCTAATTGCGATTTTTTTTTTAAATATTGCGATTGCGATTAAATATGCGATTATTGTTGCAAGGTCCTCTTCTCGTGTATTTTTCAAGGTGGGTTGTCTTGACCAATATTGAGGTTTATTTCTCCCTGGTTTTAGCCGTAGGACCTGGCAACATCTGACTGAACAAATGGTGGGTTTAAGAACCAAAACAAAACAAGTTTGTAATTGTGGATAAACCAACATTACAATTGTGACTAAATACAAAAGAAGATGGTGTTACCTTGTTTCCTTCAGACCTGTAGCGACAGGCAGGTCGTGTTAATGAAATATGTAATCCAAATCCTCCACGCCCTGCCTTTAACGGCGGAGCATAAAAGATGTTGACCACAGTGCTCCCCTGTGCCCATGACTGATGGAGGTTCTCACCCAGATGGATGAAGGCGTTTACTGTCAGACACTGCTATAAAAGTGTTTGAGCAGGGGCTGAAGCTAAAGCCCGCGCTGCCAGCTGTCTTTAAACGGAACAAGGGGAAACATTTATACTTTGAAATGTTAAACTTATAATACAGGAAAGACATTCACAAATAAGGGGACAATTACCTGTTCAACAAATAATGTCATTTATCAACAAAAATGCCCCTGTGGACTTGGCTACGTGGGTAACACCACACGATCACGGAAAACTGGAATAGCAGAGCAAAGGTGTAGCATTAGAAATGGCTGTTCACTTTAAGGAAGCATATATCAAATGTAAAATGTGCATGAATAAAGCTTAACCGGGATCAAAACTGCGGTACATTAACAAATCATTTAAAAATATGGAGTATCTGTGCTTCCACGAACAATTCAACAACATTTTGGACAGATGTATTAGTTTTAATTTCCAATTGCAGGTGTAACGCCCTCTATTGTTCAAATCACCAGGGTCCAAGGAGACCAGGACAACGGGAGAGCTTGAAGTCAATTTATTTGGTACAAAAGCTTTAAAAGGGTTAAAAATCTATTGGGGAGGAGTGGGCAAGTCAAATGGAGTCCAGTGGCTTTTGGTCGACAAGGGGAAGATCTGCAGTTGACGGCTGGCACGACTGGTCAGGTATTAGAACCCCAGCCTTTGGTGGCCCAGGCTCTCTCCAGGGGTCCAGGCTGAATGGTCGGCGTACTCCACAACATGGCTCCTGGTCTCCGTGCTGGTTTGGTTCTATGACCCCAGCAACCACATACCGTCCCAGCAGAGCAGCCGACTTGCCCTCAGACTGGCCTGGACCCCTGGTGGACAGGACCAAACGAAACAATGAGGGCCAGCAATGTTACAATGAAGAAATGAAACAAAATAATCATTCACAATATATGTTAATAATGTTAAAAAGTGTGAGGCTGCACTGACCTGGTGGACAGGACCAAACTAAACAATGAGGGAGAACAAAAAGGTGCACAGGTCTTTTATAATGGAAGCCCCGCCCCCAATACTTCCCACTTAAGTTAAAACATGGCCATTGGCCCACTACAAAGAAACACCCACAAAGAAAATCACACCCAACTTAAAGTGACAGCATTGGTACGATACAACATGACCTGTTACACAGGTGGGGACAAGCTACATTTTTTAGATTTTTTTTCAGATGGTGGGCATAATTCTTTCCACAAAATTACACACTATATATATAGCCTAAATTATAATATTGAAAAGTAGAACTACCATTTTTAAATTTGTCATCTCTACTTTTATACTTCATAATGGTTTGGCCTACATGTTTTCAGCATTTTATAGGGGGAGGAGGCATTACAGTGAAAATGTATGAACGAAAAGCTGAATGATATTTGTAAATGGCATTACCTATCCATAATAAATAAGCCTGCTTGCCTTCAGCTTTATCTTTCTTTGACTTGTCATGTAACTTTTTTTCAAATGGACTTTCTTTTGACATATTCAAAGCACAATATCAATACAAATATGTATTGTGGGAACAGCGCATACCAACTGAACAAATGGAGAGAGAGGCAGCCGTATTTGTTCGATTGTAAACCAACTGTCAAACACATAAAAATTTACTAAAAACAGACAAACGAGTCCGTCAGAGCCGTGGGAAGACATTTTAGTTAAAGGGGTGCTGAGGGAAAAAATTTACCCCAAAAACGCTTTTTCTGTGCATATTTCCTATTTATTGATATTACCTGCAGTTCACAAACTATCCACCAGGGGGTGCTGCAGCCCCATTAGCACCCTGGGTTCCCACGGCCTTGGAGTCCGTCGTTATTTGGGCCTACCAAACAAAAACACATGGGACTGCCCTGTCAAATACTTCAAACCCATGGCACGCAAAATGGAGTACTGGCGAGGGTCATCTTAAGTGGTCTCATCCAGGCGTACTCCTCTAAAAGTGGACCATAAAAGAAACAGACTACAAAAGATGAGCTTGTCACTGTGCTCCTCAAGTTGAGACTCGCACTTGGAAATGACTTCCTGCCAGATCTGTTTGGGATTACGTCATCCGTGTGTTCTTGCATCATAAACACATGGCTGAAGTTATTGTCATCAGAACTGGAGTGTATGGTATACTGGTTACAAAAAAAACAATACAATCAAATGTCTTGTTGGTATTGCTCCAAATAGACTTGTGACCTTCCTGTCCAAGACATGGGGAGGTCGAGCCTCTGAAGTTTCTGGATTCAATAGACCCTACAGACGAGACCATGGCAGAGCGAGGGTTTCCAATCCCAGAGGCTCTGCTTACACCACAGGCCAAATGAGCGATACCACCTGGAGCCAGAGGAAGAGCTGCCATCGCCTCCGTCACAACTCGCACCACCTCAGCCACTTAGGCCTTTCACAAGACAAACCCATACACCCCGTCCTATTCATAGCTTTCAGTCGCAGCACTGGATGAGACGTGATGTTGGTGAAGCACTGGAGATGCCCAGCCAGAGATACGAGTTAGACACAAGCTAAGACACATACTGCACACATTTCGACGGCTTAAAACAGGAAGTGACCTCCCTCTCTCCTTGTGCAGCTGAGTTTTTTGCCTTTTTCTGCAAACTGCATTTGTGGTTTCTGTGTTCCACATTGTTTTTCTGGATACTTTTGTACGTCTTTGCCGTGTTTTTGTGGAGGTTTGGTGGATTTGTTTACTTTGAGAGTCTAAAATGGTCCTGAAGAAAGCAGCTTTTTAAAGGTAAACATTGTGTTTATCAGCTAAACCCATTTGAGACCTACAAATTTCTTCTTCTGAGACACTGAAGAGGCACCAAGAGCCCCCACAGCTGCAGCACAGAGGAGGCGTCAGAAGAGGAGCTACAGGAAACAAGGAGGGACAAATGAGAGATGGTGAAAGACTGTTGTGAAGCCGAGGGGGGAAGAGGAAGGAGGTGGAGCTGACCAGTGCAGGACACCACGCTCTGAAACAGGGACAAACCCAGGAGGCGCGGCACCATTTCAGAGGATCAGAGGAGACAGAGGGCAGCCAGCCAGGTTTCTTCCGAGTGCTACAGTTTCCCCGACCTTCAAGGTCATGCGGGTCAGGTTGACACAGTGACAGCGCGGCTCAGGACTAACACCTGAACACTATTTTGTTGTACACTTGTACAATGACAATAAAGCACTTACTTACTTTGTTTTAGTCCAGATTTTGTCAAAATATTCTTTTTGGTTTCAGCCCAATTTTACTACAACCAAAACTCGTATTTACATTTAGATACATGTTCTTCCCCCACATGGACAAAGCACAGACCGGTTCCTTCGGCGGAGAATATGAAACGTGTCACTGAAGTTCACAAGTTTTAGACCCTTCCTTTTTCATTTATATCTCAATTTTATTTGTCAGTGAAAAATATCTGGAGATTTTAGTCCTAGTTTTAGTCTTGTTAATGGCATTAGAAGTGATTTTTGTTTCTAGTATTGGAACAATATTTGTTTAATCCTCCTTTGTTGTGCATGTTGTAAACTCAGACATCTAATAATAAAACATTTGTATCCATTTCATGAACTCTCAGGCGAGCACGTCTGTGACCCTTGCCAAATAAACTCGTCCCTGTGAGGAAATGAGACGTTAGGAAGGGTTAGGAATGAGTTCCTGCCACAGCTAACATTTTAATGTAGTGGCTTCCTCTTTTATTGTTTGTAATAAAAAAAAAAAGTGTGTGCTTGTCAAGGGTGCACGGAAAAACAAGACACTATAAATAAACTGAACAAGCGTATATGTGAGCTTGAAAACCTTTTAAAACTGGGGGAAAATTGTGGTGGGAAATTACACAAAACAAATTTGTTTTTAATAACCTTTTTGAGCGACAGAGCGATGATAATGAAGATGTTTGTAGCACATTCTTGCATATTTCTGATGGTTTGCTTTAATATGCCTTCATCATCGTTATTGAGAAAGTCCCCAAAATATTAAGATATCACCAACTGGTAATTGTATTGTTTTTTTTTCTCCACTTGAACATTTCCAGCATTGATCAGAGCGTTCCAGCTACATACACCTGTATGTAAACAATAATGTTTCTTTACACTGAAGACAATTGAAACCATGGCAAATGTCGATGTAAGCTGAAAGCTGTGGTGCAGTTTTCTGGCTTCTTTAAAAAGTATCAAACTGAGCCCTGAGTCCTGGGACCTGCCTCTGTTAAATTAAGCCACTCAACTGGGAAAAGCCATGTTTTGGCTGACTAAAATTAGACTAAAACTAAATGAAAAGTTGTTTATGAGACTAAAGCTTTGACTAAAATGTACAAATATTTTTCCGTCGACTAAAATCAGACTGAATAAAAATGAAAAGAAGAGACTAAAACCATCCAAACTTCCAGTGACAGTTTGAAAGAGCCTCATATCGTTTAAATCCACTGCCAAAGGAACAGCCCTCTGCTGTGAACAAACATGAAGCACAGTACCCTTATTATAGGATTGGAATACATATTACTAATGCAAAGTCCACTAAATGACATGCAATGTTAGTGGACTAAAACCAGACTAGAACTGAAGAGGATGAGTTGACTAAATCTTGAATAAAACATAATGATACTTTGCCTGCTTGGTCCTGTGGGGGGCGCTGCAGACCGCTCTGTTCTCAGGTCAGGCCTGGAGAACAGAGCGCTCCTAAAATATTTGTGTTTATGGTGTTCTATCCAAGGCTGTAATGAGACGTTTGGCCCCAGTCAATTCCAGAACGTTAAGGGCGTTGGGCCGGGACCAGTCCTGGTACAGTCTTTAGTACAATCTCGACTGTCTTAACTCTGCTCGGGTGAAATAGTGTCCAGTCCATCGCTTTCCATCTGCTCTTGTGAAACGGTGGATACTCAAAGACATTGATTATCCTGATCCAGAAATGTAACACGAGTCACCTGCAGTCAGTCATTCTTCCATTTTATTTAAGTTCCCATCTGACAGACCACAACACTTTAAAGGGACTATACCTGACTTCTATTTATAGTACTGGAATGAAATTAGCTTTGTCCTTCTTTAGTTTATTGTAAACTCAGACATTTGAGGGAAAACACTGTGCGTAAAGCATTTCTCTCACTTTAATAAGTAAGTAAGTGCTTTATTGTCATTGTACAACTGTACAACAGAAACCAACAGGCATGCAATACGTTGCCGTATATCAGTGATCAAATCTGTAAATAAAAGAAAAAAAAAGCTCAATATATCAGGAATTAGATATTTTAAAAAGGTTGAGTATTAGAGCTATACTAAAGTGGACCTAATTTGGAGAAAATTGAACAAACGTTTTGTAACGTCTGCACATGCGCATTAATGTGCGTATTACAGAGTGTTCTGGGGGGCTCCCATGAAACCCTTGAACGCCTCACTGCCTCAACGCACAGTGGCAGAACTCACCTATGATAAAAAAAGCCTCCCGGTACTTTGTGTAATCATGAAGAGAAGTAAGACCTGACGCTCCTGTAGATGATGCATTATTAAACATCTGCATCAGAGCAGGTCTGTCAGATGTTTATCAGTTTAAACTCATAATGAAACTATGACTGTGTTGTGTGTTAGCCGTTAGCTGTTGTGGCTTCTGCTGCTTCAGACATGAGTGTTTGTGTTGACATGGTGCAGGGCGGGTGAGGTTGAGGCGTGTGATGTGGGGTGTGCTGTGAGCAGCGCTTACTTTGATCCCCCGTTTAGGGGAACGCATTCCCCCACCTTTGAATTTTTCAGGGTAAAGGATCCGGGAACTATTTTGGAGGATTGAAGATTTGATCTGATATAATGGTGTTTAATGAGAGTGTTTTGGTTTGTTCCCCAAATCCATCACATCAGACCAAAAGTGTTCCTGAAACGACTGATTTACAATGAAGTACAGGCTGTGAGGTGAGGGAGGTGTGGCGCCGGGCTCCTTCTGGCGTATCTAGTGATGTAAAGTGGTAATGCAACTATGCCAGTCTGCCAAATGGGATCGCTTTAAACTTTGTATACTTTCAGAGCTAGTGAACGGCCCACAGAGCACTGGAGTGCCACAGAACATGCCCTAAGCTGTAGAGGACACTGTTCTCTTCACTGGGACGCCGGAGCTTTATTCCTGTCCTTCACGCTCACTCAGACATCTCCACATCTGCATGTGCTCAGACATCAGAGGACCCCACCCACCAGTCCCTGGACCCCATCACCCCTGCACCCCTGTCAGAGCGTCCACACCAAGAACACAGAGGCCCCATCACCCCTGCACCCCCGTCAGAGCGTCCACACCAAGAACACAGAGGCCCCATCACCCCTGCACCCCTGTCAGAGCGTCCACACCAAGAACACAGAGGCCCCATCACCCCTGCACCCCCGTCAGAGCGTCCACACCAAGAACACAGAGGCCCCATCACCCTGCACCCCCGTCAGAGCGTCCACACCAAGAACACAGAGGCCCCATCACCCCTGCACCCCCCTCAGAGCGTCCACACCAAGAACACAGAGGCCCCATCACCCCTGCACCCCCGTCAGAGCGTCCACACCAAGAACACAGAGGCCCCATCACCCTGCACCCCCCTCAGAGCGTCCACACCAAGAACACAGAGGCCTTATCACCCCTGCACCCCCCTCAGAGCGTCCACACCAAGAACACAGAGGCCCCATCACCCCTGCACCCCCGTCAGAGCGTCCACACCAAGAACACAGAGGC
The DNA here is from genome assembly GCA_021464625.1 of Proterorhinus semilunaris. Lineage (NCBI taxonomy): Eukaryota > Metazoa > Chordata > Actinopteri > Gobiiformes > Gobiidae > Proterorhinus > Proterorhinus semilunaris. The sequence continues at coordinate 41,014,530 of CM038347.1, forward strand.
CCCATCACCCTGCACCCCCGTCAGAGCGTCCACACCAAGAACACAGAGGCCCCATCACCCCTGCACCCCCCTCAGAGCGTCCACACCAAGAACACAGAGGCCCCATCACCCCTGCACCCCCGTCAGAGCGTCCACACCAAGAACACAGAGGCCCCATCACCCCTGCACCCCCCTCAGAGCGTCCACACCAAGAACACAGAGGCCCCATCACCCCTGCACCCCCGTCAGAGCGTCCACACCAAGAACACAGAGGCCCCATCACCCCTGCACCCCCCTCAGAGCGTCCACACCAAGAACACAGAGGCCCCATCACCCCTGCACCCCCCTCAGAGCGTCCACACCAAGAACACAGAGGCCCCATCACCCTGCACCCCCGTCAGAGCGTCCACACCAAGAACACAGAGGCCCCATCACCCTGCACCCCCGTCAGAGCGTCCACACCAAGAACACAGAGGCCCCATCACCCTGCACCCCCGTCAGAGGGTCCACACCAAGAACACAGAGGCCCCATCACCCTGCACCCCCGTCAGAGGGTCCACACCAAGAACACAGAGGCCCCATCACCCTGCACCCCCGTCAGAGCGTCCACACCAAGAACACAGAGGCCCCATCACCCTGCACCCCCGTCAGAGCGTCCACACCAAGAACACAGAGGCCTCATTATCCCCGCTCTCCCGTTACGTTTACGTTTTGCCTGATGAATGAACGGAGAGACTTTATGCACAATGCCTGTGCGCAAAGTCTGCCCTGATCGTTGGCACATGTTTCTTTTACTCCTGTTCCTCCTCATTCTCTTTGAATACGGCCGTATTCCTACATTAATAAAACAGCGACGCAAATACTGGTCAATACCGTTCAAAACCTACTTGTTTGAGAAAGCGTTTTAATTCCAGTGGGGAAAAGGGTTGTTTTATGACCACCATGTTTTGTGATTGTAAATGTGTTATATTTCTATTATATATATAACAATATAACACTCTACCCCCCATGCAGTTCATTCAGTTAATATGACTTTTGAAAACTGCAAAAAAAAAAAAAAAATCTAAATTCTTTGATATATATCGCAATTTTTTTTAACAGTAACGCAAATAGTTACTTTCCCTGGTAACGAGTTACTTTCATTATAGAGTAATTCAGTTACTAACTCAGATACTTTTTGGAGCAAGTAGTGAGTAACTATAACTAATTACTTTTTAAAGTAACGTTCCCAACACTGCTAACGACACACACTAACACACACTAACACACTAACCACACACACTAACACACTAACACACACTAACCACACACACTAACACACTAACCACGCATCAGTAGGGTAATCTTCAATGAAGGTACTTGATTCATCTTCTGTACTCAGTGGTTGAAGTCTTCGAACGTTTCGCCTCTCATCCAAAAGGCTTCGTCAGCGACAAAGGTCCCAATCTGGACGCAGCTGAATATAGACCAACGGGGAGGAGTTTGGGTTGGCCCGGCTCCTCCCTTCTAATCACAGCTACTCTCACCCGTGGGTAAACACCTCAGTATCGGTCAGTCCTGTCCTATTCATGGCTGATCACTGCTAATTACCTGCCTATTGTTCTTTAGTTGCCTGAGGTGTCGTCTCCTTGGACTGGCCATGCCCTTTCGGTTTCTCCCGAAGGAGATTGAAGTAAAGTGACGGGAGATTAAATCTGAGACCGCCATTCCGGTTCATGGAGAGATTTTCTTTCTTGACAAAAATAGCTTCTTTAACTCCTCTTTCAAACCAACATTCTTCTTTAGCTAAAATGTTGACCTCCCCGTCCTCAAAGGAGTGGTTGGAGGCTTTGAGGTGGAGGTGCACCGCCGACTGAGGGCTGCTTGTGCTTTCTCTTCTGTGTTGATAAAGTCTCTTCTGTAAAACCTGTTTAGTTTCTCCAATATAATGTTGTTTGCATTCTTCTTCTTTGCATCGAATAGAATAAACCACATTGCTTTGTTTGTGTCTCGGAGTTTTGTCTTTGGGATGAACTAATGTTTGTCTCAGTGTGTTCACCGGTTTGTGGTTCACTGGAATCCTGTGCTGCCTAAAGATTCTCTGAAGTTTCTCTGAGACCCCGGCTACATACGGCACCACAACTCCCTTTCTTCTGGGCTCTGTAGTCTGTCTGTCTTGTTCTTTGGGTCTTCTTGCCCTTTGTGCTTTAGTGAAAGACCAGTTAGGATAGCCACAGTCTGAGAGGGCTCTCTGGACATGTTGCTCCTCTTTGGTCTTTCCCTCTGCACTGGTCGGCACCTCTTTAGCTGAACCGGAATGGTGGGCTCAGATTTAATCTTCTGTCACTTTACTTCAATCTCCTTCGAGAAACCAAAAGGGCATGGCCAGTCCAAGGAGACGGCACCTCAGCCAACAAAAGAACAATAGGCAGGTAATTAGCAGTGATCAGCCATGAATAGGACAGGACTGACCAATACTGAGGTGTGCAGATCGTTACTTCAAAGGTGTTTACTCACAGGTGAGAGTAGCTGTGATTAGAGGGGAGGAGCCGGGCCTACCCTAACTCCTCCCTGTTGGTATAAATTCAGCTGCGTCTAGAGTGGGACTTTTGTCGCTGATGAAGCCTTTTGGATGAGAGGCGAAACGTTCGAAGACTTCAACTACCGAGTACAGAAGATGAATCAAGTGCCTTCATTGAAGATGGACAACTCCTGTACGACTGAGAACTTACACAGACATCAGTAGGGTAAAATGATCCTGTCTCACAACGGTCTCCTTCCCCGGCCCCTCCCCCTCATTGAACTCTCCTCTCTTTCTTATCCCAATCTCTCTCTCTCCTCCCCCGGCCCTCCCCCTTGCTGAACTCCCTCCCTTACCCCTCTCTCTCTCTCCCTCCTCCCCCTCTGCCCATGGGGAATCGCTTCCCCACCTCCCCCTTGTAAGCCTGGAGCCGGATTAGAACCTGCGACAAGCTCTTCACTCATTTATACAAAGCCATAAACAACATGCCCACTGCACCTGCGGATGGCGCTCCTGAGACCTGCCCCATAAACTGCACAATCTGCTGTAAACCGGGGACAGAGACATTGTGTGATTTCCGATATGGGATGGAAGGGCGCCGTGATTGTGAAGAGAATACTTGTCATAATAGTGATTTATACTTTCAAATGAAGACGAGTTCATAGAGGTCATTGGAAACACACCCAGGAGTGGTGCTAATGTAATTCAGGGGGAATCCCGGGACGTGTCTGTCCTCCATTATTAGACTAACTGATGGTTATGAGCACCTTTAGGAGCCCAGGTAAGATTCTTCGGGTGACAACCTGTGCCACTTTTGGTTGTGCTGCAAAGCCATTTAGTTCTCCCCTCCCTGTCCCTCCAGTTTAAAAGATGACCCACTTTTCTTTGTGGTCTCCTGATGAGCTCAACTGTCCCACTCACGTGACCCGAACTGGGCGTGACTGATAGGTGATCTATTATTCAGTTTGGATACTCTCAAGAACATATGATACAGCAATGTGTCTAAAATGTTTGAACTGATTAAGAACATTTTTGCAACACAGAATCTGAAAATGACATCCATTTTTCTGTTTCAGGTCAGGTTTTTATGGAAGCCCGTTTACGCCATGTATAAATATAAAATCCCAACAGAAAGTCGAAATTACGAGATTTAAAGTCATAATTCTTTGTTTAAAACACAAACAATCTCGAAATTTCGACTTTTAAACTCTTACTACGAGTTTAAATCTCAAAATGTTGAGTTGAAATCTCGAAATTCCGAGTTGAAATCTTAAAATTACGACTTTTAAAACCTGGAATATCAAGATTTAAACTCGGAATTAGGAGTTATTAAAATCCGTGACCATAGACCGGTATTGCCCTTTTATACTTTGAAAATCCGGATGTTGTTGCCGTTCTCTTTCCTTTCTGGTGCGGTCTGAACTATGGAGCTTGACCAAAAATAAAGCTCTTTCCTGAAAAACAACTGCTATTTTGGGGCAAACTTGTCCCTCTTTGCCATATGGAACTTTAACTGTACCCCCATGGTCTACACCACAATCTCCCAGGTATTTAAGCCTATATCCAGCCCATACGCTTAAAAAACGGGCGATGCTGGTGGACAATGGCTAGTCTAGGTTAGCAGGGTTAGCATGTTACAATCGCCTACAGCTCATTGTTGATGAAAAGTCTGCAATAAACCACAAATGTGTCAAGCCCAACTAATCTTCAAGGCTGCTTTACGTAGCTACCGGCTTTATTGACATGATTAGTGCGATCGATTGGAGCTAGCTGCTAAGAAGCTAGTTGGCTCCGGGTGCTAAACAATCGGCTATGGCCAATTGTAGATGAAACGTGAGCAATAAACTACAAAATCAACCAGCCCGGCTCAGTGTGTGATCATTGTTAAACGGATGCTTTATGTAGATGGTGGTTTTATTGACTTTATTCATGCATATGTCTCGTTTTCACATGATCATCGGAACTTTAGTTCATAGCATTAGCTTTGGGAATGCTCGTGCACAAAATTATGACTATGGTCGTGCATCATCAAGGCCTAAACACATTCCTATCGCGGATACAGCCACTGGAATAAGTTTTCAGACATTTCTGTGTGTCTTTGTTAAAATCCGGGAGCTGCTGTAGGTCCGGTTCACAACACCATGAAGCAAATCCTCCATGACGCTTGACTGTTTACATCTGATCTGGTGGTTCCGCTGCCCCCCGTACCTACATCATGGAGCTTAAAAACTCGAAACGAGTTTAAATCTCGAAATTCTGAGTTTTAAAAGTCGTAATTTTGAGATTTTAATTTGTAATTTTGAGATTTAAACTTGGAATTTTGTGTTTTGAACAAATAATTATGACTTTAAATCTTGTAATTTTGACTTCCTGTTTGGCTTTTATTTTTTAAACATTGCGGAAACGGGCTTCCATAGGTTTTTGTGTTAAGTGAATTAATAAAAATAATTAATAATTGATTTTCCACTAAATCAGATGCAGTTATTATATTTGCATTATTTTAGTAGTTTACATTATAAATGCACAAATGTAAATGAATGATGTCCCAACCAGCCACAGTCTCCTCCAAACGGACAGAAAGGCCCCAGGACGAAGACATGGAAGTTCAAAACGCTGCAGCTCGGCTAACAGGAAAAAATAACAGGACTACTGCTTAGGGAAGGGAATCTTATTTGTAGAGCGCTTTTCATATGACACAAGTCACATCCAAAGCGCTTCACACATGAAAGGGAGGGGGGTTCATTCACTCCATGCTGATAACTACATTTGTAGCCACAGTTTCCCCTGGGGCAGACTGACAGAAGCGAGGCTGCTCACATCAGCGCCAACGGTCCCTCCGACCACCACCAACCACTCACACATAGGCATTGGGTGAAGTGTCTTGCCCAAGGACACAACGAGAGTTTGGCGTTTATATTCTATTATTTATAGTGAGATTAGTCTACTGTAGTTCGGGTATCGCCTCGTGCTGCGCATAAACAGACCAATGCATTTCCAGAAAGATCACTGACAATAACCGCCTCCTAAAGAGACATTATCCCGTTGCAAACGCAGCATATGTGGATTCCCAGTCACTGTTGAAGACCTGCTGCCCGACAGTGTCATACAAGTTGTGTGAGAGAAAAAGCTTCACACCTTTTAAAAAATTACGTTAACGTCCCTTCGACACAAAAATGTGCTTGAAACAAGGATTGATATTTTTCAAAACGTTTTTTTCTAACTCTCCTCTTTCCATACATATACAAATATTATTACTTTAATACATTTTAACCCTTTAATAATTGCCAACTTTCTGACCCAAAGTCACTATAGTGCAAAACACACATGAAATAGCTTAAAATTGTCCAATGCAAAATGGTACATTTCTGGTCTGGCTGACGTGGCCTGATGTCTGTGTAAGATGACCTGAAGGATTTGTTTCTGAGTTCAAATGTGTTTATGTGGTGGCCATTTTAGTAAAAAAAAAAAAACTCATGTTAACGTCCCTTCAACACAAAAACTTTAGAGAGCTATAAAAAACTGAAGGATTGATATTTTTCAAAACCTTTTTTTATTTTCAAGGTCTGACTCTCCTCTTTCCATACATATACAAATATTATAACTTTTCTTTATTTTTAACCCCTTAATTGCCAACTCTTGCGAAGGATTTGTTTCTAAGTAAACATTTGTTTGTGTAGTGGCAATTTTAGTAACAAAAAACAAAAAAACTCCCTTTGTGTGTGCTTCAACACAAACATGTGTTTGTAAGCTATAAAACAATATTTTTTTTACTTTTTCTTTTATATTGAAGGTCTAACTCTCCTCTTTACATACATATACAAATAAAATAACTTTTTATATATTTGAAAACCTTTATGGCCAACTTTCTGTTGCAAAGTCACTCAGATGCCATTGTGGGCCCATTCATTTACATGGTAGCCCATAGACTTGCATTGCAATCCCTACTTTTCAAACCACAACTATAAAAGGAAACCACTGCATATTTTCTGAACCTTGAGGCTTCAATCTAACACCCTGACATGTTTTTTCACCATGAGGTCATTTTTACCTAGTGTGGCAAGAGGAAGAATGCCTGGGGCGACGGTGGCGCAGATGGTAGAGTGGGTCGTCTCATGATCGGAAGGTCGGGGGTTCGAATCCCGCCTCCTGAAGGTGCACATTGTCGTTGTGTCCTTGGGCAAGACACTTCACCCTCCTTGCCTCCAGTGTCTGCGTACACTGGTGTATGAGTGAGTGGCAGGTGGTGGGCCGATGGCGCAGACTGGCTGCCCCAGGGCAGCTGTGGCTGCAACAGCAGCTCACCACCAAGTATGGAGTGAATGAATAATGACGACAGTGTAGCGCTTTGAGAAACTTGGTAATACAGGCTTGTAAAGCGCAATATAAGTGTAAGGCATTATTATTATTATTATTATTGTTTTTGTTTAGTTTTATTGCCTTTTATGATCAATGGAACAAGCAGTGACTTCCCATTGACGTCCATCTGCTGCACACACCACATGTTATGAAATACTTTATTCTCATTTATTCCACCAGCATTTGTCCTCATAATATAAAATATCATGTTTTTCCAGAACTTTCTAACCCCTAAATTGTCTTTTTTTGGTTATATTGGAATTCTCCAGTTGTGTCCGTACAGCTGGTCCTCAAATCTGATATTCTTTATTTGCCACTGCAAATGTTCATTGTTTTTGTACAAATACTAGTTGAAAAGGCTCTAACCTCTCCATAAACACTTCCACAGATTCACTCTGATGCATAAAGTCACAAAATAAAGTGCATGATTCAGTAACAATGAAGTAATGCACAGGCATTTTCTTCCTCTTGCCACACTAGATAAAAATGACCTCATTTGTGGTTTGAAAAGTATGGAGCAATGCAAGTCTATGGGCAATTATGTAAATGAATGGAATTACAGTGGCTTTGAGACAGAAAGTTGGCAATAAAAGTGTTCAAATATATATACAAAGTTATAATATTTGTATATGTATGGAAAGAGGAGAGTTAGACCTTCAAAATAAAAATACAAAGTTTTGAAAAACATCAAGCCTCGCGCTCTAAAGTTACAAGCACATTTTTGTGTTGAAGGGACGTTAACGTGAGTATTTTTTTATGTTTACAATGGAGTAAAAATCCAAATGACACAAAATTATTTTATCATCCAAAAATACACCCTGTAAGATTTGGGTCTCAATGTATGTACCTTTATTTTGCCTGCTGCTTTCCACCACCAGAGGGGGTGTGGGCATCATTATCTGTACAGGGTTAAATAGGCCTTTGTACTTCCTTTCGGGGCGCATACATCTTTGACAGTTGTGCGGTTTGTATTTTAATGGACTTTTAACATTGGATTCACTGTATTTTATTGATTAAATGAACTGTCAAGATAAAGCTTCAAGTACATTTTCGCACGGAAACATGGCTGGAAGACCCCTTTTAATGTATTGACATATGCCAACAAACAAACAACGCGTGGGAGAATTCTTCTGGGAGCCAGTAGCTGTTCATGTTGACGCTGAAGAACATGACCCACACACCCCCTGGAGTTATGCAAAAAAGAAAAGTCCAAAAGCACAACAATGTGCTTGGGTGTGATTAAGGGTTAAAAACAAAACAAAACATGATTTGTCAAAGTCCCACCAAACTTCTCTGATCCCTCTCCTTCTCCCGCCTGAGGAAGTTACGTAATGTTTCGTTCTATTTTATTTCATTAAAAAACATTATATTGGATTCAAACTGGCATTCAATCTCAATTTCGTAGAAAATATTATGTTTCCTTATAGAGACAGAACCCACTCAACTATTTTTACTGCATACATTCGTCAAAAATACAAAACCATGGTAGAAACACTGCAGCCCACACAATCTTTTGCTCCACAGTGGCCCGTTGTGTCCAGTTTGGTTTCAAACAACGGTTTTCTTAATCCCCTTGTGTGAATGAATGTTTACAAATCAAGCAAAAGAAATATGCTGAGATTTTTTTGCATTTGCTGCATTAAAAATATAGTATTTAGGCATTAAAATGGAGTTAAAGAGAAACCCTGACCCTTGACTTGCTGCTGTGACATAGTCTAATATAACACTCCCAGTTCCACGGCATGATTTCAAAGTGACCCTTTGGCACAGCGTGTTCAGTCCTGTGCGTGGAACGCGGTCGGAAACCCCACAATGACTTAACGTGAGTGAAGCCCAGCCTTGTGACCATCGCTCGGGGGCTGGCGAGGGTCCCGGTGCTGTGGGGGCGGGATGCTGTGCACATGTGCTCGGACCAAAGGTGGGACGCGGCGTCTCTCTGCTGGTCATTTACAGTCATCATCATTATCATTGGCATGATGGGGATTCAGCTGCAGACATGAGAACAACGTTTGGGTTCCACCAGATGAGAATCACTGACATTATACAGTAGATATTACTTATATTCATTATATTAAACCGTCATAAAGGAGAGCAGTGGTTTTAAACCATTTCATACCAAGAACATTTTTAGGTTTTTCGACATAGGGCCTCATTTTCCAGTTATCCAGAGTGTTGTTGATTTCTGGAGATGTATTATTATTCATGCAGTCCTTATATTTAAACTGCAGCTTCATTTCTGTAGCCAATGTCCAGCTATATGGATTAAATGGACCAATGGTGTTGAATTCTCCTACGTTTAAAACCTGAACCGTTGCTAATGACTCCTTATTCCTTAAGTTTTCGTTGCAAAGACATGATTGTTCACATTTGTCTCTGCTCTTCAAAATACGCTGCATCCAGGTTCTGGATCATGATCAAACACTAACAGATCTATCCATCCATCCGGGTTGTGGGGGCAGCTGTTGGAGCTGCACCAGCCCCTATGGCTCCTCCTGCAGGTGGAAAATCTAACTGAACCGTGACTCTCACATGATGCTTTGGCACTTTCAATGCTGCTTCACCTCCCAATAATCAATAACCTGCCTCTCCTCCATTCCTGTCAGGCCCATCTCAAAGCAAAAAAAGCATTTGCAGTCAGACTTTGATGAGCGCGGTGTCATGGAGAAGCTCCAATCCGAATTTCAGAATTTGCAATATATTTATCACATGCGTCAAGTACAAGGCACCAAACGCAATGAAAAGAGATTTGCCTTGGCACACTCTCTGCTGAACAAGAAAACTAATCTACTTATAAAAACATCAATACAACACAAACAAAGCATTCCAACATTAAAGCTCTCCTGTAGGTTCATGTTCATGAGCCTCATGAATGTTTTATATTTTAAATTCCCTTTATTTTCTGCATTTTCTCCATGAGCTTCATAAGGACCTTGTCCCTGAATTGGTTTAACAGTCTGTGAAGTCCAAACCATTTCTGTGACCACATCGTGAAGCTCACTGATAGACATTTTAATCACAGATCAATCTGGAACACAGGGAGAAAACCCAGCCTTCTACGGTAAGGAGCATCTTTTTGTGATCATTTCTCATCATTTCATTTCAATACTTAACCCTCGTGTGGTCCTTGGATCATTTTGACCCGGAAGCCACTGGAGCCGCAGCCCATCCAAATGGCCCAAAAAACACTGAAGGATTTTTGTAAAAAGAAGCAGAAAAAAATATGAATGTGTGGTCATTTTCAGGCTCTTTTTAGAAGTGTACATTTATTACATTGGGGTCTTTTAAAGGGTGCCAAATTAAAGGATCACACGAGGGCTCAGACACTAAAAGTACAGTTCAGTTCAATTTATCAGCCGTTTGCAGTATAAAATCAATGTGTGCACTGTCAGCGTACAAAAGGACATTACATAAAAACAACTACTTAAGGATAAAATACATTCGAACCTGCTTTAGGCATTCGAAGTGCTTTACATCAAGGAACCACTCACCCATTCATACTCTCATTCGTACATGAGTGCACTGGGATTTTAACCGCCGACCCTCGAGTCACAAGACGACCTGCTCTACTATCTGTGCCACCGTCGCCCCAAATACCGTACAATATAAAGTCCATAGATACATGAACGTGCCTTGTCCAACGTGATCACAGCTTGTGGAAAGGAACTGTTAAAATGGCGATCAGTAGCTCATTTGCCTGAGCAGTGCTTTTCCCTGAAGGCTGTTGTGGTCCTGTCCGGCCACTCCCTTCTCTCTCCCCCTCCCCTTGTGTGTTTACCTTTGGCGGTTCCTGGGCGGTTCCCTCATTACTCACCTGCTGTGCTCCACACCTGTATCATCATGCAATCAGCTCTGTAGAAAAGGCCACCAGACCTCCACTCCTCTGCCAGATTGTTCACTATTTGTTCAACTATTTTGCAAGACCTTTTTTGATGCCTAGCATTAACTTGCTTTTTTCCGTGTTCTGTTCAGTTTTTGGAGCCAGTCCCTGTACCACTGCCATCTGTCCTCTGTCTGTGTCTCCGTCTGGATCATCCACCCAGTACCATCTCCACTTACCTGCCTTGCCGCCCAGGATCACTCATCCCTCACCCCCATCCCCTTACGTGTTTGTGTAATAAAATAACTTTCGTTTCTGCATTTTTGGGTCTGCCAGTTCTTGTATACAACACAGGCGTCATTAACGATTTGTAAAGCCTGATTAAGAGTCTTTAGGAGAGTCTAGCTTTATGTGCAGCCTGTGGGAGCGAGGGCAGCAGATGGTCCTACTGCTGAGAGAGACACTTTGTTCAAAGTCTTCTACTCTTTCAGAGTGAGACCAAAAACGCACAGGAATACGACTGGTTAGGACACTCTCAATTACACAATAGTGAAAGTTTGAAAGAATCTTAGTATTTAGAGTAAATTCTAGAAGCGTAAAGAAGAGGCACTGTCTCGCTTTCTTAGCAATGTTGAGACCTACAAATGTCTTCTTCTGAGACACGGCAGAAGCACCAAGAGCCCCCCACACCTGCAGCACAGTGGAGGCGTCTCAAAAGGAGCTACGGGAAACAAGGAAGGGACAAACGAGGAGATATCCGGGCAAGACTCACAGCTAAGCCACACATGCACACGTTTTTGAAGTGTTCAAAAGCAAGTTGTTTTCTTTACTCCATTGAACCTTCTCCAAGCACTCACAAAAATGAGATTCATCTTTAGAACTGATAAGCCCAATGATGTTGTTACACGACCAATGAAATGAAATGAAATGAGAATTTGTGAAGTTTACAGTGCTGAGAGTTTTCTGTCGAAGGGGTTTGTGTAGGATCAGGACAAATGTTAGTCGCACAAGTGGAATATTTAGACCTGCGTTAAGCCCACCTTAACCGAGTGCCTTTTCTCCAGTTGGGCAGTGGAGAGGCTTTAGCACACGAGTAACTGAAGAGATATAATATTTTTATACGATGTTTTGTTCCTTTGGCTATTTAGCAAACTAACCAAAAGTTGTCATTCAGTGCAGAAAGGTATGGGGCGCCAAATGTAACATGCCTTATTTCGTGGACAGAATGACTTTTGTGTCACGAAATACATATATTCATTACGAAATCACGTTACATCGTAACGCCGTTTGTCCACGGAATGCACACATTGGTTTGCATTGTGTCCACGAAACACTGAAGAGAGCACGTCGTTTCGTGGACCAAATTGACTGGTGGGCTTTTGCTTTCGTGGACATAAGGCTGAACACTATTCACTGTCGTACACGAAATAAACTTTCGTCATAAAAGTATTGTGATGTGATACAGAAGGCATTCCGTCCACGCAATAGTAACTTCATAACTTACGAAATGCATTCAGTGACACGTGCTTTCATTCCGTGCACGAAATGCATAATGGTATACATTTCGTGAGTCAGCAGTTTACGAAATGAATTATGTGACACGATAATGTCATTCCGTGGACGAAATGCATTATAGAATCACGAAATCAGTTTTGTGACCTGCAACAATACATTTCGTGAGTCAGCAGTTTACATAATACACTTTTGACTCACGAAACAGTGAGTAAACAGTTATGTTATGTTTACGAAATGTTTACGAAATGTCACATAATTCATTTCGTAAACTGCTGACTCATGAAATGTATTGTTGCAGGTCACAAAACCGATTTCGTGATTCTATAATGCATTTCGTCCACGGAATGACATTATCGTGTCACATAATTCATTTCGTAAACCGCTGACTCACGAAATGTATACCATTATGCATTTCGTGCACGGAATGAAAGCACGTGTCACTGAATGCATTTCGTAAGTTATGAAGTTACTATTGCGTGGACGGAATGCCTTCTGTATCACATCACAATACTTTTATGACGAAAGTTTATTTCGTGTACGACAGTGAATAGTGTTCAGCCTTATGTCCACGAAAGCAAAAGCCCACCAGTCAATTTGGTCCACGAAACGACGTGCTCTCTTCAGTGTTTCGTGGACACAATGCAAACCAATGTGTGCATTCCGTGGACAAACGGCGTTACGATGTAACGTGATTTCGTAATGAATATATGTATTTCGTGACACAAAAGTCATTCTGTCCACGAAATAAGGCATGTTACATTTGGCGCCCCATAGAAAGGTGTGGTTTCCTCAGAATCCTTTGTTTCAAGGAAAGATTAAAAGACACAGCAACCCCCACCCGGTCCACTGGCCACTTGGACAGAAGGGGTCAAATTACGACGGAACTGAATGGACAGCTTTGGGGAGCCAATGGGAACGATGACAACACTACATGTGGTCTTAGACTCATAAATCTTGTGGACAATGGAATGTGTAAAAATACTGTGCTTCCCCAGGGAAGAGTCAGTCTGCCCATTGGCAGGGCGGCTGGCAGACTCACATTTGATAGGGAACTGGGGAAGACAGAATTCTGTATTAAGATGACATGTTAAGGGAATAAAACTTCTAATTTTAACTCCTTGATGTGTCATCAATTCCTGGTATTTAATTATTAGTTTATGTAGAGTAGTTTTTGACGACTCTCAACTCCTCCTCCAGTTTGAATACGCGGTGTTGTCAATTAAAGGTAATGTTAAATAGGGAAAAAGTAACCTCCGTCGTAGCGATACTATTTTATGGTGTACAACGACAACACAGGAAAACGGCTGTTTTCTTTATGTGGTGACCCCGGGAGAACTGCAGGGGGTGCTGAAGAGCCGTCAAACGGAGACGCGACGAGGTTCGGTCTTGGAGAAAAAAACCCACTCTGCGTTAGAAATACCAGGTTCTTTCTTCCACATCATACAACAACAATTTCATGGACGTCCATCTAGAAAAGGTAAGACTGCTTTTGACCCCTACTATTGTGTGAGTCTCAAAGTACGTCTAGTTGGCATATTTTTCCAAATTTTAGATTACTTTTTAACGGAGTTGTCTGTTGTGTGGTGTAATCTGTGAATTGATGGTGGAATTAAGGAAAGAAACGTTATAATTTGATATCTTAGATACCACAAAAAAAAAATAGTGGGATAAATTTGTTTATTTGTTTATTTATTTGGATCCCCATTAGCTGTCTCCAAATGGACAGCTACTCTTCCTGGGGTCCGGTTCAAGCAATTACAATATTCACATCATGCAGTTAAATTGAAAAAAAACACTTCACATACAAAACCTCTCCTCAGTTATACGCACACATACTGTACATATAAAGAATTTAAATATACTGTATATGAAGATATAGACATACACACACAAACAGACTTAGGCTTCCATCAGAAAATGTCTTTTCAATAGTCTTTTAAAAGAGAGCTTTGTTTCAGCCTGTTTAACAGCCGGTGGCAGTTTGTTCCATAAAGTCACAGCTCTAAATATGACCGACCTACGCACGGCTTCTGTTCTGGGTTTGGGGCGGGTCAAATGACCCTGAGCCGCTTGCCTAGTTGGATAGTTGTGCAGATCTCTCACATAATGTAAAAGGTTGTACAAATTAGTAGGTTTTTGACTATAGCATATATTTGTGAAGAAAGTCATTAAATGACATTTGAGTCTATCTTCTACTCTGAGCCATGAGAGACGGTCATGATGCTCAGCTGAGCTCTGTCCCCACACGAGTGGGCAGCCCAGAGCCAGCCTGGCAGCCTTGTTCTGTGCTGTCTGCAGTTTCGTCATGTGTTTCTTAGCTGCACCTGACCACACCACAGAGCAGTAGTCCAGGTGAGACAAGGCCAATGACTGAACCACCAGAACTCTAGAAGCCGGTGTCATGAATGAGCAGCACCTTCTAATACATGCCATATTTCTACCCATTTTTTTCACAACAGTGTTAATGTGCTTATCCCAAGATAAACGTTCATCGAAAGTAACTCCAAGGAGTTTTACCTCCTGAACCTGCTCTATTTGCATGTCTTTTAATACAATGTTAAGTGTAAATTGTAAACTGAATTACTCATAACTGAAGTTATGAGTAATTAACGGGCTGCGCGTTGGGATTTTACCCCTGTAAAAGCTGAAAGGCACGTAGGTTGACCCCCCAAGGCCGTGGACGCACGGTCTGAAATACAACGTTGAAATAATCGTTGACAGTCTTGGGGTCTGTCTAAAAGAAAAGGTTGAAGGCCTTAGAAACAGGGTTTCTTAAAAACAGGTTGAAGGCCTTAGAAACGGGGTTTCTTAAATTATACATTAAACAGGTTGAAGGCCTTAGAAACGGGGTTTCTTAAATTCTATTTATATTAGCCTTTGTTAGCTTTCGTTAGCTTCGTTAGCTTAGTGCGCTAGCATACAGCATGGTTAGCTTAGTGCGTTAGCATACAGCATATTGTTGATAAACGTGTACTAAACCAACAAATGTGTTAAACCCAGCTCAGTGTGTGGACACTGAAGGCTGTTCTGTGTAGTAGTGTAGGATTTTATTGAAGTGTGGTGCATGGTTTGTTTTCAATATGATCTGTTTGCTGTTGGTGTGCGAGGTTGCTAAGTTAGCTCTGAGAACAAAGGATTAGCTTTAGCATTTAGTTTTTTCCATGTGGTACTGTTATTTGGCTGTTATTTTGTAATACCGGAGTTTCTGGCCGCCATCGCTGTAGTGCCACCATATGGCCTCTAGGTTTTCATTGAAAGGCATCGGACTTTAGACACATTATACTATTTAACGCGTGTTTTTATTTTTATACACTTATCTGATTTTGTTGATCGGAGGGGGAGAATACAAAATTGTTTTGGTTGTTCTTGTTAGTCTGTTTGGTTTTTTGTTAACTGTTGTTTTGTTTGTGGAAATTATTGTGTCTTGTTGTCTCTTTGTGTAATGTTCTTTTTATTGTAGAGTGACTGAGTGTGTCCGGAGTGAAACTAAAAGTGCATTTGCTGTGTCTGCATTTGTGTAGACGCAGCAAAGGACTGATTAAACGGGAAGTGATGGACGCATTGGGAAAGTGGCCATTTTCCTTTGTGCCCAGACATCCGTGTAGGAGGGGAAGTGGAGAAATTGCTCCGCCCCTCATTACAAAAAAAATAAGATGAAAAAAGAACATTTTTGACCGAAGATATTGTTTTAAAAGTTATTTTTGTTTTGTTTTTATAGAGAAACATTTCTGCTGGTGGTAGTTATGTCTCCACAGCATACATTTGAAGAAGAAGTTTCCAAAATTAGTGTGAGACAAATGCTATTTTTTAAGCCTGTGATTAACGGAGCATTTAGGGCTCTGAGAGATGTTGCTAAAAAAAATTAGAACCTCTCTCCACACGGTGGCGCCGTGGAATGAAAACTGAAGCAGGGAAGACCTGTCGTGAGTTTGGATACATTGATTGAAAGTACAAACCACTATTAATTTAGGGTTTAAGTTGATCTTTATGCGCCATTTTGGACGCATTACCAAAAGTTATGAAGGAGCAATTATGCAAAATTCTAATTATTGTTAAGAATACAAAATACATTAATGAATACATTTTGAGAATATGGAGAACGCCCTTGAACAGAAGCGAGAGCAAAATTGAACTGAAAGACATGAGTGCAACTTTTAAAGGTGCAGCTTAAAGGAGCGAGTAATGAAAGTAATAATGAAAGAGAGTTATAATGAGTTTACTTAAATGTGCAGTGACTTATGGGTGTGGTGTTGATAATTGTGGCCAAGGATTGTTTCAGAGGAGGACCAACAACGTTCGAGGAGATCGAGGCGTTTACAACAACGCTGATGGGGACAATACAATGCTGAGACTGCTGCTGAGTGCAGAGGCATGGGAGTACAGAACTCTGTTACCTGTGAAGGTGAACGGACAGACTCTTGACATGCTGGTGGATAAAGGTGAACAACACTCATCTGTCAACTTTGAGACTGTGATCATTAACGGACACCATCTACTGGGTGGATACAGGAAGACCACCCAAAACCTTTCACCAAGCCAGTGCCTAGTCAGCTCACAGGACTGAATCTGACACGCCAACTCAGACTCCTGTTTCTCTCCTCGGATGTGATATGCTGATGACAGTGAGAGCAACAGTTTTGTGCTCTCTGAATGGACTAACAGTGACTTTTCCCTGATCGGACGAACACCTTGCTGTCTTGATTCATTCACAGGACAGTGGTTGCTGAATGCAGATGTCTCCTGGGAAGAGCTGAAGGACTGTACAACTGACGTTTGACCTTGGATCAAACATTCACTGTGCCAAAGCCACCCACCCATTGATCACTGTACTTTAATATGATATAGAGAAGCTTGTAAGGCTAACCTTAGTGGACATGAATGGTCCTTTTAAAATAACAAAATTAATTAGGCAAACGAGGTGTGACTGTGAACTGTTTACACCCTATAGAACAATAATATGATGTGTTTATAACTCGTTTGCTCTCTCTCCTGGACAATAGGCTACAGAATTTGTTCCATGACCAAAGCGTGAGTGAAACAAAAGATTGGTAAGCAATTGAAGTTTCTAAAATGTCCTGTACTCTCCATCCATGTATGCCTACTCTATAGAGATTAATGCTATACTTATGTCCGTTTTGGAACATCATTCCACGACACCATGATAGAGAATTACGTGTTTATGAACTGACTGAAAATATCTTAATGCACCAGATAAAGATGGTCTTTAGGACCTGATGATGCTGGTTTATTTACTAAATTGAATCGATAATCTTTAAGTTACAACTAAATGCATTTGTCTGAATGTTTTAAGATCCTGCAGTTGCATTTTGAACGAGTTGAAAACTTTTCAAAGAACTTTTAGGACACGCTGTTAGCAGGCAGTTTCAGTCGTCCAGCCTTTATTAAAAAAAAACAACACATGAATTAGCTTAGAGAAATACTGTGAGGTGAGTGCTTCAAATGGCTCTTGGCAAACACAGGTGCCCTCAAGGAATAGGCCAAAAAGTATGCTGAAACCTAAAAGGTTCATCAGGGATCGAAACGCGTTGGGGTGGTCCAAGTTAATAAAGGACTTTTGGTCCACTTTGCGCATTGAGTTGCCTTGTGTACGAAATGCGCTGTATAAATAAAGTTGCCTTGCCTTGCCTTTGTTCTGTACACAGTGTGCCTCGGGTCTCTTGCGTTCCTGCCATCCACAGTCCTGGTATGGGTTCAGCAAACCTTCTTCTGTTTTAACATGAATAAGCTTATCTATGTAACGGGTGTTTCATTTAGTTTTACAGGCCTAGTTTATATGTGCTTTAAAAGGACTAGATGCAAGTTGGTCAATTGTCTACTCACTACTGCCACCTCAGGTCTTGGTCAGTCTCTATATTAAGCTCGTGCATGACGGCACTTCAGACCCGAATGAACACCTTTCTGAGTGACTGCAGGATTTCAGAGGCAGTTGTGGTGAACAGGTCTGGGCTCATTCTACACATTATGACACGGCTGGACATATGTAGGGGGAGGAAAATACTTAATTTTAACATTTTGTATAGTCCCTTTTAAAAGAGAAATCTTGTCTGCATCCCAGGTTCGCTGAAAGGGAATCAGACATGTGACCACTGACATTGTGTTTTATGTCTCAAGTTTAATTGTGTGATGATCTTTTGTCTTTAATGTTGTACACTTGTTTTTGTATTTTCTTGGTGATTTTTCCCCCGCGTATTTTGGATTATTTGGAAAAAATATCACTTGATTAATGATTTAGAAAAATTCCCCCAAAATATTGAGATACATTTTGTTGTTGTCAATATCGCCCTGCCATTGCTAAATAATCCAAAAATAAACCTCAAATTTCTGGAAACCATCACCACTTTAACCTGAAAAAAAGAAGGAAAAGAAAATATTTCAAATTCAAAGAACAAAAACAATCGCTGCATTCCTTGAACTGCCATCATCCCACTTTCCCCGTCTCTGCTCTTCACTCTTTAATAAACCAAGCATGGCCCAGATCTGTCCCCAAAAGATCATATTGCTGGGTTGCAGGTTCTAGAATGTGATGATGTCACCAGATTTTCCTTTTAACAGCATTACACTTTCACAAGTCGTAGCTCAAAAGGAAATGTATGAATTACAAAAATGGTCATTCATATCAGTCACTGGGTCCATGATCTCTCTGTACAAGACCAAACATGTCCTCAAAAACAAAATAATTTTTCCACCATATAATAGTATTGTCCTTTAGAACGCTGTGATGTCACATGCAACCCAGCAATACATGGCCTTCTTTGAAGGACAAGAAGAGGAGGAGGAAGAAGAAGTAATAGTGGTAACATGTTCTGGGTAATGTAGTCCATCCATCCATTTTCTTCCACTTGTCCGTTGCCGGGTCGTGGGGGCAGCTGTTGGAGCTGCACCAGCCCCTATGGCTCCTCCTGCAGGTGGTGGGTCCACAGAAGGACGGCCTCATGGTTCTAACCGGGCCTGTTGGTCTCTCATAAGGAGCTTCTGAACCGCTCTTTGTGACCCGTCACCTAGGACCTGTTTGCCATGGGAGACCCTACCAGGGGCACGAAGCCCCCGACAACAAAGCTCCAGGATCATTCAGGCTCAAACCCCTCCACCACGTTAAGGTGGCGGTTCCAGGAGGGGCTTAAGTTATTCCCATCTATAAAAATTGTGACAGAACTCAATTCTCTAATTACAGACCTATCTCAATACTACCTCAATTCTCAAAAATATTAAAAAAGCTCTATATAACTGGACTAGATGCATTTATAGATAAATACAATATTTAAAATGACAGTCAACATGGCTTTTTCAAAAGCAGATCTCCCACTCTCGCGTTAATGGAACTCATAGAGGAAATCACAAATAATATCGAAAAGGAAAAGTATTCAATAGGTATTTTCATCGACCTTAAGAAGGCTTTCGACACTATGGATCACAATATACTCCTGAACAAACTACACAAATATTGGATAAGAGGTGTTGCTTTCAATTGGAGTGAATCCTACTTAACAAACCGTAAACAGTATGTTCAAATGAGGCAGTGCAGATCCATGTGTGATACCCTAGTGTGTGGTGTCCCCCAGGGATCGGTGCTGGGACCTAAACAATTTTTATTATATATCAGTGATTTGTACTTGGTTTCTAAGAAGCTTAAACTGGTCCTTTTTGCAGATGATACAACAATCTTACTCTCAGGTGCCGACTTACAGCAAATGGTGATCGAGATTACAGAAGAAATGGATACATTGAAAGATTGGTTCTGCGTAAACAAATTGTTTCTAAACATTACGAAAACCAAAGCAATGTTCTTTGGAAATCGTGTAATGAATGTACAATTACCAGTTAAAATTGGCAGTGAAACTATTGAAAGAGTTTATGAACATACATTTCTTGGTGTAACACTCGATCATAAAATCAGCTGGAAACCTCACATCATAAAAAATAAAACTAAATATATCATTGACAACAAAGCTCTATATACTATATACTGCTCACTTATCCTCCCCATGTAACATATTGTGTAGAGATCTGTGGAAATGCGTATAAAAGTAATCTTGACCCATTGTTTAAAGTTCAGAAGAAGGCAATAAGAATAATCCATTTAGCTGGATACCGTGAACACACACATCCAATATTCTTTAAATCAGAAACAATGAAATGTGAGGACCTTACTGAATTTAAGATGCTCAAATCATGTTCAAAGCCTCACTAAAGTCGCTTCCTGAAAGTTTACAAAATATGTTCTGCAAACGAGAAGTTAAATACAACCTGAGAGATAAGATGAGCTTCGATAAACAGAACTCCAGAACAACCTTGAAAAGCGTCTGTCCCACCAGACGCGGTGTTGAAATATGGACAGATTTAGTTCAAAACATCAAACTTTGCAATAACCTGGTACATTTTAAAAAGGTTTACAAAGAATTATTATTTATTAAATACGAACAATTATTGTGAGTGTTGTAATATATTATTTTGTCGTTTCTTTATTTTGCTGTTGTTTTTATTTTATTTTTTTATTAATATTCCTTATTACTTGTTTATGATTGGTTATCGTGCATTGCGTTCCTTGCTTTGATTGTTAATGTAAATATTGTTGTTTTTAATTTTGGGGTGGGTGCTTATAAGCTTTTTGCTTTAGCCCACTCCCTTTGAGCAGACTTATGCTCAAATAAACAAAATAATAATAAAATGAAAACAAACTCGCTAGACACAAAGTTGGAAAAATAACCTACTTTGTATTGATTGTTACAAAAAACAAATACAAAAAAGTTCCTCTTCAATACACACAACTATCGTAGTGTTTTCAAAGAAGAAGAAATGGCAAACAAAGAACAACACACAGAGAAGGTCGGTGTACACATCTATAGTCTGTGCTTTGTTTATGGGTTCTGGGTTTAGTGGACACGAGCCTGTTTTCAGCAGTACGTTCGCTCTCTGCACTCGTGTGGCTCAGTCATGCGGTTCTCGCGCTGGCCTGAGGGGGCGCTGGTCTGCACACTCCGTACACGTGTTGGCGCCCCGCTCGTGTCAGCCCATGCTGCCCCATGATGCTGCCCAGGAGTGGACACCCACCCGGGCCTTTGCAGGACGTTTAACCGGCCGAAGCGCATCCGACCTGGACACGGAGCATCAGATCTGCTACAGTATCTGTACCTGCCTGCGCGTGCCTGATGTGACTTGTTATCCTTCATATTTGTTCATTCTAAGGATTTCACTCTCCACCAATCAGCGCACAGAGCGCAGCCCGGCCCGCCCTCTGGTCCCAGAGCTTTGGAACATTTTGTTTATGAAGCCAAAGTACGTCCCGAGGCTGCAGCTGACTACTGTCTCCTCTGCTCCCAAACAAACGCACGAAGCAACGCGAAAAAGGACGGCAGGGTTTGCAGTTCCGAGCTGAGTAATGAAAGAACAACCGCTGCCTTCATGCTCACTTTCAACAAAAAAGGAGTTATGGATCTATGCGACGGCAAGAAGAGGCGAAAGGTAAGCGGCTCGCTGCGGGGCTGCAGGAGAGACGGGATGAAGCGCGACACGGACCAGGTCCTGCGCTCCCTCGCGGTGGACAACAACAACCTGCCCAAGCCCATGGAGGAGGACTACGACGATGACTGCTTTTCCATCGGCTTCCTCCAGAGCGAGCGGCTGGAGCCGACGCTGGCCAGCCCGCGGTACAGCCTGCTGCGGGAGGTGGGCCGGGGCAGCTACGGGGTGGTGTACGAGGCCATAGCCCGTCGTACAGGCTCCAGGGTGGCCGTGAAGAGGCTACAGTGTGACGCCCCGGAGAACGTGGAGCTGGCTCTGGCTGAGTTCTGGGCTCTGACTAGTCTGGAGAACCGCCACCAGAACGTGGTGCAGCTGGAGGAGTGCGTCCTGCAGAGGAACGGCCTGGCGCAGAAGATGAGCCACGGAAACAAGCGCTCCCGACAGTACCTGCGCCTGGTGGAGACCTCACTCAAAGGTAATGCTCTCAGTGCGGGGGCAGACTGGTGTGTGTACTGACTGCCCTCTTTAGCCCGGGCTGGGTGGTCTTTAGAGTTTGAAAGTGCTCTGGAAATGCAGCTGGCTGTATGAATGGAGCTGAGCTGCGCAGTGACGCAATAGGGCTATACGTCGCGTATAGGGCGCACGCACTCCGCGTGCGCTCACTGAGGGAACATCGTGTACTTTCTGTCACTGCTGGCATTCCACTCTGTTATGCTCGTGTTTCTGTCACGCACATCGAACACATTTGGACCCAGTGATGCTCAAACGTCCAGAGCCTGTGATAGATCTGACTTTAAAGGGCCGAGCAGAGTCTGGCATGTTTGACATACTTTCTGCTTTGTTGTTTAGAATAAAAGCTCTTTAATGGTGAACTCTTACTTTTCACTGAGGTGAAGTTACAAACACTTCACCTCAGTCAAACCTGGGCAGAGCAGCTTTCAGTGTTTCCTTTGAACAGCCTGCTGCCTGTTACATAAGTGTCCCCATTCTCTGATAGCATGAGGGCATTATTAATGTAGGGCCTGTGGCCATTGTTTCATATCTGTTTCATATCTGTTTCATATTGGTTCCATATGGAACAGTAAGGACAGCTTTATTACAAAACTGTAGTGATCAGAGAATGTCCTCAGCTGTGATTGAGGCTGGCCCCGCTCCAGCCTCTGCAGGTGTGGAGTTATGTGACTAAAACCTGTTTACTTTCTAAATATCCAGGGGTGAGATGAAGCTGTCAGGCCGATCGGGCGCTGCTCACTTATGTAAAGCACTTTGGTGTTCTTGGAAAGTGAAGTGTCGGCCCTGGGACATTTAGACCTATTATTGGGATTCTATTCAAGAGTTGTGTTCTCGAATCCAGACCGGTTTAATGTGACTCTTCTTAATCCTATGCTCATGTGCCCTTTTCATAAACTGTATATTCATTAGTGGAGCCCCTTCCAAACTTTGTCTTTTCACTGATTATATTGATTTAATAACAGTCAAAATCATCACCTAAATCAATCATGTGCGCTCCAAAAAACAAAAACACACATTTGCCACGTCTGCAGTTGAGAGGGGGATGTTTAAACTCTGTCGGGTCATCTTCATCCTCCAGGGACTGACCAGGTCCTCGCGGAGGTCATCTGGTTTGTCTGTTTTGACCTGTTACCTGATCAGAGAGTCCGGGCCAGAGTACTACTTGAGTTGTATTAAAATTAAGAGTTGACTACTTGAGTAAAAAAAAAATAGCTCATGCTCCTGTGAGTAAATGTATAAGGGAATGTATTTCTTGTTTTGTTTAATTCATTCTTCATAATGTTTTTATGATTTTTTTATTTTTTTTTCATGTTTTGTTTCTCATCATATACTGTATGTCATGACTGGAACATGAATCAGACTCAAGCAGTTACTCAGTATTTTCTCCAAATACTTTATTACTTGAACTTATTTAGATTATTTGGGCCAATACTTTTTACTGGAATTTGAGTAAAATGATGTCAAAGTAACTCTTACTCTAGTAAATATTGTGGCCACTGCGACGGGACCTAACTGCGATGTTCCCACAGGCGAGCGTATCCTGGGCCACCCTGCCGAGCCCTGCTACCTGTGGTTCGTGATGGAGTTCTGTGAAGGAGGGGACCTGAACCAGTACATCCTGTCCCGCCGGCCCGACCCGCACACCAACCGCAGCTTCATGAGACAGCTGACCAGCGCCGTGGCGTTCCTGCACAAGAACAACATCGTGCACCGTGACCTCAAACCGGACAACATCCTCATCTCGCAGAAGACGGGCTCGCCGGTGCTCAAGGTGGCTGACTTCGGCCTCAGCAAGGTCTGCGCCGGCCTCAGCTGCAAAAGCGAGGAGCTTCCTGAAGAGCTGGCGAACGGGGACGCCCACCAGAACCACATGAACATCAACAAGTTCTGGCTCTCCTCTGCGTGCGGCTCGGACTTCTACATGGCGCCCGAGGTGTGGGAGGGGCACTACACCGCCAAAGCCGACATTTTCGCAATGGGCATCATCATTTGGGCCATGCTGGAGCGGATCACCTTCATCGACGCCGAGTCCAAGCGCGAGCTCCTGGGCACGTACGTCCGCCAGGGCTCGGAGATCGTTCCGGTGGGCGAGGCTCTGCTGGAGAACCCCAAGATGGTCCTGCACATTCCTCAGAAGGCCCGCAGCTCCATGTCAGAGGGGGTGAAGAGGCTCCTTCACGACATGCTGGCCGTCAACCCTCAGAACCGGCCCGATGCCTTCCAGCTGGAGGTGCGCATGGACCAGGTCACCTGCGCCGCCTGACCCCGCCCCCAGGTGAGACTCAAACATGCACCTCAGCATTTCTGCTACACAGGATCTGCAAGAGACCGTCAAACAACATTTCATTTCTTTTAACGGCATTCTAGCAAATCAATGGCATCGTGATGAACACACTTTGAATGTAGCACTGCTCAGAACATGTCCAGTGAGGATTTATGTAAAAGTACCGCTCAGTTCTGGGGTTGATATATCATGCAGTAAGATACAGGGAGTCCAAATTTCCCCCCAGGTCTGTTTTGGTTTATTTGGTACATGTTAATGACCAAGCCTTGAGCTAATTTCCATCCGTCGTCCCCCAATGTGCACTCTCAAACACACTATCATTCATCCTGGCCTATTGTACATGTTCTTTTTGTGGTAGGGGAAACCGGAGTACCCGGAGGAAACCTACAGGGAGAACATGCAAGCTTCACACAGAAAAGCCCCGTCCTGGTGGGAATCAAACCCAGCACCTTCGAGCTGTGGAGCACGAGCGCTAACCGCTGCGCTAACCGCTGCGCCACTGTGCCGACATTGTTCCCGCCCCTTTTGATGGGGGATCAATGTCCTCACACGGCTAAAAGCTCAACCAGGTTGACTGTCCAGAGTGTCAGAGTTGTTATGTTCAAGTCCACATAGAAACACGTGACTTTGAGTTGGTAAGATCGGGACCTGTCCGTGGAGTGGGTGACTCATTGGTCAGGAGCTAGCTGGAGACTTAGCCTAATGTCTCAACCGTTCTACGTTTTATTAAGTTTTAATGTGTATTTAAGTAGCTATGACTTTCAAATGAAAATAATTAGAGGTGCACCGATCTGATCGGTGAAATGCGCCGATCAGACGGGCTGACTTTCTTACAGTAGATAATCTGGTGAAGTATAGCGTCGCTCTAAACCCAGTTTTAAATGTAATTTGTGGCTACACAACAGCTCTGGATGTTCTGCTCCTCTGTTTGCCTCTGCGCCTGGCGGCTCTTCTCGTTTCCAGATGCAGTGTAACTAAACTAAACAACGACGAAGCTAGAGCTAACCCGCTACCGCTACGCTTAAGACAAAAGCATAATGAAGGTTCGTGACCATAAAACATCAGCGTATGGGGCTTCCAACAGGAGGCGAAGGAGACGATGTGCCATTATTTACATTTGCAACTACCACATGACTTCATATGTTTGTAGGTGATACAAACGGGACACACTGTGCTATCTGAAACACATGTGTAACTACAATCAGAGGCAGGGTCGTTGTCCTGTCTTATTTCACTGAGAGAATGTGCTCTTTAGTGCTGAAGTGTCACTGAATGGCTGCTAGTCAAAAGAGAAAGTAAAACCCGTATATGTTTGTCGCCGTCTCCTTGTGGAAGTTTTCTTCTTTCTTCAAATATTGTCCAAAGTTACCGTCCAAAAGCCTCCCCACTACATCCATAACGCACATCTGATCTGGAGCAACTACGAGTGGCAAAGTAAGAGGGATTTGATTGGCCGAAATAACACGCACTATAAAAAATGGTTTACTGTAAACTATAAAAAAAGATTATGTAAAAGTTATAAAATAATAAGCGATAAACCAATAGCCTACAGCATATAATAATATCAGAAATAATAAATAATAATAATCATGTTGGAGTTTAAACAGGACAATGTAGATTTCTAGCTAGTTGGCTATACAATATTAAAATATAAATATTGAACATAAATTCACCCAAAAAACACTCCACATTTAGAAAAGCCCAGTATGTGTCACTGTTAAATTATGAATCATAATTACAACCATGTGATCGGATTGGCGATGATCGGTATCGGTCGATCAGAATTGTTGTGATCGGTTTAAAAAAATCCTGATCGGTGTACCTCTAAAAATAATCCTGAAAGAAGTCTAGGGCCACTGTACGGAGGCTGGAGCTGTGATGATAATGCAGTTTCACACAGAGGAAACTAAATAAACAGCAGAGGAGACACTGGTTTCATTTCATTTACACACCTGTATTTCAAAAGGTAAAAACTGGATCTGTAAGTTAGGCTTCAGCCAGTTGCTTGAAAGGCTCTCTCCCAAAGGCAGGTCTCCTTGGTGCCTACACTGTTGGAGAGGCTTTCCTCTGGCCTGCTCTCCTGTCCCCAAATAGGCCTAAGCCTGACCACAGCCTCCAGAGCTCCCACGTCACCGTGAGGATTAACCCCAGGAAAGAGCCAAGACGTCAGGGCTAACGCCGCTCGGTACATCCACCTGGGTGCTGTTTTCCAGCAGTCGGTGCAAGGGGTGTGGCAGAGGCCTGTGAAAACAGGCTATTGGGCCCTGGGGCCTGGGTGAGGCTCCACAGCAGGGTGCAGCCGGGGCCCCGGGCACGGAACCCTGCATGGCACTTACAAGACAATTGACACTCCAGCGTTCGCTCCGGATAGATTTGGAAATAAACCAGTGCTAATGGTAATCCAGTGTAAACATGTCAAAGAGTCTTACTGGTATAATGTTATATTCCCGGACCTGGAGCTGTCTTTTTTTTAGCCATTCTGCATATTTAGTCCCTCCTTTGCTTGGTCCGACAGAGAAAGTTATAAAGACTCCCCAAACTAGTTCTGATCCTGCCCTCGTCACGCTCCACACAGGCTGCAGAGTCGCTGGTTCATTCTCCCCTTCTCCCCTCCGCTGACGTTTTGTGTAACTACATTTCATCATTTGAAGTCTGAGGGGTATTTTGAGTTTTATCTAAATAAGGCGGTGGTGGTCCTGTGCTCCTACAAACTGGAACGTTTTGCCTCCTCTGAGTAGAATTTGGGCGATTTGACAAATGTCTCGCCCGCTTGTCACTGTCCCCGTTTTGTAGTGACAGAAGCCAAACTTACCGGATAACTTACCCGCTTTGGAACGCCACGCTAATCCTCTAATGCTCACATTTCTGCCCAACTCACTAGATGTGCTCTGATCTTCATCAGAATCATAACAATGATTAAACAGTGTCTGCTTAAACTAATACCACCCAAACATTTACATTTGATTATATTTTTACTGGCCATAATGTGTCAACATTCACAGGACGGCGTGTAATAAGTAAGTGAACAAAGGAATCTCACTGAACTGCAGCAGTTTTGTAAAGAGGAATGTTCCAAGATTCGTCCTGATCGTTGTGAGCGTCTGATCTGCAACTACAGGAAAGAGGTTATTGCTGCAGAAGAAGAATCAGCCAGCTGTTTAATACAAGGGTTCACTTACTTATTCCACGTTGTTTTTCCCAAACTATTCAACTTTGGTTTGCGAGAGAGCACTTGGATGGGAGTGTCATGTGTGGAGGAAAATGAATCAGCACCAACATCAGAACCCTCTCCTCATAAGGTCTGGAGCAGGAGCATCAGGGTGTGGGCTGTTGTGTTGCCTCAGGGCCTGGACAACATTCTATTGTTTGTTTGTTTGTATACTTTATAGTCTCTGTAGGGAAATTCAATCATCAATAGAAAAATGAATTTACAACGGTGTGGAATAAGTAAGTCCAATCCAACTTTATTTATAGAGCGCTTTAAAAACAACATCGTTGACCAAAGTGCTTTACACAAAACCTAATATAAACACATGAGTAAAGATAAGACAGAGTACAGTAAAAGTCAAAACATAATATAATTACATGGGGGTCAAATGCCAAACGTAAAAAATATGTTTTCAGGAGAGATTTGAAAACAGGGAGTCTGATATTCAAAGGCAGCTCATTCCAGAGTTTAGGACCAGCCACTAAACTAAAGCCTTTTCTTATTAGGAACCACCGGTAGAGCCTGATCTGCTGACCTCAGTAAGCGACAGGGGACATAAGGAACAAGGAGGTCCCACAGGTACTGGGGGGCCAGGCCATGCAGACATTTAAAAACAAATTAAAAAACATTTAAGTCAATGCGGAAGTGCACAGGGAGCCAATGAAGGGATCGGAGAATGGGAGTCATGTGATCACATTTCCGTGATCCAGTTAAAAGGCGAGCGTTCTGAGCTAGTTGCAGTCTTGCCAGTGAGGTTTTACTGAGTCCTGAATAGAGAGCATTGCAATAATCCAGACGGGTGGTGATAAAAGCATGGATTAAAATCTCAAAGATGTGACGAGATAAAAAAGCCTTGCCTCAAAGGATAAAAGATGGATTCATGACAGCACTTATTTGGGCGTCCACAAGTGATCCCTTGTATTAAACTGCTGGCTGATTCTTCTCCTGCAGTAGTAACTGCTTTCCTGTAGTTGCAGATCAGACGCTCACAATGATCAGAATGAATCTTGGAACATTCCTCTTTACAAAACTGCTGCAGTTTAGCCAGATTCCTGGGTTCACTTACTTTTTCCTCCCTGTCCTGTGAATGTTTACATGTTCTGGCCATTAAAATTATGATAAGATGTCATTGTTTGGATGGTGTTAGTTTAAGCAGACACAGTTCACTCATACTCATTATGATTTTGATGAAGCTCAGACACATTTTATGACTAATTTAGGCAGAAATGTGAGGAATTCCAAAGCGTTCACATACATGTTCCTCCCACTGTATACGGTTTGCTTTATTTGACCTTGAAGGGCTAAATACATTCTCTATCAACTGTAGCCTTAGTTTGTTTTCCGTGGTGACCGCGGTGATTGCTCAATCTAAAAGTTAGCATTCTGCGGCGTGGCTGAAGGAAGTGGGTGCAGTGCTGTCAGGTGTTGAGGGTCCCAGGGCGGATGTGTCCCTGTTGCTTCCATTCCACTCAAACCAGTGCCATTGTGCGGCCCCCTTCATCCGTCTGATTGTTTAATGTTAGTAACTGGAGCGGAAACTCTTGGGAAGACCCCGCTGGCCACTGTCTGTGTCACCGCCCCGCCCCGCCTGAGCAGGAGGATGACCCAGCACTGCCGACTGGTTATGCAACGCCCTGTGGAGGGGGGGGGGGGATTAGCACATGTGAAACACGCGGGTCTCTCTGTGTCACTAAGCACTTAAGTGATGACAGTGCAGGACTACGGCCCCCGAGCCAATCCGCTGTGAGAGCTGAGGGGCGGGTCCAGGACGCCCAAGAAACACTCAGTGCCGACTTGGATCAAATAGAGGAGATTTTCAAACACCCGGCAGGTTTATTTGTAACACAGAAGCATTGGCAAAATCCAAGGAAATCCACGCTGCTGTGCCCAAACCGCACTCGTTCCAGGAGCCCTGACCCCCTTTTCTTCCTAAAGGGCCTAGCTCACCGGAGGGGAGTTGCGGAGACTGCCGCACTTAGCAGTCTCTGCAACGTCTCCGTAACTCTGATTGATTGCACACATACAAAGGCCCTATCCTACCGGCCTGGAGACTAGTTGGAGACTCACTGCTGGTCATAAGGCGAGTCTCTAGGTAGTCCCTGTGAAAACAAACAGGTTTGATTCCTGCAGAGTCTCCGTGTGGTCTCCGGGAGATCTATGCGGTGTATGCAGTTGTGGCAACGTTGGGAACCCTATTTGTTGTCCTCAACCTGTGAAATGTTTCAGATCTCCTTGGTATCTGACAGGTCTCCGGAGACATTGTGGGGACGTCCCAGAATTGTTTCACAGTACAACAGATAGTATTTGAGACACAACTGCTTGGAGAGACTGCATGGCGACTTTGAAAAAGTCTCCCTGAGACTCGCCTTATCTCCTGGAGATAAGGCGCACCGTTTTTCATACGCAAGATTCCAACTTCATCTTGAGCAACACTGTTGTAGCGCCAGGCGGGAGAATGGGCCCAGGGTGGGTAGATCAATTAGCTCAATTAGATCACTGTGACTATTCAAATTACAATGAACATTTTGATTTGAGGAATTGGCCTTTAGTTTGTAAGACCCTATATCTGATGGTTTTGTCTACAAACAATGAAAGAGAGTGTGAGCTGTGTCCAAACTCATTCCTATGTTCTGCAACGCATTTGTAATATTCCAATTGTTCACTTCTGTCATTGTCGTCGTCGTCTCCCCCCCCCTCTGTAGTTGTCCATGTAGTGCTCACGTCGCTCTCTTGTGTGAGAACATTGTGTCCCGCTCGGTCGTGGGCTGCCACTGTCCAAACCAGACAGGCTTAAGCCCTGGCCCCAATCGCCTCGCTTTAGGAGCTGCACCGCCTCTCTCACACAGAAACACAAACAAACAGGATATTAAAACCTGTCCAGATGTTATATTGGTGACTGTTGCTTTTGAGAGATTTCAGTTGGCTTACGCGCTAGTGCAGTACTTGCTAAACAATTTTGAAAGTATCGAGATGAGATGTATGATTTAAGGTTTAAAATCATATCACTATGCAAATAAGACCCCATAGGGAGACAAGGACATTGAGTTCTCTGTTTCCATTCTATTTCGGCCCGATCAGTACACTATGTTCTGTGCAGTCTATACATGCAGAGTGAGTGTGGGCGGGGCAGAAGTTTGTGTTATGCAACAAGAGTCAGAGGGCCCCTTCATAAGCTCCTGTAAAAGCAGGAGCGGCAGAGACGTTTAAAGCACAGGCCCGTTTTGATTCTTCATACGTGTCAGAAAAACATTGTCAGGGAAAGTTATACAAACTCACAGTGCGACGGCATGGGTTTTACACTTATACAAATGTTTGTGTAAAGGGAAGTTGTTTTGCTTGCTTTGCTTCTATTCTGTTTATTGTGTTAGTTCATGGCGCAGTTTTGATAAATTGAGTAACAGAAATATAAATACCTGTCCTTAAAACCAATGAGATCTGGTTTGAACTGTTCCCATTGAAGAGCTGTTCAAAAGATGCGACAGCAGGATCCTCCTGTGGAGGCTGTCCTGCCTCTGAGTCAGTCCCTAGAGCTCACTAATGCCCTCAGTGGCAGCTGCTCCTTGGGCACATGCCCAAACACAGCCCTCATGTCAAACTGGTCCAGCAGTAAAGTTCAACTCAGCAGTAAGGCTGCAACAACGGATCCCATTAGCACGTCACTGGAACAGTCCAGGGGTGATCGATGATCATTATCAGGAGGTTTTCATTCCATCAGTTACTTTTATGAAACAAAACAATCAGAGAGCCACTTAAGCTTTGACAGCACTTCTTAAGTGTCTTAAGTGATGTTCACACTGGACACTTTGAGCCAAGGTGAAATTTCAACACAGTGAAAGAAAATGGTTTATATAGACCGATCAGTGGAGTTAGGCTGCAGTTCCTGACTCTGCAGGCTGCGTGACATACCACACAAAAACACAAGCGGAGCTGCATACCTCCAGCCTCAAACCACAGCTCGTAAACCAGGGCTTCCTCCTCACACTTCCCTCAGACCAGTCTGTGCCAGTTACTCAGCGATGTTTCGCAACAGAGCCACGCTGCTCCTCCTTCTCCATGTCTGGGCTCCAGAGCCAGGGGTCTCTGCAGGGGGGAGCCTGTCACAGTAGGCCTCAAAACACGGAAAGCTGGTCGGGTCGCGCTCTCAGCTCCAAGATGTATGACACGGCATGAACAGAAGAGATTAGATAGAACGAAAGTTGTTAAATACACAATCAGGTACAGGAAAGTGTGCAGGAAAACAGAAAAAAAAAACTTCTAACAGTATGTAAAGCAGCACAGAAGTTTGCATCTGATGATGGTAACCAGGGGATGGTGTTTTATATTTATATATTGTATTTGTATTTTCCGTGTGGTGAAATGTCAGGACAAAGTGATTTACAGCGGTGCCAGGGTGTTGTTTGGTGGATAGTGTGCTGAGCTGCTGTTCTGTGCCGGGGGGCTGAGCGCAGACAGGTGTGGAATGTTTCTGTGCCACTGCATCACAAAGTCCCTGTCAGACCAGCCTCTGCTGCGGCTCTGATGGGAGGAGAACTGATGCACATGTTGATTCAGATCATCATTGTGTGTATAGCTTAAAGAACTCTGGTACAGTCCAACTAGCGTTGAGAAGAATGTTCCCACAGACGTCGCCCGCTGTCCCACACCGCTGTCCCACACCGCTGCTCATTACTGCTGAGTGGACAGAGTGGTCAGCTGCAGTATAAACAGCCCCGGGACCTCCGATATTAAACACTGTCTGGTCAGAGCAGTACAGTCTGCTGGCTCTGCTTAGTGTAGGGGGTTGTTTTAGGCCATTGTGATGTGTCCTGGGAAACTGGTCACAATACTACAGAGCCTCTACAGAGCAACTCATCATGTTACAGAGTCTCTACAGAGCAACTCATCATGTTACAGAGCCTCTACAGAGCAACTCATCATGTTACAGAGCCTCTACAGAGCAACTCATCATGTTACAGAGTCTCTACAGAGCAACTCATCATGTTACAGAGCCTCTACAGAGCAACTCATCATGTTACAGAGCCTCTACAGAGCAACTCATCATGTTACAGAGTCTCTACAGAGCAACTCATCATGTTACAGAGCCTCTACAGAGCAACTCATCATGTTACAGAGTCTCTACAGAGCAACTCATCATGTTACAGAGCCTCTACAGAGCAACTCATCATGTTACAGAGCCTCTACAGAGCAACTCATCATGTTACAGAGTCTCTACAGAGCAACTCATCATGTTACAGAGCCTCTACAGAGCAACTCATCATGTTACAGAGCCTCTACAGAGCAACTCATCATGTTACAGAGTCTCAACAGAGCAACTCATCATGTTACAGAGCCTCTACAGAGCAACTCATCATGTTACAGAGTCTCTACAGAGCAACTCATCATGTTACAGAGTCTCTACAGAGCAACTCATCATGTTACAGAGTCTCTACAGAGCAACTCATCATGGTACAGAGTCTCTACAGAGCAACTCATCATGTTACAGAGCCTCTACAGAGCAACTCATCATGTTACAGAGCCTCTACAGAGAAAATCATCATGTTACAGAGCCTCTACAGAGCAACTCATCATGTTACAGAGTCTCTACAGAGCAACTCATCATGTTACAGAGCCTCTACAGAGCAACTCATCATGTTACAGAGCCTCTACAGAGCAACTCATCATGTTACAGAGCCTCTACAGAGCAACTCATCATGTTACAGAGTCTCTACAGAGCAACTCATCATGTTACAGTCTCTACAGAGCAACTCATCATGTTACAGAGCCTCTACAGAGAAAATCATCATGTTACAGAGCCTCTACAGAGCAACTCATCATGTTACAGAGCCTCTACAGAGAAACTCATCATGTTACAGAGCCTCTACAGAGCAACTCATCATGTTACAGAGCCTCTACAGAGCAACTCATCATGTTAGAGTCTCTACAGAGCAACTCATCATGTTACAGAGTCTCTACAGAGCAACTCATCATGTTACAGAGTCTCTACAGAGCAACTCATCATGTTACAGAGTCTCTACAGAGCAACTCATCATGTTACAAAGTCTCTACAGAGCAACTCATCATGTTAGAGTCTCTACAGAGCAACTCATCATGTTACAGAGCCTCTACAGAGCAACTCATCATGTTAGAGTCTCTACAGAGAAAATCATCATGTTACAGAGCCTCTACAGAGCAACTCATCATGTTACAGAGCCTCTACAGAGCAACTCATCATGTTACAGAGCCTCTACAGAGCAACTCATCATGTTACAGAGTCTCTACAGAGCAACTCATCATGTTACAGAGCCTCTACAGAGCAACTCATCATGTTACAGAGTCTCTACAGAGCAACTCATCATGTTACAGAGTCTCTACAGAGCAACTCATCATGTTACAGAGCGTCTACAGAGCAACTCATCATGTTACAGAGTCTCGACAGAGCAACTCATCATGTTACAGAGCCTCTACAGAGCAACTCATCATGTTAAAGAGCCTCTACAGAGCAACTCATCATGTTACAGAGTCTCTACAGAGCAACTCATCATGTTACAGAGTCTCTACAGAGCAACTCATCATGTTACAGAGTCTCTACAGAGCAACTCATCATGTTACAGAGTCTCTACAGAGCAACTCATCATGTTACAGAGCGTCTACAGAGCAACTCATCATGTTACAGAGCCTCTACAGAGCAACTCATCATGTTTTAGAGCCTCTACAGAGCAACTCATCATGTTACAGAGTCTCTACAGAGCAACTCATCATGTTACAGAGCCTCTACAGAGCAACTCATCATGTTACAGAGCCTCTACAGAGCAACTCATCATGTTACAGAGCGTCTACAGAGCAACTCATCATGTTACAGAGTCTCTACAGAGCAACTCATCATGTTACAGAGTCTCTACAGAGCAACTCATCATGTTACAGAGTCTCTACAGAGCAACTCATCATGTTACAGAGCCTCTACAGAGCAACTCATCATGTTACAGAGCCTCTACAGAGCAACTCATCATGTTACAGAGTCTCTACAGAGCAACTCATCATGTTACAGAGCCTCTACAGAGCAACTCATCATGTTAGAGTCTCTACAGAGCAACTCATCATGTTACAGAGTCTCTACAGAGCAACTCATCATGTTACAGAGTCTCTACAGAGCAACTCATCATGTTACAGAGTCTCTACAGAGCAACTCATCATGTTACAGAGTCTCTACAGAGCAACTCATCATGTTACAGAGTCTCTACAGAGCAACTCATCATGTTACAGAGCCTCTACAGAGCAACTCATCATGTTACAGAGTCTCTACAGAGCAACTCATCATGTTACAGAGCGTCTACAGAGCAACTCATCATGTTACAGAGTCTCTACAGAGCAACTCATCATGTTACAGAGTCTCTACAGAGCAACTCATCATGTTACAGAGTCTCTACAGAGCAACTCATCATGTTACAGAGCCTCTACAGAGCAACTCATCATGTTACAGAGTCTCTACAGAGCAACTCATCATGTTACAGAGCCTCTACAGAGAAAATCATCATGTTACAGAGCCTCTACAGAGCAACTCATCATGTTACAGAGCCTCTACAGAGCAACTCATCATGTTACAGAGTCTCTACAGAGCAACTCATCATGTTACAGAGCCTCTACAGAGCAACTCATCATGTTACAGAGTCTCTACAGAGCAACTCATCATGTTACAGAGTCTCTACAGAGCAACTCATCATGTTACAGAGCGTCTACAGAGCAACTCATCATGTTACAGAGCCTCTACAGAGCAACTCATCATGTTACAGAGTCTCTACAGAGCAACTCATCATGTTACAGAGTCTCTACAGAGCAACTCATCATGTTACAGAGCGTCTACAGAGCAACTCATCATGTTACAGAGTCTCTACAGAGCAACTCATCATGTTACAGAGTCTCTACAGAGCAACTCATCATGTTACAGAGTCTCTACAGAGCAACTCATCATGTTATAGAGCCTCTACAGAGCAACTCATCATGTTACAGAGCCTCTACAGAGCAACTCATCATGTTACAGAGTCTCTACAGAGCAACTCATCATGTTACAGAGCCTCTACAGAGCAACTCATCATGTTACAGAGTCTCTACAGAGCAACTCATCATGTTACAGAGTCTCTATAGAGCAACTCATCATGTTACAGAGTCTCTACAGAGCAACTCATCATGTTACAGAGTCTCTACAGAGCAACTCATCATGTTACAGAGTCTCTACAGAGCAACTCATCATGTTACAGAGTCTCTACAGAGCAACTCATCATGTTACAGAGCCTCTACAGAGCAACTCATCATGTTACAGAGTCTCTACAGAGCAACTCATCATGTTACAGAGCGTCTACAGAGCAACTCATCATGTTACAGAGTCTCTACAGAGCAACTCATCATGTTAGAGTCTCTACAGAGCAACTCATCATGTTACAGAGTCTCTACAGAGCAACTCATCATGTTACAGAGTCTCTACAGAGCAACTCATCATGTTACAGAGCCTCTACAGAGCAACTCATCATGTTACAGAGTCTCTACAGAGCAACTCATCATGTTACAGAGCCTCTACAGAGAAAATCATCATGTTACAGAGCCTCTACAGAGCAACTCATCATGTTACAGAGCCTCTACAGAGCAACTCATCATGTTTTAGAGCCTCTACAGAGCAACTCATCATGTTACAGAGCCTCTACAGAGCAACTCATCATGTTACAGAGTCTCTACAGAGCAACTCATCATGTTACAGTCTCTACAGAGCAACTCATCATGTTACAGAGTCTCGACAGAGCAACTCATCATGTTACAGAGCCTCTACAGAGCAACTCATCATGTTACAGAGCCTCTACAGAGCAACTCATCATGTTACAGAGCCTCTACAGAGCAACTCATCATGTTACAGAGCCTCTACAGAGCAACTCATCATGTTACAGAGCCTCTACAGAGCAACTCATCATGTTACAGAGTCTCTACAGAGCAACTCATCATGTTACAGAGTCTCTACAGAGCAACTCATCATGTTACAGAGTCTCTACAGAGCAACTCATCCTGTTACAGAGTCTCGACAGAGCAACTCATCATGTTACAGAGCCTCTACAGAGCAACTCATCATGTTACAGAGTCTCTACAGAGCAACTCATCATGTTACAGAGCCTCTACAGAGCAACTCATCATGTTACAGAGTCTCTACAGAGCAGCATTTCCTGTTACAGAGTCTCTACAGAGCAACTCATCATGTTACAGAGTCTCTACAGAGCAACTCATCATGTTACAGAGTCTCTACAGAGCAACTCATCATGTTACAGAGTCTCTACAGAGCAACTCATCATGTTACAGAGCCTCTACAGAGCAACTCATCATGTTACAGAGTCTCTACAGAGCAACTCATCATGTTACAGAGTCTCTACAGAGCAACGCATCATGTTACAGAGTCAACAGAGCAACTCATCATGTTACAGAGTCTCTACAGAGCAGCATTTCCTGTTACAGAGTCTCTACAGAGCAAATCATCATGTTACAGAGTCTCTACAGAGCAACTCATCATGTTACAGTCTCTACAGAGCAGGATTTCCTGTTACAGAGTCTCTACAGAGCGGCTTGTCCTGTAAAGGCTCTTTTCCACATGCAAGCGTACAACGAAATAGTGTTACAATATGAACCCTATAAATCCTGCATTGTCATTTTGGAAGATGCCCCTGCATCAGGGAAGAAGAAATCCATTGATGGAATAACCTGGTCATTTAGCATGTTCAGGTCGTCAGCTAATCTCATTCGCTGGGTTCACAGTGAACCTAGCCCTGACCAACTGCAGCAGCCCACGATCAGAACAGTTAGTTACATCTATCATCGGTCTGGCAAAGTGTAACTGTTCGTTGAAATATGACCCAGAACTATATTTGTTGAAATTGGACTCTACCCCACTGGAGATTCAACACACTTTACATCAAAGAACAATACAAGTACTGTTCCACTGAGCGTCTGCTGTCATTGTGGAAAGTTCAAAAATACAATGATAGTACGAAGTTCTGTTTATCTTGGATACATAATAACTCAGTCGTATGTCAAAGTCACAGACGTACACTCTCTGCACATACAGAATGAAGTCAGCTGCCACGCCTCCTTCTCCACAGCACATGTAAGCCTGACCCACTTCTGTGTGATGGGAGGTTATGCAAGACTGCCTTAGCGTGCTAGCATGAGCGCTACCATGACAGCAGCATGGTTATTAATAGCATGTGCAACAGCCCTGCTACGGCGTGCTGCCCAGCACCATGTTCACATCTTAACTGATTCAAACATATAAGATGTGGTTAGTAAGCACTAGAACGGGTAGATTTGTCCCAGTGCCGGATCAAGGTGCTGTCATGCTATGGTCATGGCTCCTGCTGTGTCCATGTGGTGGACAGCTGTGTCTCCTTACAGATGAGGATACAACTGTAGTGTGTGAACGCAGGGAGCTCCTGCTTTGGTGTGTGTTACTAAATCATATCAATCATGTTGCCTTATCAGAAACTAACACGCCCTTGGGATTAGTTTCATTCATGTATTTTATCTTTACATCATTCTACTATACTCAGTCTCCACCTGATGATGTCATGACGTGCGATGTCTTTGCTTTAACTTTAAACTGCTTTAGACAAATATCTCATGAGCTACTGATTTACTTTCACTTGTATTCCAGAAGTTTAACTTCACTCATGCAGCTCCAGTGCAACCATGGAGAAAGTAACATTGTTAAAAAGGGCCCTTAAAGTGATAGTCTGTATGATTAAAAAGTGAGGAAAGACAAATTGAAAGTAAACAATCAAGTTCCTCTCTTCCTGATTGGACGATAGGCTGTGATAGCCCGGGGATTCTGATTAGTCACTGAAATCTAGTACTTTAGATAAAGTAGTATTACTTTATATTACTTGCGTTGCGTCAAATTTTTGTTCCGGGTGGTCAATTATACACAATCTATTAAATTTTTGGAGCCCTGTGAGGCAACTCCTGTTGCCAATTGTTTGATTGGTGGCACTTAAAGCGTTAAAAAAGGGGCAACACGGTAGCACAGCGGTTAGCGCTCGTGCTTCACAGCTAGAAGGTCCGGGTTCGATTCCCACCTGGACGGGGCCTTTCTGTGTGGAGTTTGCATGTTCTCCCCGTGTCTGCGTAGGTTTCCTCCAGGTACTCCGGTTTCCCCTACCACTAAAAACATGTACAATAGGCCCAGGGAGTGCAGGTGGAAATTAGCACAAGTGCTATAACCTGGTACAATGCATCTCTCCTTTCTGAGGCTAATGTATATTGTACACTGTCCCTGTTCAAATAAATAAAATATTTAAAAAACTAAATTAAGAAAAAAAGTCCCGCCTCTATGGGGCCTCTGCAGAGTCATTTGCACATTTTTGTCCCACACAGAATTCTCTCATTTCTATATCAGGTTTAAAGCCTTAACACTGTGATACAGGCCATTTCAAATGAATTTGGTGCTTCTTGCCCACAGAACGCTGCATGCTATTTTCCTGCTTACCCTCGCTATTTAGTGCTTCATAAGGCAAGGCAAGTTTTGTAGAGCACAATTCATCACAAGGCAATTCAAAGTTGCATGAAATGACAAGAAAGCACATCAAGTCAGTCCATAAAACATCAACATAAAAATGTATTCATTATAGTCAGTGCAGCTAAAATACTTTCATTGTCAAATGCACGGGTAAAAAGAACGGTTGTCAGATTGTCAGAGTCTATCTCACATCCTCATAAGGACTATTCCAGATTGTAGCTTTATTCTCACCGTGTTTAGTCCTGACTCTGGGAACCACCAGGAGACCCCTCCCTGAAGTTCTCAGGGCCCGAGATGGTTCATACGGCTCTAACATGTCAGAGATGGACTTTGGTGCTAAACCATGAAACGACTTGTACACAAGCAGAGCTGTTTTAAATTCTATTCTCTGAGTGACAGGAAGCCAGTGCAGAGACCGGAGCACTGGACTAATGTGGTCGTATTTCCTGGTTCTTGTCAGTCGAGCAGCAGCGTTCTAAAAATGCTGTTTATGTTTATATCTGTTCAGAGGTTCATATTTCAGTCTTCTCTCAAAGGCTCAATCATCTGTGGACATGTTTAAACGTGTGCTTGGAACTGAATCTTCATTTTAGATTTTCACATGCCTTTTCCTATGTGTCTGCAGCGCCGTTCACCCGCGTGGATCCAGCTGACCACGGACCGGACAGTGGAGCGGTCGGTCCCACCTCACGGACGCCCTCTGCCCTGACCGGGATCGCCTCCGTCACCCCCACTCTCCAGCAGAGTCCTGAGTGCCTTCTTCATCATCATCAAGTGCGACTGGACTTACACACAAGGATTCAGTGGTGACCAGTAAAAAAAGACTGACCAGGGACTGACCAAATGTATAAAAAAAGAAAATGTCTCACATTTTTTTGTAGCAAAGCATTTTATGTATTTGTGGAATAATGATGGTAAAATGGATTCTTCAAAGCACCTAACGCCAGTCCAATGGAACCAAATATTGTCCATTAGAGGGTCCCCTAAACCCAAAGAAGCCATGAGCTAAATCTGTCTCTCTCCAGTAGCCCCCCAAAGGTTCATGGTGTCCAATTTGACTCATATCAAGACGGGGCTGCACAATGCGAGCAAGAAACGGCCATATTGGTTTCCTCAATCAGCATAGCACAACAACACCAGGAAGACCAAAGTGCTTCACATAAAACAGTTTCAAAACACAAAATGATCACATCCTAGACCCCATTCAGTTCGTTCTAGGTGTTAAAGCCAGTTTGAAACGATGAGTCTTCAATCTGGACTTAAAACGGTAGACACATAACTGTCCTGAATATTGCAATACGTAATATTCAGGATGTTGAAGTTTAATACATTAAACTTCAACGATGATTGTGAGTTTTGTCAAAACAAGCTTTTAACAAAATAATATCAGGAAAACCATGTCTCAAACTGGCCGTAGTTTGACGTTACATGTTTGTTTTGTTCGTTATGACTGATGGGGGTGTCTTACTCTAACGATCCTTGGATGATGTATTGTGCAGCCTTAATTCATATCTGTGGAGCTTCTCCGTTTAAGCCCCATCCTCAAAGCTCAAGTCGCCCTCTTTCAAAAGTCTTCAGTGAAAGTAGCTGACGAGGGGTGAAAGGTTCCACAATGATCCGCTCTGTAAGTGACGAACAATCTGAATCTGAGCCTCACGTCTGTCAGAGTAACGGACACTTGAGTAAAGATGGAGTTGAATGTTCTGTGTGCCGTCGCTCACACGGCACAAACGTTTCAATGACTTTCAGAATATTTATTTCAGTCGAGTCATTTTGAGGACGTGTCATTCGACATATGACGTTAGGAGGTTTTAATGTTTAATGTACATGGCTTTTGCATTTGGCAGTTTTGAAGTATCTTCATTACTTTGGTTGTTTCTTCCTTTACTGCTGAAGCGCTCCAATATGTATTTCCAGGATAGTTGTGATGGAAGGAATAGCCCTCTAAACAGTTACAACTCATAACACCATGGATTTGCCAACGTGCTGTTGATGAAATCGAAAGCCAATTCAAAACCCTGACCAGCCAAGGCTCTGACTCCGTATCATCTGACCTTTACATAGACTTTATTATTATTGAAGCACTTTTTCATCATTACTCAAACATAAATATTCTGAGTTCAAGTCATTGAAGTCTGGAGGGAATGAAGTATTGCAGTACTCTAACAACTTGATACTTCCAAGAATACTGGACCCTTTTAGTCTTAACGTTTTATATGCGCCAAGGAACACGCCTCCTCAGTATTCCGGACTTTTTGGAAAAGGAAATGAAAAAACTGTGGAACATCTGGAAGTC
The DNA here is from genome assembly GCA_021464625.1 of Proterorhinus semilunaris. NCBI lineage: Eukaryota > Metazoa > Chordata > Actinopteri > Gobiiformes > Gobiidae > Proterorhinus > Proterorhinus semilunaris. Next base: position 41,055,996 of record CM038347.1, read on the forward strand.
ATGCCCCACAGCTGTGTCAGGAAACATCCCAGATGGGGCCTCGTGGTCTGGGCAGGTCCTGGCAGCAGCTGTGGCGGGGGGTCGAGGGCCAGGGCTTGTGTGGACTCTTCCCCCCAAAAAACCTCAGGACTCGGTTTTTAATTACATTCTGTGGATGTCCAGGAAGCGCTTTTCCCTTCCTCGTTTTGAAAACCTCAGGACCACTTCTCCCCCAGCACACAAAGCCACTTCTCTCCAAGAGCTGTGCGCGTTGGTTGGGTCGGCACGGTTGGCGCGGTGCAGTCGGGTCGGTGCAGTCGGGTCGGTGCGGTCGGGCGGTGCAGTCGGGTCGGCGCAGTCGGGTCGGTGCAGTCGGGTCGGTGCAGTCGGGTCGGTGCAGCTGGGTTGGTGCAGTCGGGTCGGTGCAGTCGGGTCGGTGCAGCTGGGTTGGTGCAGTTGGGTCGGTGCAGTCGGGTCGGTGCAGCTGGGTTAGTGCAGTCGGGTCAGTGCAGTCGGGTCGGTGCAGTCGGGTCGGTGCAGCTGGGTTAGTGCAGTCGGGTCAGTGCAGTCGGGTCGGTGCAGTCGGGTCGGCGCAGTCGGGTCGGCACAGTCGGGCGGTGCAGTCGGGTTGGTGCAGCTGGGTTGGTGCAGTTGGGTTGGTGCAGTCGGGTCGGTGCGGTGCAGTCAGGTCGGCGCGGTGCAGTCAGGTCGGCGCGGTGCAGTCGGGCCGGTGCAGTCAGGTCGGCGCGTTGCAGTCAGGTCGGCGCGGTGCAGTCGGGTCGGTGCAGTCGGGTTGGTGCAGTCAGGTCGGTGCGGTGCAGTCGGGTCGGTGCAGTCAGGTCGGCGCGGTGCAGTCGGGCCGGTGCAGTCAGGTCGGCGCGGTGCAGTCAGGTCGGCGCGGTGCAGTCAGGTCGGCGCGGTGCAGTCGGGTCGGTGCAGTCGGGTTGGTGCAGTCAGGTCGGTGCGGTGCAGTCGGGTTGGTGCAGTCAGGTCGGTGCGGTGCAGTCGGGTTGGTGCAGTCAGGTCGGCGCGGTGCAGTCGGGTCGGTGCAGTCGTTTAGTGACGAGCCCAGCTTCAGGGATCAGTTATGGTTCAAACTGCAGAACATCACTCACACGCATTAGGAGCGTCATGTTGAGACAAAGCAACATGCGACACAGATTGTCCCGTGTGGCTTTAGGGATTCAAAACCGGGCTTCCTCAGGGCATTTGCGTTGCCTTTAACGTCGTTAAAAACATTCCATTTGTTTCCAGTAAACGATCAATCTGAATCTCTACAAAGATTACACGATAAATGACTTGATTTTACATTCATTGAAAATACAAAGATTATTGTCCACATTCAACTGCCAAATTTTCTGTCAATTTGACACAACTTTTGTTACCAACGTGTTGAATTTACTCTGAAATGTCCATGGCAAAGGTTTGTGGCGTTAGGGAGGAGCTTCAGAAGCCTGATATTTGCCCGCCGTGCCGACCCGCGCTCTGGCCACGTGTAGCAGGAGTGAGGGATGAGCGGGCCTCATGCTCACTCCCCCCTCAGCCCCTCCGAGGGCACTGTAGGCACGACTTACCTCAGGTTTGACTCAGGCCACTCCTCTGCCCCGGTGGACCTCAGCCCACAGGTCAGGTACTCAGCGTTGACATGGGGTCAGCGCGGGAACAGCTGAGTCCATGAGACCCATGAGCCTGTGCACACTTTAACAAAGGACCTCGGAGTTCACTCCCATCTCTCTGTTGTTAAGCTCCCCCCCCCCCATCATTTAGTAGAACTCAAACATCAAACCTAACTATTTCATTTCATAGTCCTTAAAACTTTTGGGCTTTTACAAATTCAAAGATTTGTTCAAGTTGTTAACTTCTGTTACTAAAATTTAAGGTATTGCATCTTTTGTACACAAACTTTTTATTTTCATTGAGGATTAAACAATTAAATTGAATCCTCTTCCCATAATTGTTTTCATTTTTCCACGATAGACTTTGAATCGCGTATATATTTATTAACTGTTATTATCGATCTTTTAAAATGTGAACATAAACTGCTTAACTCATTTCTAGCTCCAGAGGTCTGATTGATGATAAAGTGTGAGCAGAAATGATGTGCCAGCCCATCTGCCCCCCACCCCCGGTGTAACCGATGTCCCAGGAACATGTCCTCAGTGAACTAGTCAAGAACCAAGGACTTGCTCAGGTCATTCGAGGCTTTAGCGTTTGAAAGTGACGACTCCAAAGAGCATTCTTAAAGTGATCGTCTGTAAGTTTGAAAAGTTTGGAGAGATACAGGGAAATTTTAAAGTAAACAATCAAATTCCAAAATCAGGAGAGCAGGAACAGAATTTTCAAAAGCAAACGATCAAGCTCCTCCCCATCCCTCCTGATTGGACCTGATAGACTGGTTCACAGGAAACGCTCGTCTCATTGGTCAACGCGGGAGGATACTAGACTCTCATTGGTTGCTGAGCTCTGGGAAGGAGGGACTTTACAAATAGTTCTATATATTACTATATTATTGACTTCCAGACTATCACTTTAACAGATAAGAAATTTAAAGTGATTGAAATGTTGGCTTGAAGATTTACTTACAGACCGACATTGGAAAGAGGAACCGCATTTTTCACTTTAACTGTTTCAAAACAATATTACGAGGAACTGTGTAAAGAATGACTTCACGATGTAGAGTTACTTGAAAAGTACACGTACTCCCCGTAAACCCCTGACACGAGCAGGAAGTGATTGTTCCCCCGCACAGACCCACAGCACAGCGCCCCCTGCCTCTCTCTCGCACACCTGCAGGTCTGTTTTTTTTTTTCTTTTTAAGTTTTCTAGTATTTTTGTACAGAATCTCCTTATGTGTACAGAATTGTTTCTCACTCGTGAATGGTTTTGTTATGACGCTGACAGGAGCCAATAGATGTTTGACACGTCGATGCTGTAAATATGTTTGACAAGCTTTGTTTGAAATGAACCAATGAAACACAAACACCTGGGCTCTGTGTGGAGTTTGTGCGCTTTACGTCAATAACGAGGATGTTCCTGCACAGTTAATGTCATAATACAAACTACACATGGAAATATTGTTAGAGACATTACTGTAGATTACTGGCAAGAACAAAATGTACTGCAATGTACCATGGGTCGAGCCACGTTTAAACCGATGTGTTTTATTTTGTGACACATCCGTTACAATGACTTTTTCAGAGGGATTTTGGATCTTGGTTTAGTTTTGAAACACGTTTTTTTTTTCTAGTGCAAAATCTGTAAAATATATAAACATATAAATTATAAATTGATATATAAATGTTACCTTGTTTTTTGAAGTCAATAAATAAGGTTAGGAATTAGACATTTGAAAATCCCTGTGAAACCAATGCAAGACAAATGCATTTTGAGAAAAAGGACTTTAAATGAAAATTTCCCCCCAAAAATCTATGGATAAACATTGAATGTTATTTTGAAGATAAGGTAAGGTTTTGGTTTCTAGGTGAAGGTTTATAAGAGACCAAATTGGCCCTGAAAATAAATAAAAGGAGTTGTGCCTTAAGTGTAAATTTTGAAGGAAGAGTTCAGAGTTTTTTCTCCAAATCTATGGAGGAAAGCGGCACACTTTTTGTATTACCAATAATAGTTTTGCCTGCAGCATATTCATTACACTGAAGGACCAGACTCTTTGTTCCGCCTGTAGGAAGAGATGCTACAGGCCGTCTGCATGAAAACGTAAGGAAGGAGAAGGTTTAAGTTGTGGTTATTTTGATCATGGAGCTGCATGCCCAGAGCCGGGAGCGCCCGGCAGTGTGAGCGGTACACCATGTTCTCACAGAGGTGTGTGTGTGTGTGTGTGTGTGTGTGTGTGTGTGTGTGTGTGTGTGTGTGTGTGTGTGTGGAGGGAGAGATTCAAACAGCTGTGACACGCCTCACACCGGCCAATCAGAGGAGGGCTGTAGGCAGGCGGACATGTTTTATTTAGTGGGAGATATTTTAGGGGAAGCTGCTCCTGACTGACGTGTGCAATAACAACAGTCGTGTGCTATAACGACAGTTGTGTGCTATAACGACAGGCGTGTGCAATAACGACAGGCGTGTGCAATAACAACAGTCGTGTGCAACAACAACAGTCGTGTGCAATAACAACAGTCGTGTGCAATAACAACAGTCGTGTGCAATAACAACAGGCGTGTGCAATAACAACAGGCGTGTGCAATAACAACAGTGGTGTGCAATAACAACAGTGGTGTGCAATAACAACAGGCGTGTGCAATAACAACAGGCGTGTGCAATAACAACAGTCGTGTGCAATAACAACAGGCATGTGCAATAACAACAGGCGTGTGCAATAACGACAGGCGTGTGCTATAACGACAGGCGTGTGCAATAACGACAGTCGTGTGCTATAACGACAGGCGTGTGCAATAACGACAGGTGTGTGCAATAACGACAGGCGTGTGCTATAACGACAGGCGTGTGCAATAACGACAGGCGTGTGCAATAACAACAGGCATGTGCAATAACAACAGGCGTGTGCAATAACGACAGGCGTGTGCTATAACGACAGGCGTGTGCAATAACGACAGTCGTGTGCTATAACGACAGGCGTGTGCAATAACGACAGGTGTGTGCAATAACGACAGGCGTGTGCAATAACGACAGGCGTGTGCAATAACGACAGTCGTGTGCTATAACGACAGGCGTGTGCAATAACGATAGGCGTGTGCAATAACGACAGGTGTGTGCAATAACAACAGGCGTGTGCAATAACAACAGGCGTGTGCAATAACAACAGGCGTGTGCAATAACAACAACAGGCGTGTGCAATAACAACAGTGGTGTGCAATAACAACAGTCGTGTGCAATAACAACAGGCGTGTGCAATAACAACAGGCGTGTGCAATAACAACAACAGGCGTGTGCAATAACGACAGGCGTGTGCTATAACGACAGGCGTGTGCAATAACGACAGTCGTGTGCTATAACGACAGGCGTGTGCAATAACGACAGGCGTGTGCAATAACGACAGGCGTGTGGAATAACGACAGGCGTGTGCAATAACGACAGTCGTGTGCTATAACGACAGGCGTGTGCAATAACGATAGGCGTGTGCAATAACGACAGGTGTGTGCAATAACAACAGGCGTGTGCAATAACAACAGGCGTGTGCACAGGGGCGGAATGGGACTGAAAACCAACCCTGGACCCAAATGAGTGTAAATGCAACACTTCCACAAAGACATATTTGAACCTTTTACCACCCGTCTTAACCGAGTGCATTTTATCCAGTTCGGCTTTACCCAAATCTAAGAGCTTCTCGACTGGAGTAACGCTTCATTTGAAAGCTAAGACCTACAAAAGTGATTGTAACTTTTTGTCATGTTTTTGTTGCTTTTTCATGACTTTTTTGTGTCTTTTTGGCGTGCTTTCATCACTAAAAACATGTAAAATAGGCCAGGATGAATGAGGGTGTGTGTGAGAGTGTGCATGGGGGACGACAGATGGAAATTAGCCCAACAATCCGGTGTGGCTTGTTCATTAACATGTTCATTAACATGTTCATTAACATGTTCATTAACATGTTCATCGACCAAATCAGCTAATACAAATAAAATGTATTTGTAAAAATGTGTCACTTTTTGTTGCTTCTTTGCTTCTTCACAGCTTTTTTCGTTGCTTTGTCGTCATGCTTTTTTGTTGTGTTTTTGTCAATCAAATTGTATTTATAAAGTACAACATTTAAAACAATACGCATCATATATATATATATAATAATATAATATCATTAGGACTAAATAAATAGATGTGAGTTAAAAGCTAAACTAAAAAGGTGGGTCTTGAGCCTGCTCTTAAAAACATGAACGTTCTCTGTGGTCCTGAGCTCCTCCTCAGGTCGTTCCAGAGGCGAGGGCCATAATATTGGAAAGACGCCTCGCCGTGAGTCTTTCTGTTGACTTTAGGAATAACTAGGAGACCCCTGCCCGAGGAGCGAAGGGGCCGTGAAGGTTCATAAGGTAAAAGCAGTTCTGAGAGATAAGAAGGACCAAGGCCTATTCTGCGTGTTTCTGAGAGCTGAATGTCTCCATTGTGAGATCAATAAGGGCTTATCTTATCTTAATTGGGTCTTTATTGATGAAAAAAAGCAAAACACTGTTGAGATTTTATTTAATTTTTTTATTTATTTGAATTAGGACAGTGCACATTAATCAACACGTCAGCCAAAAGCATCAATGTAAATGTACCAGAATTAGCGTGAGAGCTAAATTGCATCCGTTGTCCTGAGGCAGGTAAAGAAACATTGACAGGAGGAAAATACAGACATACAAAGAACAGAACAAAGTTACAGTCACAGAGGTCAGTTACAAGGACAGACACAGGTGAGATAACATAACACGCCCAAGAAATTGATTAAGCATTGAACTTTAATTAAACTACCTGTGAGTGCAAGATTGATTTGTTTTTAACCAGATTTTCAGGACCTTTTTAAAGGTGTGGTAATTGTCACAGTTCCTGATGTGAGCAGCAGCGAGTTCCAAAACTGCAAGCCTCTGATAGACTCCACCGTTTGACCGAATTTAGTTCTACGACGTTGCACAATACAGTCTCCTCTGGTCAGAGCTCTGGTATTTACTCGAGTGTTACTTATTTGTGATATAAAATTCCAGTGAGATGACAATACTTTTTGACAGTAAAGGATTAGCTAAAGGACTTACAGAAGAGTGGACTAAGTTCATTTTCACAACATATTTTAATTTAGTTTTAGTCTTAGTCTTTTGATGAAAATGTTATTTAATTTTAGTCAAGATTTAGTCTAAAACTATCTTAGTTTTACTCTAGTTTTAGTTCTAGTTTTGACTTTGCATTTATAATATGTATTATCATTGCGGTTAATCGCGGTCCTTTTCTTCATGGAGCTTCTCCCACATGAGCAAAGCTCTGAGCTGTTCCTTTGGCAGACAATTAAAATGAGCCTCTGGATGATTGGTCTCTTCTTTTCATTTCTGTTTAGTCATATTTTAGTCGACAAAAATATCTAGACATTTTAATCACAGACTTTGTTATAAATGCTGTTATAACAAATAACATACTTTATTTGTTATAATTTTGATGATTATGGCTCAGCTTGTAAAAACCCCAATAGTAAGCCACAATCATCAAAATTATAACAAATATTCTAATTATGTGACAAGCACCTGTACAGTATGTCATTATACATGAACTGTACAACAAGAGTTGTCCTCTGCATTTGACCCATCCCTTGATGCCACTGGACGACCCGTAAGGAGCAGTGGGCAGCAGCAGTGCTGCGCCCGGAGACCCATCTCCAGATGTGGAGTCAGGCTGGTGGTCAGAAAGACCTGGCGGGAGGATTCACCTATTGTACAAGTTTTTTGTAGTAGGGGAAACATGTGTCTACACAGACACATATTAAACATCCATCCATCTTCTCCCACGTGTCCGTTGCCGGGTCGTGGGGGCAGCTGTTGGAGCTGCACCGGCCCCTAAGGCGCCCCCTGCAGGTGGTGGGTCCACAGAAGGACGGCCTCATGGTTCTAACCGGGCCTGTTGGTCTCTCATAAGGGGCTTCTGAACCGCTCTTTGTCTGACCCGTCACCTAGGACCTGTTTGCCCTGGGAGACCCTACCAGGGGCCCGAAGCCCCCGACAACAGAGCTCCAGGATCATTCAGGCTCAAACCCCTCCACCACGTTAAGGTGGCGGTTCCAGGAGGGGTATTAATATTGGATTAATATTTAACATATTAAGTATATTCATTAACATTTGAGTTGAAATAATTTTCTCTGGCTTGGCTTCATTCACATCTAAAGGTTTCTTGGAAAAAAAGCATCAAAATAGCAAAAAAGTGACAAAAACACAACAAAAATACAAAGACAATACAAAAAAACTTCAAAAACGCGTTAAAAATCAGTTTTGGGCTCTTCTTCCTTTGTGTAGAAGAACCAGCTTGGCCCTAAAAAGTCAAGGTTAAACTTCGCCTAAAGCCCCTTAGGTCTCAGCCCGGAAGAAAATGTTTCTTTTCTGCAATCCTTGGTGTAGTGCTATGATCAATGCTTACTTACTACTGCTATTATTTCATTTAAAAATAAGTACAAGAAAAACATCAAAACCTGTTCTACGCTGTAATCAATAAAGCCCTTGCACATTGGAGAAAAAACTACTGAAGCACACTCCACATCATGCCCATCCAGAGTACCGCCACTACACGCGATGTTTGCAGTGAGTCAGGGTAAACTCACCGTCACATCTTCCATTAGTGACTGCGTCGCCTGAAGAGCCGGGCGGAACAGCGGGTCAATGCAGATCTGAAGAGAGCATTCAGAGGCTAATGGAGCGGCTTCATCGGTGCAATATCGATCGTCTGTTCATCTGCGTGTGTCATATCCGAGCTTGGATGGTGAGACGCTGCAGTGGTCAAATTTAACATTTGTGTCTACAGTAGCGTTTTCCCTTCTAACATCTTTTACTTTAAATGTCATTTTGTCTGAAAATGACATGGTAAAAAAAATGGTAAATGGTCTCAACTTATATAGCGCTTTCCCACCTATATTAGGCACTCAAAGCGCTTTACAGCAAGGATCCTCTCACCCATTCATACACCCATGTACGCAGACACTGGAGGCAAGGTGGGTGAAGTGTCTTGCCCAAGGACACAACGACAGCATGCACCTTCAGGAGGCAGGATTCGAACCCCCGACCTTCCGATCATGAGACGACCCGCTCTACCATCTGCGCCACCGTCGCCCTATGGCGACATGGCCGCTATTCACAAATACTGACATGTTTGATATCCACTTGATGCCCGGAATCCCCTCGCTGAAGGCCGTTGCAAAATGTCCAGTCTACAGTCTGCGTTTAGAAACACAGGATTGGGCCCATATTGTTATTCAGACACACAATGTTCTAACAGGACAACAACCACTTCAGGACTGTCCCAGAAATGCTGCATCCAGACCCTTCTCCAGTCAGTAGCCATCCGGATGTAACTAGACACTTATAGAGGGCAGTCTCAGACCAGTGCATCTTACGAAAGATGGGTTGAAATTCTCAATAGTGTACCGCAGGAAGTCACCTTATTCCACTGCGCTACTGAAACTGACAGTCCAACAGGAGCAAAGCTCAACAAAGGAAACTCCACAGAGTGGTTTTGGAAATATGTTTGTTCAAACCATGACTATCTTACCGTTAATGTTAGTGTTTTATAATTGTGTAAATATGTTCGGTCAAGGGTCCACAAAAACAGGTCTGCCAGCTCTTATTATGACAGATGATTTCTGATCAGAAAAACTCGTCACTTCGATTTCGTCACTACTCTTTCTTGCTTTTGTCAACAACTGTCCTAATGTTCTGCCTCATCTTGACTTGCCTTCTTAAATGTGCTCATGGCTGCGGGGCGGGGCGAGTGTCCTGATTTGAAGCATCCTGGTGAAGGATTGTCCATGTGCGCCTGTCTGTGAGCACAGGCCGGTTTGGGCACCGGATGAGCACTGGCCATGTGAATTTGGAAGAGTCAGGCCACTCCCTGTGTCACAGCTCTTAGCTCTGTCTGACCCACTTCTCAGGACAGGCCGTCGAGTTTCAGCCGCACGTGGCCCAGAACAAACACAGGAGAGAGGGATGACAAGGAGAGAGAGAGGAGGGGGAGAGAGAAAGGAGGGGGGAAGAGAGGAGAGGGAGGAGGGAGGGAGAGAGAGAGGAAAGGGAGAGACAAAGGAGGAAGAGAAAGAGAGAGAGGAGGGGAGAGAGGAGGGAGAGAGAAGGGGGAGAGAGAGAGAGGGAAGAGAGAGGGAGGGAGAAAGAGAAGAGAGGAGAGAGAGAGGAGGGAGGGAGACAGAGGGGAAGATAGAGGTGGGAGGGAAAGAGACAAAGACAGGATGGAGAGAGAGGGCGCGAGAGGAGGGAGGGAAAGAGAGAGAGAGAGAAGTGGGAGAGAGAGGATGGAGAGAGAAAGAAGTAAAAGGGGGAGGAGGGAGAGAGATGGAGAATGCATTTCTGCCAGTTGCACTCAGCTCCATGTCCCGACCCGCTACGTGCAGTCAGTTGGGTCATCCCAGGACTCCTTGCACACCTGAGAGAGAGAGAGAGAGAGAGAGAGAGAGAGAGAGAGAGAGAGAGAGAGAGAGAGAGAGAGACACTTCAATACATATGAAGAAGACATTATTTTACAGTGTTGGGTAGCACTGTATCATGTTTTCCAATTCACAAGCCAACATAAGTGAGGCACAGAAACAGCAGCTAACTGCTTCTCTGAGCTTTGTCTATGTGCTGTTTATTAAAGCGCTTTTCTACCTTTATCAGGCCTAAAGCGCTTTACAGTAAGGAACCAGTCACCCATTCATACTCTCATTCAATGTACACAGACACTGGAGGCAAGTAGGTTGAAGTGTCTTGCCCAAGGACACAACAACGAGTGTGACGAGTGAGGGAGCTGGGGATCGAACCCACGACCTTCCGATCACGAGACGACCCGTAGAGCTTGAGTTTTTACACTGACAAACTCCAGCAGAATCAACAAGAAGAGTCCATTAAAGCTGCAGTCAGGTGGAGGCCCTGATGATGATGAGCTGCAGTCAGGTGGAGGCCCTGACGAAGATGAGCTGCAGTCAGGTGGAGACCCCGATGATGAGGATGAGCTGCAGTCAGGTGGAGGCCCTGATGATGATGAGCTGCAGTCAGGTGGAGGCCCTGACGAAGATGAGCTGCAGTCAGGTGGAGACCCCGATGATGAGGATGAGCTGCAGTCAGGTGGAGGCCCTGACGAAGACGAGCTGCAGTCAGGTGGAGGCCCTGATGAAGACGACGAGCTGCAGTCAGGTGGAGGCCCTGATGAAGACGACGAGCTGCAGTCAGGTGGAGGCCCTGATGAAGACGACGAGCTGCAGTCAGGTGGAGGCCCTGATGAAGACGACGAGCTGCAGTCAGGTGGAGGCCCTGATGAAGACGACGAGCTGCAGTCAGGTGGAGGCCCTGATGAAGACGACGAGCTGCAGTCAGGTGGAGGCCCTCATGAAGATGACGAGCTGCAGTCAGGTGGAGGCCCTGATGAAGACGACGAGCTGCAGTCAGGTGGAGGCCCTGATGAAGATGACAAGCTGCAGTCAGGTGGAGGCCCTGATGAAGACGGCGAGCTGCAGTCAGGTGGAGGCCCTGATGAAGATGACGAGCTGCAGTCAGGTGGAGGCCCTGATGAAGATGACGAGCTGCAGTCAGGTGGAGGCCCTGATGAAGACGGCGAGCTGCAGTCAGGTGGAGGCCCTGATGAAGACGACGAGCTGCAGTCAGGTGGAGGCCCTGATGAAGATGACGAGCTGCAGTCAGGTGGAGGCCCTGATGAAGATGACGAGCTGCAGTCAGGTGGAGGCCCTGATGAAGACGACGAGCAGTTTTAGGTTCACTTGGAGGTGAACATGGTGGATGTGGAGGTCCAGGCCTGGTGTGGTTAGCTGAGGTCAGCAGATGTGAGCCTTATTGTAGGGTCTGAACATTCAATGAACTTTCAACAGCTCTGGTGTGAGTCCTGCAGTCAGCAGGCCCACAGCACCTCTGTGTCAGAGCGGCTTTTATTGTGACCATGCGGGCTAATCAGCTTGTACATGAGGTTTTTGGGGGTAGATGTGCTATATAAATAAAGTTGACACTGACTGATGTAGGACACGAGTACAGGCTCAGGTAGGGCTGAGATCTACAGGCCTGTCCCGTCTCTGACCCAGACCCTGACCCTGACCGATCCCAGAGCGGGATCAGCACCGGTGAAACAGAGACGAGGCTAATCCTAATCAGCCCCACGTAATCGGCCTCGTTTTACAGCCCCGCCCCGGAATCAGGGCGAGCGAGTGAGCATGACACAGCACGAACAGGAATCAAACCTGTGACCGAGCCAGAGAGCATGACACAAATATATGAACTAAAAACATAAACTCATTGCTGTTTTGTTTTTGCTCCCATTTTTCATGGTGAACTCAAACTTTTTCTACGTTTCAAATATCCTCCTTTTATTGTAGACAGCCTAAGGCGTTGTGGCGGGATCATAGACTGTATAAAGAATAGACAGCTCCTCCTCACTCCTCCCCGTTTACCAAAATGACCACGTTCGAGGGGGAAATCATGGCGGATTTACAGGCTCCTCCTCTCCAGCTCTGACGAAGCATGTTCCTAAAAAGTGCATAAGGGCGGGATCTTGACTGTAGACCCTGCAGTATTGTTTTTAACCCAGCGTAATCACAGGAGGAATATCTAGCTTCTAAACCATTAGGCACAGGCATTAAAGTTGTTTTTAACGTGTCTAAAGTCCAATGCATTGCAATGGGGGAATAGCGGTCATATGGAGGAACTACAGCAAAGGTGGAGCAATGGCAGCCTCCAGTGTCGTAGTCAAAAAGCAGAGCAGTCAGCGGCCATTGGGCGGGATGGAGAAGTGCACACTAACACAGATTTGTGAACAATATTTGAGATGTAGAAACAGTTTTTTGTTGACTGTAAATAAATAAATGAGACTTTTTAGAGCGGTGGTGGAGGGGTTTGAGCTCGTCCTGCCCCTGGTAGGGTCTCCATGGCAAACAGGCCCTGGTAGTCGGGGGCCAAAGTCTCAAAAGCTCTTTAAATTGGATTGAACCTGACATGGTCGGCCATACTTTTTATTTGTGTTTTTTCTGTTCACTTTAACCCTAAGGACCAATAAGTGGAGGGTCTGCTCTGCTGGGCCATGTGGGTGTATGCACCCCCATGTCGAAAAAGTCGCTTTTGACACTGGTCAAAGTTTGGTTTAGGCCATTTCCAGCCCATTAGAAATGATTCACACCGTTGTATTTGGTATCATTTTAAAGAAGACATTTTCATGTTTCATTTGAGTCCAAATGTACTACTCTGTGACAATTACCATGGTAACCATAGAGTACGTTTTTTTCACCTTTTTCGCCAAAACAGTTTTACTACGTTTAACGCCGTTTCTTCCAGAAACATCACAGACACACATGTCTGATACTGGGTAACTCTCTAGACTCTGAGGATTCAGGAAATGTAAAACACGTCAGCACTTTCTCAGCTTAAGCCTCTTTGTGAGCCACAATGTCCACCACCGTGAGCCTCTTCAATAGAGGCTCACGGTGGTGGACGATTTGAAGCAGGACGGCACGAGTCATGCCACGTGGCGTCCTGCTTCAAATCGTCCACCATCGTCCCTGTCCCTAAGAAACCACGGATCACAGGACTTAATGATTACAGGCCGGTGGCGCTGACGTCTGTGGTCATGAAGACTTTTGAGCGCTTGGTCCTGCCCCACCTCAAGGACATCACCGCCCCCCTCCTGGACCCGCTGCAGTTCGCCTACAGAGATAACAGGTCTGTGGACGACGCAGTCAATCTGGCCCTCCACTTCATCCTGGAGCATCTGGACTCACCAGGAACCTACGCCAGGATCCTGTTTGTGGACTTCAGCTCTGCCTTCAACACCATCCTCCCTGAACTGCTACGAGACAAGCTCTACCAGCTCAGCGTGCCCGACTCCCTCTGCAGGTGGATCACTGACTTCCTGACGGACCGGAGACAGCACGTGCGGCTGGGGAAGATCGTCTCAGACACTCGGACTACAAATACTGGAACTCCTCAGGGCTGTGTACTTTCCCCCTGGCTCTTCTCCCTGTATACAAACTGCTGCACCTCCAGCCACCAGACCGTTAAACTGATCAAGTTTGCGGACGACACCACCCTCATCGGGCTCATCTCGGACGGTGATGAGTCTGCCTACAGGAGAGAGGTGGAACGGCTGGCGTCCTGGTGCAGCCACAACAACCTGGAGCTGAACGCCCAGAAGACAGTGGAGATGATCGTGGACATTAGGAAAGACACAGCCCCACCGTCCCCCTTCACCCTGACAGACTCTCCCACCCCCATTTCCATCGTGGACTCCTTCCGTTTCCTGGGCACCACCATCACCCAGGACCTCAAATGGGAGCCAACCATCAGCTCCCTCATCCAGAAGGCCCAGCAGAGGATGTTCTTCCTGCGGCAGCTGAGGAAACTCAAGCTGCCAACCAAGATGCTGGTGCAGTTCTACACGGCCATCATCGAGTCCATCCTCACCTCCTCCATCACCGTGTGGTCCATCCTCACCTCCTCCATCACCGTGTGGTTCATCCTCACCTCCTCCATCACCGTGTGGTCCATCCTCACCTCCTCCATCACCGTGTGGTCCATCCTCACCTCCTCCATCACCGTGTGGTTCCCCGGCGCTACAGAACGGGACAAGCACCGTCTGCAGCGCATTGTGCGTGCTGCAGAGAAGGTGATTGGCTGTGAGCTCCATCTCTCCAGGACCCGGAGGCGTGTGGGTCGGATCACAGCTGACCCTTCTCACCCTGGACACGGACTATTCACCCCTCTCCCCTCAGGCAGGAGGCTACGGTCTATCCAGACCCATACCTCCCGCCACTTGAACAGTTTTTTCCCCTCCGCCATCAGACTCATGAACAAAAACAAGTCTCTGTAGCTCAGTTACAGACTCATGGATGTATCTGCACTTGCACTGTGCGGTGTGTCCACACTTAGACCCGCTGCTATCACTTTATCACTTTAAACACTTAATACCACTTTAAATGCCCAAACATCTATATATACAACCCTGCTGTTGTTCATTGTCAAATTGTTGTTGTCTTAACATATGTCACTTTATTTTATCTTATTTATTTAATATTTTTTATGCATGCCCTTATAGCCTTATAGTTTAACGTTTTTAGCTTCTTTTTTATCTTAATTCTGTGTTATATGTTCTATGTCGCACGTTTGCACCGAGACAAATTCCTAGTTTGTAAACCGTGTTCACAAACCTTGGCGATAAACGAATTCTGATTCTGATTCTGATTCTGAAATAAGCCTATATCTGCCATTCTGAGGTTGGAACAGTTGGTGCACCTTCTGTCCAGGACAGGCCCAACTTGAAATTATTTATAGAGAAGAACAGTTCTGTATTTTCAAAAAAACGTTTAAAAGAAAGTTTTTCCTCTATTTTGTATTATATAACTCTTTATCATTACGTCTATACTATGCCATACACACAATGTCATTCTGTTGCTTTCACTACTACACTATACATAACCCTCTAAATCTATCTAAACATTTTTAATAATACAAGATGATCCTAACAGTTTGGCTTTGAAGACACCACATGGGTATCCCTAAAATACCATATGTATTTGTTGTACACTAGATACTAACTTACTTACTTAATGTATTTGCTGTAGACCACAGGTTTACTACGAACAACACCCTTTTTTACTGATTAGTAAATTGATCATGTATTTCATCACTAATAAGTCAAATATAGTTGTATAATGATAGTGAGGTGTTATAGAGTATAACCAGGACATGAAGAGTCAACACAAAATAACTACAGTCTAGTACAGTCCAGGACCAAATCAGAGGCAGTATTTATCTAGCCTTTCTGAACGTATTCTAAGTTCTTTGTACATGTTAAAATTGTCACACTAGATTTCTCTTTGATATTTTTATATATTTGATTTTTCTTTTTAAAGTATTTATTTTCTTTCTTGGCACATTGAGTCTGTGCTGGCCACATGAAATGTGTTTTATAAATGAATAAACTAAAAGTTACTTATTAGTTTTATGGACAGAATTTGGAGGTACAGCCAGGAACCGGAGGGTGTCCAGGATCTCATCTCTGCTATTTGCAGATGATATTGTTCTGTGAGCTTCATCAAATCAGGACCTTCAGCGTGCTCTGGTTTGCAACTGGGATGAGGATCAGCTCCTCCAAATCCGAGGCCATGGTTCTCCACCGGAAAAAAGGTTGCTTCCCCGCTTCAGGTCAGTGGAGAGTCCTTGCCTTCAAGTGGAGGAGTTCAAGTATCTCGGGGTCATGTTCACGAGTGAGGGACGGATGGAGCGTGAGATCGATAGACGGGTCGGTGCGGCGTCAGCAGTGATGCGGTCGCTGTATCGGACTGTTGTGGTGAAGAAGGAGCTGAGTCAATCTACGTTCCCACCCTCACCTAGGGTCATGAGATGGGTAATGACCGAAAGGACAAGATCACGGATACAAGAAGCCGAAATGAGTTTCCTCCTAGGTGAGCTCAGTCACCTGGGAAGAGCTTGGTGTAGAACCGCCGCTCTTTCCTATCGAGAGGAGTCCGCTGAGGTGGCTTGGGGGGCACCTTGGAGGGACTATGTCTCGCTGTGACCTGGGAAGTGTGTGTGGAGAGGAATGTCTGCGAATCCCTGCTTTGCTGCTGCATCCATGACCTGACCATGGGTACATTAGAAGAAAAAGGATGGATGGTCAAAATCCAGACCTCAGATTTGCGGATGCTGATTAGGTTCAGTAATACAGTAGATCATTGGTGCCGTGTACAGAACCCAAGACTGAAGTGACAATTCTGGTGTTCAATGACAAATGCCACACTCCACAGTGCAGCCAGACCTCCTGAAGTCTGTTTCTGTTGTTTCAATCAAACATACTCACCATAGGTTAGTTAATGCTCATCTCTTCCTGCTTTCATAACGTAGTAGATAACAGACCTATTGATGTTTGAAAAATGTGGAGGTCTAAATGTAGAGCTGTGCCCATTTTCTGAATTATTCTTCTGAAAACAAACCTTTTGGCAATGGCATATATTGAGATGTCATCATGGACTGTGCCACCTCTGCAGGGTTCAGCATCGAGCCCACTCAAATGAGAGGAAAAAGTGCTCAGCAGACTCCACCTTTGAAACCATTGGGGGTTATCTCTTGTTGCCTCTTACGCACATGTTTATCTCAACATGCAAACTGCAGAGGTCAGATCCTGAGGTTCCCAAATTAGATACCCTCCCTGGCTGTACCTCCAAATTCTGTCCATAAAAGTAATACGTAACTTTTTGTTTATTTATTTATAAAACACATTTCATGTGGCCAGCACAGACTCAATGTACCTAGAAAGAAAATAAATACATTATGTAACATTAAAAACAAAACTCAAAAACTTTAAAATATCAAAGAGAAATCTAGTGTGACAATTTTAACATGTACAAAGAACTTAGAATAACTTCAGAAAGGCTAGATAAATACTGCCTCTGATTTGGTCCTGGACTGTAGTTATTTTGTGGTGACTCTTCGTGTCCTGGTTATACACCTCACTATTTGACTTATTAGTGATGAGAAAAAAAAAACTTTATTGAAAGGACCTTATAAAATTATAGCAATTTACCAATCAGTTAAAAAGTAGGACTGTCTTGGTTGACACGCCTCTGGCGGTTGGGGACAGTGCCCCTGGATTGGCAGACCGGGGTGGTGGTCCCCCTCTTCAAGAAGGGGGATCGGAGGGTGTGCTCCAATTACAGAGGGATCACACTCCTCAGCCTCCCTGGTAAGGTCTATTCCAGGGTGCTGGAGAGGAGGATCCGGCCGATAGTCGAACCTCGGATTCAGGAGGAACAATGCGGTTTTCGTCCTGGTCGTGGAACACTGGACCAGCTCTATACCCTTCATCGGGTGCTCGAGGTCCACATGTGATTTGTGGACCTGGAGAAAGCGTTTGACCGTGTCGCTCGTGGTGCCCTGTGGGGGGTGCTCCGGGAGTATGGGGTCCGGGGCCCTCTACTAAGGGCTGTCCGTTCCCTGTATGACCGCAGGAGCTTGGTTCGCATTGCCGGCAGTAAGTCAGACCTGTTCCCGGTGCGTGTTGGGCTCCGCCAGGGCTGCCCTTTGTCACCGGTTCTGTTTCTAGGCGCAGCCAGGGTCCGGAGGGTGTCTGGTTTGGTAACCTCAGGATTTCATCTCTGCTGTTTGCAGACAATGTTGTTCTGTTGGCTTCATCAAATCAGGACCTTCAGTTGCACTGGGGCGGTCTAAAGGAGCCAGCTGAGGTGGCTAGGGCATCTGTTTCGGATGCCTCCTGGCCGCCTCCCTCGGGAGGTGCTCCAGGCATGTCCTAATGGGAGGAGGCCTCGTGGAAGGTCCTGGACACGCAGTTGTTCCAACCTCAGAATGGCAGATATAGGCTTATTTCTATTGAAGAGGCTCATATGAGGTGGACATTGTGGCTCACAAAGAGGCTTAAGCTGAGAAAGTGCTGACCTGTTTTACATTTCCTGAATCCTCAGAGTCTAGAGAGTTACCCAGTATCAGACATGTGTGTCTGTGATGTTTCTGGAAGAAACGGCGTTAAACGTAGTAAAACTGTTTTGGCGAAAATGGTGAAAAAAACGTACTCTATGGTTACCATGGTAATTGTCACAGAGTAGTACATTTGGACTCAAATGAAACATGAAAATGTCTTCTTTAAAATGATACATTTGATGATACATTGATACATCTGTGAATCATTTCTAATGGGCTGGAAATGGCTTAAACCAAACTTTGACCAGTGTCAAAAGCGACTTTTTCGACATGGGGGTGCATACACCCACATGGCCCAGCAGAGCAGACCCTCCACTTATTGGTCCTTAGGGTTAAAGTGAACAGAAAAAACACAAATAAAAAGTATGGCCGACCATGTCAGGTTCAATCCAATTTTGAGACTTTGACCCCCGACTATAGGTGACGGGTCAGACAAAGAGCGGTTCAGAAGCCCCTTATGAGAGACCAACAGGCCCGGTTAGAACCATGAGACCGTCCTTCTGTGGTCCCACCACCTGCAGGAGGAGCCATAGGGGCTGGTGCAGCTCCAACAGCTGCCCCCACGACCCGGCAACGGACAAGTGGAAGAAAATGGATGGATGGAGTGTTTAGAGTGGATTTTGCTGAAATGATACTTGAGTATTTCTTCTTGGAAACACAGAGGACTGCCTTGGACTTCTGTTTTGCTCTTGCATCTTGATCTGCGACACCTTGATGCATGTTTCCTTTACCATCTCTGAAGATGGACGGGCCATAGAGTCTCAGAGCTTCATTTGGCTGAGGTTTCCACTTGGGACGTGGGAGTGTGGCAAGGCAAGCTTATTTAGACAGTGTATTTCACAAGCCTGTGTGGTCATCTTCGTGCGTTATTTGCATGAAGATGACCACACTAGGGACAGATTTCAACGACAGAGGACATTAAGTTAGTAAGTGCTTTATTTGTACAATTATACAACGGAATTGTGTAGGTCAGATGCTGGGTTAGTCCTGAGCCGCCGACACTGTGGGCCAACCTGGCCAGCATGTTTTGTTATGCCTAAAAATGTCCAAGATGAAAATCTAAATAATGGATCAAGCCAAGTTTATATTTATGGGTTTATTTTGTGACAAATCAGTTACAAAGACTTTTTCTGAGGGGTTTGGGGATTTTTTTTTTTAAAGGGCCCTCTGAAGACTGTTAAATTGGAAGTCTGCATTGTCTGTACTAATGAGAGAATAATGCATTTGGAGAAAATGCCCTTGAAATGACAATGCCCAAAATAAATCTATGTTATTGAGAAGATGAGGTATTTTATTTGTTTCCAGCTGAAAGTTTATATATAAGCCCAAAACCTAAACAGTGTCTCCAAGTAAATGCGTACCTCAGATTCAAACAGCACAGTGAGTTACTGTGGAGTGAGGAGAGACACAACTGAATGGGCCACACTTGACATGAACCCGGAGCCCCGAGGAAACCTGAGCAGACACGAGGAGAACCTGCCTGTTTCTGAGGGAAGCCCATAAATATGAATTTCATTTAGTCTGATACAAACTGAAATGATCCATCATGTTATGTTATTCCTGCCGATTACCCCCATGTAAAAAGTCATTCCCTGAGAAGTACGTCCCAAGAGGAGCTGCATGGGGGGGGGGCCTCAGAAGCATGTGGAGGGGGCTGGGTTCTCCTGTGTGCTTTTATTTTGAGCTCGGGCAAACACTGTTCTGTACATCATGTCCCGTGACTGTCCAGCGCACCGGAACACCGCCCTCTGTCGGCCAGAGCGGGCAGTACACACGCAAACACTCACCGAGGCTTCCCAGGAGCGTGCACTCAGAGGAAGGAAAGAAACAAACACATCCACAACACAACGGCCTTAGACAGAGCCATCACTGGGCACAAAACAACAGGGATTGGTCACTGGAGCTGTCAATCACTCTCATAAACATTATATAATATTATTGCGAGGGAGGGAGATAGAGAGAGGGGCAGATAGAGAAAGAGGGAGAGAGAGGAGAGTGGGAGGAAGGAGAGAGAGAGAGAGAGAGAGAGAAAGAGAGAGAGAGAGAGAGGGAGAGGAAAGAGAGAGGGAGAGCGTTTTTGGCACAATAACATTGACAGTAATGTGTAACAAGGTTCTCAGTTACATTTACTCGAGTCACTTTTTGAAGTATCACATTTACTGACTCAATGATTTTTATTTTCTTTTCTTCTTTCTGTTGGTGCTTTCTTACTTGCTTCTCTTTGCACTCGTGTGTTAGGTTTTAATGTCGTCTTTGTCTGTTTTGTGATTATTGTCGTGCAGCTGCTCTCCAGCTGGCCTTAAACTCTTGCTCGACTTAATGCTATTGTAACTCGTGTGCATTTGCCCACAGAGGATATTACAGCGAGAACATCATCACAGGGGAGAATGAAGACATGACGGGCACATATGAGACGCACCGGAGGCCACAATAAAAGCTCTGTTTCCTCCTTCATATCTGGGTCATTACAGCCTCATCCATTCAGCCTCTGACTGCCTTTGTAATCATGTTTTAATTGTGTCCCCCTCTGGGATCTCCAGAGTTCCAAATACTATGACAGAGTTTGTGTTAGTGTGACGCGTGGCCACAGGAGTCACAGAGTCGTCATCCTGAGAGTGTCCCAAAGAGGGCGCTCGTGTGCACCTGCATTAAAGCCTTAACCCGCACATTAACTGAGCACATCTTGACCTGACAGCACACAGCCTACAGACCAGTGTAACGCCTCATTTGAAAGCTAAGGCCGTAGCTCGTTCCTCATATATGTTTGGCACGTTTTGGTCAAAACACAACCAAAAATGTGTTTTTCTTCCAAAGGACTGGAAACAGGTGACCTCAGTGGGTTTGGTGCATCGTTTCTCTCCCGCTTAGGCCTCTGTCGCTCAGTTCAAAACAACCCTAACCCTAACAAGAGTGTGTAAACTTGTATAACAGAATATGAAAAGGCACAGGGCGTGTTTGGATTGAATAAAGTGGAAGCGTGATTGGGTTTGAGAAGGAGCTGGTGTGATCGTCCTTCATCAGCGTGAGAGGATCTGATGATTAACAAATGAAAGTCGTAACGGCCCGAGAGAGGCTCCGTAATGACCCGGACTCGTTCACAATCACCAAAACTATCACTCGCTTCAAAAGTGCTTCACTGATTTGCAGTAGTCAGCCCACTTTCAGAGTAAACTCAGACTCCTTCCATGGACGACAGTGAGAGCAATAACAATGCAATCATCCATTTTCATAATAATCTGGAAACACCAGAACGGTTTGGGTTGCCGTTGTTTTTGAGTCCATACTCTTTACATCAGGATTGTACACGGCAATATGATCCCCATCAGGTAGTGTTTCATTCCCAAATGCAATGGTGTGGTTTTTAGACAAATATTCAATAATAAAACATCTCTCTGTCAATTCTTTTGTAATGAAATCTTTAAACTGGAAACACATGTGAGTTATCATGTCGTTCATGAGGAAACTGCACAAGTTTATTATAAAAGGATTCATTTGATTCATTCAATATTTCACTCATTGTGATCGGTGTATATTTTGTGAAATCATTAATTTGAATCTTTGTGTGATGTGGGAATTACTTTGGGGAAAAGAAATGTTTTTTGTTTTATTATTTTGATTTTGATCAAAAACATATCTTTGAATGAATGAACATGGCAAATATTACATTCTGCTGGAGTAAATGGTCAAAGAGTAAACTCAATATATTACAATTCAGAAGCATATGGAAATAGTATAAAGATGTACAGTGGGGAAAAAAGTATTTAGTCAGCCAACAATTGAGCAAGTTCTCCCACTTAAAAAGACGAGAGAGGCCTGTAATGTTCATCATAGATATACCTCAACTATGAGAGACAAAATGAGAAAAAAAAAATCCAGAAAATCACTGTCTGATTTTTTATTAATTCATTTGCAAATGATGGTGGAAAATAAGTATTTGGTCACCTACAAACAAGCAAGATTCTCTCACAGACCTGTAACTTCTACCAACAGTGTGAAAACCTCGTGAAGACTTAGAGAAACCTCTGTCATGGCCAACAACGGGTATAACAAAGTATTGAGATGAACTTTTGTTATTGACCAAATACTTATTTTCTACCATCATTTGCAAATAAATTCATGAAAAAATCAGACTATGATTTTCTGGATTTCTTTTCTCATTTTGTCTCTCATAGTTGAGGTATAAATAAAATGAAAATGACAGGCCTCTCTCATTTTTTTTAAGTGGGAGAAGTTGCACTAATTACTTTTTTCCCCACTGTAGAAAATCTCCCCAATGAAACGTCCATCTTCAGTGTAAAAAAACAGAAATTGATGCATTTTAAAACTTCATTTCAATAATCATCTTTCGCTAACGCTGAGCACAGTTTTAAGGATGTTGTGCAGAATGGAGCTCCGACCGACATGACTGCGTTTAGCGCGACTGGGTCCACGACTCACTGCACAGCTGATGCTACACACGCTCTCCGGCTTCAGTTCTCTCTCGGGAGGAGAAAAACTGATCCCAGGTCAGCACAGGTATGCCGCTGAGCGTGGGAAACACTGTTCAGTGACACAGGTACGAGTTTCTAGTTCTGTCAAATGGAAAAGTGGATGGACATCAGCCCTGAGGAGGAGAGAGTCGTCCTGGTGAACCTTTGGTGATATGGTCTTTGTGTGTTGTGATCAACCACAT
Organism: Proterorhinus semilunaris; assembly: GCA_021464625.1. Lineage (NCBI taxonomy): Eukaryota > Metazoa > Chordata > Actinopteri > Gobiiformes > Gobiidae > Proterorhinus > Proterorhinus semilunaris. The sequence continues at coordinate 41,078,754 of CM038347.1, forward strand.
GTCAGTTATGTGTTCTTAACTGTGTTTATCTGTGTGTCATTGTATTTTGTATTTTTATTAAAGTGTAATAACGTTTGTTCTTTCTGCGTAATTCAAAACCTGTCCTTGTATTCTTTTTTCGAGCTAATTTGACTCATTTAAGATCGTCCTGTTGAGAAAATATGTTTTTATTTTATTTGACTATAACATTTGTTATTTTGTAAATCAAATCCTGTATGTAAGGACGTGCTCACAGCTCACTGCTGCCCCCCGACAGAGAGAGGAGGAACTACACTCAGCTCACAGCAGCTTCGGGACAATTGGATTCAAGTTTTGGTGTGGAATTCATGAAAGTTTTAGTTCATCATATTTGTCGCTGTGCTCTGTGTGAATCCTAAACTCTGTAAGGATGAATTCCAACAGTTTTTCCTGGACAGCACGATTCTAAATCTTTTTTTATGATCATTTCTCGAACTCTCTCCTGATCGGGTGTGTGGGATTTAACTGTTACGGTAGTTTGTGACTTACGAGGGATTGCAACAGCTTTGGTTATCTTAAATAAACCAAGACTGGAGTGGTACGGCATTCCTAAAATAAAGGCCTAAATACCTCGACCTGAGAGCAGGCTCCGGGCCTCTGAGGCACGCAGGTGTGTTTTGAAATCACAGGCGGACAAGCCCATACTGTAGCAAAACAACACCTTTTATTGACTATATCATTTGTTTCAATGAATCCATTTCTGTTTTTCATGTGTTGGTAAAAGTTCAGTTGGTTCACAGTTTGACGATTAACATTTGGTCCACACGTTAAGAAGGGCCAGATATCACCTGTGAAATAGTTGGACTGTTACCAATACTAAGTGTAGACTGTAGCAAAACCTCCCAAACCTGCCCTCAGCCACGGGGCACCATACGCAGGTGTGGGGCCATGACGGCAAGACTTCGACGTCCGCGCAGTAATATCGACAAAGTACTCCAGGTGTTATTACGCCTCACAATATAGTGCCCCTTTTTATCCGCTTAGAAAATCCACAATTTTGTGTAACTATACTTGGATTGTGTAACTTTTCATGTAACTGTATTTAAATAGGGAGAACGCCAAGTCTGGAGCTATATCTGTCACAGGTTCGTGTTCTTTGGAGAATGTTGTATATCGTGGTGTAGCCAATAATTTAAAATAACACCAGTTAAAAGGATAAAAATACAATTTAATATATATGGTTAAAAAAGGGGCAACAATAAAAGGCCTGTATAAAAGTCCAGATAAAACATACGTTAAAAGGAGCACTAAAGTGGGGTTAAAAGGGCTAAAGGAAGGGTGTGCTTTAAGGTGCCTTGCAGTACATGCTTGTGCGGGTCCGTCTCGCGGCGGAGGTCACGGGGCCAACCTCGGGGCACGTCTGCCCGCCGTGCCTGTCCGGGTGGCCGTCGTCCCGCCCTCGACGTCCTGCGAGCGTCCCCGGGCCACAAGCCCGTCCTCCCGCATGGCGCCCACCAACACTCCTCCAGCTTACGACAGCCCCGTCTTCCTCAGGTCTTGGTCCCGTTGCGTCCTGTCCATATTGCACTTCAGCTCTGTCCTGCGTCCGGCTCCTGGTGCGTGCGTCCTGGTGTTGTTGTCCTCCGCTGCCGTCCAGCGGCCCATGGCGGCCTGCGCCCCTCCTCAGCGCTGCCGCCCGCCGCTGCATAGCGGGCCGTGCCTCCCTGTCCTCAGGCACTTGTGCCAAACCGCCTCCGCCTTTATACTCTCTTTTGTAGGTGTGCCCACTTGAGGCAATCAACAAAAGGGGCGGGGCAACGAGCTTTGGGAATTTAAAAACACACCTTAAAAGCATGCAGCTAAAACACACTAAAACCAAGTTAAAACCAGTAACGTGCCCGTGTCATATCTTTGCTGGGAGAGGCTAAATGCTAACAACATTTGCGTGACTGAGCGCACGCACAAAAACCCGACAGGTACACATCAAGTCCTCCATGCTCAGGTAAGAACATATCTCAGTGTGGAAAAACAGTGAAACCCCATCCAAAGACCCGCCGGAAAATGGTGATAAGTACTTTACATTTAAAAAAAGAGAGGGTTTCTTGCTTTTATGGCGATGGTGGTCAACTGTGCATCTAGTCTAGAGAAGAATTCAGAAAAAATGGACATGGTTTTGGATGGGGACATCATTGGGGAGGATTTGTTTAAAACTTGAACAAAGGGTGTACCAAGGAAACTTTACAAAAGACACTGATTGAGAGACTAAGCGGAAGAGGGTTTTTTCCCCCCTCCCAACCCACGTTTTTAGTCCTACCACGCATAGAAACGTTAAATCCAGTAGGTGGCGGAAAATGCAATGGTCGGCTGCCAGCTGGCATTAAAACCTAAAAGAAGAAGAAATGATAGAGCAAAGCAAACATACACGGCTTCCACTATATTATTGAAACAATCATGACGTGAGAGCGATACCACATCAGCACTCAGCATGAGGCGGACAACACCACCGGGCGGAAATACTCGCTGATAGTTGATTAGACATGCAGGGCGCAGGCTCCTGTACGCCGCAGGAAATTGGATTGGAAAAATATTTGAAATACACATTTGAAATGGTGGAGTGGACGAAAACTCCAGGTAAATGTAGTCCACTATGCCTGAAATGAATTAGGTCTGATTTAGTGACATACTATATGCAAACATATTTAATCGTGTGTGCTTGATGTTTGTTCTTCCACATGGATAAAGCACAGACCTGTTCCTTTGGTTGGCAGTGAATTGAAATTGAGGCTGGGGTGTGAGTCATGCATGTAAACATGGCACATTGTACCCATGGGCTGTTTTTCATCAGTCATCTCCACTCGCCCTCTTAAACACACTGGCAATCAGCTCTTCTCGTCCACTTTATCCAGGGCCGGGTCGCAGAGCAGAGATGCCCGGACTTCTCTCTCAACGCACGCTTCCTCCTGGTGAAGGGTCTGTCTGAGACTCTAGTGGAGGGTCCGTTTGAGACTCTGGTGAAGGGTCCCACTGTGGCTCTGGTTAAGGTCTGAGAGTCTAGTGGAGGGTCAGTGTGAGAGTTGAGGGTCTGTCTGAGACTCTAGTGGAGGGTCCGTGTGAGAGTTGAGGGTCTGTCTGAGACTCTAGTGGAGGGTCCGTGTGAGAGTTGAGGGTCCGTCTGAGACTCTAGTGGAGGGTCCGTGTGAGAGTTGAGGGTCTGTCTGAGACTCTAGTGGAGGGTCCGTGTGAGAGTTGAGGGTCCGTCTGAGACTCTAGTGGAGGGTTCGTGTGAGAGTTGAGGGTCTGTCTGAGACTCTAGTGGAGGGTCCGTGTGAGAGTTGAGGGTCTGTCTGAGACTCTAGTGGAGGGTCCGTGTGAGAGTTGAGGGTCTGTCTGAGACTCTAGTGGAGGGTCAGTGTGAGAGTTGAGGGTCCGTCTGAGACTCTAGTGGAGGGTCCGTGTGAGAGTTGAGGGTCTGTCTGAGACTCTAGTGGAGGGTCCGTGTGAGAGTTGAGGGTCTGTCTGAGACTCTAGTGGAGGGTCAGTGTGAGAGTTGAGGGTCCGTCTGAGACTCTAGTGGAGGGTCAGTGTGAGAGTTGAGGGTCTGTCTGAGACTCTAGTGGAGGGTCAGTGTGAGAGTTGAGGGTCTGTCTGAGACTCTAGTGGAGGGTCCGTGTGAGAGTTGAGGGTCCGTCTGAGACTCTAGTGGAGGGTCAGTGTGAGAGTTGAGGGTCTGTCTGAGAGTCTGGTGAAGGATCCCACTGTGGCTCTGGTTAAGGTCTGTTTGAGAGTCTAGTGGAGGGTCAGACTGAGACTCCTTTTCATGTACTGGTTCTTCAGTTCTTCATATCCAGCTTGTGTTGCTTGAACACAGGAGTCTCCAAGTGGTGCATAAAGATGAGATTCTGTGTTCAAATCCCAGCTCGGACATTATCAGTGTTTTTAATTACAGTAACATCAATAGTATAATCAGAGAATGTTCCACATGCAGTGTCATTTTTCATGTTCTGCCATTTTTGTTATTCAGTAATTGTTAAATGTCCATATCTGAATGTGAACTCAAAGGGAACTCCTTTCATGTTCCCTATAGCAGTGGGTTCATGCATCAGTCTACAAAGCTGAAGGTGTTAAAATACTGGTCTGACCTAGTTTATACGTGGACTATTTTCCACTGGTTCATCAGCTCTTCATATTTAGCTTGTGTTACTTGAACGCGTGAGTGTCCAAGTGATGCAGAGAGGAAAGATGTGGGCTCTGGTTTACAAGGTGCTTAGTTCAATTCCCAGCTGGGCCACTTTCTTTGATTTCAACTGCAGAAAAGTCACTGGTAGTAGCCCTGCTGAAGGTCGTTCAGTAAGTCCAAGTACAAATGGTCTAAATAGTACTTAGGGTTATTATTATATGAATATTGTATTGAAATGCCAATCCGCTTTCATCACTGCAATATTCTTCAGAAGTATAAATGGCAAAGCTTTGAAAGTTTATGCGATGTATGCTTTTTCAAACTAAGATTGAAATGTATCAATAATCGAGACATTTCACAGAGGCTCCATCAATAACGGTAGGGGCAAATCAAAATTCAAAGTATGACGTTGCTAGGATTGATAATGTAATTACAACAGGTAAAGTTGGGTCATGTTGTGTGTGTGCGTGTTGTAACATGCTCCCTGTACTATTGTGATTTGATTAAATGTTTTTATTGCAATGATGTCGTGGAAGGAGTACTTTGAGGATCTCCTCAATCCCACCGTCACGTCTTCCGATGAGGAAGCAGAGACTGGGGACTCGGAGGGGGGCTCGCCCATCACCTAGGCTGAAGTCACCGAGGTGGTTAGAAAGCTCCTCGGTGGCTCCAGGGGTGGATGAGATTCGTCCCGAGTACCTTAAGTCTCTGGATGTTGTAGGGCTGTCTTGGCTGACACGTCTCTGCAACATCGCGTGGCGGTTGGGGACAGTGCCTCTGGATTGGCAGACCGGGGTGGTGGTCCCTCTCTTCAAGAAGGGGGATCGGAGAGTGTGCTCCAATTACAGAGGGATCACACTTCTCAGCCTCCCCGGTAAGGTCTATTCCAGGGTGCTGGAGGGGAGGATCCGGCCGATAGTCGAACCTCGGATCCAGGAGGAACAATGCGGTTTTTGTCCCGGTCGTGGAACACAGGACCAGCTCTATACCCTTCATCGGGTGCTCGAGGGTTTGTGGGAGTTCGCCCAACCAGTCCACATGTGCTTTGTGGATCTGGAGAAAGCATTCGACCGTGTCCCTCGTGGTGCCCTGTTGGGGGTGCTCCGGGAGTATGGGGTCCAGGGCCCTCTAAGGGCTGTCCGTTCCCTGTATGACCGCAGCAGGAGCTTGGTTCGCATTGCCGGCAGAAAGTCAGACCTGTTCCCGGTGCGTATTGGTCTCCGCCAGGGCTGCCCTATGTCACCGGTTCTGTTCATTACCTATATGGACAGAATTTCTAGGCGCAGCCAGGGGCCGGAGGGTTTCCGGTTTGGGAACCTCAGAATCTCATCTCTGCTATTTGCAGACGATGTTGTTCTGTTGGCTTCATCAAATCAGGACCTTCAGCTGCACTGGGGCGGTTTGCAGCCGAGTGTGAAGCGGCCGGGATGAGGATCAGCACCTCCAAATCTGAGGCCATGGTTCTCCACCGGAAAAAGGTGGTTTCCCCGCTTCAGGTCAGTGGGAAGTCCTTGCCTCAAGTGGAGGAGTTCAAGTATCTCGGGGTCTTGTTCATGAGTTTCTGCGCCTAGAAATTCTGTCCATATAGGTAATGAACAGAACCGGTGACAAAGTGCAGCCCTGGTGGAGAACAAGACGCACCGGGAACAGGTCTGACTTACTGCCGGCGATGCGAACCAAGCTCCTGCTGCGGTCATACAGGGAACGGACAGCCCTTAGCAGATGGCCCCGGACTCCATACTCCCGGAGCACCCCCCACAGGGCACCACGAGCGACACCGTCAAACGCTTTCTCCAGATCCACAAAGCACATGTGGACTGGTTGGGCGAAGTCCCACAAACCCTCGAGCACCCGATGAAGGGTATCGAGCTGGTCCAGTGATCCCCGACCAGGACGAGCAAGGTGACGTTCCATGTCCTGAACGGCACCTGCCTTTGACTGCCACCCAGTCCTCTCTGCACTCGACCCCTACGGATCCCTCTGCGGGTGGTGGGTCCACAGGAGGTGTCAGTATTGAAATCCGTCTATTGTGCTCAGGCCATGAAGAGCACTCGCTTTCATCTGCTGTTAGAGCCACACTGTTGGTTCCAGTCGCTCCACTGGATTCCTGTTGAGTCCAGACCAAACTCTCTCTTTGGACTTTGTCTGACATCTCTATCCCAAGCATATCCATCCACAAATAGTGACATTTTCGGTAGCACGGATCCAAATAAAGATCAAATTCCTGCTTGAATTAATGAGCTGTGAATCAAAACAATATATAAATGTGATCAACTTTTTATTGAGATCTGTTGTTTTTGTTTGTAATGTATGTTTACACCTAGAACACTATAGATTGTTTTAGGTGTAAACATACATTTTTACAGTATGTTTATAGTTATCACCTACACAAAAAACAACAGAAACATACATACTATGTGTATTTTTTTTTTTTTTTTTTTAGGTTTTCAAGAAGAAAATAAAGAACATACAGCTTTTTTGCATTTACATGGTTACATATTGCCATACTATAAGTATGTACCATTCCAAAAAGCATAAGTAAAAAAGAAGGAGAGAGAGAAAGAAGAGAAAGGAGAGGTCAGGGGGATAGGATTCAGATTCACAGTTTGAATTTTTCCAAAAGGATGCGTGTTTTTTTGGCTTTGGGGCGATTTGAGTTCTGTGTAGATTGATTATAGCACTGAATGTCGTTGCAATAGATTGAAAATTATGTTTTTTTTGTTGCGGAATTTAGTTCCTCCCTCTATATATATATATATATATATATATATATATATATATATATATATATATATATATATATATATATATATATATATATATATATATAATTGTCATTGTAGGCATCAATAAGCAATATTTATCATCAACATTATTACCCTGACCACTGTTAACTTGTTAAGAGATGTTTCATTGTTGCTATTGCCTTATCCCAACGTCGCACATTGTTCATTTCTGTAGGTTGACCTGCTGTGAGGTCTTCCATCTGCACGAGAGACGTTTTGCAGCTGTTAGACCAGCCAACACTTTTCATTGCTCTGGGAATGTACGTTTCAAAGTAGAGCTATCATTAAGAAACAACATGGTACTGGTTTGGATCATACTTGTTGCACTGTGTGGTGTGTCCACACCTAGATCCGCTGCTATCACTTTATCACTTTATACACCCACACATCTGTAAATACAAGCCCGCTGTTGTTCTTATTTATTTTAAAGGATCTGTATCATGCTATTTTAGCCATTCCAAAGTAAAGTATAGGCATTATTATGATATATTGTACCTCTACCACTACGGAGCACTATTTTTTGTGATAAATATAAGTATTTTCTGGAGGTATTTTTCCAACCCGGAAGACAAAACGCTTGGATTCAGTTAACTCCGCCCCCTCTCTCCGCTCATACAACTTTAGCAGTAGTAGAAATATATATAATGGCTAACACACACGCTAACACGCATTTTGATTGACTCACCGCTCTGATGTTTCCATTATGTTGGTTATAAAAGTTGATCCACTTTGATTCTGGCCGAGGTTCATCAAGCATCCATCAGCGACACTATTTTGGCTGATAGTCACTGAATCCCGGAGGGAAATTCCAACTTCTGGCGAGTGGTCTCTTCTTTAGGAAGGTTGAATAAAGTCCTGTCCTCGCAGCCTTTTCTCCGTGACATTATCGTTAGAAAAAAGAACAGGTGTCCAGACTCCAGAGTAGGTTAGAAAGAGCTCCTTCTTCACAGCTTTCGGTGCAACATGACATCTGCTCAGACGCTCAGGGGGTGCGTTCGTTTTCACTGCAGGGGCAGCACGGACGCGTCAGGCACTTCCTTATTTTTTCTTTTTTTTTCTTTTTTCTTACGACAGAAATAATGAAAATCAGGCCGTAAGGCATTAGATTACAGACGTGGAGCACTTCCGTTCCGCTGTGACGACACAACTGAACAAGCCAGTCGTTTACCAGGAGAGGGCGGAGCAGCTGCTCAGAGCAGGATTCAGGAGGATTACTGAGAACTGCGTGAATGAAGCCAAAAACCACTCTGGGGGTGTTTTTGATAAGGAAATAGCATAACAACATGGTTAAAAGCTCCAAAAAGTCGATTTTGCATGATATAGGACCTTTAATACTCTCATGCATGCCCCTATAGCCTTATAGTCTAAAGTTTCATAGCTTATTTGTATCTAGATTCTGTGTTATATGTTTTATGTTGCACATCTGCACCGAGAAAAAATCCTACTTTGTGAACCTGTTCTCAAACAATGGCAATAAAAATGATTCTGATTGTGATCTGAGAGAGTGATACACTCTGATGTATAAATGATCCGACTGCATTCATATCAGATGGCGGTTAGGTGAGGGAAGGGCTCCTGCTTTGCATAGAGCAGGATGTAAAATAAGTTTGATGAATGAAGTTCAAATGAATCGCCGAATCGATTGTTTTCCAGTCTAGTTTTTTTTTTTTTTTTTCATCACATTGTGCTCTGGGTGAAGAAATTAAACATTTTACAGATAAAAAATTTTTTTTATTCATCCATCCATCCATTTTCTTCCGCTTTATCCGGGGCCGGGTCGCGGGGGCAGCAGTCTCAGCAGAGATGCCCAGACTTCCCGATCCACGCACACCTCCTCCAGCTGTTCTGGGGGGACCCCGAGGCAACACCAGGCCAGCTCGGAGACATAGTCCCACCAGCGTGTCCTGGGCCTTCCACGAGGCCTCCTCCCAATAGGACATGCCTGGAGCACCTCCCGAGGGAGGCGACCAGGAGGCATCCGGAACAGATGCCCTAGCCACCTCAGCTGGCTCCTTTCGACGTGGAGGAGTAGCGGCTCGAGTCCGAGCTCCTCCCGGGTAACTGAGCTGCTCACCCGATCTCGGAGGGTGCGCCCAGCCACCCTGCGGAGGAAACTCATTTCATTTTTAATTTATTCATAAAGATCCAAAATCCCACTGAGGAAATCATTATCACTAATATATCACATTATAATCTTAAAATGGCCTCAAACCTGGCCATTATTTAGATTTTGACATACATTTCAAACAAAGTCATGTTTTACTTCCTTTTTTACACATTTTTTAAATAACAGAAAAGGAAACAGACTGAATTTGGAGAAGACCTCTTTGAATCCTAGTTTAGCTCCATGCCACATGAGAACACGACTCGTTCCGGGATGTCAGGCTGAGGCGGCGTGAGCATGAGCTGTGTGACTGTGATATTTTTAGGTGTGTTGGTCCCGGGCCGAGAGGCGCTGCCCGCAGATGTTTTCTCCTGCTCGGCCGCTGTTGTCCAAAGCCCACACGCCTTTGACGACTTTCAGGGCCACTCTCCTCTCTCTTCTGACTCACAAGCGCTCCCAAGCACAACTCTGTGTAGCTCTGCGCGTTTCCACGGCAACCTGAAGGCCGAGGACGACCACTGGCTTCATCAGCAGATCTATTATCATCTCCGTGAAACAGATCTGCAAAATCAAGGTTGATGGCAGTGTTCCACAGGCTTCACTGTGCTCTGACTTTCCAGCGTTTCATAGCCACACATTTATGCTATTACTGCTTTTGTAAAGAGCCGATGTGCAGGAAGTGAGAGGCAGTCTACGCAAAACACTTCTGGACTGAAGTTACACAAAACAACTAGAACGATATCTGAATCGAGATTTACTTCAAATAAGAGGGTGCTTTATTTTAATGCCTCATTTGAAAGCCAAGGCCTACAAAACTGATGTAAACACATCTTTTTCCTTGCGTCATTTTTCCCGCGCTCTTTTTCATCTCGTTTTCTTTGCTGCACTTTCATTGCTTTTTCCCCCTCACTTTTCTGTCACTTATTTGTTGCTCTTTTGTGGCTTTATTTTGTCACTTTTTATTGCGTTACCATCCTCGTTTTCTTCTCGTTTTGTCGCTATTTTGACGCTTGGTTCAAGAAGCTTTTAGATTTGGGTAAAGCCACACTTGTGCGACAGTCTCTCCACTCTAGTCGCACCTACAGACTTCAAATTTCCCAGTCTTCCACTTAATATTCCCTCACATAGATTTTTTATCTCTAATTTCTAACCTGATTTATTGAGTTGATTATTTTAAAATAAATTAAACAAGATATTGAAAATCCCTCTGAAAAAGTCTTTGTAACAAATATGTCAACGTAATAAAACCATTTAAACCAGGCTCCATCACTTATTTACATTTTGTCACAGAAAACAGGAAAATTGGGGCATTTTTAGGCAGCTTTTTTTCATCTGAAAACATTAAATGACATAAAACTTGCAGTACATTTTTTTTTCTCATATTTATTTCAATAATCTACACAGAAGTTTCAAGTCAATATTTCCATTAAAATGTTTCTCTATCCCCCTGCAGTGACTCGCTGCAGTGCAAGAGCAGATGAAGAATGTGGATTTTTCCTTTATTTTACTGCGCTGACTCCAATATACTCATAAAGGTGTGTAAAGAAATATTTAGTAACGAGTTACCCACCGACGTTTACATACCGTCAATTCCAGACTATTGAACGCACCGTCAACATTTATAACCATTTTTATTAATTTGTTTACATACATATGCTGCACTGGTCTAAGCTGCAGCTGTTCCAAGTGCATTAGAAGCGCCATCAGTGCTGGAAATACTGGACCGGTCTGTTTTACCACGAGAATGGCCTGCAGGTACATTAACTTTATACACTCCCATAAGAACTTCCATTATATTATTCTTTAACACCCCACATGGAAAGAACCTATATGAGGATATATGCGCATATATAAATCCTATATGCAGGATATATGCACATATATTATCATATATATGCTGCATATATGTGTATATATGCTGCATATAGGCAACATTGAGGTGCATATATGCTGCATATAGGCAACATTGAGGTGCATATATGCTGCATATATACAGCATATATGCACACATGATTATATATATGCTGCGTATATGCCACATATAGGCAACATTGAGGTGCATATAGGTCTCCTGTATTGCTTCTTTATATCCACATATAAGCCCTATATATACGTCTCCTACATAGCTCATGGCAGGATCTGGTCACTTTGTAGCTCATATTTCACTTTGGCAACTGTCATACATAATGCTTATAGCTCATATTTTGTTTTATCAAGGCAATAACTAAGAACTAAAACAAAAATTATGCAAGAACTTTTTTCCAATTTCAAGTCATTTCCAGATTCACTTTACAGCTCATACATATCCACACATTCACCGTTACATCCACCAAATGCAATGCAAAATGCAATGTTTTCAGTATCGTCTTAATGCAGTTTCTAGATTAATATGGCTGAAAGGTCATTACAGTCTAAATGTAGAAAAAAACAAAACAAAAAGTACACAGAACATACATTCAAGTCATCATCATCATTTATCGTCATCATTCCACATCTATCTGAGTATTTCACTGTGGTTAATGAATTTGAAGACAATGTCAACATTTCTGTTCACAGTTTTAATGAACAGACACTTTTCCTTTATCTGAGATGCATGTATAGCAACTAAAGGCCCCAGACTTTTCCCTACAGGGATGAAATAACAAGGATTCTTAAATTGACCACAGATGTCCTGTTTCACTTTTTGGTAGTACTTCCCCACTGCATAACATGTCTCCCCCGGCCCCAGATCACAGACAATGAATGTCTTCACAGAGAAAATACTTTCCTCTCGATCAGAAAGACTGACAGTGTACGAGTTTCTCCGAAAAGTACGCAAGTAGTTTTGTGAATGAATTATTTCATCATTAACCACTACTCTGGAAAAATACTCCACAGTGACTCTATTTCCTAGGTTGCTGATGCTGTTTAAGGCCAGAAAATCATCATTTCTGATCATGCACATTTTAGGCCTACCCAGAGATGTAACACCATGAGAGCGACTTACTAAAACAACTGCAGATAAGGTTGTACTTTACCTGTGTTTTAAGCAAACGAAATAACGCGAGAGTGGCTTAATATTTTCTACCATGAATTATCTCTGCTTTGGATGTACATGATTGACCGTGTGACTGTTATCAATGCAGTCCCCATGACGGACATGTGCACATGAAAGAACGATGCCGCTTAAAAAAGTGTGTGGGGGTGATGTTTCCAATCAGAATTTCTTTCAGATTTAGCAGAATCCAAAAAGAATCTTCCAATTGACGTGTTTACATGAAACATTTTTTTATTATGATCAGCCCTTTATCCAAAATATGTGTCCAATCACAGCTGTAAGCACTTTGGGTTCCTGATGAAGCACTATGTTGTTGTTGTTGTTGTTGTTATTATTATTTTCATTATTATTATAATAATACTGTCTTATTATTTTTGTCTTCTAGATACTGTAAACCCGAATGCTATTTGAGGTCATAATTTAAGATGTGAAAAAACTCAAAACTAGCCAAAATCTTCATTCATCTCAAAATGTTTAAGTCCAAAGGGGTGTTTTTTAAGTTTAGTAAGGTTTTATTGCCCTTCAGATTAAAATTGTCAAGTTTAGAAAATTCAAATTATAAGTTTTGAGGCGGGTCTTTTGCGTCATGACATCATGACGCCTGCGTGCCTTGGCTGGAGTGACGTGTTTGGTTCTGCACAGCCGCAGTGCGCTGCTGTGGGAGTGTCCGTCATTTAACGAAGAGGAGCTTCTACGGCCTGAATAAGGTAATATACTTTATTAATATCCAGTGAAATGATATGTATGATTTCAGTGTGCAGGTAGTTAGAACCAGGAGAATTGTTTATGCTTCAGATTGTACTGTTTAATCGATAATGCGTAGCGTGAGATCTTTCCCGCTTCTTTTTAAAACTGCAACAGCGACGTCGCACTTCCGCCCGAGTCCGGAGCCAAGTCCGAGTCATGTTGTCTTTAAAACTCTTACAACTAACCGTGAGGACCTAATTAAATATGCTCGAAGGCTGTTAGCGACCGTGAAGTGCAAGTAACGTTAATATCGCAGTTTTCAGCGCAGCCTCCGCACCGTCCGTCTGTGCATCAGCATCAGCATCAGCAGCAGCAGCGGGGCGGACAGAGGACAGAGAGCTTTGAGAACTCCGTAACAAGTGTGTTCTTAACTTTAAGAGCAAGTTATATTTCTTTGGGCTAATAGAAGAAATTACAATCGTTGTAATTTAAGTAAAAGGGCTAAGCCAAAATAAACTTAGCTTATGGGCCTAAAAAGATTGAGTACAAATGAGCTACAATGGTCCCTGTTTAAGAGAATGTTGAATAAATTGATTAGGTCATTGTCCAAAGTAGTAAAAAAAAATAATGTTTTTATTTATTGGCCAAATTGCCCAACCCTAATTTGTTTTTTGTAATGCAGGTTAACAAGTACCAGACAAGAAAGGAAATTGTAGCACAAAATAAAGGTGAGACCATACACTTACTGATTATATGATCCTATTTTACACAATTGGTTTATTGCGTTTTTGTTGTGTGTGTTTTTTTTTTTATCCTGGATTTTGTGCCAACCAGACAACACACTTTTCCAATTCTTTGCAAAAATGTCTTGTACAGCTCTCTGGATCAGAGAAACACTTAAACCACAGAAAATGCCGATCCGCCCCACTACAAAAAAACTAAACATAACAAATATTGCACTCTTTCAGATCAACAGGCAGATCACTTAACTATTTTAATTACAGGTAACAGAAATGATAACGTTTGTTCTGAATGAGATGTGATCTGAGACTCTTCTTCATTTACAAATATGCATCTCTGATTGGAACGATATGGAATGTGATGAATGATTGGCTGTGAGAAAAGTCCCCGACGTTCCTGTCTTTGGGCAGAAAGTAGACGTAGCTGTTTAGTTGCATTTGCAACATTTTGTGAGACATTTATGTTGGACATTTTTTAATGTCCAGCATAATTAATTAAACACAAAGTTAAATTAAACAGAAAGTACAGTTTCTTTAGGTGTTTGATTTGTCACTGTCACACCTGGGAATTGGGGCAATTCTTTACTTTGTCCTTTTCACCTAGATGATCCCAGCTCCCACAGGTGCATGCTGCTGTTGTGCCCTTGAGCAAGACACATTCCCCACCTTGTCTCCAGTGTCATCTGCACACGCTGGAGTATGAATCAGAGTAAATGAGCCTCATGTAGGTTGAACAGCGCAATCAAGACCATTTACCGTGGTTTATGATAAATCTTCTAATTCTGTCATGGACACCTAGAGTAATAACAAATGTTTCTTTTTATCTAGAGAATCAACTCTACAAATTCCGTTTTACTAATTCTTGGAATTCTTGGATATGCACAACGAAGAAGGTAAAGTGAGTAACTATTGCCATAGTTGTGTTAAGGTGAAGTGTCCTGACTTCAGTATCCTGTTTGTCCATTTTACAAATACAGGAGGAGGTGCTGTGACCTAGAGGCCTGTGTGAGGATGAAGACGAGGCTTTCCAGTGTCCACCAGTATGTCCTACAGTATGTGAGGATGAAGACGAGGCTTTCCAGTGTCCACCAGTATGTCAGACAGTATGTGAGGATGAAGACGAGGCTTTCCAGTGTCCACCAGTATGTCAGACAGTATGTGAGGATGAAGACGAGGCTTTCCAGTGTCCACCAGTATGTCCTACAGTATGTGAGGATGAAGACGAGGCTTTCCAGTGTCCACCAGTATGTCCTACAGTATGTGAGGATGAAGACGAGGCTTTCCAGTGTCCACCAGTATGTCAGACAGTATGTGAGGATGAAGACAAGGCTTTCCAGTGTCCACCAGTATGTCAGACAGTATGTGAGGATGAAGACGAGGCTTTCCAGTGTCCACCAGTATGTCAGACAGTATGTGAGGATGAAGACGAGGCTTTCCAGTGTCCACCAGTATGTCCTACAGTATGTGAGGATGAAGACGAGGCTTTCCAGTGTCCACCAGTATGTCCTACAGTATGTGAGGATGAAGACGAGGCTTTCCAGTGTCCACCAGTATGTCAGACGGTATGTGAGGATGAAGACGAGGCTTTCCAGTGTCCACCAGTATGTCAGACAGTATGTGAGGATGAAGACATGAGGCTTTCCAGTGTCCACCAGTATGTCCTACAGTATGTGAGGATGAAGACGAGGCTTTCCAGTGTCCACCAGTATGTCCTACAGTATGTGAGGATGAAGACGAGGCTTTCCAGTGTCCACCAGTATGTCGGACAGTGTGTGAGGATGAAGACGAGGCTTTCCAGTGTCCACCAGTATGTCCTACAGTATGTGAGGATGAAGACGAGGCTTTCCAGTGTCCACCAGTATGTCGGACAGTGTGTGGAAATGGAGAATGCAGAGAAAAGAAGCACGCACTGTGAAAAGGACTTGGCTAATCAGCCAGAATGTAAGTAGATTTGAGTCAGGTTTCACTCTGTACCTCTCATCTCTTACTGAAGTATTTACAAATGTTTATGTTCTTAAATGTTTTTGTTTCAGTAGACCTGAGGCCGATGGGATCTCGTGCTCTAACATTAGAAGCTCCGCGCGAATTAGGATGAGAAGCACTCCCTGACAGACTCTCAGCTCTTCGCTTTAAAAGTGAGTAAATGTAATGCACTGGCGAAAGTAAATTTGTCATCTTTACTGAAGCATTTACAGGTGAAACTCAGGGAAATTAGAATATCGTTCAAAGCTAATTTATTTATGTAATTCAACTTAAACTGTGAAACTAATATATGATATAGACTCATGTCTGTGTTTGTTATAATTTTGATGATTATGGCTTACAGTCCATTTTCAAAATATTCTAATTTTCTGATATTTTTAAATAAGGGTTTTTATATACTGAGTAATAATAATCAAAATTATAACAAACAAAGGCTATACATAACTCACTTTGCATGATGAGTCTATATCATATATTGGTTTCAGTTTAAGTTGAATTGCAGAAATAAATGCACATTGAACAATATCCTGATTCACTTGTAAAATTGTAATTGTTTAGGGTTAAGTTGTGGTTGCATTTCCATGCAAATTTGTTTCAGATAATTTTTGAGTGTGCAACTAGACAAGCTTAATTAAATGTAGGAAGCACAAACTGTCGCCTAAAGTAGTGGTTCCCAACCTGGAGTGGGGGTGCCTGGGATTGCAAGGGGGGGCTCAGGGTCAGATCATAAATTATATTATTTGAGCAAATGATGGTAAAAAAAAACGTACTTACTTATTAGCAACTATTTGGATGTTTTCATAACATTTGTGGACAAAATGCTACCATTAAAAAACGTCGCTGTTACTCTGTTAATGTAAAAGTCTAGAGCTTTGTGTTCATTGTTCATCTGTTTGCTCAGATCATTTTACAGAATGGCTTAGAAAGTGTTGGAGCAATATTGGACTATACGTGGTAAAGTTAATAATTTCTGACGATTTGATGTTTGTTCTATTATTATTCTTACAGACTTGTACAAGCCAAGTGGTATATCACAGAATGTGAAGAGGAGAACGAGTGCGCTCTAGAAGACAAACAGTAAGTTTAAACACAGTCACATGACATTGAACTTGGTTTAATTTCTTGCTTTGTATTAACAGACTTTCTCCATATTTTTCAGATGTTGGTGCCAGTTGAGCCAGGAAGCAAAGTCCAGGGAATCTGCTTGAATCAATAAGGACTGACAAATATTGTGCATCTGTACTACATTCTGAATTATGTTGTGAATAACTCAGCCTACATGTTACAACATAAGGTATGTAAACTATTATTTTATGAAATAAAAAAAAACTGTAATCTGCCATTTTGTAATTGTTTTTT
This sequence comes from Proterorhinus semilunaris, assembly GCA_021464625.1. Classification (NCBI taxonomy): domain Eukaryota; kingdom Metazoa; phylum Chordata; class Actinopteri; order Gobiiformes; family Gobiidae; genus Proterorhinus; species Proterorhinus semilunaris. The sequence continues at coordinate 41,095,585 of CM038347.1, forward strand.
TGGGTTTTCTTGTAAATATTTGTTAAAAGAAGCCGATTGGACTTACAAGTTTTGATGTAATCTGTTTCAACAAAACTTTACTATTTGATTGTTCTTAAATAAATAATGTACATTTCTACATTTTGGACTTTTATTTATGTTGCCTAGTAGCTAAGGATTTTATGAATTTGACTACTGTATAGGTGAACATATAGGTGCATATAGATTAACATATAGGTATAAGTGACATATATAAAATTGGCCGTTTTCCTATATGTCATAAACATATATGTAATATATGTACATATATGTACACATATAGTTAAACATATATGTGAGCGTATATGTATACATATATGCACATATATGCTCACATATATGTATACATATATGCACATATATGTGAGCGTATATGTATACATATATGCACATATATGTGAGCATATATGTGTACATATATGTGCATATATGTATACATATATGTGAGCATATATGTGTATATATATGTATACATATATGTTTAACTATATGTGTACATATATGTACATATATTACATATATGTTTATGACATATAGGAAAACGGCCAATTTTATATATGTCACATATATTCAAAACATATATCAAAACCTATATTAAAACATATATGTTTATATAGGTTCTTTCCATGTGGGACTGGGTGTTCAGTGAAGCCAAAGCGACTCCTCCTCTGGAGTGTGGTTGTGTTTAGAGCCGCCCTCCTCAGGATGTTAGAGCACACACACACACACACGCACACACACACACACATGCACACACACACACACACACACACACATACACATGCCCATGATCACTCTGGATGCACTGCAGAAATGTACAGCTGAGGTGGGAGACTCTGTCCATAGGACAACAATCAGTCGTATACTGCACAACTCTGGCCTTTATGGAAGAGTGGCAAGAAGAAAGCCATTTCTTAAAGATATCCATAAAAAGTGTTGTTTAAAGTTTGCCACAAGCCACCTGGGAGACACACCAAACATGTGGAAGAAGGTGCTCTGGTCAGATGAAACCAAAATCAAACTTTTTGGCAACAATGCAAAACGTTATGTTTGGCGTAAAAGCAACATAGCTCATCACCCTGAACACACCATCCCCACTGTCAAACATGGTGGTGGCAGCATCATGGTTTGGGCTTTTCTTCAGCAGGGACAGGGAAGATGGTTCAAATTGATGGGAAGATGGATGGAGCCAAATACAGGACCATTCTGGAAGAAAACCTGATGGAGTCTGCAAAAGACCTGAGACTGGGACGGAGATTTGTCTTCCAACAAGACAATGATCCAAAACATAAAGCAACATCTACAATAGAGTGGTTCACAAATAAACATATCCAGGTGTTAGAATGGCCAAGTCAAAGTCCAGACCTGAATCCAATCGAGAATCTGTGGAAAGAACTGAAAACTGCTGTTCACAAACGCTGTCCATCCAACTTCACTGAGCTCCAGCTGTTTTGCAAGGAGGAATGGGAAATATTTCAGTCTCTCAATGTGCAAAACTGATAGAGACAAACCCCAAGGACTTACAGCAGTAATCGCAGCAAAAGGTGGCGCTACAAAGTATTCACTTAAGGGGCTGAATCATTTTGCACGCCCAATTTTTCAGTTGTTTATTTGTTAAAAATGTTTGAAATATCCAATAAATTTCGTTACTTTCGAATACTTTCGCAAGGCACTGTATATATATATACACAGTGCCTTGCGAAAGTATTCGGCCCCTTGAACTTTTCGACCTTTTGCCACATTTCAGGCTTCAAACATAAAGATATAAAACTGTAATTTTTTGTGAAGAACCAACAACAAGTGGGACACAATCATGAAGTGAAACGAAATTTATTGGATCTAGTTAAACTTCTCCACAACAGTATCTCGGACCTGCCTGGTGTGTTCCTTGTTCTTCATGATGCTCTCTGCGCTTTAAACTGACCTCTGAGACTATCACAGAGCAGGTGCATTTATACGGAGACTTGTTTACACACAGGTGGATTCTATTTATCATCATTAGTCATTTAGGTCAACATTGGATCATTCAGAGATCCTCACTGAACTTCTGGAGAGAGTTTGCTGCACTGAAAGTAAAGGGGCTGAATCATTTTGCACGCCCAATTTTTCAGTTGTTTATTTGTTAAAAAAGTTTGAAATATCCAATAAATTTCGTTTCACTTCATGATTGTGTCCCACTTGTTGTTGGTTCTTCACAAAAAATTACAGTTTTATATCTTTATGTTTGAAGCCTGAAATGTGGCAAAAGGTCGAAAAGTTCAAGGGGGCCGAATACTTTCGCAAGGCACTGTATATATATATATATATATATATATAAAAGTCAACACCACCTCCTGAAGACCAAGTGCTGAAGCTATCTCCAGAGAGTGTGAGAAGATCTCTGAGCAGGATCAACATACACAAAGCACCGGGTCCAGACAACATACCAGGTCGTGTACTGAAAGGTTGCGCTGATGAACTCACTGAAGTCTTCACAGACATTTTTAACACATCTCTGCAGCAGGCTGTGGTCCCAACGTGCCTCAAAGCGACCACCATCATTCCGGTGCCAAAGAAGTCACCGCCCTCCTGCTTTAATGACTCCGCCCAGTAGCACTCACTCCAATTCTTATGCAGTGCTTCGAGCGGCTCGTCATGGAACATATCAAGTCTGTTCTCCCTCCCACCCTGGACCCATACCAGTTTGCTTACCGGTCCAATCGCTCAACTGAAGATGCCATCTCCACTGCGCTTCATTCAGCCCTCACTCACCTTGAAACAAAGGACTCGTAAGTTAGAATGCTGTTTTTAGACTTTAGCTCAGCATTCAACACTATAATCCACAGCAGCTAATACACAAACTGCTCCACCTGGGGATCAACACATCACTGTGCAACTGGCTGCTGGACTTTCTGACGGGGAGACCACAGGCTGTACGTGTCGGCGGAAAGTCCTCCAGAACCATCACACTGAACACGGGAGCTCCCCAAGGCTGTGTGCTGAGCCCCCTCCTGTTCACTCTGCTGACCCATGACTGCGCTCCAAAGTACGACTCAAACCTCTTCATCAAGTTTGCAGACGACACAACAGTGGTGGGTCTCATCAACAACAGAGACGAGTCAAACTACAGGAGTGAGGTGAGCAGTCTGGCCATGTGGTGCACACAGAACAATCTCTCTCTAAATGTGGAGAAGACAAAAGAGATTATTGTGGACTTTCGTAGAGCACGGGTCCAGCATGCTCCTCTAACAATCAATGGTGCTGCAGTGGAGAGGGTGACCAGCACTAAGTTCATGGGTGTGCACATCACAGAGAACCTTTCCTGGACCATGCACACTACATCTCTGGTCAAGAAAAGTAATCAGCGTCTCTACTTTCTCCGCAAGTTAAGAAGAGCTAGAGTCCCAGCCTCCATTATGTGCAACTTCTACAGAGGGACTATAGAGAGCATCCTGACCAGCTCCGTCACTGTGTGGTTCTTCTACAGAGGGACTATAGAGAGCATCCTGACCAGCTCCATCACTGTGTGGTTCTTCTTCAGAGGGACTATAGAGAGCATCCTGACAGCTCCATCACTGTGTGGTTCTTCTACAGAGGGACTATAGAGAGCATCCTGACCAGCTCCACTATCTAAATCTAAATACAATACCTAGACTTCAGATACGTTGGTACTTCTTTGAACAAACGTTCTTTCAGAATGCGCCGTTGAACCTTTCACTGTCCACTCTTTCTACCGTTCACTTTCCAGTGTGTTGCCTTCATGCAGCAGAACCAGAAATGATTACAAATGTCTTAGTTCACTGTAGTTGTTGTGAAACATCCCTTTTGCTGGCCAGCCTACACAGAAAAGAGACACAAATCAAATACATGTACAGTATAATGCATTTTACTTACTGCATGTAACTTTATGCCAAGTTCTTATTCCCATGCCACATATCGTGTGCGCCACACCACTGTCTTTGTATATCCCATTTCCTGTGTGAGGATTATGAATTAAAATAAAACATATAATATCTTTAGATGTGTCCAGTTATAAGTTTCATATCATAAATACAATGACACTTACTGAAAAGAGCAGACATCTGTGAGTGGCATCAGTACACACTTGTGTAATGTTGACCTCTCGCTGTGTCCTGCTCACTGATGTGCTGAAGGTCATTCAGTTTTCCTTCTCAGAGAGGCCCCTGTCCTGTCAACACAGTGTGTAAAAATTAGTATTATGTACACAGTGTGACATGTTCGGTTGCTTGTGTATGTATGCATGTATCCATGTGGCACAGGACTTGATTGGTTTAAACTTGTTTTGGAAACACAAGCACAAATCCTCACAGTGTGGTCAGGAATACCAAGTGATGGTAAACAAAACCAAAAACAGCAACATTATTTTCATTTAATTGTCAATGACCAGTGTAACAACTACACAGATAACAAACATGTTTTACTTACTCCCCAGTTCTTGAGGTAGAGGCTTTCTTTGCTCCAAGATGTTCACTCCCTCTTCAAAATGGTTTCTCTACAAATACAAGAGAATGGCCGTTTATGAATAATTTCCTAAACTGCCACTCAACCAGTTGATGGTGGTTTTGTGGTGTTTGTCTATTTTTCCAAGGCTTACCTTTTTTAGAAAGTAATTCACGCCATTTCATTAGACTATTCTCTTCAATCCACTACAGTTCACACGTCTATACTTTGTTTCTGTGCTGATTTTGGGGGTATAGGGCTTTGAATTTTTTATTTATTTATTGGTTTATTTGGTTGGGACAGTGCATGTTAATGAATATACATGGGTCTCATGCATGTAAACAAGCCACACCGGATTGTAGCCTTGGGCTAATTTGCATCCGTCGTCCTCCATGCACACTCTCAAACACACTCTCATTCATCCTGGCCTATTGTACATGTTTTTACAACAACATAGTGTCCACATAAAGAAATTTAAGGCGGAAAAAAAAAGAAACATCCAAATGATCCTTCACATTTCCCTTTATTTTATCTCAACAGCGGTTTCATAAAGTTACAGTATGCAAATTAGCCATGTGGCTTAAGTTTCTACTAAATGAAAGCAAAGCACAAAAGGACAAACTGCCTTCATTTAGGCCATTTACTGAAGAGGCTCTTTAAAACCATGTGACTGTGCTGTGGTGACTCTTAACATGTATTTTGTCACTTTTATAAAGTTTGGCTTGTGCAGAATCGTTTTTTTAATTATTATTTGTATTATTAAATGTGAACCTGTCAATCAACAGTGGTTGCACATGAATCAGTGGAGGGTGGGGGAGTGGGGGGCGGACATGAGGCTTATGGGATGACACATAGCTCCTAATCGCCAGTGAGTTAGCATCAGCGATCCCTATGCTAAAGTGGCTATGATAGTTAGCAAACAGGCCACTTTCCCTAACTCCTTTCTAACCGACAGCCCAATTCGGACACTTCTTATCATGGCGGACGCTGACGCACATCCTGTTTGGCCTAAGACCTCTTACCAATTTACTGGTTTCGGATGGCAAGTGTCCTGCCTTGGTCCAAAAGGAGCTGCTAATGGAACAAACTTCAGAGCTAAAGGAAGTGACATCACAAAATAAAAAAAGGAAGTTATGTTTCATCGACAGGAGGGGGGAGGGTCTGCTGAGGAGGGGGATTCTGAAGGGCTAGGGGGTGACTAAAATAAATAATTATTTTAAATAATTCTAAATAATTAGAGATGAAACCGATCTGAAAATACAAAATAAAAACTTTAGAAATAAACATTTGAAAGTGCTTTATATCAGTTACTATAAATTGAATTAAAATGAAACAAATCATGTCCTTTGTTGCTCCATGAAACAGTGACATTTGCTTTAATGTTTTAATCAAATTATATACATTTCAAGTCAACACAACACATTTTTTTTCTATTATTGACTAAAGAACTAAAAACCTAAAATTCATTATTTGACCAAATCTTGACAAAAACATTGCCTTTTTTGTAAAAAAAAAAGACTACCAGTACAAGTAACCTGAACACTGCCTGCCATGCCATTAAACTAGTCAAAGTATGTCTTTTTTTGTTTGTTAAAAAGTTGAATTTAACTGTTTTAACAAGTCACACAAGCCAGCACCAACTTTATTTCTTTTTTGTTTTCTTAAGAGCCATGGTGCATTATGGGTAATTGTGGCTTGAGCAAAGGGAGGACACATGCCTCCAGACGACTTGAGCATTGGAACAGCACTTGGGGGGGCGAGTAATGATGTGGCTACTTGACCACGCCCACTTCAGACCAAGGCAAGGGCTGATTCCGAAACCCTTAAATGAGTCAGGGGTCACCGACCTTTTTTCAGCCGAGGGCCACTTCAAGAGCATTAAGTTGTTCGAAAGCTACCAGTTAAAAACAAATCCTAAAGACTTAAATGTACACTGTTTACTTATAGGATATTGGCCCCATATTATATAAAAAATAGCTTTATTTTAAACTCGTACTGAGTCACAAGAACAGAAATAACAGTATTTTTAAGAATCAGATTGAAGAAAATTAAGTGTTTTACACCTAAGAAAAAGTCTCAAGGGCTATTTGGCATGCCCCAAAGGGCACCACGTTGGTGACCCCTGTTCTAAGTACTAGCAACTAACCTTTTATTTGAATTTTATATATATATATATATATATATATATATATATATATATATATATATATATTTTTACTAGCAACTAACCTTTCATGGGGTCAACAGTGCAAACAAAAGGACTGTTAGATCTCTATGCAGTTAGAGAACTAGAGCTTCAGCAGCATTTGCACAATTCGACCGTCCTTACCCAGGGGAAGTGACATCACCAACAGCTGTTCTTCTTCTTCTTTAAGGATATTGGCAGGCAAACAAAAGTGCATGCCGCCACCTACTGTATTGCATATGCAACAACATAGTGTCAAAGAAAAAAATAATAAATCCAAATGAGCCATCACATTTTCCTTTAGCCTTATTTTATCTCAACAGCTGTTTCATTAAGCTACAGTATGCACATTAGCCATGTGGCTTAAGTTTCTACTGAATGAAAGCAAAAGCACAAACTGCCTTCATTTAAGCCATTTACTGAGGAGGCTTTAAAACCTGACACGTGACTGTGCTGTGATGACTCTAACATGTATTTCAACATTTTATAAAGTTTGGCCTGTGCAGAATCTCTCTCTCTCTCTCTCTCTCTCTCTCTCTCTCTCTCTCTCTCTATATATATATATATATATATATATATATATATATATATATATGTGTTTATTAATTGTGCACCTGTCAATCAACAATGTGTAGCAAGACGGGCGGTTTAGCATCTGCAAAATATTATTACAGCCAACAACTAATATTGACAACGCCACCGGAGAGAAGGCGCCGGACCTTAAGGCACGCAGGTTCGTTTATGATTGACACAGGCAGAGTCCATAGTTAGCAAGCAGTTAGCAGTTTTATTTACTATATATTTCGTTCAATAAATTATGTTCAGTTTTTCTTTCGTTATTAAACGGGTTCATTTGGTTCACAATTTATCATTTTCACAGTTCACATCAGTTCCAGCTGAGTAATTAAAACCAAAAACAGTCCGTGAGTGAACCAAAAGAAAAAGGTTAAAAGACAAGGCAACAACATTAGGACAGCGCCGTCATCGCACCAGCGCGGGCCAGATCACCTGTAAATAATGAAACGGTTAACACCTAGCCTCACTGTTGGGACGTAAACTGAAGCTCTGCCCAAACGTACCATCGAACGCAGGGCATAACCATTGAAGTATATTGAATGGAAGAGGCACGATGTCTCAGCTCCTATCTCTTTCAATAGTTGTGCTCAGTAACGCATGACTCCTGTTTCGTCCGCCATTAAGGCCCATGGTACCGTATGACGCGTCATCGGTATCTAGGCTCAAGAGCGTGAGCGCGCACAGCTGTCGACGAAGCCTCAGAGCGGAGCGGGCGCCATTAAGCCGTATCAAATCTCTTAATATCCTCGTTCTTTAAATACAAAATGAATGTTTAAGGCCATTTCAGGCGAATAAGCTACTATGTTAAGATGACCTGGGGGGTCAGTTTGTCAGTGCGGGGCCAAATAAGCTAAGTTTCTCCGCTCTTGTACAACCGGAGCTTACAGCGGCCCTTGGAACGTACGTAGCCGCGCTAATGTACTCTCGCTCGGCCACTTTTCCGAGAAGTTCCGTAAGTGCTGGCAGCCTGGTTATTGTGATAAAAATGATAGAAATCGAGTTTTTACTTCACTTTGTTTGCTAATATAAACTCACTACTAGAATTGTTTGGCTGAATACAAAGAAGGAGCACTACAAAAGTGTTCTATAAGTTAATGTAAGTAGCCATGTTCAAAAGTTAAGAAGTGAAACATTGAGTTACAAGTGCGTTTGTCAACATGAACAATGATTCTGTTGTCAGCCATGTATATTGTGCTGTTTCTGTTTCTGATCAAACTTTACTAAAGGTTATGATTCACGAACTGTCCATCATAAAGAGGTCACCTTACCTTACGCTTAAAACCGATTTATTTTGTCCTTTTCATTACGTTGCTTTCCGTCAAACATTTAAGCTATTTTCAAAAGCGTGCAGCCTAATCAGGAAACTATCACGTCTTCATTAGTTTATTGTTGTTGTTGTTCATGTTAGCTATAAGCCTAATTTTTAAAACACACGCCCGCCATGTGTAGGTTCGCAATACATTTTAGTACTGAGTAAAAAACATTTACTTGAGGTGCTTCTTAGCGTTTATCTTAGTACAGTCCCGTAGATTCCCGTTTATTATTTGTTTGAGGCAATGGTTTGGCTCTCAGACCGCAGGGATCACACGGAGAAAACCTGTGCTCGTTCATGAGTCACGAGCACGTCCACAGGCCTGGTGACGTCACACGATTGGAAAACTTTTAAACAAATATTTTGGAGGAAAAAAAAGTATATGTCCTAAAAATAGTAATTTTTAAGAAATATATTAGCCTTAGTCTGAAACTCCAGATGCCCTGTGGACCATTTTACAGGCCGCTCCTTTTACATGAGTGTCTATGACAAAAAGTGCTTTTTGGGCTTTGGGGCTGCAATACCACGGCCTGCCACTAGCACGAACTGAAATTGGGTGAAAAGGGGCGTATCCCCCCCTTGGGCATAACACACGGGTGTGAGGCCATGACAGCGCGCGCACACCATCCCTGCACATGGCACATCTGGGGCTGCATCGTGGAACCTGACGCGGAGCTAAATTACAAAACCTCCAGTTAGGGCCAGGAATTAGTTAGGTTAAAAGCAATGAAACCTAGAGCAAACGCTACCTGTCCGTCGGAGAAGCGAGGAACGCACTGACACCGGCTGGACCAGGAAGTGAGTGACGCCAGAGAACGAAACAGTGAATGCACTGCGCCTTTATACCCGCGGCGCCACCAGCTGGCTGGAGGAGATGCAACAGGCGCCATGCCACAAGTGGTTGTGCATGAAGAATCACTCCAGGGTGGGGGCAAAGGGGGCGAGGGGGGCGGGCATGCGGCGCAGTGGCTTATGGGATGGCATATAGCTCCTAATCGCCAGTGAGTTAGCATCAGAGATCCCTATGCTAAAGTGGCTATGATAGTTAGCATGGAGGCTCCTTTCCCCAACTCCTTCCTAACCGATAGCCTAGTTTGGACGCTTCTTGTCATGGCAGACGCTGACGCACATCCGGTGTGGCGTAAGACCTCTTACCAATTTAACAGTTTTGGAATCAACCAAGGCCAGGTACTTAGGCTTTGGGAACCTGCCACTGTGTGGGCTGTGGAGCTGCCATAGCACTCCGGTTACGGTTTGTTTCATTGTTTGTATGGTAAAGGGCCTTTAACCTGTCAAAGTGTTTCCTCTCGACCCGTGCAGCCTTTCACCTGCTCTCCTGTCCTGCAGCTTCATGACCTCTGTGGGGTCACTCAGGGGACCCCTGCTGCACATGAGAATGTGACACAGCTTCCGAAACATGTTGTGCACTCTTAACCAGTAAATGCTTTTTGTGAGCGGTCAGGGGCCTGGGGCCCTGCTAAGCACAAAGGGAACATGGGAAGTCATGCAGGTGTGGGCCATGCATCATTCAGAGCCATATCTCCTGTAAACATCCAGCAAAAATAACTCTGTCAACAACGTCACATTGTTATCGGGCCCGTCTTCAAATATTTAGTTTGTTATTTAAAGTGACGCATTGTTTCCCTGCAGAGTTCATGCACTTACTGCTGTCGGTGCTTTGCAGTGTAGTGAAGGCAATTTGAGAAATGAAACATATCATGTGACGGTGGACTGACTTTGAAAACACAGAGGAAAAGAAAAGCACCTGGGAACAAAATAGAAAAATAGTTTCAAATGAAACAAGATAAAACTTTCACCCCTCAAAGTCTGCCAATCAGGTACGACCAACCGTTTTTACAGTCAGAACACTGAACCTGAACCTCTGTGTGTGAGGGATGAATGACATCCGTAGAAATGCTCGGCTCAAGTTAGTCTTCAAACAAGTACATTTAAAAAAAGTTCATTTATCCTTTTACAGTGCTTCTCGAAAGTACTAATACACCTTGAACTTTTGCAAATTTGGTCATTGTTGGATAAATATTGATTATTCTCTATATTTTGCTTTATCTTACACTTCATGATCTGTATGACTGAAGAGATGTTGTTAATGTTTCACTTTGAGTTCCAGATCTCTGAGTTCTGTAAATTGAAGGAGTGTTATCTGTTGCTTTGGTATATGACCTCTGCCCTTTGACTGGGGCAGAGCAGCTGTGTGTGACCGAGACCTGGGACGGTGTCGAGGACAAGAGTGATGCAAATTAAAAGTAAACACTGTGAAGTTGTAAATGCCATTTGCTGCTTTGGGTAATGTCCCCCCTCCCTGAGGCCAAAGCAGTGATCTGTGTTAGGGGCGTGAACAAGTCAATAAAAGCCCATGTGGGGGCAACCAGGAAGCCAGAGCGAGCAGGACGATGGCCCAGCTCCATCGGAGCTGGACCCTCATCTCTGTCTGTCTCTCCTGGTCAGAAAAAGGTAAACTGTCTTGTCTCGCTTTCTTGCATTAACTATTGTGTTTTGTGGTTTTGTTGGCTACCAGCTCCAACATTTTGGTCCTTCGAGCCGGATCCCAAGGTCCCAGTTCTCTCTGGAGGCGATCTGAAACCAGTAAGACGATGCACCGCGATTGACGCCCTTTACGGGAGCTGCCTTCATTTCATCTCCAGGAGTCCGGGGACTGACGGGATACCGTGGGAGAGAGTGAGACAATTCAAAGAAAGTAGGACGTGAGTATGTCTTATTTTAAAACGCGCCGGTAAAAAGTCCTAAATAATACTAGTTCAGGACTTGGGACCCAACAAATCCCTTGGGGGGTTTGAAAATTACAGTAAGGGGACCCAACAAATCCCTTGGGGGGTTTGAAAATCCCTTGGGGGGTTTGAAAATTCCTTGGGGAATTTAATAAAATTACTGAAGGGGACCCAACAAATTCCTTGGGGAGTTTGCAAGTGCTAATGTCGACATAAAATAGATTGCGAATGAAAGTGTGAATGAATGAATGATTGGTATAAACTTCTGATAAGTTTGCACATATTAAGTAAACGGGGAAATACAGTGACGATTTTCAGATGTTTTAGACAAGATTTCAAGTGAGAAATACTGAATATTGTTTTCACTGTCCGTTTACATATTCATAAAAAAACCAGTAATAGACGACCCTATGTCAAAACGCTGGACTAAAATTGGGAAATTCTAATAAAAAATGTCAAAACCGTTGTCTAAAGACTACAAAATGGTAGAACAGGAATGCCCCAGGGCAAGTAGAAGTCTAAAATTATGGATAAAAAAAAAATTACAAAATTACAGAGATAATTAAGTTTGCTTGTGAACTAAGGTTCTCATGAAATTAATTTTAACTGTAATACGTGTGAAAAGTGTTTGTGAATGAAAAGTTGATACGTATATATAGTAACTTAAGTAGGAAAGAATTATAACTTGCAATGTAAGTAAGTCCTTGCTATTATAACTATTTTAATCTAGAGTAAGTCTGATTTTAAAATAGTGTAGCAAAGTAGAGTAAAATAAGAGTAAAATGCCTTGCTCAGAGGTAAATCTGTGCATGTTAAGAAAAGTGCCTTGCTCATGAGTATACTAGACAAATATATCACTCATGCATGAGTTATTTGGAAAAATCCAAAGTCAAGTGTGTTAATCATACAGATTATGAGAAGATTTCACAGTAAAGAGAAACTGAGACTGTAAATGACTCACAGTAGAGAAAGATGTGATTTCAGAAAACTATTGAAATTGATTATAACGGTCTAAGACCTGAAAAAATGTAACCAAACATTATATTGAGTTATCAACTGTAGGATTGGTTTCATACATTCAATTATGTGGAGATGACAAAGAATAAGAAAAGAAGTACAAGTAGGAGCATTCCTAAGGCTAATTAAACGATAAGAGGGGAATGTTTGAAAATGAATCTCCTGAATATTAAGTGGGAGAAAAAGCCATTTTAAAGACTGAAATGTCGAAGGTAAACAGAAGTGATCAATCTGCTTATCGTCGTCATTTTTGATTGTCTGACCTATTGTTTGATAAGGGAAAGTTTTTCCTCACAATGGCTACAACAAAAAGAAGACAGAACTGAACATTTGTCACTAAAGTGTCATATGGCGAGAAATTGTAAAGATAGAAGACATATTCTACTGGCCAGATTGCAAAGAGCTCTTGTACTGGCCAGATAAGAGAATAGAATAAAGTGAAAATAAGAGATATTCTACTGGACAAATCCCAGATGAGAGAAGTGAGAGAAGGTTGAAAGAAAGTAGACAATTACTTACTCAGAAATGTGTGTATGAATGACGTGTGAATACTGTTTGCATTAAGAAAGCAAAAAAGTTGTATTTGTAACGCCGTCAATTATGTGTACCGTGAAAAAATAAAAAAATGAAAAGAAATATAATAATAATTATAGGAATTCAAAAGTAATGAGGCAATAGCTATGCCTTACCATATTGGGAGTTAAAATTAAATCCTCCAAAGGGAAATTTCGATGTAAAAGATACAAAATTATACTTTTAAGTAGAAATATTTCTGTTAAAAACAGTATTAAATCACTGTAGAATAAATTTGATATTTTGAAGCATCCAAAGTTAACTCTTTGAATGTCAGCTTAAGCTGAAGATAGAGTGTGTGTGTGTGATGTGCTGTGAACCATGAAGCAGAGTGTCTGTAGGAAAAATTCCATCAGTAATTTCTGTGATGTGTACGTTAATACGTGACTTCTCAGAGAGACCAGTAAAGGTACAAAAATAAAAGCATATATTATGGCCCGATGATAAATAATTACCAGGGCTAGATTCAATTAATAAAAAATTGGTGCATAAATTAAGAAAATTTAGTTGATTTACTTGAAAATGTATGGTATAAAAGTTCATCTAAAGTAGGACTAATTAAAGGCAAAACTAGATAGGCCTAAGATTAATAGAATCCTTTTAGATATGATGTTGAAGTTGGCATAATCAATGATAATTGGAGATTTGAAAAGTAGTTTTGTGTTCAGATTAACCATGAAACACACCTATTTTTCCAATTGAAAAGACACCACCTTAATTAGCCTGAAGGATGGTACAAGATTTGTGCAACAGAAAGCCAATGTTTCAAATTCACAGACATTGCTTAAATACTATGAATTCAAATGAAAAGTATTTTTCTGTCATAGACTTGAGCAATGCAATGTAGTGATTCTAATAGACTAAGTCAGCATTGGTTTGCATTTAAATTTAGGAATATAGGAAAAATGTAGCATCATTTTTTAACCTAATAGCCTGGTGCCAAACCCAGGGAAAGTTACTAAATTAAAAAAATTAGTGTATGACATGATACACTCCTTAAGAGTGGAGAAGTCATTTTGTGGATAATTCTGCAAAAAGGAAAATTGTGTAGGATATGCATTTATTAGGAAAATTTTATCTGCATAAACAAACAAGAAAAGTTGCACTAATGTAATTATTTGCTGAGAACAATTTATGAGATATGCCTATAAGTTGCTCATAATTTGCAAATGGCATAGAAAATGTGGTTAATAATAGAAGCTATGTCCTTTTTGAATTAAGATACATTATTTCCAGACATTCTTCCGTCCAAAGTAGCAAACGGGTTATTGACTATATTCAAAATGATGGAAACTTTGCATTTCCGTATGTCTTCGTACATTAATTTTACTATTAATGCATGGGATGGATTGTCTGAGGAAGTTAAAGCATTAAGGGAAATGGTATTGAAATTTCTTGCCTCAGCATTGCCCGTGTTGATATTATTTTGCTTATTTCGTTATGTGTTTCTTTCCTTGTCTTCAGAGGGAGATTGCTTTGTGCTAAAAGACGTGTGAAACTCTGAATGGAAATGTGTGTGTTTACCAAACCCCGAGAAAGGGAAGAATTTGAGCAATGAAGCGTGAAGGAGATGACCACGGTAATCCATTACCTGATGTGGTGGTCTTAGTTTGGGTCGTAAACCTTATTTACAGATAAGGGACTCAATGATCTTTTGACTCCCACAGGTCCTGGGCTCAGGAAAAGGGGGGTGAAAGTTTATGATACCTCACAGAGCCACACTAGAGGAAGACATTTATGTCGCTTTATGCCTACCAAAAAATGTTGTGTAGAGATGCAAATGTTTGAGTCATGGATATTCATGTCTCAAACAGGAGGGATGGTATCACTAGTACACTACCTATAGATTCATAAATTACTACTAAAAATTTTTTGTAAACAATATTTGAAGTGCGAAATTTGAACGCACAGGGGAATATTTGGCCTATACGAGGGAAATTCCCTCAGCCCACATACCCCTTTTACAAATGGACTTTATACAGTTAAATAAAAGTGAAGGAATGACAGTGGAAAAAGCGTTATGTAAAGACATCGTCACCTGATACGGGATACCTGAAATTAGTAGGACAGACTAAATTAGTAGTACGTTGTTTAAATAGAATGAACATTTAGAAACATGTGTGAAAAAACATATCTCAAAAGAAATAGATGTGGATATGGATTTAATATTTACTAAAAGATTGGTAAAGAAAGTGACAAGTTTCTAAAATGTCCTGTGTCTGCCTATGCTATAGATATTAATGCTATGGTTGTATTTGTTTTGGAACATCAATTAATTCATTCCACGACACCATGATAGAGAATTATGTGTTTATGGACTGATTGAGAAATGTCTTAATGTACCAGATAAATATGGTCTTTAGGACCTAATGATGCTGGTTTATTTACTAAAGTTAATCAATAATCTTTAAGTTACAACTAAATGCATTTGTCTGAATATTTTAATACAAAATGTAAACTTGAAGCCTTAGAGCGCATTGATATGTTAATAGAACTGTGAAATGCTATAGCTATAAATTGGAATATATAAAACTAAATAGAAATTATGTCTAAAAGCTGAAATGAATTGGGTTTCGGCCCTTTCTCTTGCTCTGCTCTTGGCGTCAATCCGTGAGCAGATCGAGAGGAAACTCTTATGAGGATGAGGCTATTTTGATGCCCGAGATCAGCCTCCTCTTTGATTCCACGGGAATCCAGTGGACACTGATCTTAAGATTGTATGTTATGGTCCCTATTGAAACCAACTACACATTAGTTTGTTAGTTTATTCACTCAGGTTGGAGGTGACTGCTGTTCTCACTTCGGTGCTGAGAGTGCTGGTCTGATCCCTTTTGAAGCCATGGCCAGGACGTCCCATGCTGTCAAGGTCGTAAACCAGACGAGTGGTGTCAACTCTCACTCATCCTGTTGACCCAGTTGTAACTGCCTTAAACCTCCCTGGACTGACCCTAACATGTATTATTTTGTCTATTGTTTTCTTTGTGTTGATATATATTGTGTTGCGACTCTACAGGTGCCGAAGTTATTAATCTCCAGTGAAATTTGAGTTGGTTTGTTGTGTTCCTTGTACAAGGATAGAGGTCTCACCTGTATTGTGGGTTTTTGATACATGCTTATATGACTCTGTATTGGACTGAATTTGGTTTATTTTGGCATGGGAAAGCACAGACCACTATTAATTTAAAGTTTAAGTTGATCTTTATGCGCCATTTTGGACGCATTACCAAAAGTTATGAAGGAGAAATTATGCAAAAATTTGAATTATTATTAAGGAAACCAAATAAATAAATGAATACATTTTGAGACGATGTTATGATCGCCCTTTGACCAGAAGCGAGAGCAAGTTGAACTAAAAGTAATGAAATTAATAAAGAAAAAGAGTAATAAAGAGTTTACTTAAATGTGGACTTGTGGAGTGACTTGGGGGTGTGGTGGTGTTGGTAATTGTGGCCAAGGATTGTTTCAGACAAGACGATATCCAGAACCAGAAAACAGACCAACAACGTTCGAGGAGATCGAGGCGTTTAAAACAACGCTGGTGGACAAAACTACTCTGATTACTGGCTGCTGAGACTGCTGATGAGTCCAGAACTCATGTTACCTGTGAAAGGAACGGACAGACTTAACATGCGGGTGGATAAAGGTGAACAACACTCATCTGTGAACTATGAGACTGTGATCATTAACGGACACCATCTACTGGGTGGATACAGGAAAACCACATGTTCTACCTTTCACCAAACCGGTGCCCATCTGGCAGGACTGAATCTGACTCATCGGGGCTCCTCAGACTGCTGTTTCTCTCCTGATTTGCTGATGAGAGCATCAATTCTGTGTGTTCTGAATGTACTAACAGTGACGTTTTCCTGATGGTCAAATACATCGCTGTCTTGCATCATCATCCACGGGACAGTGGCTGCTGATGCCTAAAGTGGTTGCTGAATGCAGATATATCTACTGGGAAGAGCTGAAGGACTGTACAAGTGACATTTGACCTTGGATCAAAAAATCACTTTTGCCACATTACCCACCCATTGACCACTGTAGTTTGACAGAAACAGAAATTAAGATTTGGTGTATAGAGAGAAGTTTTTAAAGTTAACCTGAATGGTCCTTTTTAGAATGACAAAATTAGTTAGGCACACAAGGTGCTGCGAATTGTTTACATCCTATTAGAACAATAGTATGAAATATTTGTATATCTCATTTGCTCTCTCTCCTGGACAGTAGGCTAAAGAATGTGTCCCCATGACCAAAGCGATAGTGAAACAGAAAGAGTGGTGGCGGAAATTCAAAATATCGATAAACAGGAGGGAAATGTTGGATAAATATTGATTATTCTCTATATTTTGCTTTATCTTACACTTCATGATCTGTATGACTGAAGAGATGTTGTTAATGTTTCACTTTGAGTTCCAGATCTCTGAGTTCTGTAAATTGAAGGAGTGTTATCTGTTGCTTTGGTATATGACCTCTGCCCTTTGACTGGGGCAGAGCAGCTGTGTGTGACCGAGACCTGGGACGGTGTCGAGGACAAGAGTGATGCAAATTAAAAGTAAACACTGTGAAGTTGTAAATGCCATTTGCTGCTTTGGGTAATGTCCCCCCTCCCTGAGGCCAAAGCAGTGATCTGTGTTAGGGGCGTGAACAAGTCAATAAAAGCCCATGTGGGGGCAACCAGGAAGCCAGAGCGAGCAGGACGATGGCCCAGCTCCATCGGAGCTGGACCCTCATCTCTGTCTGTCTCTCCTGGTCAGAAAAAGGTAAACTGTCTTGTCTCGCTTTCTTGCATTAACTATTGTGTTTTGTGGTTTTGTTGGCTACCAGCTCCAACAGTCATGTTTACAACCATAAACATAAAGATTTTATTTTGAATTTTTTACTGAAAGTTCACACACAAGTAACAGAAAACTGTGAAGTGAAAGCAAAATGATACATGATTCTGTTATTTTACAAAAAATAGAAAAGTGGGGCGTGCATAAGTATTCATACAGCATGACTTAATACTTTGTGGAACCCCCTTTTGCTGCAATAACAGCAGCAAGTCTTCTGGGGTTTGACTCTACAAGGTTTGCACATGTAGAGACTGACATTTTAGCCCATTCCTCTTTACAAAACAACTCAAGCTCTGTCACATTAGAAGGAGAGCGTTTGTGAACAGCAGTTTTCAGGTCTTTCACAGATGTTCAATAGGATTTAGGTCAGGACTTTGACTGGGCCATTCTAACACATTCATATGTTTGTTTTTAAACCATTCCATTGTAGATGTTTGTGTTTAGGGTCATTGTCCTGCTGGAAGATGAATCTCCGCCCCAGCCTCAATTCTCTTGCTGACTCCAGCAGGTTTTCCTCCAAAATGTCTCTGTATTTGACTCCATCCATCTTCCCAACTATTCTTACAATCTTCCCAGTCCCCGCTGAGGAAAAGCAGCCCCATAGCATGATGCTCCCCCCACCATATTTGACACTGGGGATGGTGCACTCAGGACGATGAGCAGTGTTAGGTTTGCTCCATACATAACGTTTGTCTCATCTGACCAAAGCACCTTCTTCCACATGGTAGCTGTGTCCTCCATATGACTTCTAGCAAACTTCAAACAGGATTTCTTATGGCCTCCTTTCAATAATGGCTTTCTTCTGCCACTCGTCCATGAAGGCCAGATTTGTGTAGAGTACGACTTATAGTTGTCCCATGTACAGATTCCCCCAGCTCAGCGGCAGGACGTCCCAGCTCCTCCAGAGTTATCTTGGGGCACTTGGTTGCATTTCTGACCAGTGCTCTCCTTGTTCGGTCTGTTAGTTTAGGTGGACAGCCGTGTCTTGGTAAGTTCGCAGTGGTGCTATACTCTTTCCATTTCTGAATGATGGATTGAACAGTGCTCCGTGAGATGTTCACATCTTGGGAAATCTTTGTATAACTTAACGCTGCTTTAAACTTCTCCACAGCTTTATCCCTAACCTCTCTGGTGAGCTCCTTGGCCTTCATGATGTTGCTTAGTGACCAATACACTCTGACCATAGCTCTGAGGCCCTCACAGAACAGCTGGAATTATACTGAGAGTAGATTACACACAGGTGGCCTCTATTTAATGGTTAGGGCGAGTGAACTTTCTGCAGTCATTAGGAATGTTATAAAGGCAATTTAATTCACTCAGAAAATGCTGTATGAATACTTATGCACGCCCCACTTTTCACTTTTCTATATTTTTTTTTAATAACAGAATCATGTATCATTTTGCTTTCACTTCACAGTTGTCTGTTACTTGTGTGTGAACTTTTAGTAAAAAAATCAAAATAAAATCTTTACGTTTAGGGTTGTAAACATGACACAATGTGCAAAAGTTCAAGGTGTATTAGGACTTTAGAGGCTCTGTATCTGCCCGGGTTATGGCTGCAGCACTTTATACTTATTCATTTATTTGTTTGACTTTCAATTAACAAGGAAAGTTCCAGAGATTTTAGTTCCTCCATTGCAGAGGACCCTAGGACATGACTTTTTAGGTAATAAGCCAATATCTGTGGGCGGGCGGGTTTACGTTCGTCAACAACATAATAATGCTGGAAATCCGAGAGGAATGCTGCAACAAACACACACACATTTTTAAACTAAAGATTTAAATGAGCGCTCGGGTGTTTAGCAGCAAATGCTCCGATAGAAGTCCATCCTCTTTCTGCACAGAGACAAACCCACCGTCCAGACCAATGTTACTACAGAACGCTGGTCCTTATCGGGAAAATAAGTACCTGTTTTGCCCTGAAGGTACTCCCAATAATGACCGGCGTTCTATACATTATCCGCTTATTATACGGCTATTTGCCAACTGAACACACACAAATCAACTTCATACACTTTTATGAAGGCAGAAAGGTTTATTTCATGATTTCCGCAGCAAATAGTTCCCAAACATGTGCGCGTTGCTTGGCAATGTTTGTTGTGATTCCAGGCAGTGTGGCTAGGCTACTAGCAGCAAGGCTAGCTACTTATTGCTAGCCTAGCTACTTGGTTTAAGGTGCAGTTAGAGAGGAGGAATGGTGGTGAATCTCTGGGTCAGTTGAAAGTCGGACTCCCGTTAACTTCACGAGCGATTCGCCCAACTTCTCTCGCAGGGACGGTCCCGTCGCCCGACGTCAGTCTTAAAGGGGGCATATGAAATCCATGAGGGGGCACAATTACTATACATACACTACTGTTTTTGGAGCATGTTTTGAATAAACAGGAGAGGGCGTGGCTCGGTCAGTGCTGTGGGCGTGTCCACGTTTCAGTCTTTTCAAGCCTTCAGCAGTAAAACACACAACAAATACGCGGAGTCTTTTCTTCAGCGCTTTGTAGTAAAATACAGATTACCTGCCCGCACCTGTCACTGCCTTTGCCCAGAGAGGCTCAGGGGCCGCTGCAGAGGGACGGAGGACGGGACGGTGGACTCAGAGCGGAGGATGAACAGGGAAAGTGTCTCTGACAGGGAGACACTGAGCTGAGCGTGAGACAAACTGTTAATAAGCCTCTATCAGACAACACGGGAGCCGTACGCAATTACGCACGAGAGAGGGACCTGTTTCTGTAGAGAAAGAGAAAGAGAGAGTTGCCCATAGCAACGGGTATGCCGCTACTATTACTTGATATGTATTACAAGCACGAACTCCGCTGCCATTGGCAGAGGTCCTCTATCAGACAATAGTGACTGGTAGAACGTTGGTAAATCCCATTCAGGTCAATGGAGCGTTCTACTGGCGTCGTGCAGGGCCGTATAACAGGTGACAGTACAAGCCCTTACCTGCTCTGGACCAAGTTTAGTTCCCAGCTTAGATTAGAAGTTTGTCCAATCAGAGGAGAGAAACCAAACTCTGCTGTGTACGGAGGGAGCAGAGAGGGAAGAGGAGGAAGCACCTTGAGCAGCAGCGACAGAAGTCCTTTATTTGAAAGCGCACATAGATGTGATAAACTAGTGACATGTTAAGTTTTCTACACGCGTGTCTGACGCAGATTTTAGATGACTACACATGGAAAAGGCGTCACGTAATAAAATACTTTTATATAATTTTTTTTTCTTTTTCTTTTTTTTTTTTAAATAATAAGAAATAATGCCTCCAGACTTATCATTACTTAACCTCTTAACCCCCACCTGAACCGACCACATTTTCTCCAGTTTGGCTTTACCCAAATCTAAAAGCTTCTTGAAAAAGGCATTCAAACAGTGACAAAAAAGAGATGAAAATGAGTATGAGAACGCAACAAAGTAAAGCAACAAAAGAGCTTATTGTGAAAATGTGAAGCAAAAGTGACAATAAAGTCACAAAAAAAAGTGTCAAAAAAATGTGACAAAATTGCAATAGAGAAGCAGCCAGACTAAACTCACAGGTGACATTTAGTCTGGGGACCACAAATTCATTTTCTCGTAGGAGAGGTGGTGTGGTTTACGACTGTCCATAGCTGTTTATTTATTTAAAATGTCTTTTACCCGATATGAAAACTGAAAGTATTTTATCTGCACTCTTGCCTTTTACTGTAATTGATTAATTTTTATGTTGATGTTTTACTGATTGATTTGATCTGTTTTCTTGTAATTTTATGCAACCCTGAAGCACTTTGAATTGCCTTGTATGAATGGTGCTCTACAGATAAACTTGCCTTGCCTATCATATGTGTCTGCACGTAGCCATAGCCAATCGTATCAGATGACGTATCCGCTATAAACTTTAGAGCTAAACTATTTAAAACAGGGTCTAAAGCTTGATCGAAAGATGGCGTCTGCTGCTGTCATGTTGGATCCGTAAGTAAACTTTTTATTTTTTATCCGTAAACAAACATACAAGCTTCCATTTGTCGAATAGTGTGTCATCGTCTTGCTGTCCCTCCTCGTTCTGTGATTGGTCCCAAATCCATGCGAAGATTTCGGCCATGGTCCCCAGGCTGCAGTTCGAAAGGATTCGAGCGCACACAGCAGTCTAGCGTTAGCCAGGCTAATAGAGGCAAGGCAATTCAAAGTGCTTCACAGTCGCATAAACTTACAAGAAAACAGATCAAATCAATCATTAAAACATCAACATAAAAATTAATCAACTACAGTAAAAGGCAAGAGTGCAGATCAAATACTTTCAGTTTTCATATGCTCGGGTAAAAAGAGCTGTTTTCAGCCTGGATTTGAACATTGTCAGAAAGAGGAGAGGAGGAGAGGCTAAATGCTAACAACATCTTTGGTCTTTTTGTGTGTTTGAGCACATGCGTAAAGACCAGACAGGCATACATCAACTCGTCTAAGCTAAGGTAACAACATAATATATATACATATTATGTTCTTAACTCAGCTTACATGAGTTTATTATCTCAGTATGGAAAAACTGTGGCCTTTTCCTTTAAGGTATAGTTGAGGAGAGTATTGACTCACATTTGGAAGGCCAAGGCTCTTCAATAGTTAGAGCAGCATAACACGGGCCCCATTCAGTCTTGAGAAAGCACATCGCATTGAGCGGCTGATGACCAGTAAACAGCCGCAGAATGAACCTTTAGAACAGCGTGTCTGATGAAAGAGCCCAATGAATGAAGCTCGTCTCGGAACAATGCTTCACACAAACATGGATCACTCAAGTGTCTGTGTGTGGCACTGCGCACACACAAATCCAACATTAGATTTGACGACACGTTGATACGACAAAAAGATTTTGCCTCTGAGAAAACTGGAAAAAGCATGTTCCAAACGCCACACAAACTGAATATTGCTATTTTACCGACACTTCACATCAATCAGCACCTTTGTCTCCAGCAGGTTAGACTACTGTAACGGCTGCTCACTGGCCTTTCTAAACGAGCTGTTAGAGCTGCAGAACATCCAGAACGCTGCTGGTCGAGTCCTGACGAGAACCAGGAAATACCACCATATTAGTCCAGTGCTCCGGTCTCTGCACTGGCTTCCTGTCACTCAGAGAATAGAATTTAAAACAGCTCTGCTTGTGTACAAGTCTTTTCATGGTTTAGCACCAAAGTCCATCTCTGACATGTTAGAGCCGTATGAACCATCTCGGGCCCTGAGAACTTCAGGGAGGGGTCTCCTGGTGGTTCCCAGAGTCAGGACTAAACATGGTGAGGCTGCGTTTCAGTTTCATGCAGCTAAAATCTGGAACAGTCTTCATGAGGATGTGAGACAGGCCTCAACTCTGACAATGTTCAAATCCAGGCTGAAAACAGCTCTTTTTACCAGAGCAGATGAAAACTGAAAGTTTTTGATCTGCACTCTTGCCTTTTACTGTAATTGATTAATTTTATGTTGATGTTTTATTGATTGATTTTTATCTGTTTTCTTGTAATTTTATGCAACTGTAAAGCACTTTGAATTGCCTTGTGTATGAATTGTGCTCTACAAATAAACTTGCCTTGCCTTGCCTGGCGGTCACCTCGGCGGTGAGCGCCAAGGCTCCTGGGGTCATCTCTGTTTTCAGTGTGTGGTTCTATGATGTTACACTTGTGATGTCACCCTGATGTTACAGAGGTGTAGCCTGTTTTCAGTGTGTGGTTCTATGATGTAACACTTGTGATGTCATCCTGATGTTACAGAGGTGTAGCCTGTTTTCAGTGTGTGGTTCTATGATGTAACACTTGTGATGTCATCCCGATGTTACAGAGGTGTAGCCTGTTTTCGGTGTGTGGTTCTAGGATGTAACACTTGTGATGTCACCCTGACGTTACAGAGGTGTAGCCTGTTTTTGGTGCGTGGTTCTAGGATGTAACACTTGTGATGTCACCCTGACGTTACAGAGGTGTAGCCTGTTTTCAGTGTGTGGTTCTAGGATGTAACACTTGTGATGTCATCCTGACGTTACAGAGGTGTAGCCTGTTTTCGGTGTGTGGTTCTATGATGTAACACTTGTGATGTCATCCTGACGTTACAGAGGTGTGGCCTGTTTTCAGTGTGTGGTTCTATGATGTAACACTTGTGATGTCATCCTGATGTTACAGAGGTGTGGCCTGTTTTCGGTGTGTGGTTCTAGGATGTAACACTTGTGATGTCATCCTGATGTTACAGAGGTGTGGCCTGTTTTCGGTGTGTGGTTCTATGATGTAACACTTGTGATGTCATCCTGATGTTACAGAGGTGTAGCCTGTTTTCGGTGTGTGGTTCTATGATGTAACACTTGTGATGTCATCCTGATGTTACAGAGGTGTAGCCTGTTTTCGGTGTGTGGTTCTAGGATGTAACACTTGTGATGTCATTCTGACGTTACAGAGGTGTAGCCTGTTTTCAGTGTGTGGTTCTATGATGTAACACTTGTGATGTCATCCTGATGTTACAGAGGTGTGGCCTGTTTTCGGTGTGTGGTTCTAGGATGTAACACTTGTGATGTCATCCTGATGTTACAGAGGTGTAGCCTGTTTTCGGTGTGTGGTTCTATGATGTAACACTTGTGATGTCATCCTGATGTTACAGAGGTGTGGCCTGTTTTCAGTGTGTGGTTCTATGATGTAACACTTGTGATGTCATCCTGATGTTACAGAGGTGTAGCCTGTTTTCAGTGTGTGGTTCTATGATGTAACACTTGTGATGTCACCCTGACGTTACAGAGGTGTAGCCTGTTTTCGGTG
The DNA here is from genome assembly GCA_021464625.1 of Proterorhinus semilunaris. Lineage (NCBI taxonomy): Eukaryota > Metazoa > Chordata > Actinopteri > Gobiiformes > Gobiidae > Proterorhinus > Proterorhinus semilunaris. The sequence continues at coordinate 41,120,025 of CM038347.1, forward strand.
TGTGGTTCTAGGATGTAACACTTGTGATGTCATCCTGATGTTACAGAGGTGTGGCCTGTTTTCGGTGTGTGGTTCTAGGATGTAACACTTGTGATGTCATCCTGATGTTACAGAGGTGTAGCCTGTTTTTGGTGCGTGGTTCTATGATGTAACACTTGTGATGTCATCCTGATGTTACAGAGGTGAGGCCTGTTTTCGGTGTGTGGTTCTAGGATGTAACACTTGTGATGTCATCCTGACGTTACAGAGGTGTAGCCTGTTTTCGGTGTGTGGTTCTAGGATGTAACACTTGTGATGTCATCCTGACGTTACAGAGGTGTAGCCTGTTTTCAGTGTGTGGTTCTAGGATGTAACACTTGTGATGTCACCCTGATGTTACAGAGGTGTAGCCTGTTTTTGGTGCGTGGTTCTATGATGTAACACTTGTGATGTCATCCTGATGTTACAGAGGTGTGGCCTGTTTTCAGTGTGTGGTTCTATGATGTTACACTTGTGATGTCACCCTGATGTTACAGAGGTGTGGCCTGTTTTCGGTGTGTGGTTCTATGATGTAACACTTGTGATGTCATCCTGATGTTACAGAGGTGTAGCCTGTTTTCGGTGTGTGGTTCTATGATGTAACACTTGTGATGTCACCCTGATGTTACAGAGGTGTGGCCTGTTTTCGGTGTGTGGTTCTATGATGTAACACTTGTGATGTCATCCTGATGTTACAGAGGTGTAGCCTGTTTTCGGTGTGTGGTTCTAGGATGTAACACTTGTGATGTCATCCTGATGTTACAGAGGTGTAGCCTGTTTTCAGTGTGTGGTTCTGGGGTGTAACACTTGTGATGTCACCCTGACGTTACAGAGGTGTAGCCTGTTTTCAGTGTGGGGTTCTAGGATGTAACACTTGTGTTGTCACCCTGATGTTACAGAGGTGTAGCCTGTTTTCAGTGTGTGGTTCTAGGATGTAACACTTGTGATGTCATCCTGATGTTACAGAGGTGTAGCCTGTTTTCAGTGTGTGGTTCTAGGATGTAACACTTGTGATGTCACCCTGACGTTACAGAGGTGTAGCCTGTTTTCGGTGTGTGGTTCTGGGGTGTAACACTTGTGATGTCATCCTGATGTTACAGAGGTGTAGCCTGTTTTCGGTGTGTGGTTCTAGGATGTAACACTTGTGATGTCACCCTGACGTTACAGAGGTGTAGCCTGTTTTCGGTGTGTGGTTCTAGGATGTAACACTTGTGATGTCATCCTGATGTTACAGAGGTGTAGCCTGTTTTCGGTGTGTGGTTCTAGGATGTAACACTTGTGACGTCATTCTGACGTTACAGAGGTGTAGCCTGTTTTCGGTGTGTGGTTCTAGGATGTAACACTTGTGATGTCACCCTGACGTTACAGAGGTGTAGCCTGTTTTCAGTGTGTGGTTCTAGGATGTAACACTTGTGATGTCACCCTGACGTTACAGAGGTGTAGCCTGTTTTCAGTGTGTGGTTCTATGATGTAACACTTGTGATGTCACCCTGATGTTACAGAGGTGTAGCCTGTTTTCAGTGTGTGGTTCTATGATGTAACACTTGTGATGTCATCCTGATGTTACAGATGTGTGACCTGTTTTCAGTGTGTGGTTCTATGATGTAACACTTCTGATGTCACCCTGACGTTACAGAGGTGTGGCCTGTTTTCGGTGTGTGGTTCTATGATGTAACACTTGTGATGTCACCCTGATGTTACAGAGGTGTAGCCTGTTTTCAGTGTGTGGTTCTAGGATGTAACACTTGTGATGTCAATCTGACGTTACAGAGGTGTAGCCTGTTTTCGGTGTGTGGTTCTATGATGTAACACTTGTGATGTCATCCTGATGTTACAGAGGTGTAGCCTGTTTTCAGTGTATGGTTCTATGATGTTACACTTGTGATGTCATCCTGATGTTACAGAGGTGTGGCCTGTTTTCAGTGTGTGGTTCTATGATGTTACACTTGTGATGTCATCCTGATGTTACAGAGGTGTAGCCTGTTTTCAGTGTGTGGTTCTATGATGTAACACTTGTGATGTCATCCTGATGTTACAGAGGTGTGGCCTGTTTTCGGTGTGTGGTTCTAGGATGTAAGACTTGTGATGTCACCTTGATGTTACAGAGGTGTGGCCTGTTTTCGGTGTGTGGTTCTATGATGTAACACTTGTGATGTCATCCTGACGTTACAGAGGTGTGGCCTGTTTTCAGTGTGTGGTTCTATGATGTAACACTTGTGATGTCACCCTGATGTTACAGAGGTGTAGCCTGTTTTCGGTGTGTGGTTCTATGATGTAACACTTGTGATGTCACCCTGACGTTACAGAGGTGTGGCCTGTTTTCAGTGTGTGGTTCTATGATGTAACACTTGTGATGTCATCCTGATGTTACAGAGGTGTGGCCTGTTTTCGGTGTGTGGTTCTAGGATGTAAGACTTGTGATGTCACCCTGATGTTACAGAGGTGTGGCCTGTTTTCGGTGTGTGGTTCTAGGATGTAACACTTGTGATGTCACCCTGACGTTACAGAGGTGTAGCCTGTTTTCGGTGTGTGGTTTTGGGGTGTAACACTTGTGATGTCACCCTGACGTTACAGAGGTGTAGCCTGTTTTCAGTGTGTGGTTCTAGGATGTAACACTTGTGATGTCACCCTTACGTTACAGAGGTGTAGCCTGTTTTCAGTGTGTGGTTCTAGGATGTAACACTTGTGATGTCATCCTGACGTTACAGAGGTGTAGCCTGTTTTCGGTGTGTGGTTCTAGGATGTAACACTTGTGATGTCACCCTGATGTTACAGAGGTGTAGCCTGTTTTCGGTGTGTGGTTCTAGGATGTAACACTTGTTATGTCATCCTGACGTTACAGAGGTGTAGCCTGTTTTCAGTGTGTGGTTCTATGATGTAACACTTGTGATGTCATCCTGACGTTACAGAGGTGTAGCCTGTTTTCGGTGTGTGGTTCTGGGGTGTAACACTTGTGATGTCACCCTGATGTTACAGAGGTGTGGCCTGTTTTCGGTGTGTGGTTCTGGGGTGTAACACTTGTGATGTCACCCTGATGTTATAGAGGTGTAGCCTGTTTTCGGTGTGTGGTTCTATGATGTAACACTTGTGATGTCATCCTGATGTTACAGAGGTGTGGCCTGTTTTCGGTGTGTGGTTCTAGGATGTAACACTTGTGATGTCATCCTGATGTTACAGAGGTGTAGCCTGTTTTCGGTGTGTGGTTCTATGATGTAACACTTGTGATGTCATCCTGATGTTACAGAGGTGTAGCCTGTTTTCGGTGTGTGGTTCTAGGATGTAACACTTGTGATGTCATTCTGACGTTACAGAGGTGTAGCCTGTTTTCAGTGTGTGGTTCTATGATGTAACACTTGTGATGTCATCCTGATGTTACAGAGGTGTGGCCTGTTTTCGGTGTGTGGTTCTAGGATGTAACACTTGTGATGTCATCCTGATGTTACAGAGGTGTAGCCTGTTTTCGGTGTGTGGTTCTATGATGTAACACTTGTGATGTCATCCTGATGTTACAGAGGTGTGGCCTGTTTTCAGTGTGTGGTTCTATGATGTAACACTTGTGATGTCATCCTGATGTTACAGAGGTGTAGCCTGTTTTCAGTGTGTGGTTCTATGATGTAACACTTGTGATGTCATCCTGATGTTACAGAGGTGTAGCCTGTTTTCGGTGTGTGGTTCTAGGATGTAACACTTGTGATGTCATCCTGATGTTACAGAGGTGTGGCCTGTTTTCGGTGTGTGGTTCTAGGATGTAACACTTGTGATGTCATCCTGATGTTACAGAGGTGTAGCCTGTTTTTGGTGCGTGGTTCTATGATGTAACACTTGTGATGTCATCCTGATGTTACAGAGGTGAGGCCTGTTTTCGGTGTGTGGTTCTAGGATGTAACACTTGTGATGTCATCCTGACGTTACAGAGGTGTAGCCTGTTTTTGGTGCGTGGTTCTATGATGTTACACTTGTGATGTCATCCTGACGTTACAGAGGTGTAGCCTGTTTTCAGTGTGTGGTTCTAGGATGTAACACTTGTGATGTCACCCTGATGTTACAGAGGTGTAGCCTGTTTTTGGTGCGTGGTTCTATGATGTAACACTTGTGATGTCATCCTGATGTTACAGAGGTGTAGCCTGTTTTCGGTGTGTGGTTCTATGATGTAACACTTGTGATGTCACCCTGATGTTACAGAGGTGTGGCCTGCTTTCGGTGTGTGGTTCTATGATGTAACACTTGTGATGTCATTCTGATGTTACAGAGGTGTAGCCTGTTTTCGGTGTGTGGTTCTAGGATGTAACACTTGTGATGTCATCCTGATGTTACAGAGGTGTAGCCTGTTTTCAGTGTGTGGTTCTGGGGTGTAACACTTGTGATGTCACCCTGACGTTACAGAGGTGTAGCCTGTTTTCAGTGTGGGGTTCTAGGATGTAACACTTGTGTTGTCATCCTGATGTTACAGAGGTGTAGCCTGTTTTCAGTGTGTGGTTCTATGATGTTACACTTGTGATGTCATCCTGATGTTACAGAGGTGTAGCCTGTTTTCAGTGTGTGGTTCTATGATGTAACACTTGTGATGTCATCCTGATGTTACAGAGGTGTGGCCTGTTTTCGGTGTGTGGTTCTAGGATGTAAGACTTGTGATGTCACCTTGATGTTACAGAGGTGTGGCCTGTTTTCGGTGTGTGGTTCTATGATGTAACACTTGTGATGTCATCCTGACGTTACAGAGGTGTGGCCTGTTTTCAGTGTGTGGTTCTATGATGTAACACTTGTGATGTCACCCTGATGTTACAGAGGTGTAGCCTGTTTTCGGTGTGTGGTTCTATGATGTAACACTTGTGATGTCACCCTGACGTTACAGAGGTGTGGCCTGTTTTCAGTGTGTGGTTCTATGATGTAACACTTGTGATGTCATCCTGATGTTACAGAGGTGTGGCCTGTTTTCGGTGTGTGGTTCTAGGATGTAAGACTTGTGATGTCACCCTGATGTTACAGAGGTGTGGCCTGTTTTCGGTGTGTGGTTCTAGGATGTAACACTTGTGATGTCACCCTGACGTTACAGAGGTGTAGCCTGTTTTCGGTGTGTGGTTTTGGGGTGTAACACTTGTGATGTCACCCTGACGTTACAGAGGTGTAGCCTGTTTTCAGTGTGTGGTTCTAGGATGTAACACTTGTGATGTCACCCTTACGTTACAGAGGTGTAGCCTGTTTTCAGTGTGTGGTTCTAGGATGTAACACTTGTGATGTCATCCTGACGTTACAGAGGTGTAGCCTGTTTTCGGTGTGTGGTTCTAGGATGTAACACTTGTGATGTCACCCTGATGTTACAGAGGTGTAGCCTGTTTTCGGTGTGTGGTTCTAGGATGTAACACTTGTTATGTCATCCTGACGTTACAGAGGTGTAGCCTGTTTTCAGTGTGTGGTTCTATGATGTAACACTTGTGATGTCATCCTGACGTTACAGAGGTGTAGCCTGTTTTCGGTGTGTGGTTCTGGGGTGTAACACTTGTGATGTCACCCTGATGTTACAGAGGTGTGGCCTGTTTTCGGTGTGTGGTTCTGGGGTGTAACACTTGTGATGTCACCCTGATGTTATAGAGGTGTAGCCTGTTTTCGGTGTGTGGTTCTATGATGTAACACTTGTGATGTCATCCTGATGTTACAGAGGTGTGGCCTGTTTTCGGTGTGTGGTTCTAGGATGTAACACTTGTGATGTCATCCTGATGTTACAGAGGTGTAGCCTGTTTTCGGTGTGTGGTTCTATGATGTAACACTTGTGATGTCATCCTGATGTTACAGAGGTGTAGCCTGTTTTCGGTGTGTGGTTCTAGGATGTAACACTTGTGATGTCATTCTGACGTTACAGAGGTGTAGCCTGTTTTCAGTGTGTGGTTCTATGATGTAACACTTGTGATGTCATCCTGATGTTACAGAGGTGTGGCCTGTTTTCGGTGTGTGGTTCTAGGATGTAACACTTGTGATGTCATCCTGATGTTACAGAGGTGTAGCCTGTTTTCGGTGTGTGGTTCTATGATGTAACACTTGTGATGTCATCCTGATGTTACAGAGGTGTGGCCTGTTTTCAGTGTGTGGTTCTATGATGTAACACTTGTGATGTCATCCTGATGTTACAGAGGTGTAGCCTGTTTTCAGTGTGTGGTTCTATGATGTAACACTTGTGATGTCATCCTGATGTTACAGAGGTGTAGCCTGTTTTCGGTGTGTGGTTCTAGGATGTAACACTTGTGATGTCATCCTGATGTTACAGAGGTGTGGCCTGTTTTCGGTGTGTGGTTCTAGGATGTAACACTTGTGATGTCATCCTGATGTTACAGAGGTGTAGCCTGTTTTTGGTGCGTGGTTCTATGATGTAACACTTGTGATGTCATCCTGATGTTACAGAGGTGAGGCCTGTTTTCGGTGTGTGGTTCTAGGATGTAACACTTGTGATGTCATCCTGACGTTACAGAGGTGTAGCCTGTTTTTGGTGCGTGGTTCTATGATGTTACACTTGTGATGTCATCCTGACGTTACAGAGGTGTAGCCTGTTTTCAGTGTGTGGTTCTAGGATGTAACACTTGTGATGTCACCCTGATGTTACAGAGGTGTAGCCTGTTTTTGGTGCGTGGTTCTATGATGTAACACTTGTGATGTCATCCTGATGTTACAGAGGTGTAGCCTGTTTTCGGTGTGTGGTTCTATGATGTAACACTTGTGATGTCACCCTGATGTTACAGAGGTGTGGCCTGCTTTCGGTGTGTGGTTCTATGATGTAACACTTGTGATGTCATTCTGATGTTACAGAGGTGTAGCCTGTTTTCGGTGTGTGGTTCTAGGATGTAACACTTGTGATGTCATCCTGATGTTACAGAGGTGTAGCCTGTTTTCAGTGTGTGGTTCTGGGGTGTAACACTTGTGATGTCACCCTGACGTTACAGAGGTGTAGCCTGTTTTCAGTGTGGGGTTCTAGGATGTAACACTTGTGTTGTCATCCTGATGTTACAGAGGTGTAGCCTGTTTTCAGTGTGTGGTTATAGGATGTAACACTTGTGATGTCATCCTGATGTTACAGAGGTGTAGCCTGTTTTCAGTGTGTGGTTCTAGGATGTAACACTTGTGATGTCATCCTGATGTTACAGAGGTGTAGCCTGTTTTCAGTGTGTGGTTCTAGGATGTAACACTTGTGATGTCATCCTGATGTTACAGAGGTGTAGCCTGTTTTCAGTGTGTGGTTCTAGGATGTAACACTTGTGATGTCATCCTGACGTTACAGAGGTGTAGCCTGTTTTCAGTGTGGGGTTCTAGGATGTAACACTTGTGATGTCATCCTGACGTTACAGAGGTGTAGCCTGTTTTCAGTGTATGGTTCTATGATGTTACACTTGTGATGTCATCCTGATGTTACAGAGGTGTGGCCTGTTTTCGGTGTGTGGTTCTCGGATGTAACACTTGTGATGTCACCCTGACATTACAGAGGTGTAGCCTGTTTTCGGTGTGTGGTTCTGGGGTGTAACACTTGTGATGTCATCCTGACGTTACAGAGGTGTAGCCTGTTTTCGGTGTGTGGTTCTAGGATGTAACACTTGTGATGTCATCCTGACGTTACAGAGGTGTAGCCTGTTTTCAGTGTGTGGTTCTAGGATGTAACACTTGTGATGTCATCCTGACGTTACAGAGGTGTAGCCTGTTTTCGGTGTGTGGTTCTAGGATGTAACACTTGTGATGTCATCCTGACGTTACAGAGGTGTAGCCTGTTTTCGGTGTGTGGTTCTAGGATGTAACACTTGTGATGTCATCCTGACGTTACAGAGGTGTAGCCTGTTTTCGGTGTGTGGTTCTGGGGTGTAACACTTGTGATGTCATCCTGACGTTACAGAGGTGTAGCCTGTTTTCGGTGTGTGGTTCTAGGATGTAACACTTGTGATGTCATCCTGATGTTACAGAGGTGTAGCCTGTTTTCGGTGTGTGGTTCTAGGATGTAACACTTGTGATGTCACCCTGACGTTACAGAGGTGTAGCCTGTTTTCGGTGTGTGGTTCTAGGATGTAACACTTGTGATGTCACCCTGACGTTACAGAGGTGTAGCCTGTTTTCGGTGTGTGGTTCTAGGATGTAACACTTGTGATGTCATCCTGATGTTACAGAGGTGTAGCCTGTTTTCGGTGTGTGGTTCTAGGATGTAACACTTGTGACGTCATTCTGACGTTACAGAGGTGTAGCCTGTTTTCGGTGTGTGGTTCTAGGATGTAACACTTGTGATGTCACCCTGACGTTACAGAGGTGTAGCCTGTTTTCGGTGTGTGGTTCTAGGATGTAACACTTGTGATGTCACCCTGATGTTACAGAGGTGTAGCCTGTTTTCAGTGTGTGGTTCTATGATGTAACACTTGTGATGTCATCCTGATGTTACAGAGGTGTGGCCTGTTTTCGGTGTGTGGTTCTATGATGTAACACTTGTGATGTCACCCTGACGTTACAGAGGTGTAGCCTGTTTTCAGTGTGTGGTTCTATGATGTAACACTTGTGATGTCATCCTGATGTTACAGAGGTGTGGCCGGTTTTCGGTGTGTGGTTCTATGATGTAACACTTGTGATGTCACCCTGACGTTACAGAGGTGTGGCCTGTTTTCGGTGTGTGGTTCTATGATGTAACACTTGTGATGTCACCCTGATGTTACAGAGGTGTAGCCTGTTTTCAGTGTGTGGTTCTAGGATGTAACACTTGTGATGTCATTCTGACGTTACAGAGGTGTAGCCTGTTTTCGGTGTGTGGTTCTATGATGTAACACTTGTGATGTCATCCTGATGTTACAGAGGTGTAGCCTGTTTTCAGTGTGTGGTTCTGGGGTGTAACACTTGTGATGTCATCCTGATGTTACAGAGGTGTGGCCTATTTTCAGTGTGTGGTTCTATGATGTAACACTTGTGATGTCATCCTGATGTTACAGAGGTGTAGCCTGTTTTCGGTGTGTGGTTCTATGATGTAACACTTGTGATGTCATCCTGATGTTACAGAGGTGTAGCCTGTTTTCAGTGTATGGTTCTATGATGTTACACTTGTGATGTCATCCTGATGTTACAGAGGTGTGGCCTGTTTTCAGTGTGTGGTTCTATGATGTTACACTTGTGATGTCATCCTGATGTTACAGAGGTGTAGCCTGTTTTCAGTGTGTGGTTCTATGATGTAACACTTGTGATGTCACCCTGACGTTACAGAGGTGTGGCCTGTTTTCAGTGTGTGGTTCTATGATGTAACACTTGTGATGTCATCCTGATGTTATAGAGGTGTGGCCTGTTTTCAGTGTGTGGTTCTATGATGTAACACTTGTGATGTCACCCTGATGTTACAGAGGTGTAGCCTGTTTTCGGTGTGTGGTTCTAGGATGTAACACTTGTGATGTCATCCTGATGTTACAGAGGTGTAGCCTGTTTTCAGTGTGTGGTTCTGGGGTGTAACACTTGTGATGTCACCCTGACGTTACAGAGGTGTAGCCTGTTTTCAGTGTGGGGTTCTAGGATGTAACACTTGTGTTGTCATCCTGATGTTACAGAGGTGTAGCCTGTTTTCAGTGTGTGGTTCTAGGATGTAACACTTGTGATGTCATCCTGATGTTACAGAGGTGTAGCCTGTTTTCAGTGTGTGGTTCTAGGATGTAACACTTGTGATGTCATCCTGATGATACAGAGGTGTAGCCTGTTTTCAGTGTGTGGTTCTAGGATGTAACACTTGTGATGTCATCCTGATGTTACAGAGGTGTAGCCTGTTTTCAGTGTGTGGTTCTAGGATGTAACACTTGTGATGTCATCCTGACGTTACAGAGGTGTAGCCTGTTTTCAGTGTGGGGTTCTAGGATGTAACACTTGTGATGTCATCCTGACGTTACAGAGGTGTAGCCTGTTTTCGGTGTATGGTTCTATGATGTTACACTTGTGATGTCATCCTGATGTTACAGAGGTGTGGCCTGTTTTCGGTGTGTGGTTCTCGGATGTAACACTTGTGATGTCACCCTGACATTACAGAGGTGTAGCCTGTTTTCGGTGTGTGGTTCTGGGGTGTAACACTTGTGATGTCATCCTGACGTTACAGAGGTGTAGCCTGTTTTCGGTGTGTGGTTCTAGGATGTAACACTTGTGATGTCATCCTGACGTTACAGAGGTGTAGCCTGTTTTCGGTGTGTGGTTCTAGGATGTAACACTTGTGATGTCATCCTGACGTTACAGAGGTGTAGCCTGTTTTCGGTGTGTGGTTCTAGGATGTAACACTTGTGATGTCATCCTGACGTTACAGAGGTGTAGCCTGTTTTCGGTGTGTGGTTCTAGGATGTAACACTTGTGATGTCATCCTGACGTTACAGAGGTGTAGCCTGTTTTCGGTGTGTGGTTCTGGGGTGTAACACTTGTGATGTCATCCTGACGTTACAGAGGTGTAGCCTGTTTTCGGTGTGTGGTTCTAGGATGTAACACTTGTGATGTCATCCTGATGTTACAGAGGTGTAGCCTGTTTTCGGTGTGTGGTTCTAGGATGTAACACTTGTGATGTCACCCTGACGTTACAGAGGTGTAGCCTGTTTTCGGTGTGTGGTTCTAGGATGTAACACTTGTGATGTCACCCTGACGTTACAGAGGTGTAGCCTGTTTTCGGTGTGTGGTTCTAGGATGTAACACTTGTGATGTCATCTTGATGTTACAGAGGTGTAGCCTGTTTTCGGTGTGTGGTTCTAGGATGTAACACTTGTGACGTCATTCTGACGTTACAGAGGTGTAGCCTGTTTTCGGTGTGTGGTTCTAGGATGTAACACTTGTGATGTCACCCTGACGTTACAGAGGTGTAGCCTGTTTTCGGTGTGTGGTTCTAGGATGTAACACTTGTGATGTCACCCTGATGTTACAGAGGTGTAGCCTGTTTTCAGTGTGTGGTTCTATGATGTAACACTTGTGATGTCATCCTGATGTTACAGAGGTGTGGCCTGTTTTCGGTGTGTGGTTCTATGATGTAACACTTGTGATGTCACCCTGACGTTACAGAGGTGTAGCCTGTTTTCAGTGTGTGGTTCTATGATGTAACACTTGTGATGTCATCCTGATGTTACAGAGGTGTGGCCGGTTTTCGGTGTGTGGTTCTATGATGTAACACTTGTGATGTCACCCTGACGTTACAGAGGTGTGGCCTGTTTTCGGTGTGTGGTTCTATGATGTAACACTTGTGATGTCACCCTGATGTTACAGAGGTGTAGCCTGTTTTCAGTGTGTGGTTCTAGGATGTAACACTTGTGATGTCATTCTGACGTTACAGAGGTGTAGCCTGTTTTCGGTGTGTGGTTCTATGATGTAACACTTGTGATGTCATCCTGATGTTACAGAGGTGTAGCCTGTTTTCAGTGTGTGGTTCTGGGGTGTAACACTTGTGATGTCATCCTGATGTTACAGAGGTGTGGCCTATTTTCAGTGTGTGGTTCTATGATGTAACACTTGTGATGTCATCCTGATGTTACAGAGGTGTAGCCTGTTTTCGGTGTGTGGTTCTATGATGTAACACTTGTGATGTCATCCTGATGTTACAGAGGTGTAGCCTGTTTTCAGTGTATGGTTCTATGATGTTACACTTGTGATGTCATCCTGATGTTACAGAGGTGTGGCCTGTTTTCAGTGTGTGGTTCTATGATGTTACACTTGTGATGTCATCCTGATGTTACAGAGGTGTAGCCTGTTTTCAGTGTGTGGTTCTATGATGTAACACTTGTGATGTCACCCTGACGTTACAGAGGTGTGGCCTGTTTTCAGTGTGTGGTTCTATGATGTAACACTTGTGATGTCATCCTGATGTTATAGAGGTGTGGCCTGTTTTCAGTGTGTGGTTCTATGATGTAACACTTGTGATGTCACCCTGATGTTACAGAGGTGTAGCCTGTTTTCGGTGTGTGGTTCTATGATGTAACACTTGTGATGTCACCCTGACGTTACAGAGGTGTGGCCTGTTTTCAGTGTGTGGTTCTATGATGTAACACTTGTGATGTCATCCTGATGTTACAGAGGTGTGGCCTGTTTTCAGTGTGTGGTTCTAGGATGTAACACTTGTGATGTCACCCTGATGTTACAGAGGTGTGGCCTGTTTTCGGTGTGTGGTTCTAGGATGTAACACTTGTGATGTCACCCTGACGTTACAGAGGTGTAGCCTGTTTTCGGTGTGTGGTTCTAGGATGTAACACTTGTGATGTCATTCTGATGTTACAGAGGTGTAGCCTGTTTTCAGTGTGTGGTTCTGGGGTGTAACACTTGTGATGTCACCCTGACGTTACAGAGGTGTAGCCTGTTTTCAGTGTGTGGTTCTAGGATGTAACACTTGTGATGTCACCCTGACGTTACAGAGGTGTAGCCTGTTTTCAGTGTGTGGTTCTAGGATGTAACACTTGTGATGTCACCCTGACGTTACAGAGGTGTAGCCTGTTTTCGGTATGTGGTTCTGGGGTGTAACACTTGTGATGTCACCCTGACGTTACAGAGGTGTAGCCTGTTTTCAGTGTGTGGTTCTAGGATGTAACACTTGTGATGTCACCCTGACGTTACAGAGGTGTAGCCTGTTTTCGGTGTGTGGTTCTAGGATGTAACACTTGTGATGTCACCCTGACGTTACAGAGGTGTAGCCTGTTTTCGGTGTGTGGTTCTAGGATGTAACACTTGTGATGTCATCCTGATGTTACAGAGGTGTAGCCTGTTTTCAGTGTGTGGTTCTGGGGTGTAACACTTGTGATGTCATCCTGATGTTACAGAGGTGTGGCCTATTTTCAGTGTGTGGTTCTATGATGTAACACTTGTGATGTCATCCTGATGTTACAGAGGTGTAGCCTGTTTTCGGTGTGTGGTTCTATGATGTAACACTTGTGATGTCATCCTGATGTTACAGAGGTGTAGCCTGTTTTCAGTGTATGGTTCTATGATGTTACACTTGTGATGTCATCCTGATGTTACAGAGGTGTGGCCTGTTTTCAGTGTGTGGTTCTATGATGTTACACTTGTGATGTCATCCTGATGTTACAGAGGTGTAGCCTGTTTTCAGTGTGTGGTTCTATGATGTAACACTTGTGATGTCACCCTGACGTTACAGAGGTGTGGCCTGTTTTCAGTGTGTGGTTCTATGATGTAACACTTGTGATGTCATCCTGATGTTATAGAGGTGTGGCCTGTTTTCAGTGTGTGGTTCTATGATGTAACACTTGTGATGTCACCCTGATGTTACAGAGGTGTAGCCTGTTTTCGGTGTGTGGTTCTATGATGTAACACTTGTGATGTCACCCTGACGTTACAGAGGTGTGGCCTGTTTTCAGTGTGTGGTTCTATGATGTAACACTTGTGATGTCATCCTGATGTTACAGAGGTGTGGCCTGTTTTCAGTTTGTGGTTCTGGGGTGTAACACTTGTGATGTCACCCTGACGTTACAGAGGTGTAGCCTGTTTTCAGTGTGTGGTTCTAGGATGTAACACTTGTGATGTCACCCTGACGTTACAGAGGTGTAGCCTGTTTTCAGTGTGTGGTTCTAGGATGTAACACTTGTGATGTCATCCTGACGTTACAGAGGTGTAGCCTGTTTTCGGTGTGTGGTTCTAGAATGTAACACTTGTGATGTCACCCTGATGTTACAGAGGTGTAGCCTGTTTTCGGTGTGTGGTTCTAGGATGTAACACTTGTGATGTCATCCTGACGTTACAGAGGTGTAGCCTGTTTTCAGTGTGTGGTTCTATGATGTAACACTTGTGATGTCATCCTGACGTTACAGAGGTGTAGCCTGTTTTCGGTGTGTGGTTCTGGGGTGTAACACTTGTGATGTCATCCTGACGTTACAGAGGTGTAGCCTGTTTTCAGTGTGTGGTTCTATGATGTTACACTTGTGATGTCATCCTGATGTTACAGAGGTGTAGCCTGTTTTCAGTGTGTGGTTCTATGATGTAACACTTGTGATGTCACCCTGACGTTACAGAGGTGTGGCCTGTTTTCAGTGTGTGATTCTATGATGTAACACTTGTGATGTCATCCTGATGTTACAGAGGTGTGGCCTGTTTTTGGTGTGTGGTTCTATGATGTAACACTTGTGATGTCACCCTGACGTTACAGAGGTGTGGCCTGTTTTCGGTGTGTGGTTCTATGATGTTACACTTGTGATGTCATCCTGATGTTACAGAGGTGTGGCCTGTTTTCAGTGTGTGGTTCTAGGATGTAACACTTGTGATGTCACCCTGACGTTACAGAGGTGTAGCCTGTTTTCAGTGTGTGGTTCTAGGATGTAACACTTGTGATGTCATCCTGACGTTACAGAGGTGTAGCCTGTTTTCGGTGTGTGGTTCTAGGATGTAACACTTGTGATGTCACCCTGATGTTACAGAGGTGTAGCCTGTTTTCGGTGTGTGGTTCTAGGATGTAACACTTGTGATGTCATCCTGACGTTACAGAGGTGTAGCCTGTTTTCAGTGTGTGGTTCTATGATGTAACACTTGTGATGTCACCCTGATGTTACAGAGGTGTGGCCTGTTTTCGGTGTGTGGTTCTAGGATGTAACACTTGTGATGTCACCCTGACGTTACAGAGGTGTAGCCTGTTTTCGGTGTGTGGTTCTAGGATGTAACACTTGTGATGTCATTCTGATGTTACAGAGGTGTAGCCTGTTTTCAGTGTGTGGTTCTGGGGTGTAACACTTGTGATGTCACCCTGACGTTACAGAGGTGTAGCCTGTTTTCAGTGTGTGGTTCTAGGATGTAACACTTGTGATGTCACCCTGACGTTACAGAGGTGTAGCCTGTTTTCAGTGTGTGGTTCTAGGATGTAACACTTGTGATGTCACCCTGACGTTACAGAGGTGTAGCCTGTTTTCGGTATGTGGTTCTGGGGTGTAACACTTGTGATGTCACCCTGACGTTACAGAGGTGTAGCCTGTTTTCAGTGTGTGGTTCTAGGATGTAACACTTGTGATGTCACCCTGACGTTACAGAGGTGTAGCCTGTTTTCGGTGTGTGGTTCTAGGATGTAACACTTGTGATGTCACCCTGACGTTACAGAGGTGTAGCCTGTTTTCGGTGTGTGGTTCTAGGATGTAACACTTGTGATGTCATTCTGACGTTACAGAGGTGTAGCCTGTTTTCGGTGTGTGGTTCTATGATGTAACACTTGTGATGTCATCCTGATGTTACAGAGGTGTAGCCTGTTTTCAGTGTGTGGTTCTGGGGTGTAACACTTGTGATGTCATCCTGATGTTACAGAGGTGTGGCCTATTTTCAGTGTGTGGTTCTATGATGTAACACTTGTGATGTCATCCTGATGTTACAGAGGTGTAGCCTGTTTTCGGTGTGTGGTTCTATGATGTAACACTTGTGATGTCATCCTGATGTTACAGAGGTGTAGCCTGTTTTCAGTGTATGGTTCTATGATGTTACACTTGTGATGTCATCCTGATGTTACAGAGGTGTGGCCTGTTTTCAGTGTGTGGTTCTATGATGTTACACTTGTGATGTCATCCTGATGTTACAGAGGTGTAGCCTGTTTTCAGTGTGTGGTTCTATGATGTAACACTTGTGATGTCACCCTGACGTTACAGAGGTGTGGCCTGTTTTCAGTGTGTGGTTCTATGATGTAACACTTGTGATGTCATCCTGATGTTATAGAGGTGTGGCCTGTTTTCAGTGTGTGGTTCTATGATGTAACACTTGTGATGTCACCCTGATGTTACAGAGGTGTAGCCTGTTTTCGGTGTGTGGTTCTATGATGTAACACTTGTGATGTCACCCTGACGTTACAGAGGTGTGGCCTGTTTTCAGTGTGTGGTTCTATGATGTAACACTTGTGATGTCATCCTGATGTTACAGAGGTGTGGCCTGTTTTCAGTGTGTGGTTCTGGGGTGTAACACTTGTGATGTCACCCTGACGTTACAGAGGTGTAGCCTGTTTTCAGTGTGTGGTTCTAGGATGTAACACTTGTGTTGTCACCCTGACGTTACAGAGGTGTAGCCTGTTTTCAGTGTGTGGTTCTAGGATGTAACACTTGTGATGTCATCCTGACGTTACAGAGGTGTAGCCTGTTTTCGGTGTGTGGTTCTAGGATGTAACACTTGTGATGTCACCCTGATGTTACAGAGGTGTAGCCTGTTTTCGGTGTGTGGTTCTAGGATGTAACACTTGTGATGTCATCCTGACGTTACAGAGGTGTAGCCTGTTTTCAGTGTGTGGTTCCATGATGTAACACTTGTGATGTCATCCTGACGTTACAGAGGTGTAGCCTGTTTTCGGTGTGTGGTTCTGGGGTGTAACACTTGTGATGTCATCCTGACGTTACAGAGGTGTAGCCTGTTTTCAGTGTGTGGTTCTATGATGTTACACTTGTGATGTCATCCTGATGTTACAGAGGTGTAGCCTGTTTTCAGTGTGTGGTTCTATGATGTAACACTTGTGATGTCACCCTGACGTTACAGAGGTGTGGCCTGTTTTCAGTGTGTGATTCTATGATGTAACACTTGTGATGTCATCCTGATGTTACAGAGGTGTGGCCTGTTTTTGGTGTGTGGTTCTATGATGTAACACTTGTGATGTCACCCTGACGTTACAGAGGTGTGGCCTGTTTTCGGTGTGTGGTTCTATGATGTAACACTTGTGATGTCATCCTGATGTTACAGAGGTGTGGCCTGTTTTCAGTGTGTGGTTCTAGGATGTAACACTTGTGATGTCACCCTGATGTTACAGAGGTGTAGCCTGTTTTCGGTGTGTGGTTCTAGGATGTAACACTTGTGATGTCATCCTGACGTTACAGAGGTGTAGCCTGTTTTTGGTGCGTGGTTCTATGATGTTACACTTGTGATGTCATCCTGACGTTACAGAGGTGTAGCCTGTTTTCAGTGTGTGGTTCTAGGATGTAACACTTGTGATGTCACCCTGATGTTACAGAGGTGTAGCCTGTTTTTGGTGCGTGGTTCTATGATGTAACACTTGTGATGTCATCCTGATGTTACAGAGGTGTAGCCTGTTTTCGGTGTGTGGTTCTATGATGTAACACTTGTGATGTCACCCTGATGTTACAGAGGTGTGGCCTGCTTTCGGTGTGTGGTTCTATGATGTAACACTTGTGATGTCATTCTGATGTTACAGAGGTGTAGCCTGTTTTCGGTGTGTGGTTCTATGATGTAACACTTGTGATGTCATCCTGATGTTACAGAGGTGTAGCCTGTTTTCAGTGTGTGGTTCTGGGGTGTAACACTTGTGATGTCATCCTGATGTTACAGAGGTGTGGCCTATTTTCAGTGTGTGGTTCTATGATGTAACACTTGTGACGTCATCCTGATGTTACAGAGGTGTAGCCTGTTTTCGGTGTGTGGTTCTATGATGTAACACTTGTGATGTCATCCTGATGTTACAGAGGTGTAGCCTGTTTTCAGTGTATGGTTCTATGATGTTACACTTGTGATGTCATCCTGATGTTACAGAGGTGTGGCCTGTTTTCAGTGTGTGGTTCTATGATGTTACACTTGTGATGTCATCCTGATGTTACAGAGGTGTAGCCTGTTTTCAGTGTGTGGTTCTATGATGTAACACTTGTGATGTCACCCTGACGTTACAGAGGTGTGGCCTGTTTTCAGTGTGTGGTTCTATGATGTAACACTTGTGATGTCATCCTGATGTTATAGAGGTGTGGCCTGTTTTCAGTGTGTGGTTCTATGATGTAACACTTGTGATGTCACCCTGATGTTACAGAGGTGTAGCCTGTTTTCGGTGTGTGGTTCTATGATGTAACACTTGTGATGTCACCCTGACGTTACAGAGGTGTGGCCTGTTTTCAGTGTGTGGTTCTATGATGTAACACTTGTGATGTCATCCTGATGTTACAGAGGTGTGGCCTGTTTTCAGTGTGTGGTTCTGGGGTGTAACACTTGTGATGTCACCCTGACGTTACAGAGGTGTAGCCTGTTTTCAGTGTGTGGTTCTAGGATGTAACACTTGTGTTGTCACCCTGACGTTACAGAGGTGTAGCCTGTTTTCAGTGTGTGGTTCTAGGATGTAACACTTGTGATGTCATCCTGACGTTACAGAGGTGTAGCCTGTTTTCGGTGTGTGGTTCTAGGATGTAACACTTGTGATGTCACCCTGATGTTACAGAGGTGTAGCCTGTTTTCGGTGTGTGGTTCTAGGATGTAACACTTGTGATGTCATCCTGACGTTACAGAGGTGTAGCCTGTTTTCAGTGTGTGGTTCCATGATGTAACACTTGTGATGTCATCCTGACGTTACAGAGGTGTAGCCTGTTTTCGGTGTGTGGTTCTGGGGTGTAACACTTGTGATGTCATCCTGACGTTACAGAGGTGTAGCCTGTTTTCAGTGTGTGGTTCTATGATGTTACACTTGTGATGTCATCCTGATGTTACAGAGGTGTAGCCTGTTTTCAGTGTGTGGTTCTATGATGTAACACTTGTGATGTCACCCTGACGTTACAGAGGTGTGGCCTGTTTTCAGTGTGTGATTCTATGATGTAACACTTGTGATGTCATCCTGATGTTACAGAGGTGTGGCCTGTTTTTGGTGTGTGGTTCTATGATGTAACACTTGTGATGTCACCCTGACGTTACAGAGGTGTGGCCTGTTTTCGGTGTGTGGTTCTATGATGTAACACTTGTGATGTCATCCTGATGTTACAGAGGTGTGGCCTGTTTTCAGTGTGTGGTTCTAGGATGTAACACTTGTGATGTCACCCTGATGTTACAGAGGTGTAGCCTGTTTTCGGTGTGTGGTTCTAGGATGTAACACTTGTGATGTCATCCTGACGTTACAGAGGTGTAGCCTGTTTTTGGTGCGTGGTTCTATGATGTTACACTTGTGATGTCATCCTGACGTTACAGAGGTGTAGCCTGTTTTCAGTGTGTGGTTCTAGGATGTAACACTTGTGATGTCACCCTGATGTTACAGAGGTGTAGCCTGTTTTTGGTGCGTGGTTCTATGATGTAACACTTGTGATGTCATCCTGATGTTACAGAGGTGTAGCCTGTTTTCGGTGTGTGGTTCTATGATGTAACACTTGTGATGTCACCCTGATGTTACAGAGGTGTGGCCTGCTTTCGGTGTGTGGTTCTATGATGTAACACTTGTGATGTCATTCTGATGTTACAGAGGTGTAGCCTGTTTTCGGTGTGTGGTTCTATGATGTAACACTTGTGATGTCATCCTGATGTTACAGAGGTGTAGCCTGTTTTCAGTGTGTGGTTCTGGGGTGTAACACTTGTGATGTCATCCTGATGTTACAGAGGTGTGGCCTATTTTCAGTGTGTGGTTCTATGATGTAACACTTGTGACGTCATCCTGATGTTACAGAGGTGTAGCCTGTTTTCGGTGTGTGGTTCTATGATGTAACACTTGTGATGTCATCCTGATGTTACAGAGGTGTAGCCTGTTTTCAGTGTATGGTTCTATGATGTTACACTTGTGATGTCATCCTGATGTTACAGAGGTGTGGCCTGTTTTCAGTGTGTGGTTCTATGATGTTACACTTGTGATGTCATCCTGATGTTACAGAGGTGTAGCCTGTTTTCAGTGTGTGGTTCTATGATGTAACACTTGTGATGTCACCCTGACGTTACAGAGGTGTGGCCTGTTTTCAGTGTGTGGTTCTATGATGTAACACTTGTGATGTCATCCTGATGTTATAGAGGTGTGGCCTGTTTTCAGTGTGTGGTTCTATGATGTAACACTTGTGATGTCACCCTGATGTTACAGAGGTGTAGCCTGTTTTCGGTGTGTGGTTCTATGATGTAACACTTGTGATGTCACCCTGACGTTACAGAGGTGTGGCCTGTTTTCAGTGTGTGGTTCTATGATGTAACACTTGTGATGTCATCCTGATGTTACAGAGGTGTGGCCTGTTTTCAGTGTGTGGTTCTGGGGTGTAACACTTGTGATGTCACCCTGACGTTACAGAGGTGTAGCCTGTTTTCAGTGTGTGGTTCTAGGATGTAACACTTGTGATGTCACCCTGACGTTACAGAGGTGTAGCCTGTTTTCAGTGTGTGGTTCTAGGATGTAACACTTGTGATGTCATCCTGACGTTACAGAGGTGTAGCCTGTTTTCGGTGTGTGGTTCTAGGATGTAACACTTGTGATGTCACCCTGATGTTACAGAGGTGTAGCCTGTTTTCGGTGTGTGGTTCTAGGATGTAACACTTGTGATGTCATCCTGACGTTACAGAGGTGTAGCCTGTTTTCAGTGTGTGGTTCTATGATGTAACACTTGTGATGTCATCCTGACGATACAGAGGTGTAGCCTGTTTTCGGTGTGTGGTTCTGGGGTGTAACACTTGTGATGTCATCCTGACGTTACAGAGGTTGAGCCTGTTTTCAGTGTGTGGTTCTATGATGTTACACTTGTGATGTCATCCTGATGTTACAGAGGTGTAGCCTGTTTTCAGTGTGTGGTTCTATGATGTAACACTTGTGATGTCACCCTGACGTTACAGAGGTGTGGCCTGTTTTCAGTGTGTGATTCTATGATGTAACACTTGTGATGTCATCCTGATGTTACAGAGGTGTGGCCTGTTTTTGGTGTGTGGTTCTATGATGTAACACTTGTGATGTCACCCTGACGTTACAGAGGTGTGGCCTGTTTTCGGTGTGTGGTTCTATGATGTAACACTTGTGATGTCATCCTGATGTTACAGAGGTGTGGCCTGTTTTCAGTGTGTGGTTCTAGGATGTAACACTTGTGATGTCACCCTGACGTTACAGAGGTGTAGCCTGTTTTCAGTGTGTGGTTCTAGGATGTAACACTTGTGATGTCATCCTGACGTTACAGAGGTGTAGCCTGTTTTCGGTGTGTGGTTCTAGGATGTAACACTTGTGATGTCACCCTGATGTTACAGAGGTGTAGCCTGTTTTCGGTGTGTGGTTCTAGGATGTAACACTTGTGATGTCATCCTGACGTTACAGAGGTGTAGCCTGTTTTCAGTGTGTGGTTCTATGATGTAACACTTGTGATGTCATCCTGACGTTACAGAGGTGTAGCCTGTTTTCGGTGTGTGGTTCTGGGGTGTAACACTTGTGATGTCATCCTGACGTTACAGAGGTGTAGCCTGTTTTCGGTGTGTGGTTCTGGGGTGTAACACTTGTGATGTCATCCTGACGTTACAGAGGTGTAGCCTGTTTTCGGTGTGTGGTTCTGGGGTGTAACACTTGTGATGTCATCCTGACGTTACAGAGGTGTAGCCTGTTTTCGGTGTGTGGTTCTAGGATGTAACACTTGTGATGTCATCCTGATGTTACAGAGGTGTAGCCTGTTTTCGGTGTGTGGTTCTAGGATGTAACACTTGTGATGTCACCCTGACGTTACAGAGGTGTAGCCTGTTTTTAGTGTGTGGTTCTATGATGTAACACTTGTGATGTCATCCTGACGTTACAGAGGTGTAGCCTGTTTTCAGTGTGTGGTTCTATGATGTAACACTTGTGATGTCATCCTGACGTTACAGAGGTGTAGCCTGTTTTCGGTGTGTGGTTCTGGGGTGTAACACTTGTGATGTCATCCTGACGTTACAGAGGTGTAGCCTGTTTTCAGTGTGTGGTTCTATGATGTTACACTTGTGATGTCATCCTGATGTTACAGAGGTGTAGCCTGTTTTCAGTGTGTGGTTCTATGATGTAACACTTGTGATGTCACCCTGACGTTACAGAGGTGTGGCCTGTTTTCAGTGTGTGGTTCTATGATGTAACACTTGTGATGTCATCCTGATGTTACAGAGGTGTGGCCTGTTTTCAGTGTGTGGTTCTATGATGTAGCACTTGTGATGTCACCCTGATGTTACAGAGGTGTAGCCTGTTTTCGGTGTGTGGTTCTAGGATGTAACACTTGTGATGTCACCCTGACGTTACAGAGGTGTAGCCTGTTTTCGGTGTGTGGTTCTGGGGTGTAACACTTGTGATGTCATCCTGACGTTACAGAGGTGTAGCCTGTTTTCGGTGTGTGGTTCTGGGGTGTAACACTTGTGATGTCATCCTGACGTTACAGAGGTGTAGCCTGTTTTCGGTGTGTGGTTCTAGGATGTAACACTTGTGATGTCATCCTGATGTTACAGAGGTGTAGCCTGTTTTCGGTGTGTGGTTCTAGGATGTAACACTTGTGATGTCACCCTGACGTTACAGAGGTGTAGCCTGTTTTCAGTGTGTGGTTCTATGATGTAACACTTGTGATGTCATCCTGACGTTACAGAGGTGTAGCCTGTTTTCAGTGTGTGGTTCTATGATGTAACACTTGTGATGTCATCCTGACGTTACAGAGGTGTAGCCTGTTTTCGGTGTGTGGTTCTGGGGTGTAACACTTGTGATGTCATCCTGACGTTACAGAGGTGTAGCCTGTTTTCAGTGTGTGGTTCTATGATGTTACACTTGTGATGTCATCCTGATGTTACAGAGGTGTAGCCTGTTTTCAGTGTGTGGTTCTATGATGTAACACTTGTGATGTCACCCTGACGTTACAGAGGTGTGGCCTGTTTTCAGTGTGTGGTTCTATGATGTAACACTTGTGATGTCATCCTGATGTTACAGAGGTGTGGCCTGTTTTCAGTGTGTGGTTCTATGATGTAGCACTTGTGATGTCACCCTGATGTTACAGAGGTGTAGCCTGTTTTCGGTGTGTGGTTCTAGGATGTAACACTTGTGATGTCACCCTGACGTTACAGAGGTGTAGCCTGTTTTCGGTGTGTGGTTCTGGGGTGTAACACTTGTGATGTCACCCTGACGTTACAGAGGTGTAGCCTGTTTTCAGTGTGTGGTTCTAGGATGTAACACTTGTGATGTCACCCTGACGTTACAGAGGTGTGGCCTGTTTTCGGTGTGTGGTTCTAGGATGTAACACTTGTGATGTCACCCTGATGTTACAGAGGTGTAGCCTGTTTTCGGTGTGTGGTTCTAAGATGTAACACTTGTGATGTCATCCTGACGTTACAGAGGTGTAGCCTGTTTTCAGTGTGTGGTTCTATGATGTAACACTTGTGATGTCATTCTGACGTTACAGAGGTGTAGCCTGTTTTCAGTGTGTGGTTCTAGGATGTAACACTTGTGATGTCATCCTGACGTTACAGAGGTGTAGCCTGTTTTCGGTGTGTGGTTCTAGGATGTAACACTTGTGATGTCACCCTGATGTTACAGAGGTGTAGCCTGTTTTCAGTGTGTGGTTCTAGGATGTAACACTTGTGATGTCATCCTGACGTTACAGAGGTGTAGCCTGTTTTCGGTGTGTGGTTCTGGGGTGTAACACTTGTGATGTCATCCTGACGTTACAGAGGTGTAGCCTGTTTTCGGTGTGTGGTTCTATGATGTAACACTTGTGATGTCACCCTGACGTTACAGAGGTGTAGCCTGTTTTCGGTGTGTGGTTCTGGGGTGTAACACTTGTGATGTCATCCTGACGTTACAGAGGTGTAGCCTGTTTTCGGTGTGTGGTTCTAGGATGTAACACTTGTGATGTCATCCTGATGTTACAGAGGTGTAGCCTGTTTTCGGTGTGTGGTTCTAGGATGTAACACTTGTGATGTCACCCTGACGTTACAGAGGTGTAGCCTGTTTTCAGTGTGTGGTTCTATGATGTAACACTTGTGATGTTATCCTGACGTTACAGAGGTGTAGCCTGTTTTCGGTGTGTGGTTCTAGGATGTAACACTTGTGATGTCATCCTGACGTTACAGAGGTGTAGCCTGTTTTCAGTGTGTGGTTCTAGGATGTAACACTTGTGATGTCATCCTGACGTTACAGAGGTGTAGCCTGTTTTCGGTGTGTCGTTCTGGGGTGTAACACTTGTGATGTCATCCTGACGTTACAGAGGTGTAGCCTGTTTTCGGTGTGTGGTTCTAGGATGTAACACTTGTGATGTCACCCTGATGTTACAGAGGTGTAGCCTGTTTTCAGTGTGTGGTTCTATGATGTAACACTTGTGATGTCACCCTGATGTTACAGAGGTGTAGCCTGTTTTCAGTGTGTGGTTCTATGATGTAACACTTGTGATGTCATCCTGATGTTACAGAGGTGTGGCCTGTTTTCGGTGTGTGGTTCTATGATGTAACACTTGTGATGTCACCCTGACGTTACAGAGGTGTAGCCTGTTTTCGGTGTGTCGTTCTATGATGTAACACTTGTGATGTCACCCTGACGTTACAGAGGTGTGGCCTGTTTTCGGTGTGTGGTTCTATGATGTAACACTTGTGATGTCACCCTGATGTTACAGAGGTGTAGCCTGTTTTCGGTGTGTGGTTCTATGATGTAACACTTGTGATGTCATCCTGACGTTACAGAGGTGTAGCCTGTTTTCGGTGTGTGGTTCTGGGGTGTAACACGTGATGTCAGCCATCACAGAGGTGTAGCATGCTCCCGGTTCCTTAGCTCATGGTTCTGGGGGAGGTGGCGGGATTATTTCTGGGCGGTGGTTGCCATGGTTACTTTCACACAGGCTCAGGTTGGCGGTGTTGTTGTAAAGCCCATGGTGACGGTGCAGGTGTGAGACGTCACAGAGGCGTGGGTGAGGTGGGCCTGAGCCCAGTCAGGAGGACCGGAGGAGAGGACTATCCCAGGACTAAACCTCCACTAAACAAGGACTAGATCATCTTAACCAGGAAAAAAACACCAGACGGAAGTTAACCAGGACTTACCATGACTAAACCTGGGAAAAATAAACAAGGCTGAACCAGATCAAGATCATTATAAGGTGGAGCTTACAGCAGCACTAGTCCCAGATCAGTGGACCTCTCGGTGTCTCCAAGTGACGACAGAATGTGAAGTACCTGCACTCCATGATGAGAGCCGTGTGTCTCTGCAGGTCTGTGTGACCACTCTGCTGGTCCTGACACGTTTCCTACGACAGCGCAGCACATCGCTTTATTTAAGCCTGACAACATCCAAGAACATGACACAACATCTCTACATCTGATCGATTACTGACATCGTTACAGTATTTGTTCGAAGGACATTTATCTATGCAATCAGTGTGATCGGACATTGCATTTTTCCTCTCAGGCCATCGTTAAAGTATTATTGAGATGGCATTGGAGAAGTGGAGGCTCTCAGTCATTCAGAGATTATCCATTGTAGTGGAGATTTTCACATGTTGTCGACTGGACTGAGTTAGTTAAAGGCACACTGTGTACCATATTGACTATACTTTTGCAGTCAGTACAAAACATGCTCCTAATGACCAGGTTAACACAGAAAATGCTATTTCTGCAGTGGCTAATGAAAGAAAGGATTTGAATGAGAACCTATTTAAAACTGAAATTCTCCTGACTTTACTCAACATCTCCAACGCAGACGAGCTGGAGACGTACCCACTCCCGGTCAAGTTACAGTCGTGTCTTGGGAGAGCTGAGCCGCTCACAGCAAAGGCACATGTTTGTTTGGACATAATATATAAGGTATTTTTTAATTATGAAAATATCTGTCATAAAATACATGCTTATGTGTTATTTATTGGGTGGAATTCTATGCGGTGTGGCTTTAAGTTGATGGAAGTGAAAGATCCTACAAATTACAGCATGAAAGAGGGAGAATGTTAATGTTGCCCCCTCGAAATGACCAGGGCACTCAGATGTCTGTTTTTTACGTTTATTTTGAGCTCAAACATTGACAGGAGGTAAACATAGGTCCCTGTGAACACACAGTAAAAGGTTTTAGAATATTTTAGGATTAAGTTTTTAAGATCCGAGTGTACATAAACAGTTAAAAGAAAAACTCCCACGTCCCACAGGTGTACAGCGGCTTAGGCCACAGCTCCTCCTATGGGAGGCCATGGGCCTAGCTTTAACTAGCTCGGGCAAGTCATGTGACATAGCACTAACATAAAACACAATACAAACGGCAGTGCATTACATTTGCAAAGATTAATAAATATTGTTATTTACAGTGAACCATTACCAAACATGAATAATAAAAAGCGCTTAAGCACTTGTGCAAAAAAGCAAAGTGCAGAAAATGGGAGGGCAACATTAACTTTGGGCAATTTTACTGTAAACAACTTCTTAATTAGCTAATTCTTTTAAAAAATAGCTGATAGAAATAACCCTGTCTTTTGAACGACTCTTTGTAATGTATTTGTTGTTGGGGTGTAGGTGGAGCGCTGTAAAAAGGTCTCTTTCTGCCGTACCTGACCTCTGCAGCATTTGGACTAGACATGCAGTGGGACAAGTTGTTTATGGTCGTCCCTCTCCTTATCAGACATATGAAAACAATATTCCTTTTGAACAACCCTTTAAATGCCAACTTACTGTCACACAGAACTGTTTAGCTTTTTGGCCTCAGGATCAATGGAACAAATGGCTACTTTCCCATTGAAGCCCATCTTGCAACACACGTCGTATAGAATTATGAGCGGCTTTTATTTATGTATTTGTTCATCTATTTCTCACACCAGCAGTTGTCCCCTTACTGGACAGGTCTAAAGATCGACACTGATCACACACAGAAAATCTTGAGCCCATCTGTCCAACAGTTGACGTTCAACAGAAGATGGGAGCTGCGACAAGACAATGACCCAAAGCACAAAAGCAAATCCACTTCAGAATGGTTTCAGAGGAATAAAATACAAAGTCCCTCAAGAAAACCATTCACACCAGACATCCCAGGAATCTCACATCCTGTTCGTTGTGCATGTCTAATCTGCAACTACAGAAAACGACTGGTTGAAGTGATTTCTGCAAAGGGATAAAATGTAAATGTGTGGGTGTATTAGTTTAAGCAGACACTGTTAAATCATTCTTGTGATTTTAATAAAGATCAGACCACATTTTATGACCAATTGAGGCAGAAATGTGAGAAATTCCAAAGGGTTCACATACTTTTCCCTCTCACTGTATATGTGTTATATAGCCAGGGGCGACTCCAAAAGAAACTCTGTAAACAGGATCCCAATGGGCACTTTGCACTCATCAGAGAAACTAATGTTGCAAAAATGACAAGTTTCACTGATCATACTTTTAAATGAAAAAAAAAAAATCCCTTATGAGTTTACAAAGTAATTCAGATTCAAATATGCTTTATTTACATTATATATATTTTAGCTTATTCAAACTCACAATGACTCACAAAATTGAGTGTTAAGGGGTAGGGTTTTGAGTCAATGGAATTGACAGAACATCTGCATACCGCCACCTACTGTTTTGGAGGGTCAATATTAAGGCAAACAAAACTTTGGTGCATTTATAATATAGTGGAGTAGAAAATAGAAAAAAATCAGTTTACGTTACAGCACAGGTTCACTAGATTGTCTTATCAATTTAGCGAATTATGTTTACTTTCAGCCAAGCACCAGCATCACCTGATGGAGGAGAACATAAGCGGTGTTGGAATCAGCAGCTGAATGACTGCACTGCAAAACAGTATAAAATATGTCTACTCTTTAGTGTTGCCACCTGTCCCAGTTTTACCTGATTGTCCTTCTTTTTAATGATCTGTCCCGGGAGAAAAAAATATTCTCCCGGGACACTACTGAGCACCCTTTTTTTTAAACTGTCGGCTCTTTTGCTCCAGCCGCGCTCTCTCTCCTCCGCTGATCGCCCCAAACACACTCCCTGCACTGATTGGCCAGAGCTCAGACAGAGCGAGGCTGACACTGGCTCCTTGGGCGCATGTCCCGCCTCCTCTATTCGCTCGTTTGTTTTGACCGTGGGAATACAGAGACTATATGGACAACACAAGGAGACTCATAAACACAAGAAGAAGAAGAGCTTTATTTGTATAGCGTCTTTCACAGACATGGTCACAAAGCGCTTTACATGAGACACTTTACATTTGACTCCATCCTCGGTGGTGGTAAACTTCAGGTTCCCCTGGGGGAGACTGACAGAAGCGCCGACCTGACCACCTCCATGCATTCACGCACACACATCATTCATCCTGGCCTATTGTACTTTCTTTTTTTATTACTGCAAATGTGCCTCAGTAATCAAACATACATTTTGTGCAGAATAGAACGCTAAATTAGAGAATGGAGGAGTTTACAGGAGCTAGCGAGTAACGCTAGTCTCTCAGTAAAGCTAACAAAACGTGTTCACCTTATTCATACTGATATATTTTGTCAGGTCAGCAGGCTGAAAGTGGACACGTGCCTCCAGCTCAGTGTAGCTCTGCCCCTGAAGACAAGATATTGTTGACCTGTCATTATCTACACAGAGGAAAATCGCTTTACCTGATTGAGAGCAGTTAGTTGAAATGTAATCTGGTTAATAGTTTGAGATATTTAGACAGGTCTATTATTCAAACAGACTGCACCAGGTCTCACTGATACTAAACTTGTGCTGAAACTGAGACTGGGGCTCATGTATCAAATGGCTCACTTTTGTTGTACGATAGTTGATGTATTTTTTAATTCATCTGTGCAAAGATAATTCTTGTTAGACATAAACGATTCAGACCAGTTCACTATGAAGAGTGAAGTTACTAATAAGGCTATCATATGGAAAAAAATGGATTTAAGCAACGTAAATCTTTTGTTTGTGTTAAAGACAGAGCACAGATGTGACTAAAATTGCGTTGAAAAGTAACTAGTTAATTTACAATAAATTTTATACTTGTACTTGAGTACATTTTTACAGCTGTACTTGTAATTGAATAACAATTTCAGCCATGTAATGTACTTTTACTTGATTAGAAATGTTTTGTCCTCTTTCCACCACTGGACATTAACCACTAAAAGTAACTACTGAGAGCAACACTAATATTCCTCCATCACACGGTTATGTCCAATTTGGCTGTAGAGGTCTTTGTCTTGGGTTAGGGGTGAAGGGTCCACTGCTTATACGAAATGTCCAGGTTTTTTTGTCAGACAAACTCTACTACTCTCTCTGACTGCACTCGCTGCTGTAGGTGTGTGTGTGTGTGTGTGTGTGTGTGTGCATGTGTGCATGCGTGTGTGCGCGTGTGTGTAAGCAGTGCTACGGTGTATACTTCCCATCTGCCTGGACTAGTCGTGAGCGAGAGCACGGCCTGAGGAGCAGAGGATTAATCATTTATGGAGGAGACAAACAGTAGTGTGTCCTTCACAGTCAAACATCAGGCGCAGTGCAGAGCGGAGCCGGAAGCTGTGTTAAGACAGAGTAGGAACTGTAGGGGCTCAGCACAGCAGCACTGCTCTGACACACAGGTCTTACGCCAGGCTCATAATCCGGTTAAGGTCCAGTACGGCCTCCGCGATCTTAGAAAGTCATTCAAACCAATGTTGCACACTCACATTGCTCCGTGAAGTCCAGGTCAGGTTACCGGAACCATCTGGAGGCAACGGAAAGAATCTGCTAGGAGTCTTGCGGAAAGAATCTTGCGGATTGATGAATTCTGAAGAGCTTTGGGCAATATTATGTGCTCATATTCAGCCAAATGCTTGGACGCCACTTCACTGTGCAGATGGACAATGACCCAAAGCTACTGCCAAAGCCTCCAACGAGCTTTTTAAAGAAGAACTAAGTAACTTGTTGACCTTAATACATCCTCTCCGTAGTCCCTCTGGGGGTAATACGAGTGTTAATGGAATGATTGGGGGGTCTTTCATCTCCCCTGGTGTCTCTGGCCAGAAAACCACAATTGGAACTTTGCTGCCTCCGGATCGGAGCACCAATACACACTAATGGAATCACGAAGAAGAAGCTAACAGGCTAACGGGCAAAGCTAACAGTATTTACAGCCAAGTTTGAGTGACAAAAATGATCTCCATTGTGTAATTGGATGAACAATATCCCTCTGTCCCTTTGTCTTTTCTGTCAGTGTAGTATTTACTCTCACGGACAGTTAATGAGTAAAAAAACGACACCTGCAGTGGGGCTTATGGCCTCTAGGGGCATGAGTTACTTACTTCTGCTTAAAGGCAAAGAAGTGAAATGTTATTCAATGTCTAAGTCAATCACCGGACATGAATCCATTTGAGCATTTCACTTTGGTGAAGACCAAACTGAAGGGAAAATGAAGGAACTGAAGACATTTGCAGTAGAGGCCTGGGAGAGCATCACCAGGGATGAAACCCAACATCTGGTGACATCTATGCCTTCTAGACCCTCAAATTGAAACTGAAAGTCTGCAGCTTAAGCATATCTTGGTTGTTTCATTTCAAATCTTTTGTGGTGGTGTATAGAGCCAAAAAGATGAGAATTGAGTCAATGTCCCAATATTTATGGACCTGACTGTATATGAGGGTCACATGGACACCAGGTACTGTGTTGTCAGTTCTTCTTGCCTTTAGGAATCTCTCTTTGACTCTGTTCTGTGGCGATCCAACTCACTACTCAACTACCTGGTTAAGTAGAGGGACAAATGATTGCAGGTGAGCTCACACTCTCGATCCCGACCATCCATGTTCACCCGGGGGTCACCCCTGGCACCCTTTTGTAACTGATGGCCGTGGTCCAGAGAAGCCATTGGAGCGACAACGTGCGCTGCACCATGTGCTTTTGTTTATATCTCAGTTTAGTTAAGGTGTGCGGTAGATCATAGATATACAGACAGGGTATCCACGGGGTCTTCAAAAGTCTTAAAAAGTCTAAAATTTAATTTAAGGCCTTAAAAAGTCTAAAAATTGGCCTATTTGGTCTTAAATCCCTGGTAAATTGCTCTTAAAAATGTATGTGTGTTTGACCCAATTATTTGCTCACAATTTAGTTTAAAAAATAGCCAAATAAATGCACCATGTAAATGAACGGAAGAAGTAGAATTAATAATTAATAATAATAATAATAATAGTAATAATAATAATAATAATAATAATAATAATAATAATTAATAATTAATAATGGTGGTAAGCTATTGTAGCCACAGCTGCCCTGGGGTAGACAGACGGAAGCGAGGCAACCAGTCTGTGCCATCGGCCCCTCCCACCACCTCACTCACTACATTCACCCAGGCGATGTTCCCTCTAATTTTTCATGTGTCTGAGCAAACACGCGATCATGTGAGCACCGACAGACGCGAGTATCCCATCCATCCGAGTTACATGGTTTATTAAAAGGATCAAATCACAGCAGTCATTTCCGTCAAATTACTTTTAATAAAGGATTTAGTATACTTACAACGCAATGGATACTGTACAGATCGTGTCAATGATCTGAAGTATATTTAGTTTAACTCGGGCAAAACGTAAACTGCCAACTGAACCAAGCCAACAGTAAACTCCATTTTAAAAATGGGCCTACTGCCTAAGCAGTGCTTAGGCAAACCCGGACTTTACGAACCCGTCCGGACCGACGAAAGCTGTGGAGCTGTCGAAGGATTTGTTTGACGCCCGGGATACTCGCGAGCACGGAATACGGTCCACAGACTCAGCGCTCAAACCAACCAGAACACGGAGCATGGCCTCGCACAGACCCAGGTGAGGCCCGGTGTCCCGGGACACGGCAGTGGCCGCGGGTGTGAGGCGGGGAATCCACACAAAGTTTGTGCAGCAGCGGTATTTTGTTAAAAACAAAAACGAAACATAAATATAAAAAACATCGTAAACATCTCTGTGGCTGCAGTCCAGGTTCTAGAGTCTCTGGTCCAGGTTCTAGTGTCTCTGGTCCGGGTTCTGGAGTCTCTGGTCCAGGTTCTAGTGTCTCTGGTCCAGGTTCTAGAGTCTCTGGTCCAGGTTTTAGTGTCTCTGGTCCAGGTTCTAGAGTCTCTGGTCCAGGTTCTAGAGTCTCTGGTCCGGGTTCTAGAGTCTCTGGTCCAGGTTCTAGAGTCTCTGGTCCAGGTTCTAGTGTCTCTGGTCCGGGTTCTGGAGTCTCTGGTCCAGGTTCTAGTGTCTCTGGTCCAGGTTCTAGAGTCTCTGGTCCAGGTTTTAGTGTCTCTGGTCCAGGTTCTAGAGTCTCTGGTCCAGGTTCTAGAGTCTCTGGTCCAGGTTCTAGTGTCTCTGGTCCAGGTTCTAGAGTCTCTGGTCCGGGTTCTAGAGTCTCTGGTCCAGGTTTTAGTGTCTCTGGTCCAGGTTCTAGAGTCTCTGGTCCGGGTTCTAGAGTCTCTGGTCCAGGTTCTAGAGTCTCTGGTCCAGGTTCTAGAGTCTCTGGTCCAGGTTCTAGTGTCTCTGGTCCAGGTTCTAGAGTCTCTGGTCCAGGTTCTAGTGTCTCTGGTCCAGGTTCTAGAGTCTCTGGTCCGGGTTCTAGTGTCTCTGGTCCGGGTTCTAGAGTCTCTGGTCCGGGTTCTAGAGTCTCTGGTCCAGGTTCTAGAGTCTCTGGTCCGGGTTCTAGAGTCTCTGGTCCGGGTTCTAGAGTCTCTGGTCCGGGTTCTAGAGTCTCTGGTCCGGGTTCTAGTGTCTCTGGTCCGGGTTCTAGAGTCTCTGGTCCGGGTTCTAGAGTCTCTGGTCCGGGTTCTAGAGTCTCTGGTCCGGGTTCTAGTGTCTCTGGTCCAGGTTCTAGTGTCTCTGGTCCAGGTTCTAGAGTCTCTGGTCCAGGTTCTAGAGTCTCTGGTCCGGGTTCTAGTGTCTCTGGTCCAGGTTCTAGAGTCTCTGGTCCAGGTTCTAGAGTCTCTGGTCCGGGTTCTAAAGTCTCTGGTCCGGGTTCTAGTGTCTCTGGTCCAGGTTCTAGTGTCTCTGGTCCAGGTTCTAGTGTCTCTGGTCCAGGTTCTAGAGTCTCTGGTCCGGGTTCTAGTGTCTCTGGTCCAGGTTCTAGAGTCTCTGGTCCGGGTTCTAGAGTCTCTGGTCCGGGTGCTAGTGTCTCTGGTCCGGGTTCTAGAGTCTCTGGTCCGGGTTCTAGTGTCTCTGGTCCGGGTTCTAGTGTCTCTGGTCCAGGTTCTAGAGTCTCTGGTCCGGGTTCTAGAGTCTCTGGTCCGGGTTCTAGAGTCTCTGGTCCGGGTTCTAGAGTCTCTGGGGCGGGTTCTAGTGTCTCTGGTCCAGGTTCTAGAGTCTCTGGTCCAGGTTCTAGAGTCTCTGGTCCAGGTTCTAGTGTCTCTGGTCCAGGTTCTAGAGTCTCTGGTCCGGGTTCTAGAGTCTCTGGTCCGGGTTCTAGTGTCTCTGGTCCAGGTTCTAGAGTCTCTGGTCCAGGTTCTAGAGTCTCTGGTCCAGGTTCTAGTGTCTCTGGTCAAGGTTCTAGAGTCTCTGGTCCAGGTTCTAGAATCTCTGGTCCAGGTTCTAGTGTCTCTGGTCCAGGTTCTAGTGTCTCTGGTCCAGGTTCTAGAGTCTCTGGTCCGGGTTCTAGAGTCTCTGGTCCGGGTTCTAGTGTCTCTGGTCCAGGTTCTAGAGTCTCTGGTCCAGGTTCTAGAGTCTCTGGTCCAGGTTCTAGTGTCTCTGGTCAAGGTTCTAGAGTCTCTGGTCCAGGTTCTAGAATCTCTGGTCCAGGTTCTAGTGTCTCTGGTCCAGGTTCTAATGTCTCTGGTCCAGGTTCTAGAGTCTCTGGTCCAGGTTCTAGAGTCTCTGGTCCGGGTTCTAAAGTCTCTGGTCCGGGTTCTAGTGTCTCTGGTCCAGGTTCTAGAGTCTCTGGTCCGGGTTCTAGTGTCTCTGGTCCAGGTTCTAGAGTCTCTGGTCCGGGTTCTAGAGTCTCTGGTCCGGGTGCTAGTGTCTCTGGTCCGGGTTCTAGAGTCTCTGGTCCGGGTTCTAGTGTCTCTGGTCCGGGTTCTAGTGTCTCTGGTCCAGGTTCTAGAGTCTCTGGTCCGGGTTCTAGAGTCTCTGGTCCGGGTTCTAGAGTCTCTGGTCCGGGTTCTAGAGTCTCTGGGGCGGGTTCTAGTGTCTCTGGTCCAGGTTCTAGAGTCTCTGGTCCAGGTTCTAGAGTCTCTGGTCCAGGTTCTAGTGTCTCTGGTCCAGGTTCTAGAGTCTCTGGTCCGGGTTCTAGAGTCTCTGGTCCGGGTTCTAGTGTCTCTGGTCCAGGTTCTAGAGTCTCTGGTCCGGGTTCTAGAGTCTCTGGTCCGGGTTCTAGTGTCTCTGGTCCAGGTTCTAGAGTCTCTGGTCCGGGTTCTAGAGTCTCTGGTCCGGGTTCTAGTGTCTCTGGTCAAGGTTCTAGTGTCTCTGGTCCAGGTTCTAGAGTCTCTGGTCCGGGTTCTAGAGTCTCTGGTCCAGGTTCTAGTGTCTCTGGTCCAGGTTCTAGAGTCTCTGGTGCAGGTTCTAGAATCTCTGGTCCAGGTTCTAGTGTCTCTGGTCCAGGTTCTAGTGTCTCTGGTCCAGTTTCTAGTGTCTCTGGTCCAGGTTCTAGTGTCTCTGGTCCGGGCTGAGCCTCTGGGCTCGGACCCGTGTCGGTGCAGCTCAAGTCCATAAACATTAACGCTGTACCTTGTTTCATGTTTAAATCTCTAATGAGGATCATATGTGATTCATGCTGTTAAAACTGTTTTCCTGCTGTTTAGTGTTTAGTTAAATTGGTGTATCATGTTCCACCTCCTGACTCGGTGTAGGATCTGAGCCACCGTACGCCAGGTGTACGGTGGCTCAGATTGATAAATGCCAAAACAGGCGGTGATTTTTGGTACCCCCACATACGCTCTGATTTCACCGTACGCTAGTTTGATAAATGAGGGCCACTCTGTGAACATTCCTCGCCAACATTGTTTCGGTGGTACTGATGTTTGAATGTGTTAGTTTGAGGCTGTTTCTGAAGGTGGTTGATCGGCCATTGGCACGATATACACAATATACACTCAACAAAAATATAAACGCAACACCTTTGTTTCTGCTCCATTTTTCATGAGATGGACTTAAAGATCTAAAATTCATTCCAGATTCACAATATTACCATTTCTCTCAAACATTGTTCACAAATCAGTCCAAATGTGTGATAGTGAGCACTTCTGCTCTGCTGAGATAATCCATCCCACCTCACAGGTGTGCCACATCAAGATGCTGATCTGACATCATGATTAGTGCACAGGTGTACCTTATACTGCCCACAATAAAAGGCCACCCTGAAATGTGCAGTTGTTTGCTTTATTGGGGGTCTGGGGACTCAGAACCAGTCAGTGTCTGGTGTGACCACCATTTGCCTCATGCAGTGCAACACATCTTCTTCATAGAGTTGATCAGATTGTCCATTGTGGCCTGTGGAATGTTGGTCCACTCCTCTTCAATGGCTGTGCGAAGTTGCTGGATATTAGTGGGAACTGGTACACGCTGTCGTATTCTGCTGCTTGACCGGCGAATACGACAGCGTGTACCAGTTCCCATTAATATCCAGCAACTTTGCACAGTTGATGTTTTTATTTCGAGCTACACAACAGGCACAAAAGCCAGAAAAAAAGAAAAAAGATGTAGGAAGAAGACAAGCTTATTGACTCCCACCCCCATTCATCATCACAACCCATATAGCATTACTTTGTATCAAAGTGCTTGAATGATTCATAACATATTCCACATTTATTCATGAAAGTATAGTATAGTAATAACAGACTGATTGATGCCCATGATAAGATTAATCTTAAATGTTTAAAAAGGAATCAAGGTTATTTTTCTTTCCTTTGTCTGGACCTGCTGCCAGAGGGTAGTAGCCCCCGAGCAACCTGTCGTGGAATTTCTTACCACAATAAAAGAAAGGCTAGAAAGATATTTGTCTTATTCATTAGATATATTTATTTTACACACGTTTGGAGAGTCGACACAGAAATCCAAGGTCAGCTCTGCCGGGCAAAGCTTCTGATGAAGTTAATATAGACCGAGGCACACAGCAGGACCCGGTACTTCACATGGGCATGGGGGGGGGGGGGGGGGGGGGGGATACTGCTCAGATGTAATGCGGGTGCAAAGTTGGCGCCTCAGATGATAATGCAAACATCACCTTTTGTGATGTTTAGAGGGAAGGCCATTTAGAGCGAGACACAGTCTTGAGTGTGAAAGGAGCCCCCAGCAGAGGCCTTTGTGACGTCTTCAGGTGTGATGCAGAAAGCCGGCGCTTCAGTGGAAACTCAACATGGCGTCAGACAGAAGACCTGCCATTACAAACCGGGCCATCATGTGTTAAGTGTCCGATGCTGTGCATTAAAAGAGACCAGATTTAGGAGTCTGCTGCCAGAAGATGCTTTCCTTGAGTAGCCGGCCCCCACTTGTCTGCCCTGTACTATACCCGTACTTTGAAGGGGCTGTTTGTCCCACGGGTTGATTGTCACACTAGGGGGCGCTGTGACTTAATATTGTCATTGAACAACAAGTTTAATGTCCTGCTTCTTTTGTTGAAAGTAATGGTACTAACTTGAGGTAGTATTTTGACCACTGTATCTCTGGTGGCCTGTGGGTGCAGGAGCTTCAATCACTAACAGTAAACTGCAGGGGTGGGGATTTGTCCAAACAAATGTAATGTCCGAACAAATGCACGAAAACAAGTCTCAAGGGCTACTGGGGGCCCACAGGGTTGGTGACCCCTGGTGTAAATGAGCATCAGCAGCAGATGGAAACGAGCCCCGGGCATCTCCTGTCCTTAGACCTTCCTACACAAGGAAAAACTAAAACAAAAAACGTTTGAGTTAAGAGAAACCTTGGGAGGAAACACAGAAGGAGAGATCCACTCCCATGGTTCACAAACTAGGGTTTTTTTTTCAGTACAAACATGAAACATAAAACTTGGTAGAGATAATTAGTAAACTATAAAACTATAAGGGCATTCATAAAAATACATGAAAATGATAAATCAAACTACTTTAACACAGAACAGCAGCATTAATGAGCATTAAGTGCATACGCAGATATGAGTGTGGACAGACCAGAGCAATAGAGCTGAGCAAATGGCTGCTCTGATGTTTATTGTAAACCTTTAGCATGTTCTCTGTACTCTCTGGGAGACAATCGAATGCCTAGTTAACATGCAAACATTTTGGTGATGTTCCTGTTCTTAGTCAAAAACCCAGCTTCCCCTGGTAAGCCTTGACCCCGCACGTCAGGTCTGGTGCGTTCGAGTACCTGCGGATAGTGGCTGATGTGAGTTTCCTTTTGGGTGTGAGGCGTTAGATATGAGACATCTCTCTCTCGCTCCATTGATTTCCTCAAAAAGTTAACCCACATCACCACTACCCTGGATCATTGGCAGCGGTGGGACGTGTGCCACACTGCCTCATGGGAAATGTCATATTGGTGTTACATTTAAAGCAGACTTGGAGAAAGGTTGTGGGACTGACCTCTGTGCAGTTGAAATGCCAGACGGTGACAGTGCTTTCATCTCACATTCAGCTGAACAGCAGTACTCTGATTCAGAACAGGCGCTTCAGTCTGAGACCAGTCCTAGTTACACTGATGTACGGTAGGTCATGTTTTATCAGCTCAGTGATTCAGAGGAATAATGACTCTGGTCATTGTAAAACCCGTAGATGGATCGAGAGGCAGGAGGCAATGGATCAGTTCAATAGATTTATTTTCTACACTTATGTTCTTTCCAGTTCTTTTTGCCTTTAGGGCAAGAAGCGTGGTTTCTTTTGTTATAGTTTTACCTTTAGGGCATGAGACATGGTTTCATCTCTGAAACAGAGGAGATGAAACGATTAGTGATGCAGCACGGTAGCACAGCGGTTAGCGCTCGTGCTTCACAGCTAGAAGGTCCGGGTTCGATTCCCACCTGGACGGGGCCTTTCTGTGTGGAGTTTGCATGTTCTCCCCGTGTCTGCGTAGGTTTCCTCCGGGTACTCTGGTTTCCCCTACCACTAAAAACATGTACAATAGGCCCAGGAACTGCAGGTGGAAATTAGCACAAGTGCTATAACCTGGTACAATGTGTGGCATTACGGAGTGGTAGTTAATGTAAAGAGCCGAACAACGCCAGCTGGTCAAATTCCAGCACTTACTACTGATGTACAGGCACACAGGTAAGTTAGTTGAAAATGAAGGCAGGCAAGGTTCCATATATAAAACATAGTTGGTTTATTTGTACAAAGATTATTTAAAATATCAGCAGACAGTTAAATGCACATTACTTTAGTTTCCTTAAATGTTCATTGGTAAGGTCACTTCACTGTCCATTACACCTTTTTTTCCTTACGTGCATCGATTGTCCATAAACTTTGCTTTGACTGGAATACATCCAACCAGTAACATGTCCATGGTCCATTTCATAAGGCTCAAGACAAAGCAGCCGTCCCAGCACCCAAACTCAAAACATGGCTCCTGCCACACCCATGTCACCTATGAGAACAAGTACTGGTAACTGCTGAACCTAGGCCAAATTCCCAACCCCCGATGTTATAGACCTTGACTACTGCCCTCTGATGGCACCAGTACCACACTACACTCATCAGACCCCCACATGCTACAAATGCATCTCTCCTTTCTGAGGCTAATGTAGATTGTACACTTTCCCTGTTCAAAAATAAATAAATAAATAATAATAAAAGTTTAACATATGGTTTAACAAAGTAACAAATAAGATCCGGCCTAAACATAGTCAAATGAGTCTAAATGTGGGTAAAG
This sequence comes from Proterorhinus semilunaris, assembly GCA_021464625.1. Classification (NCBI taxonomy): domain Eukaryota; kingdom Metazoa; phylum Chordata; class Actinopteri; order Gobiiformes; family Gobiidae; genus Proterorhinus; species Proterorhinus semilunaris. Next base: position 41,158,334 of record CM038347.1, read on the forward strand.
AAACAAACTCACCGGACGCATGCTCAGCATGAAGGAAAAAGAACAATGCAGTTCAGTGTCCTGTATAGATTACTGATCAGCAGGAGTAAACAGGGAAGGTGTGCTTGGTTTATCCACCTTCATCCATGTGGATGTTCAGGGACTTCTTGGATGATGGGAATATCTCACACAGACAATTGGTGGCGTTTTAGGACTTCCTTTCTACCTACCACTACAAGCTGCGAGCAAAACAAAATTAATTTGCATTTGTACTAAACATTTTACAGTTTGACCCAGCTTTAGTAAAGTCAAGGCGTGGCACTGCAAGGGAATTGGGGGGAAAACAATAAAAATGTAGAGATACTATCTTAGAAGAAGGTTCGTACATTATAGATACACGATGACTCAAGAATCGTTAGATGGACAACTCCTGTACGACTGACAGCTTACATTGAATATTCCTTTGAATGATTTCATAAGGAAATGAGACATTTAATGACAAAAAATAACCTTATAATCCCAATTCCTAAATCAAGTACTTCAAAGGAATTGAGTGATTTCAGACCGGTCGCACTTACATCACTTGTGATGAAAACTTTCGAAAAAAAATTTAAGTCTGAGATTTTATGTTTAACTGAGGGAAAACTCGACCCACTTCAGTTTGCCTACCAGCAAAACAAGGGTGTGGAGGACGCTACACTCTTCCTACTGAACACAGTGTACGAGCACCTCGACAAACCTGGAATGAACCAGGGCCCTGCATTGACAGAGTTTGTCCAATGGTGCGACAGCAACTACTTAGATTTAAACGTCTCAAAACCCAAGGTCATGGTTATTGACTTTAGACGCTCCACAGTGTCATCCATGGTGAAGGGGTGGAAGTGGTGGAGAAGTACAAATATCTTGGTTCTTGGATGGACAACAAGTTGCGGTTTGACGCAAATACAGACTCCGTTTTTAAACGTGGTCAGCAGAGAATCTATCTTCTAAGGAAGTTAAACTCTTTCAATGTAAATAAAAGGATTCTCTGCAACTTTTACTGCTGTTTCATAGAGAGCCCATTAACATTTTCATTTGTTTGCTGGTTCAAGGGTTTGTCTGTGAAAGATAAAAACAAACTGCAAAACATTATCAAAATCTGCTCTAAAATGATTGGAGTTAAACAAAGAGACATACAGTCTCTTTGGGAGGAGCCGGCGCTAAAGAAGCTAAATGTATCTTGGGTCGGCCTCTCCAGGCTCTGTCCTCTGAGGTTTCGCTCATGCCTTCTGGACGTCGTTTTTATGTACCATTTCGGAAAACAAATCGTTTTGCCAACTCTTTTGTCCCCTCTGTCACTGAACTGTTGAATTCTGAAGGGAGTTTGTTTACTAAGTGACATCGACCTTTTTGAAATGTGTCCTTTTCTTTTAATGATCTGTATTGTCTGTATTGTTGGAAGTGACACACAGTGAGTGTTGTGATGTGTTTGTACAAACATCTGTCGGAGGTTGCAGCAAATCAATTGCCCTTGAGGGATCAATAAAGTTTTCTGAATCTGAATCTAACCAAAACAAAGCCAATGAGGGACTTGTCACCTCCGCCAGAATGCACTTGCTGTGCCAAAGTCTCAAAAGATTTGGACTTGTCAGTTGGACTGAGGCTGGTGATATATCGTGGGTCTCGGAAACCTTTTGCTAAAATAGGAAAACAGTTTCCCTCCACCAGGTGAGCGTCCCAGACCATTTCTTGTCCATCTGCATTACTACACTGACAAAGAAAAGATCGTAAGGCCATTCAGAGAAAAAGGCCCGCTTTTTTACAATGGCTCTCGAGTTCATATATTTTCAGACATGTCCCCAGAAGTGAGTAAGCTCCATGCAGTTGTAACCGAGTGCTATGGAAGGAGATGCAAATGTAATGTTAGCACTTTAAAATGTAGTGTAGCCACAACGCCACTGGACTATAAAATCCAGAAAATATAAAAGGACACAGGTTCGACTCCGAGGCAAGTAATTTATTCAATATTTCTTTGTTTTAGTATCTTAAACTCATTTGTTTTATAAACAAATACTTTTTAAAAGGGCAAATGTCCATGTTATGAGCACAGAAAACAGTCCATTTTAAACAGTTCAAATCCATGTGTATGTTGACATGGTGTAAGCCACAGACATCGCCCACGAGCCAGGTGTAAAAGCCAGGTCGCTGCATCTGAGGTTCCCCCGATGGCTGGAAACATGAATGTTAGGGACTTATTTTGACCCCATAGGAAGCACGGCGCGCACACAGGAGCTCACACAGTTCTAACGAGCAACTGTGCACCGTCGGGCCCAGACGACACATAGCGACCCCATGCAGGACAGGGGACTCCCAGCCAAACCAAAACCACCGCACACCAGGGCGCAACAGAATACCAGCACGTCGCGAAGCTCAGCCACACCACAGCGACGCCAAGACAAAGTTTAAATGAGATCTGTAGCCCAGATGAATTGTCTGAATGAAACAAGTTTAAAGATGGAAGTGTATAATCTAAGGGTGGCGCCACCTGCTGACGACTCCACTCTACTACACATTCAAGCAAGTTAAAGCCAAGCTGCATGCTGGGAAGATCCCGTGTAGTCTTTATTTACTGCATAAGCTCAATTTAAATATCTAGCGATTAATTTTGCCCCAGAATTTTCTGGTCTTTTTAAACATGATTTCACGACATTGTACGAACAAACAAAACAGAATTTGGACAAATGGGGCCACCCCCCAGCTTCTTTAGCAGGAAGAATTACCATAGTGAGAGTCATTTTTATATCAATGCATACATTTTTTTTTTTTTTTACAAAACTGGAGAGTTTAATTTTCCAGTTTATTTGGAACACAAAGATGTTTTTTTACAAAGACCAAAGGAACTTGGTGCAATGGGATTGCCTCTCTTCAGATTTGACTACAGGTCGTGTAAGGCAAAGGGAGCTGACTGAGATGGAGAATCAGAGTGGTCACACTACCTCCTTACAAGTGTTGATTTATTCTTCCTTAAGGACTCCCAAAGTCTCTCGTACTGTGTACATTTGGTATCAAATGAGAAAACATTTTAAATGGCAAGATATTTCAGTATTAACCCCAATTACACTTAACCATGAGTTCGACCCAGCACTTCGTGAAGTTGCTTTTTCTCAGTGAAAAGTCAAAGGATACATTCAATACAGGATTAGTTTATTGAAAATGTGTTTGCGTCTTTTGATCAGTGCATCAGGGCTAATGCAGATTTGTTTATATATATTTACAAATCCTTCTGGGAAAAAACTGTAAAAAAAACTCAAAACATTATCCAAGTCCAGGTTTGGAGAGAATGGTTTCTGGAGGTCTGTCGAGATCTTGTCACCACAATGTGAGAAGAATGTATTCTAAGAACATGAACTTAATTTAATTACAGTTATTTCTGTTGTTGAAAAATGTGTTTGCTGAAGACCAGACTGTAACTTCATTGGGAGCGGGACGTGTCCAGCTCGTCTCCATGGAGATGTGACTAAAGGCAGACAAATATCAGATTTAAACAGGTTAGGTCCTTATCCAAGTGCATCCTTTGATTAGAGCAGAAATAGACCTTTCTGTGTGGAGCTGCTCATTAGGAGCAGGAGCAGTATTGCTGACAACAGGAGAGTTCAAAATGTTACGCAGTGTGCTTAAACTCCTTTTTGTGAAGATTAAGCAGGTCAAAGTTTACATGATAACAGCAAAATGAGAGTGCAAACCCTGAAAACTGAAATTTGAAAACGTTGGAGTACTTTCCTGCAGGTCATATTTCTTTACAAAGGTGACTTGTTTCAGGGACCGATCATAAACCTGACCAACTATCATCAACCACTGCATTAGACCAGTCCTTAGTTTCCAGGGGAACACAGTTCTTATCTCAGTGTAGGGCTTGAACGACTGCAGATTTTTAAAGGTCGACTATGTGTCCTATGATGAGGTCATCATATTTTTATTTTTTATTTTTTTATTTATTTATTTGAACAGCGACAGTGTACAATATACATTAACCTCAAAGAGCAGAGATGCATTGTACCAGGTTATAGCACTTGTGCTAATTTCCACCTGCAGTCCCGGGGCAGACTGATGTCAACAGACAAAGTCTTAGAAAAATGCACATGTTAAAAATACATTTCCCCCCAAACAGCATTAAAATGAAATACACTACATTCATTCCTAAGCATTAATTTTCAAATACACTCTAGCATACACATCAATTACAGTACATTATGGGAACACGTTTGTTTTAACAGTGAGTACATAATTTACATTGAGTCCCCATCCAAATCTGTCACGTAATAATGTAGGCTAAGAGTAAGCACGTTTTTCCAGTTTATTCTCTGAGTTCAAATGCAGTACGGCTTATTTCCATGTCCGAGGTTTTGACTTCATCTTTAGGCATTGCTCAGTGTTTATGTGTTTACGTGAGCCTCCAGAAACATCACATTGAGCCGAGTCCTCTCCGCTCTCTCCTCTCTCTTCTCTTCTCTTCTCGCATCATGTATCCCAGGTCTGAAGCAAACAAGCTCTCGGTCCCAGAGTGTTAGCTCGTAGTTAATTCCATGTGAATGAGTCCATGTGAGTGAAAAAGTCAAAAGCCGCTTTAGCTCGCTCATATCGGCTGAATATGTCCAGAAGAGACACGGGCAAACTGTAAGTGGAGCATTCAAAATTAACACGTAACACTGTTTATTGTCCCACCAAAACTACTTTTTATTTGTTTGTTTATTTGGTTGGGACAGTGCATGAAAACACGCCACGCCGGATTGTAGCCGTGGGTTAATTTGTGCAGAATAAAAAAATATGCAGGCCACAAAAGTCAACATACGCCTGCATAGCGAGAGGAAGAGAGAGAGAGAGATTAATGTCGCCTTGTGCCACAGTAGTAGACTCGTCTGTTAAAGCCCTGTCTCAGTGATGGCAGTGAAATGTGTGGCGTACTGTACATTATTAGGACACTGTGAAAGATGGGCGACATGTTCTACAGACCTGTGCGAGTGGACTTTCTCCTGAAGTGTCAGTGTCCTGCTCATGCAGAAGAGGCCAGTGTATTAGGAGCTCATTGTGTCACACTGACTCTGCAGATGAGGATAAACCATGCAGCACTAACACATGATGTTACTCAGTGTTTGGACCACGCCTCAATCAACCATTCCAGCTCATACAGCCTCCTCGCCGCTCCTCTGCTGCATTGCTTTTCCCCAGGATTCGGCGACAGTGGCGCAGATGGTAGAGCCTCCTGAAGGTGCACACTGTCGTCATGTCCTTGGGCAAGACACTTCACCTTCCTTGCCTCCTCCTTGCCTCCAGTGTCTGTGTACACTGGTGAATGAGAGTGTGAATGGAGGAGTGGTTCCCACCTGCCTAATGTAGGTTGAAAAAGCACTATATAAGTTGAGACCATTTACCATAAAGTGTAGATATCAGTGGATTTCTTCTTTCCTGATGCATGGGTATATTCCAAGATGACAATGATTCATTAGGCTCACATTGTGAAAGAGTGGTTCAGAGAGCATGAGATGGATTGGCCGCCAAAGAGTCCAGATTTTTGGGATGTGCTGGAGAAGGCTTTACACAGTGGTCACACTCTCCCATCATCAATACAAGAAAAACACTGGATCTTTGGACATTGCAGAAGAGTGTGTCACCTTTTCTGTGGTATTGTTTTTAATCAGGCCGTGTACTTCAATTACGAATGTTATCTTCTAACAATGTCTTACAATTAAGTAAAGAAACAAAGCCAGTAGGGGACCAGCGCAGGGCTGTTTCACCTCTATATTACAGACGAGAGGGGCACCTGAGGGGCCGCGATTAGTGCCACGAGACACTACTGCAAACAGCGTCAAACAGCGCGTGGCCGAGTAGCTCTGCAGTGCGCTAAGTGCTAATGACACCTGATGATTACAATGGACCCTCTTTCTGCTGATACCGCGAGGCAAACTAGAGAAACTGAATGTGGAGCCAGCTTTCATTGAGTGGATCACAGAGAGGCAGCGCTATGTCCGACTAAAGAAAATGGTTTTGACCAGCAGTCTCTCTTCACTATACTGTACACGTCGACTTTGCCGACAGGTCTCCATTATCAACCCTCATCCACAAATACTCGGACGATACGGCTGTATCACAAGATGCCTATCTTGTGTGAAGATAGGGATGAAGAGGAGTACAGGAGAGTGCAATGGACGGGTCCTAAACACAGTGAAAAGCAAGAAGATGATTGTGGACTTTGGCAGCAGGCAGAAAGCGCAGAGCAGTCTCGTCTTTCTCAAAAGGCTGAAATCTTCTGAAGTCTGAATCACCATCCATCCATTTTCTTCCACTTGTCCGTTGCCGGGTCGTGGGGGCAGCTGTTGGAGCTGCACCAGCCTCTATAGCGCCCCCTGCAGGTGGTGAGTCCACAGAAGGACGGCCTCATTGTTCTAACTGGGCCTGTTGGTCTCTCATAAGGGGCTTCTGAACCGCTCTTTGTCTGACCCGTCACCTAGGACCTGGTTGCCCTGGGAGACCCTACCAGGGGCACGAAGCCCCCGACAACAGAGCCCCAGGAACATTCGGGCGCTCAAACCTCTGCACCACGTTAAGGTGGCGGTTCCTGGAGGGGCAGTCTGAATCTATCTATATAAAATATTGCCACCAGTTGCCTATTCAAATATTATTATCATACAAGACAAAAATATCACTTCAGAGATGTGTTGAAAACACCTCAGTGTGCGTAAAAGCATCCACAATCACCATGGAAACCACTGTGCCAACTTTAACAGTAGCTTCATTGAGCGACCTTCTTTCAACTGCAGTGAACCCACTCCTGGTCTACTTTAGCCTACTCCTGGTCTACTTTAGCCTACTCCTGGTCTACTTTATCCTACTCCTGGTCTACTTTATCCCACTCCTGTTCTACTTTAGCCCACTCCTGGTCGACTTTAGGTCACTCCTGGTCTACGTAAGCCCACTACTGGTCTACTTCAGCTCACTCCTGGTCTATTTTATCCCACTCCTGGTCTACTTTAGCTCACTCATGGTCTACTTTAGCCCACTCCTGGTCTACTTTAGCTCACTCCTGGTCTACTTTAGCCTACTCCTGGTCTACTTTAGCCTACTCCTGGTCTACTTTAGCTCACTCCTGGTCGACTTTAGGTCACTCCTGGTCTACGTAAGCCCACTACTGGTCTACTTCAGCTCACTCCTGGTCTATTTTATCCCACTCCTGGTCTACTTTAGCTCACTCATGGTCTACTTTAGCCCACTCCTGGTCTACTTTAGCTCACTCCTGGTCTACTTTAGCCTACTCCTGGTCTACTTTAGCCTACTCCTGGTCTACTTTAGCTCACTACTGGTCTACTTTAGCTCACTCCTGGTCTACTTTAGCTCACTACTGGTCTACTTTGGCCTACTCATGGTCTACTTTGGCCTACTCATGGTCTACTTTAGCCTACTCATGGTCTACTTTAGCCCACTCCTGGTCTATTTTATCCCACTCCTGGTCTACTTCAGCTCACTCCTGGTCTATTTTATCCCACTCCTGGTCTACCTTAGCTCACTCATGGTCTACTTTAGCCTACTCCTGGTCTACTTTAGCCTACTCCTGGTCTACTTTAGCCTACTCCTGGTCTACTTTAGCTCACTCCTGGTCTACTTTAGCTCACTCCTGGTCTACTTTAGCCTACTCCTGGTCTACTTTAGCCTACTCCTGGTCTACTTTAGCTCACTCCTGGTCTACTTTAGCTCACTCCTGGTCTACTTTGGCCCTACTTTAGCCCACTCATGGTCTGTTTTATCCCACTCATGGTCTACTTTAGCTCACTCCTAGTCGCCTTTAACTCACTACTGGTCTACTTTGGCCCGCTCATGGTCTACTTTAGCTCACTCATGGTCTACTTTAGCCTACTCCTGGTCTACTTTAGCCTACTCCTGGTCTACTTTAGCTCACTCCTGGTCTACTTTAGCTCACTCCTGGTCTACTTTAGCTCACTCCTGGTCTACTTTAGCCTACTCCTGGTCTACTTTAGCCTACTCCTGGTCTACTTTAGCTCACTCCTGGTCTACTTTAGCTCACTCCTGGTCTACTTTAGCTCACTCCTGGTCTACTTTGGCCCTACTTTAGCCCACTCATGGTCTGTTTTAGCTCACTCATGGTCTACTTTAGCCCACTCCTGGTCTACTTAAGCCCACTCCTAGTTGACTTTAGCCCACTCCTGGTCTACTTTAGCTCACTCCTAGTCTACTTTGGCCCACTCATGGTCTACTTTAGCTCACTCCTGGTCTACTTAAGCCCACTCCTATTCGACTTTAGCTCACTCATGGTCTACTTTAGCTCACTCATGGTCTACTTTAGCTCACTCCTAGTCGCCTTTAACTCACTACTGGTCGACTTTAGCTCACTCCTGGTCTACTTTAGCTCACTACTGGTCTACTTTGGCCAACTACTGGATTACTGCAATGCCCTCCTCATCGGGATCCCTGTTAAGAGCCTGCTGAATCTCAAGCACATCCAGAACTGTCCAGCCAGGATCCTGACGAGGAGGCGCAAATATGACCACATCACCCCTGTCCTCCGGTCGCTTCATTGGCTGCCCATCCATTACAGAATCCACTATAAAATCTGCCTCCTCACATACCAGTGTGTCCATGGAACAGCCCCGGCATACCTCACTGAGCTAGTTACCCCACACACCACCACAAGGCGCTTACGGTCCACTTCCACCCACACTCTTCACCAGCCCGTGACCAAGCTCTCTACATTGGGAGATAGGGCCTTTAAGGCAGTTCCCCCTAGACTCGGGAACGCCCTGCCAGAGTCCCTGAGGGCTCCCCAGAGGGTTGAGGCCTGAAAACACATTTATTTAAAAAGGCCTTTTCGTCTGTTAAAGTTTCTACGTAGCCTTTGATTAATTTGTTTTTGCTCTTGTGCTTGCTTTGTTTTACTATGTCAATGTAATAAAAATAAAATGTATTATTATTATTATTATTAACTAATGGTCTACTTTAGCTCACTACTGGTCTACTTTAGCCCACTCACGGTCTGCTTTAGCTCATAACAGTCTACTTTAGCTCAATCCTGGTCTACTTTAGTCCACTCCTGGTCTACTTTAGCTCATAACAGTCTACTTTAGCTCAATCCTGGTCTACTTTAGTCCACTCCTGGTCTGCTTAAGCTCACTCATGGTCTACTTTAGCCCACTCATGGTCTACTTTAGCTCACTACTGGTCTACTTTAGCTCACTCATGGTCTACTTTAGTTCACTATTGGTCTACTTTAGCTCACTCATGGTCTACTTTAGCTCACTACTGGTCTACTTTAGCTCACTACTGGTCTACTTCAGCCCACTCATGGTCTACTTTAGCTCACTACTGGTCTACTTTAGCCTACTCATGGTCTACTTTAGCTCACTACTGGTCTACTTCAGCCCACTCATGGTCTACTTTAGCTCACTCATGGTCTACTTAGCTCACTACTAGTCTACTTTAGCTCACTCATGGTCTACTTTAGCCCACTCATGGTCTGCTTTAGCTCACTCATGGTCTACTTTAGCTCACTACTGGTCTACTTTAACTCACTACTGGTCTACTTTAGCTCACTACTGGTCTACTTCAGCCCACTACTGGTCTACTTCAGCCCACTCCTGGTCTACTTTAGCTCACTCATGGTCTACTTTAGCCCACTCATGGTCTACTTTAGCCCACTCATGGTCTACTTTAGCCCACTTCTGGTCTGCTTTGGCCCACTCATGGTCTACTTTAACCCACTCCTGGTCTAATTTAGCCAAATCATGGTCTACTTTAACCCACTCCTGGTCTAATTTAGCCAAATCATGGTCTATTTTAGCCCACTTATGGTCTACTTTAGCTCACTCATGGTCTACTTTAGCCTACTCATGGTCTACTTTAGCCCACTCATGGTCTGTTTTAGCTCACTCATGGTCTGCTTTAGCTCACTCATGGTCTACTTTATCTCACCACTGGTCTACTTTAGCTCACTACTGGTCTACTTCAGCCCACTCATGGTCTACTTTAGCTCACTACTGGTCTACTTCAGCCCACTCATGGTCTACTTTAGCTCACTACTGGTCTACTTTAGCCTACTCATGGTCTACTTTAGCTCACTACTGGTCTACTTCAGCCCACTCATGGTCTACTTTAGCTCACTACTGGTCTACTTTAGCCTACTCATGGTCTACTTTAGCTCACTACTGGTCTACTTCAGCCCACTCATGGTCTACTTTAGCTCACTCATGGTCTACTTTAGCTCACTACTGGTCTACTTCAGCCCACTCATGGTCTACTTTAGCTCACCCATGGTCTACTTTAGCTCACTACTGGTCTACTTTAGCTCACTCATGGTCTACTTTAGCTCACTACTGGTCTACTTTAGCTCACCCATGGTCTACTTTAGCTCACTACTGGTCTACTTTAGCTCACTCATGGTCTGCTTTAGCCCATTCCAGCACTGAAGTCTGTTGTAGGAGTCTCCAGAGTGTAGTTCGAGCACCTGAGATCATCGGTGCTCCTCACCCCTCCAGTAGGACATTTAGGCCCAGTCCCAGTCCTCTCACTTGCTCTGAGAACACTCTGAGTTCCCTCAATGAGGGAAGTGCAAGTGAAGATTTTCCTCTAAGGAATGGGACAACACTAGTTTGCAAATTGGCGCAGAGAACGTGTTCCTTACGTCACGTAAAACATCGACGCGTCTGATTTGACCCCGTCTAGTAGAGAGCGGTAATACTCAGTTTATACACATAAATAACACATACAATAACAAGAAATACGTAGCTCCTGCCTGTTGTGTGTGCCATGTTGATTTATCTACGTTTGATAAATCAACGAGAGGAAATATATGAAACAGCAGACGCGTATGTTTGTGATGGTCGGGATGTTTCAGGTAGGTTTTTCAAACTATAACTTAAACATTATTCCAACACATTTCAGAATGTTTACGGGCTTATTTGCGTATATATTCTTACATTTGTAATTGTCGCTTCCACCGGTAGCCGCCAACTTTATACTGCCTTGGCTGCAAGTCTGCTCCTGAGCTGCGGAGGGGCCTTTTCAAGGGAAGATAGCCACTTCCTCTTGCTCCCTAAAGTACAGCGACACCCTACCCCTCCGCGGGAACGCGCACAATCTAGGGGAAGGGCTCAAATCTAGAGCTAGGGGTTTGAATTGGGACAGGGCCTCTCCCGTCTCACTCACAAAGCCCTTAGCATCGCTTCCGTCACACAGTATCTTCCGCCTTCAGGAAGTCGTCCGGGCAGATCTCTCCCCCCTCCCTGCCTCCTTTCCCTGAGCCTCTCCCTGCTTTTCCAAACGGTGGTCCCCTCCAGCTCCCCCTTTTGTGGAGGTTTACTGGTGACTATGGCTCTGCATTGGCGTCCTCCAGCTTACATTGTGAGATACTTTTCATTAAACACTAGAAAGGATTAGAACAAGGACACATGTTGCTGTTAAGAAGGCGCCATGGCAACAGTTTGTGAGTCGAGATGAATTCTTTAGTTCACACACAAGCTCAACCAGTGACGTGTTTAGGGCAGGACACTGCAGACTAAACTCTTTCCTTTCTGTCGGTCTGTGTGCTTGACCTGTGTGAAAGGAACATAACAATCCAGTGGTGCTCAAACTGTGGTACATGTACCATGGGTGGTACTTGGGCTTCTTCCGGTGGTACACAGGGTTATCTTTATTTTAATTTGAGTTAGAGTTATTCATACTCTGGTGGTGGATTTTAGTTAGTTATTTTTCTTGTACATGGTTTACACCAAGTTTGGAACTAAATTTGGGGTGCAGTTTCCTTGCACGGTTTAGATTCATTTTTTTTAAAATATTTTTGGTTTATATTTTTGCATCCTATTATTATGTCTTGCACATTATTTGTTTACCTTTATTCTACGATAACTCATTAGATTCATTGTATGTATTTCTTCTACCTGTCTGCACCTCAGAGCTGCTGTAACCAGTGAATGTCTCTACTATGAGATTTAAGTCTTATCTTAAATACTTCCACCACAAATGCAACAGCAGAAGCATTTAAAAATATTCTTCTTACTTGTCACGACTCAGTGGCATTGACACTGTGTCAATACTTTTCTATCAAGTTTTTAAATAGAACAAAACAGACACTTACTTTTCACTATATAGCAGGCATTTTCAATTGACGGCCCGGGGCCCAGATCCGGCCTGTCAACCAATTTGGTTAGGCCCACAGGAATAACAAATAGCCTAGGCTAACACCGCTACCACTAACATTAGCTTATACTCTCACTGCTTAAGACAATTATTACAGAGAATTCTTGATGCCTTTGCAGTACTTCTATTACGAGTCAGAAGTCAGTTGAGTCAAACAGATGTGACAAGTGCGCTAAAGTACGCCCTTATGTTTACGGACACTAAGTAAAGTGATTCATTAGGTCATTAGGTCTTCTAGCAATAGTGCTATTTTGGTTCTAATAGCCAGTCCTTTATGTAGATGTTGTGCCTGATGGTTTCGGCTACAACTGGAGCCTTCCTCACAGGTTGTCATGTGATGTTGCTGTGACGTGTCTGGTCAGCTGACTCAAACAGTTTTTGGCACCGTCTTCCTGCTTGCAGTAGCAGGCCAACAGCTCATCTGCAGTCCGACGTCTTCACAGTCTGGGGGCGACACTGTAAGAGGGAGAGCCATTTTATGGATTGGGACAATGCCCATATTATCGGCACCGAGAGCAACGAATACCACCATTGGATCAGAGAAGCCATCGAGATCCGGAAGCACCTCCCCTCCACCAGACTGTGAACTGGGACGAAGAGGGGGGGGGGGGCATCAAATGTGGAGACTAGCGGAGGCCCATCTGGGTCTACCCAGAGGGTTTGTCCCGCCACCATTGCTGCTCCCCTGACTGCTCTCACCGTCGCTTGGAGTGAGGACTGCGAGACGGTTCCACACCTTGAAGGCCTGCCTGTATACTTCACCATGTGCTGAGGAGCCCCGACTTCAGTCAGAGATTCCTAGTCGACGTCTGGGCTGGGAGCTGTCCTGGCCCAAGGTGCTCCTGGAGAAGAACAATCCGTGATGTACCTGAGCTGCAAGCTGCCGCCACGTGAGACCAGGTACTCCACCGTGGAGAAGGGCCTGGCCATCAAGTGGTCCCTGGTGTACTACCTGCTGGCGAGGGAGTTTTACCTGGAGACGGACCACCGTGCTCTGACCTGGATGAACTCCATGAAAGACCACAGCAGTTATTGATTGAATTGTTTCTTTGCGTATAGTTGGAATTCTTCAAGACCCACTTTCAATTATTTGTTGTTGTTGGGTTACCTTAGCCAGCTCCCCAGACATGCTGTTCAGCGACTTGTGAATTTCCTCCATCTGCGGTGCTTTCTTCGGCGGTATCGCCTCCTCTACCCACACGGTTCCTTCTTGTTCATTTTTCCAGTTTGACAGAGAACTTTACTTTAAACCGATCACAAAAACTACGGTTTCACAGAGTGCTGCCATCTTGGACATCGATGTAGCTTCCGATGTAGTCTAAACCTGGAACAGTCCCAATGAGACAATGATGCTCCAGAGCCAACAGCAAGTGGGTAAAACTATGGCAAAATTGTTCCATTTGGGTAATGTAACATGTACACAAAATATAAATTCCGACTGTCATTAACGCTTCATATCTCATAAACAGGGCGCCTTAGGCCAGATTGAACTTTTGCAAGTTTATCAGAACATTCCATAACCTGCAGGGATACTTTTCCGGGTCACTGTCCCGGAAATGCCAGAAAACGAACCTGACAGTTCATGGAATTGATACAAAAGCTTTAAAATTAGATGAACAAAGTTTTCCCCTCAAATGTCTGAGTTTACAATAAACTTAAAAAGAACAAGACCCTTATTGGTAACACTTTATTTTACACTCCCCCTGATACATTGGACCTGACAAATTTAGTACAATGTAATGTGCTATGCAACAATGTCCAACTTGTACCTATGGGTTACATACACAATGGAATAATAAATGTGTTTTTAGTTTGGAGGTACATAATGTGTATGTACTATATAGGGCAGGGACAGAAACAGAAGGTGGATAGTTACTTTATTATTGCCTAAAAAGCTCATTTATTCCATGCTGTTGAACTTGAACCCCAGTGTTGTCAGATGTGTTCTAGCAGTCGAGTAGCTCAGTGTGTGGAGCGGAGGGTGAAGTCGATGCCGCTGCGTGCAGGGCGTCTGTGCCTGTGGGTTTTTGGGCTGAATATAAGCGCACAGCCCAATTCAGTGCGTAATGATCCAGCCTATCCTACTCCGAGGAAGATAATGATTGACTGCGGAATTTTCCACAGCTAGAAGGTCCCGGGTTCGATTCCCACCTGGACGGGGTCTTTCTGTGTGGAGTTTGCATGTTCTCCCCGTGTCTGCGTAGGTTTCCTCCGGGTACTCTGGTTTCCCCTACTACTAAAAACATGTACAATAGGCCCAGGGACTGCAGGTGGAAATTAGCACAAGTGCTACAACCTGGTACAATGCATCTCTCCTTTCTGAGGCTAATGTATATTGTACACTGTCCCTGTTCAAATAAAATAAATTAAAAAAAAGATTCAGTTTATTACAAAAGGCTTAACAATATTAAAAGGGAATTAAAATGGGTGTTAATCCAGAAGTGCAGGTGTGCTGTATGGTCAGGCAAGAGGGGGGGAAGTCAGTGGAGGAGTTCGGGTCAATGTCTTCAGTCCGATACCGGCAAAGCCGTACAGCGCTGGCACAATGCAAAGCTTGGGCTGTGGTTCTATATCCGACTTGGAATTTTGACTGAGACCCACACGAGTTCTCCTCCCAGGGCCACGCCCGTAGATCCCCCTTCCAGCACACCTGAACGGAATAGACCAGAGACAGAGACAGAGTGGTGTGAGTCTGCTGCTTAAACAGAGTGATTGTTTCCTAGAGCTGATTCCCCACACCCACAAGACACACCCACAGCACACACACACAAAGGGGTGGGGGATACAGGTGGCGTTTGGAGTGTACGCACCTTAAGACACGCCAGTCCTGTTCAGTTACATAACACAGTTCCTTGTGCATATTCATTCACCAGAAAGGACACATACAGTAGCCTTACAGGCTACACTTAAAAAGTCCACTCTCACAATCAGAGCCGGTGCTGGTCCTCTTGGGGGCCTAAACAAAAATCCACCCGGGGTCCCTAGAGTTCGCATCCCATGGCTATTCAACGAAGAGCGAGCCCGTTTACGGTCAGAAACCGTTCCACTGTGCAGTAGAGGCAGAAGTGGAACATACTGACCTCTGTGTGGAAACCACTAACCACTGAGCCACTGTCAGACTGGGGTTTAGGATTACTATTAGTCTATTTCCCACACGTTTTAAATGTTAAAAATGGCGAATGGACACATTGTCTCACCTCTGGTCACTGAGCCACAGTTTGGGAACCGCTGATTTAAAACTAACTGAAACCTGCACCTGGCGGTTATTTCTGTCTCACCACTGAGAATTAGCCCGTGAGTAGCCCAATTCGTTTTAGACTGTGCACATTCAGAGAACCAGAGTTACTGTAGTAACTGCTCATGAGAACCGTGTGGAGTCAACTCCTCTTTGAGACAAAAAGGCCACGTGTTACTCTCGTCTATTCACCAAACTGTCCTGATCCTCCGTTAGAGACAATAAGAAGAGTTTAAATGAGCGTGTGGCGATGCAGCCTCGAGTCCGAGCAGAGAAAACAAGAGAGCAGGGCCCGGGACACGAGAGGCATGCAGGCGTGGCCCGCGCAGGAGGGGAGGCGAGCACCTGGAGACTGACAAGCGGGAACGTGAAGGGGAGAAGGCGGTCGGTCTGTCCTGCTCGTCCACTTCAGCAGACTGCCACATGTAACTCTAAAACACAGCAAAGGATAGGAGGAGAGAGAGTGAGCGCTATCACCTCAGGAGAAGAACACTCGGAGATGGTCCAGGAACCAGTGGAGCAACAGGTTTTGTCGTTCCTCAACGCCAAAGTTGACAAAGGTGTTTTGAAAACACCTGGATCCAAAACTGACTCCTTCACAGATTATATGGAGGGATTATTTTCAAATTTGGGACAAAGGGAAGTGTTTCTTTGTGGAGATTTTAACATTGATTTACTTGAAATAAAAACTCACAGGCCCTCGGAACATTTCTTAAATACTCTATACAGTCTATCCTTGTTTCCTAAAATAACCAGGCCGATACGAATAACTCCACACAGTTGCTCACTGATTCATAATATATTTACAAATGTTCTCAGCAAAGACCTTCCAGGTGGGATTCTAGTAACAGATGTAAGTGATCACCTACCTGTTTTTGTTCTGTATAACCTAAAAAATAGGAAAACTAAAGATGAAAAAACTCATGTCACTAAATGTATTAGATTGTTAAATGATAACGCACTAGACGCCTTTAAAGTCAGTTTAGCAGAAGAAAACTGGAAATCTCTCTTGGAAGAACCCAATGTAGATGCAGTTTATAATATCTTCTTAAGAACTTTCATGACCCTCTATGACCTGCACTGCCCAAAAATAGAAAGCAATTGTAAAAAGAAAAAGATAATGAGTCCCTGGATGACTACGGGTTTAGCAAATGCATGTAAGAAAAATAATTCACTATACAAAGTCTAACAAAAAGAACAAGGGAATCTGAAAAAACTAACATAATAAGAAACTGCAAAAAAAAATTATAGTGCACTACTCGAAAAAAATACGACAAACTTTCTGGTGTTCTATAAATGATGTACTTCGAAGGACTCAAAGGAAATGTACCACAGAGCTTTATGTCAAATGGTCAGAAAATGTAAAATTCAAATGAAATTGTGAGTGAGATCAATAAGTACTTCATAAGCATAGGACCTGAATTATCCTCCTCAATAACTCCACCATGCACACATTATAATTATGTCTGTGTCCAGGAAAACCCAAATACAATGTTTCTTACGCCAACAACAGGACAAGAAATAACTGATATAGTTAGAAATTTCATAAATAAGAAATCCTTGGACTGTGATGAGGTAGATATGAATATTGTTAAACAGGTCACATCGTCACCGCTATCCCATATTTTTAATTTGTCTTTCAAAACTGGTACATTTCCAGATTTAATGAAAATGGCTAAAGTTATTCCCATCTATAAAAATGGTGACAAAACTCAATTCTCTAATTACAGACCGATCTCAATACTCCTCAATTCTCAAAAATAATAGAAAAGCTCTACACAACTCCACTAGACGCATTTATAGATAAATACAGTGCCTTGCAAAAGTATTTCGACCTTTTGCCACATTTCAGGCTTCAAACATAAAGATCTAAAACTGTATTTTTTTGTGAAGAACCAACAACAAGTGGGACACAATCATGAAGTGAAACGAAATTTATTGGTTATTTCAAAAATTTTTAACAAATAAACAACTGAAAAATTGGGCGTGCAAAATTATTCAGCCCCTTTAAGTTAATACTTTGTAGCGCCACCTTTTGCTGCGATTACTGCTGTAAGTCCTTGGGGTTTGTCTCTATCAGTTTTGCACATTGAGAGACTGAAATATTTGCAAAACAGCTGGAGCTCAGTGAAGTTGGATGGACAGCGTTTGTGAACAGCAGTTTTCAGTTCTTTCCACAGATTCTCGACTGGATTCAGGTCTGGACTTTGACTTGGCCATTCTAACACCTGGATATGTTTATTTGTGAACCACTCTATTGTACCATGTGCGACGGTGGCGCACATGGTAGAGCGGGTCGTCTCATGATCGGAAGGTCGGGGGTTCGAATCCCGCCTCCTGAAGGCGCATGCTGTCGTTGTGTCCTTGGGCAAGACACTTCACCCTCCTTGCCTCCAGTGTCTGCGTACACTGGTGTGTGAATGGGCCCCCTATGAGAGACCAACAGGCCCACCACCGGCAGGAGGAGCCATAGGGGCTGGTGCAGCTCCAACAGCTGCCCCCACGACCCGGCAACGGACAAGTGGGAGTGGATGGATGGATGGATCTATTGTAGATTTTGCTTTATGTTGTGGATCATTGTCTTGTTGGAAGACAAATCTCCGTCCCAGTCTCAGGTCTTTTGCAGACTCCATCAGGTTTTCTTCCAGAATGGTCCTGTATTTGGCTCCATCCATCTTCCCATCAATTTGAACCATCTTCCCTGTCCCTGCTGAAGAAAAGCAGGCCCAAACCATGATGCTGCCACCACCATGTTTGACAGTGGGGATGGTGTGTTCAGGGCGATGAGCTGTGTTGCTTTTACGCCAAACATAACGTTTTGCATTGTTGCCAAAAAGTTGGATTTTGGTTTCATCTGACCAGAGCACCTTCTTCCACATGTTTGGTGTGTCTCCCAGGTGGCTTGTGGCAAACTTTAAACGACACTTTTTATGGATATCTTTAAGAAATGGCTTTCTTCTTGCCACTCTTCCATAAAGGCCAGAGTTGTGCAGTATACGACTGATTGTTGTCCTATGGACAGAGTCTCCACCTCAGCTGTACATTTCTGCAGTTCATCCAGAGTGATCATGGGCCTCTTGGCAGCATCTCTGATCAGGTTTCTCCTTGTATGAGCTGAAAGTTTAGAGGGACGGCCGGGTCTTTGTAGATTTGCAGTGGTCTGATACTCCTTCCATTTCAATATTATCGCTTGCACAGTGCTCCTTGGGATGTTTAAAGCTTGGGAAATCTTTTTGTATCCAAATCCGGCTTTAAACTTCTCCACAACAGTATCTCGGACCTGCCTGGTGTGTTCCTTGTTCTTCATGATGCTCTCTGCGCTTTAAACTGACCTCTGAGACTATCACAGAGCAGGTGCATTTATACGGAGACTTGTTTACACACAGGTGGATTCTATTTATCATCATTAGTCATTTAGGTCAACATTGGATCATTCAGAGATCCTCACTGAACTTCTGGAGAGAGTTTGCTGCACTGAAAGTAAAGGGGCTGAATCATTTTGCACGCCCAATTTTTCAGTTGTTTATTTGTTAAAAAAGTTTGAAATATCCAATAAATTTCGTTTCACTTCATGATTGTGTCCCACTTGTTGTTGGTTCTTCACAAAAAAATACAGTTTTATATCTTTATGTTTGAAGCCTGAAATGTGGCAAAAGGTCGAAAAGTTCAAGGGGGCCGAATACTTTCGCAAGGCACTGTACAATATTTTAAATGACAGTCAACATGGCTTTTTCGCGTTAATGGAACTCATAGAGGAAATCACAAATAATATCGAAAAGGAAAAGTAATCAATAGGTATTTTCATGCGTAAACAAATTGTCTCTAAACATTACGAAAACCAAAGCAATGTTCTTTGGAAATCGTGTAATGAATGCACAATTACCAGTTAAAATTGGCAACGAAACTATTGAAAGAGTTTATGAACATACATTTCTTGGTGTAACACTCGATCATAAAATCAGCTGGAAACCTCCCATCATAAAAAATAAAACTAAAGTTGTAAAGATTTCAGCCCTAATGAATAAATCTAAATATATCATTGACAACTAAGCTCTATATACTATATACTGCTCACTTATCCTCCCCATGTAACATATTGTGTAGAGATCTGTGGAAATGCGTATAAAAGTCATCTTGACCCATTGTTTAAAGTTCAGAAGAAGGCAATAAGAATAATCCATTTAGCTAAATACCGTGAACACACACATCCAATATTCTTTAAATCAGAAACAATGAAATGTGAGGACCTTACTGAATTTAAGATGCTCAAATCATGTTCAAAGCCTCACTAAAGTCGCTTCCTGAAAGTTTACAAAATATGTTCTGCAAACGAGAAGTTAAATACAACCTGAGAGATAAGATGAGCTTCGATAAACAGAACTCCAGAACAACCTTGAAAAGCGTCTGTCCCACCAGACGCGGTGTTGAAATATGGACACATTTAGTTCAAAACATCAAACTTTGCAATAACCTGGTACATTTTAAAAAGGTTTACAAAGAGTTTACATTTCTTAGATATGAACAAATATTGTCAGTGTTGTAGCACATTCTTATTATTATAGTTCTTCATTATTTGTTGTTATTTTGCCCTATGTTCCTTTGTTTATGATTTGTTTATGTAAATGTTAATGTTTTTATTTTGGGGGTGGGCGCTTATAAGCCTTTGGCTTCGGCCCACTCCCTTTGAGCAGGTCAACTGCTCAAACAAATAAATAAAATAAAATAAAATAAACAAAGCATTGATTAATCAGTGAAACAACACCGTAGTTTGACTGAGCTGTGGGGCCCTTGTGGCTGTGGGGGCCCTACGCACCTTGCGTAGTTTGTGTAAAGGAAAAACAATATAGTTCGCCGGGCCTGTGCCATCTCGGGAGCGCGTCAGCTTTTCTCATTTGCAAAGTTCTGCGAGACATGAGATCCATGAGTGTTTCCGACTCCGCAGACCCTCGCTCTCTGCAGCAGCATCTGCAGAGTGTAGACCCCGGGCGCCTCAAAGCCGCTAAAGCAGAGCTCACACGTCTCCTGTAAAATGACAGCCATGCCAGCAGGTGCACGGACCTCAAACACACAGACAACTTTACAATTGTAAATAATACAATAATATGGCAGAAGTAGGGATGGGGATAAAAGAGACAGAGACGGGAACAAGAAAACCAGAAGGGGGGGGAATCCCCCCCATGCCCCCCAGCAAATCGCACCCTGGGTATAAGTTGTTACATAGCAGATTACATTGTACTACATTTAAAATATGTACAATGTATCAAGGTAGTGTAAAATGAAGTGTGACCCTTTTTGTAATAGTGCCTTTAAGTTTGTTTCTTTGTAATTGTATTGTATTGTATTTTCTTAAATAAATCTACTTAAAACTTGTCCATAATGTGTTACTTGTCACATTCATGTATTTATTTTGTTTTCTGATCTTGGCTATATTTCTTGTTTGTGCCACCGTTATTGGTTTTTTGTCTGTGTAACAGGCCTAGCTCTGAGGCCCCTTCAGGGGACTCCAGACCTCACTTTGGGGACCACTGCACAAAACATTCCATACATGCTCACGAGGAGAAACAAGACACTTCATTGAAGGCTAAATGAAGTGCTATGTATGAAGCTTTTGTCACTGATAGATTTAGTCACGGTAGAAAGAGGAACTAAATGTGTTACAGAGAGTGCTGTTACTTCCAGCTCCTGGACGCTGCACAACAGGTTCCTCTGCTGTTTAAGCCACAAAATACATCACTAAAGCCACATAACGACACGGGGTGTGTCGCATAGCATTAGGCGTAACAGGCTAATGTTGGGTTTTCACCACCGGGAAATTTAAGAGAAATTGACTATACTTGTTGATCTCTGCTGTGTAATCCTATTACTCTAAATCATGCTGGGGCCAGAGAACGTGAGCTCCAGGGCCGGCGACCCTAATGTAATGTGGAGATATGGCCCCAACCTTTTCCACCAATGAAGGTGGAGGACGCTGTGTTCTTTGGCGGAGGAGCACCGCTCAGACCGTGGGGTGAAGCCTGACCCCCTTGGCCCAGCGCTGGACCAGTTCCTCGGCCCTGACCGTGCAGGGCTCGTGACGGGGCTGAGAGCTGCTCTTGCCGGCTGTGTGGGTGTCGGATGTCGTTGCATTGAGGACTTACGACGCTCATTGGTCGTCGAGGGTGACACGCACGCGGCTCCCGCCATAAAAGAGGGTCTCCGAGACGCACCCACGACATGACACCAGCGCTGGAGGCGGACCGAAGTTCGAGAGGTAGATACGCCTCAAAGAGTGTTCGCGACACCGGAACTATCCGCCACCTGGACCTCCTCCTTTTACGCACTGCGCAAAGGCACTTTGGCTCCTTCTTGTTCTCAGAGCAACAAGTGTCGCTCCCCGACAGCCTCCTGTGTCTGCGCGCGCGTGTGTCCGGGACCGGAGATGATGGAGTGGCTCGTCCTTGTGCTGGTGCTGAGTCTGCCGCCGTCTGTCCGCGCGCTCTGCTCGGCTCAGTGTGAGAAGTGCGCGCTGATCGGGAGGCCCGGAGCTGCCCTCAGTCTGGTAAGAGCAGAGCCAAACCTTTGTATGAGCTGAGAGGATTTAGTCCTGGAGAAACTGCCGGGGAAACTTCACTTCGATAAGAATCTTCAGTGCGTCACCGCCTGCGCGCACGAGTGGCTTTACGCACGGGCTCATCGTTATTATTATTATTATTATAAACTAGTATTCCAGTCTTTTGTCTCCAAGTGCTTTCCGTGGACCTTATTGGCAGAGTTCATTTTCATAAAGCCCTCCTGTCTATGAAAATGAACGGATTTAACTATGTGGCATGTCTGTTTTTATGTTTTATGAATGAATGTTTGACAGTGCTTTGAGCTACTTGCACCTTTTCCCCCCAATGTGGTTTTATACCGCAAACATAAACAATCTGAATCTGAGCGCTGTGGCAAGGCGGGTTGTTTTTTGTTCTTTTGTATTAATAATAATAATTATTATTATTTTAAATGTTAAATTACATCCAATTAACTATTTATTTAGCTATTACGCACAGTACAGATCTCGCATTAATTGGGCAGTTCTAAGAATGGAATAGTTTTTGTTGGGAAATGTATCTGGAGCTAAGAACACACCAAAGTGCGTCCGGAGGATGGCAGAAACAGAGTTGGTTCTGAGGCTTAAAGTCTACGTGCAAACCAATTGAATCCCTTCCATTTCTTCAGAGGTGGTTTCGGGACTCTCTCTGTCACTGTGTCACAGCTCCAGAGTCACATAACTCCAGCTCAGGTCACTGACTAACCACTAATCCCGGCCGTGTATTTGTGCGCAGTGTAGTGCCCAGTGCGCGGAGCAGCTGAAGGCCTGTGGCCAGACTGAGGACTGGAGCCGACAGCAACGCGCTCTGGCGGACTGGAGCGAGGACGCAGCGGCCGCGGGGGAGGAGAGCCGAGAGGCGCAGCTGGTCAAGCGCTACGGGGGCTTCATCAAGAGGATCGACAGGAACAAGAACAAGGTGGAGCGGACTTATGACGACATGTTCAGACGGCTCCAGAGAGAAGCTGACACGGAGCACGCCCACCGGGACCTCTCCAAGCGCTACGGGGGATTCCTACGAAAGTTCGGCCCCAAGACCCGCAGGAGCGGCTCTGCAGAGAGCGCACAGAGTCTGGAGCAGAGCCCAGAGCCAGACTCTCAGAGTGAGGAGGAGGAGAGCTCCGAGGCTCCGGGAGAGCTGCACAAACGCTACGGGGGGTTTATGAGGAGGATCCGACCTAAGCTCAACAACCTCCAATGGGACAAGCGCTACGGGGGCTTTCTGCGTCGCCACTTCAAGATCTCCGTGCGCTCCGCAGAGGAGCCGTATTCGTGGAGGCGGTAGAGCCGTAGACCTGGGACTGCAGTATCCCGTCTTTGTCCTGTCATGTGTTCGTCCTCACGGCTGCATTCAATAAACGAGCTGCTTTCATATAACCTTGTCCCTCTGTGCACACACACACACACAAGCCTACATACACACGCACAGACACATGCACACTCCGCAGGCGCGTGATTGTGCTCTGCGTTTTGGCCCCTGAACTCCACGCGCTCCAAACTTGAATATGACGCACTGACGCGGCCAAAGGTCACAGACGCAGGACACTGTGCACGCGGGGAAACACACACGTAATAACCATGGCTCGTGCGTATCGATGATCAAATCCGATGCGTAACTGCGTAACGGTGAGTGTGTGACCGGTGTGTAGAGTTGCATGTTCTCCCCGTGCCTGCGTGGGTTTCCTCCGAGTGCTCCCGTATCCACTACCACTAAAAATAAGTACAATAGGTTCCCCTCTGGGACCGGGACTGCACTGAAAGAGAAATTCTTAATCTCAGGGGAACTAAAGGGTAGTGGTTTAAATATAGGTAAAATAAAATAAATCAATCAACTCAACCGTGTTCGCGGTCATTCTCCGGCAGCCTGCCGCGTGTCTGTAATAAACTACAAAACCTGATCCAATGACGCCCCCTAGAGTTCATTCAGCAGCTGTCCGCTTTTGCGCTCTCCGTGGTCCTGAATCACTGACGCTACAACACAGCCTTCGTTCGACAGCACCATGAGATTCTCCAGCTGCTTAATAAGACGTGTTCCGAATACATTAATTTTTTTATTTAACCTTTATTTAACCAGGAAGGTCCCATTGAGATTAAAAACCTCCGTTTCAAGGCGTCCTGGCCAAGAGGCAGCTGTTTATCTGACTTTATTAAGGCCAGACAACCACTTCCTGTGATTAAAAGCTCTCTCTCTCTCGGTCCATCAGCGATTCTGGCCAAATATCCAGTCGTTGTTTTATTCCACCAATCACAAATACGTTATTTTATTTTTAATGACCACTTATGGAGACTGAAACATTAACTACCAATGACAGAGACGTCTAAACTACGTGTGTCTAATGTTCAGCTAAGAGCTACTCGGGCGGCCGCATGAGGAGACTCTCTGCTGTAAACATGGGCATCCAGGTTGATCAGTGTGTTCTGAGTCATGTGCTTATCATCCAATGTCTTCATGGAATGATCTCCTCACTCAAAATAAATATTTGCAACCTCATCTCATCTCATTTCTTTCTTTCAAACACTACATTGGTCAGCCTCCTTGTACTGCTGAGTCTGTAAATATATATATATATATTTTTTTAAATTCACTAGAATTAGACAAACTAAGGTAACAGTAGTTAATGAGACTCACTATTTCGTCAAAAGACTAAAAACCAAATGGCTAAAATGAACCTTGGTGGAGCTGGGGACAGGCCCTTTATGTTGGAGACAAAGGAACTTGCAACTCTAAGTGCTTAGTCTGCTTTCCGACTGGAAAATCAGCGTGAGAAGAAAAAACAAGCAATTGCAACATTTAAGAGTTCAAATGTTGTAATTGTGGATTGTTCTGAGCCAAAGCCATATGAGATCTGAACATGTTTGTGAAGCACAGAGTTTACAAAAAGGTTACACTTTTAAATGACACCATGCCACATTCCATTCCATTACTGTGTCAGTCTGTGGCAGGGAGGGGCTGCTCGTCCGCCTCAGTGCTCGGCTCAGGGGCCTCCTCTGTGGCGCCCTCTGGAGGTGAGCTTTCATCCTGCGAGGGGCCCTCGGCTGCGGGGTCTGTGACCTGTTCTGCGGACAGTGCCTCCAGGCTGATGCCCGAGGTGATGGTGGGGCCCTGCAGCGTGGTGGGCAGAGTGAGCAGCTGGAACTGTGGCCCCAGCACTTTAACGAAGCCCCCTGCGGCCCCATCCTGAAGCACGGCCAGGTTGGAGGCATCGCCCCCCAGCTCAGAGCTGGTCAGCGGGGAGGTCAGCAGAGTGTAGCCGGTCTGGCCTCCAGCCATCGTCAGCATTTTGCCAAGAGGCAGTCCACTCAGCTGGCTCAGAGGCAGGCTGATCTGCTGCGCGGGGCCCCCGACCGCCGCGGGGCCCGACACGGCGCGCGTCAGGCGGGGTCGTTTGGCAACTGCGGGAGCGGGCACCGGAGTCAGTGTCATCAGGACGTTGTTCAGGTGCTGGGAGCGGCTCTTCAGCTCTTTGGCCCTCTTCCGATGCTCGTCACACTGCTGCTCCAGCGCTGCGCACACAGAGGAGGATCAGCACAGAGGGCAGAGGTCAGAGGTCACAGGGCACCAACTGCCCAACTTCCACCAATTTAACTATGCACAATTCAGGGGAGAACAAACGGACAGTATCCAGATCATGTCATATATATTTGGTTTCATTACTTTTTTGGTTAGAAAATGCTACTTTGATCTAAAAGCACCGTGTGTGGAGTGAATAAAGAAACATTCTCTACCCTGTGAAGAGCTTTGGGTGACTTTGTCATGTGTTACGTTGCAACACAGACCCAAACACTGGATTCCAGTGCTCCGTATCCTTTCAACACAACAATGTAAATGTAATCAGAGTGACTCCATAGACGGTACAATCATCACTGATTCTGAAAACTACTATGGATGACATGAAAGAGAGGACATACGCTAATAACAGCTCACAGCTCACAGGTATGGAGGACCGTGGCTGCCAAAACAATAAATAAATAAAATAAAGATAACATTTGCAAAGAAATGCATGCATGTATTGTAATAAGTACATTTATTTATTTATATATTTATTTCTGTATTTCTGTATTTTTGAACTTATTTTTGAATTTATTTCTGTATTTATTTCTCTATTTATTCATTTATTTTTGAATTTATTTCTGTATTTATTTCTGTATTTCTCTTAATGTATGCAAATCATGGGGCGGGTCTGGATGCCGCTGCTGTAAGGTGATTGGTTGATCTTTCTCCATGCACACAGGCCTTGTCCAGCATAGACACAAACACGAGCTCTGCTTCAGTCTATTGACAGGGGCACAGAGCGGGTCATCTTGTGACTGGAGGATCGACAGTTTGAATCCTGCAGGGGCACACTGTCGTTGTGTCCTTGGGCAAGACACTTCACATGCCTTGCCCCCAGTGTCTGCGTACACTGGTGTATGAATGAGCGTGTGAATGGGTGAGTGGACACTTGCTGGAAAACGCCTTGAGTGCCTAATGTAGGTGGAAAAGCTCTAGACTAAAGCAGAGTTCATGTTTGGCTATGTCTATGGAGGCGAGATTCAAACCCCTGACCTTCCGATCATGAGACGACCAGCTCTACCAACTGCGCCACTGACGCCTTTGTACACTCAAAGTGCTTGTGTGGATGGAGAAAGATTAACCAATCACCTTACAGCAGCGACATCCAGACCCACCCCATGATTTGCATACATTAAGAGAAATACAGAAATAAATACAGACATATATAAATAAAAACTAAAATAAATGCATAAATAAATAAATACAATAAATAAATAAATAAATACAGAAAAAAATATTATAATACAGAAATAAATATATACATAAATAAATACATAAATAAATAAATATATAAATAAATAAATGCACTTAATACAATAAATGCATACATTTCTTTGCAAATGTTATCTTTATTTTATATATTTATTTATTGTTTTGGCAGCCACGGCCCTTCATACACAGGCCTCTGTCCTAGAAATAAAAATGTCCTAGTCAATTATTCCACAAAGTCCTGACCCTTAGATCCCTGCAGACAGTTGCCTTAGAATGTAGCTGGTAAAGATTATGCAAATTAGCTACACGTTTCGATTTTGAATATTGTGGATGTGCTTTCAGTTTGTACATTTGCAACAGCTACTGTGAAACAAGACAGGAGCTGCTGTGGCTCTGATGCTGACACGACAGGCTTTATTGGGAATATGCAGATCACTTCATTCAAGAGAGTTGTGTAGTAAACTGTCACTCATTCTGAACCCACACGTTAGGAAACTTTCAGGTGTATAGCTGGTTCTAACCTTCCAGGCTACTGCCCTGTCAGTCTGAGACGCTCTAACCTTCCAGGCTACTGCCCCGTCAGCCTGAGATGCTCTAACCTTCCAGGCTACTGCCCTGTCAGTCTGAGACGCTCTAACCTTCCAGGCTACTGCCCTGTCAGTCTGTGACGCTCTAACCTTCCAGGCTACTGCCCTGTCAGTCTGACACTCTAACCTTCCAGGCTACTGCCCTGTAAGTCTGTGACGTTCTAACCTTCCAGGCTACTGCCCTGTCAGTCTGAGACGCTCTAACCTTCCAGGCTACTGCCCTGTCAGTCTGTGACGTTCTAACCTTCCAGGCTACTGCCCTGTCAGTCTGTGACGCTCTAACCTTCCAGGCTACTGCCCTGTCAGTCTGTGACACTCTAACCTTCCAGGCTACTGCCCAGTCAGTCTGTGACGTTCTAACCTTCCAGGCTACTGCCCAGTCAGTCTGTCACACTCTAACCTTCCAGGCTACTGCCCTGTCAGTCTGACACGCTCTAACCTTCCAGGCTACTGCCCAGTCAGTCTGTGACACTCTAACCTTCCAGGCTACTGCCCTGTCAGTCTGACACGCTCTAACCTTCCAGGCTACTGCCCAGTCAGTCTGTGACACTCTAACCTTCCAGGCTACTGCCCTGTCAGTCTGTGACGTTCTAACCTTCCAGGCTACTGCCCTGTCAGTCTGTCACACTCTAACCTTCCAGGCTACTGCCCTGTCAGTCTGACACGCTCTAACCTTCCAGGCTACTGCCCAGTCAGTCTGTGACACTCTAACCTTCCAGGCTACTGCCCTGTCAGTCTGTGACGTTCTAACCTTCCAGGCTACTGCCCTGTCAGTCTGACACTCTAACCTTCCAGGCTACTGCCCTGTCAGCCTGAGATGCTCTAACCTTCCAGGCTACTGCCCTGTCAGCCTGAGATGCTCTAACCTTCCAGGCTACTGCCCTGTCAGTCTGTGACACTCTAACCTTCCAGGCTACTGCCCTGTCAGTCTGTGACACTCTAACCTTCCAGGCTACTGCCCTGTCAGCCTGAGATGCTCTAACCTTCCAGGCTACTGCCCTGTCAGTCTGTGACACTCTAACCTTCCAGGCTACTGCCCTGTCAGTCTGTGACACTCTAACCTTCCAGGCTACTGCCCTGTCAGCCTGAGACGCTCTAACCTTCCAGGCTACTGCCCTGTCAGTCTGACACTCTAACCTTCCAGGCTACTGCCCCGTCAGCCTGAGATGCTCTAACCTTCCAGGCTACTGCCCTGTCAGTCTGAGACGCTCTAACCTTCCAGGCTACTGTCCTGTTCTGTCTGAGACACTCTAACCTTCCAGGCTACTGCCCTGTCAGTCTGAGACACTCTAACCTTCCAGGCTACTGCCCAGTCAGTCTGAGACGCTCTAACCTTCCAGGCTACTGTCCTGTTCTGTCTGAGACACTCTAACCTTCCAGGCTGTTGCCCTGTCAGTCTGTGACGTTCCAACCTTCCAGGCTACTGCCCCGTCAGTCTGGTTTCGGCTCTGGGGAGGCTCTGACCTGCCAGGCTGCGTGTGTACTGCTCTCGGTACCGGTCCATCTGGCTCTTGTGACTGGCCAACACCTTCTTCACCAGGTCCAACATCCCAAAGTTCTGCACAATATTATTCAGAAGCACCGCATCTGCACAAAAACAAACAGCTTTATAAAGGACGGTATAGAAACACTTCCATGTTTGGTAAGGACAAACAAGGTCACTTTAAATGTTGCATTATAAACAAATGCAGTATTTTCCAAGTCCACTGCCTCCATTTCTAAATATTCTCTCTCCACAGGCCCACAGTTTGCATATTTTTACCTGAAACATGTTAAAGTTAAATGAAAGATTGGATTTTTCTCGATTAATAAGACACTAAATTGCATTGACTGCACCAGGCGCTAATTGTCTGCACTCATTTCTCAAAAACGGCACACAGTTCCCGAAACTCTTGGACACAGTTTTAGCTCATTTGAACACACTTTTCACTCAGAGCACACATGATCCAAAAAGTGAAGACTACAAACAGAATAAGGACCCTGCGCCACACCACTCACAACTCTGAACACATTTAACTTGTGATTTTACTTTGAGATAAGACCAGTGTTGGGAATAATGCCGTTATTTTTTCAGTAACGGAGTAATCTAATTCATTCCTCTCCCCGTCGTTACAACGCCGTTATTGTTACTGGGTCAACAAAGTGGCTCGTTACAATTCGACTGAATGAGCGCCGCGGTGTCAGCTCACGCAGCAGGAGCAGGGGAGTGGGCGGAGTCTCACGGAGACTCGCGCTGCCTGTGTGTGCAGAGAGTTTGTGCTCTCTGCTCCAAAAACTACGTGTGTCCCGGACCCGCGGCTCGTCATCGCCACAGCGCGGTGCGGCCGCGGGGGAAGAATCGAGTTGGTGATCATTGATCTGTCGTGTTGGAACTTATTTTTAACCCAAAGATGCAGAATCGGTGGAGACGTGTCTTCCCCCCTCTCCCTCTCTCTCTCAGCACCTTTTCTTCTGCCTCTGTCCCCGCCCTCCACTCCAGAGAGACTGTAGGCGCTAAGTTTCTGTTAGGGCATTTAACCTTATATCTGCTGATGATTGTTTTACGTTTTGCCTGATGAATGAACGGAGAGACTTTATGCACAATGCCTGTGCGTAAAGTCTGCCCTGATCGTTGGCACATGTTTCTTTTACTCCTGTTCCTCCTCATTCTCTTTGAATACGGCCGTATTCCTACATTAATAAAACAGCGACGCAAATACTGGTCAATACCGTTCAAAACCTACTTGTTTGAGAAAGCGTTTTAATTCCAGTGGGGAAAAGGGTTGTTTTATGACCACCATGTTTTGTGATTGTAAATGTAAATGTGTTATATTTCTATTATATATATAACACTCTACCCCCCATGCAGTTCATTCAGTTAATATGACTTTTGAAAACTGCTAAAAAAAAAAAAAAAAAAATCTAAATTCTTTGATATATATCGCAATTTTGTTTAACAGTAACGCAAATAGTTACTTTCCCTGGTAACGAGTTACTTTCATTATAGAGTAATTCAGTTACTAACTCAGATACTTTTTGGAACAAGTAGTGAGTAACTATAACTAATTACTTTTTTAAAGTAATGTTCCCAACACTGGATAAGACTGATCTCAAAAATCTGAACAATTAAATAAATACTTTTAATGGTATTGAGTGTTATACGTTTTCTCACATACATTCATCTACTGCACAAATGAATCAACATGTATCATCCTTACACCTCTCCCTCACAGATCTGTTACGAAAAACCTTTTGAATTTACAGTCAGGGCCAAGTTCGGCCCCACACCCTACTTTGAACACGACCTTTTGTTCTAAATTGTTCTCAAACAATATTGTGATTACCACAACAATTCTGGAAAACAATTTTGAGGCAACATGAACAAACCGTAAGTGCAAGAGTCAAACCTTATTTTTATGCCGCTGATTCGTAATTTACAAATCAGCGGCATAAAAATCCGGTGAAAATTACAGGTGAAACTCCGAAATTTAGAATATCGTTAAAAAGTATTTCTGTTATTCAACTTGAACTGTGAAACTATGATAGACTTATTACATGCAAACTGAGATATGTATAGCCTTTATTTGTTTTCATTTTAATTATTTTTGACAAAATGTGTGTATTTGAGCACAGAGCTTTATCAAACTGAATCACAATATGACAAACACCAAAAATCATTCGATGATCTCAAATACAGAAAACTGAGTGACTACAGCCCCAGCGGTCAGAGGGCTTTAAACACAGCTGTTAGTGGTGGTCACCTTTGACTTGCAGTGGCGGGTCGCTGGCTCTCTCCTCCAGACCCTTCAGAATGTCCTGGAGCTCCTTGTCAAAGTCCTGCACCACCTCATCCAGAAGTCCTGCCTCCTTCACCGCTCGCCAGAACGCCACAGAGTCCTCTGCAACACAGCACAGGTCTCAGGCTCTGCACAAGTATCCACACGCCTCCAGAATAACCCAACAGTCTGATCTTAGCCATTTCAGTTCTCTGTAGAAAGTACATGATCCAAAACTCCAGCTGATTGTTAGAGCAACTGAACTATCTGCACGCCCTCCACCTGCAGCCCTTTATAGAGCCCCGGTGGAGCTGACTGATGGGGACTGTACCCTCCATACTGGGACTACAGGGTTCAAGCCATCATCAGACTTTGGTTTGGTCTGTGGATCTTTTTAAGATAAACTCTGCATTTTTAGTTAAAGTGATCCCAAGACAGAAAAAAATGAAAAGAACATTACAAACTGTTTTGTTGGGGATTTACTTAGTAAATAACATACAGGTAAAACTAGAATATCGTTCAAAAGCTCAAAATATTCTGATTTGATGAGATTTTTTATTTGGGGTTTTTAAAAGCTGAGCCATAATCATCAAATTTATAACAAATAAAGGCTATACATATCTCACTTTGCATGTAATGAATCTATCATATATTAGTTTCATAATTTAAAGGAAAACTCACCCTCAAATCCACATTTTTTTGTTGATAAAATGTATAAATGTGTGACCAATAGTGTTGTCTACATATCTTGGTCCTAATTTTGGCACTTTAGTGCAAATTAGTTGAAAGAACAACTTTATGCCTAAAACCATCAGTGAGGCGCCATCTACAGGCAATCTGTCTTTACTGCATTTGATTTTTGAATTTGGCACCACTACAGGGGAGTTTCACCTGTATATTTTCAATATTCGTATTTCGTCTTCAATCTTTGTTAAATATCAGATTTTATTTGCTGTAGATTCCAGTTTAGCAGATTATGTAGCTCACATTATGTTAATATAACATAACACTATGTCTGTCATAATTACACCATTTGATATATATTGAGGCAGGAAAATATTGCAATAAACGATATTATTGAGGACCAAAAAGTCGATGTAGTAATTATACCTACGTGCCACGTCCATAATCTGAGAGCTACTAAAATATGACCCTGATGAGATTGTTGGTGTGCAGAATGACCACAGGCCAGGCCTTACCTCCGATGGTAGTAACCCACTCAGAGGACTCATCTGTGGGCTCAGAGAACGACAGAGACACACCGTTCACTGCAAAGACAGCATGGACGGGGTTAGAGCAGCACAGTCATGCAGGAAATGCTTTTTAGACTTTATTCATCTAACGACAGCGAGGTCGGCACAGCATGTGTGCTAGGACCAAAGCCCAGGGCCATCATGCAGATTAACTGTTCTTACTCACTTGAGTAAGAATAGCAGTCAAATTTAAGCAATTTTAAAGTTTAGCAGTTGTAGCTGATCCAAATCTATGCCAGTCGTCAGTTAAAAACATTAAAAGAATGTGTTTTTCTTTTGCCTGTTCTATCCTGTTGTGTCCATTTTCAAAGGGCCTTTAGCATGTGGTTAAAGGTGCATTATGGAACTTTTTATGCGTAAAAAAGTAGATTTTTCTACGTATTTGACTTTGAAGTGACACAGCGGCTGTATGAATGGTTATAAAAGCGCCTTCAGGGAGGTTATGTGCTGACTGCTCTCACAAGAAAACCTACAAAACAATTGATCAAAAGGCATTCGTAATGTACCAGTCTGTGTGAGGGCCTTACAGTGAGATTAGGACTGGTACTGTATCAGTCTGTGTGAGATCCTTAGAGGCAGATTAGGACTGGTACTGTATCAGTCTGTGTGAGGGCCTTACAGTCAGATTAGGACTGGTACTGTATCAGTCTGTGTGAGATCCTTACAGTCAGATTAGGACTGGTACTGTATCAGTCTGTGTGAGGGCCTTACAGTCAGATTAGGACTGGTACTGTATCAGTCTGTGTGAGGGCCTTACAGTCAGATTAGGACTGGTACTGTATCAGTCTGTGTGAGATCCTTACAGTCAGATTAGGACTGGTACTGTATGAGTCTGTGTGAGGGCCTTACAGTCAGATTAGGACTGGTACTGTATCAGTCTGTGTGAGATCCTCACAGTCAGATTAGGACTGGTACTGTATCAGTCTGTGTGAGGGCCTTACAGTCAGATTAGGACTGGTACTGTATCAGTCTGTGTGAGATCCTCACAGTCAGATTAGGACTGGTACTGTATCAGTCTGTGTGAGATCCTTACAGTCAGATTAGTACTGGTACTGTATCAGTCTGTGTGAGGGCCTAATAATCAGATTAGTACTGGTACTGTATCAGTCTGTGTGAGGGCCTTACAGTCAGATTAGGACTGGTACTGTATCAGTCTGTGTGAGATCCTTACAGTCAGATTAGGACTGGTACTGTATCAGTCTGTGTGAGATCCTCACAGTCAGATTAGGACTGGTACTGTATCAGTCTGTGTGAGGGCCTTACAGTCAGATTAGGACTGGTACTGTATCAGTCTGTGTGAGATCCTCACAGTCAGATTAGTACTGGTACTGTATCAGTCTGTGTGAGGGCCTTACAGTCAGATTAGGACTGGTACTGTATCAGTCTGTGTGAGATCCTCACAGTCAGATTAGGACTGGTACTGTATCAGTCTGTGTGAGGGCCTTACAGTCAGATTAGGACTGGTACTGTATCAGTCTGTGTGAGATCCTCACAGGCAGATTAGGACTGGTACTGTATCAGTCTGTGTGAGGGCCTTACAGTCAGATTAGGACTGGTACTGTATCAGTCTGTGTGAGATCCTTACAGTCAGATTAGGACTGGTACTGTATCAGTCTGTGTGAGATCCTTACAGTCAGATTAGGACTGGTACTGTATCAGTCTGTGTGAGATCCTTACAGTCAGATTAGGACTGGTACTGTATCAGTCTGTGTGAGGGCCTTACAGTCAGATTAGGACTGGTACTGTATCAGTCTGTGTGAGATCCTCACAGTCAGATTAGGACTGGTACTGTATCAGTCTGTGTGAGATCCTTACAGTCAGATTAGTACTGGTACTGTATCAGTCTGTGTGAGGGCCTAATAGTCAGATTAGTACTGGTACTGTATCAGTCTGTGTGAGGGCCTTACAGTCAGATTAGGACTGGTACTGTATCAGTCTGTGTGAGGGCCTTACAGTCAGATTAGGACTGGTACTGTATCAGTCTGTGTGAGATCTTCACAGTCAGATTAGGACTGGTACTGTATCAGTCTGTGTGAGGGCCTTACAGTCAGATTAGGACTGGTACTGTATCAGTCTGTGTGAGGGCCTTACAGTCAGATTAGGACTGGTACTGTATCAGTCTGTGTGAGATCCTTACAGTCAGATTAGGACTGGTACTGTATCAGTCTGTGTGAGATCCTCACAGGCAGATTAGGACTGGTACTGTATCAGTCTGTGTGAGGGCCTTACAGTCAGATTAGGACTGGTACTGTATCAGTCTGTGTGAGATCCTTACAGTCAGATTAGGACTGGTACTGTATCAGTCTGTGTGAGATCCTTACAGTCAGATTAGGACTGGTACTGTATCAGTCTGTGTGAGATCCTTACAGTCAGATTAGGACTGGTACTGTATCAGTCTGTGTGAGGGCCTTACAGTCAGATTAGGACTGGTACTGTATCAGTCTGTGTGAGATCCTCACAGTCAGATTAGGACTGGTACTGTATCAGTCTGTGTGAGGGCTTTACAGTCAGATTAGGACTGGTACTGTATCAGTCTGTGTGAGATCCTCACAGTCAGATTAGGACTGGTACTGTATCAGTCTGTGTGAGATCCTTACAGTCAGATTAGTACTGGTACTGTATCAGTCTGTGTGAGGGCCTTACAGTCAGATTAGGACTGGTACTGTATCAGTCTGTGTGAGGGCCTTACAGTCAGATTAGGACTGGTACTGTATCAGTCTGTGTGAGATCCTCACAGTCAGATTAGGACTGGTACTGTATCAGTCTGTGTGAGGGCCTTACAGTCAGATTAGGACTGGTACTGTATCAGTCTGTGTGAGATCCTCACAGTCAGATTAGGACTGGTACTGTATCAGTCTGTGTGAGGGCCTTACAGTCAGATTAGGACTGGTACTGTATCAGTCTGTGTGAGATCCTCACAGTCAGATTAGGACTGGTACTGTATCAGTCTGTGTGAGGGCCTTACAGTCAGATTAGGACTGGTACTGTATCAGTCTGTGTGAGATCCTCACAGTCAGATTAGGACTGGTACTGTATCAGTCTGTGTGAGATCCTCACAGTCAGATTAGGACTGGTACTGTATCAGTCTGTGTGAGGGCCTTACAGTCAGATTAGGACTGGTACTGTATCAGTCTGTGTGAGGGCCTTACAGTCAGATTAGGACTGGTACTGTATCAGTCTGTGTGAGATCCTCACAGTCAGATTAGGACTGGTACTGTATCAGTCTGTGTGAGGGCTTTACAGTCAGATTAGGACTGGTACTGTATCAGTCTGTGTGAGATCCTCACAGTCAGATTAGGACTGGTACTGTATCAGTCTGTGTGAGATCCTTACAGTCAGATTAGTACTGGTACTGTATCAGTCTGTGTGAGGGCCTTACAGTCAGATTAGGACTGGTACTGTATCAGTCTGTGTGAGGGCCTTACAGTCAGATTAGGACTGGTACTGTATCAGTCTGTGTGAGATCCTCACAGTCAGATTAGGACTGGTACTGTATCAGTCTGTGTGAGGGCCTTACAGTCAGATTAGGACTGGTACTGTATCAGTCTGTGTGAGATCCTTACAGTCAGATTAGGACTGGTACTGTATCAGTCTGTGTGAGGGCCTTACAGTCAGATTAGGACTGGTACTGTATCAGTCTGTGTGAGATCCTCACAGTCAGATTAGGACTGGTACTGTATCAGTCTGTGTGAGGGCTTTACAGTCAGATTAGGACTGGTACTGTATCAGTCTGTGTGAGATCCTCACAGTCAGATTAGGACTGGTACTGTATCAGTCTGTGTGAGATCCTTACAGTCAGATTAGTACTGGTACTGTATCAGTCTGTGTGAGGGCCTTACAGTCAGATTAGGACTGGTACTGTATCAGTCTGTGTGAGGGCCTTACAGTCAGATTAGGACTGGTACTGTATCAGTCTGTGTGAGATCCTCACAGTCAGATTAGGACTGGTACTGTATCAGTCTGTGTGAGGGCCTTACAGTCAGATTAGGACTGGTACTGTATCAGTCTGTGTGAGATCCTCACAGTCAGATTAGGACTGGTACTGTATCAGTCTGTGTGAGGGCCTTACAGTCAGATTAGGACTGGTACTGTATCAGTCTGTGTGAGATCCTCACAGTCAGATTAGGACTGGTACTGTATCAGTCTGTGTGAGGGCCTTACAGTCAGATTAGGACTGGTACTGTATCAGTCTGTGTGAGATCCTCACAGTCAGATTAGGACTGGTACTGTATCAGTCTGTGTGAGATCCTCACAGTCAGATTAGGACTGGTACTGTATCAGTCTGTGTGAGGGCCTTACAGTCAGATTAGGACTGGTACTGTATCAGTCTGTGTGAGGGCCTTACAGTCAGATTAGGACTGGTACTGTATCAGTCTGTGTGAGATCCTCACAGTCAGATTAGGACTGGTACTGTATCAGTCTGTGTGAGGGCTTTACAGTCAGATTAGGACTGGTACTGTATCAGTCTGTGTGAGATCCTCACAGTCAGATTAGGACTGGTACTGTATCAGTCTGTGTGAGATCCTTACAGTCAGATTAGTACTGGTACTGTATCAGTCTGTGTGAGGGCCTTACAGTCAGATTAGGACTGGTACTGTATCAGTCTGTGTGAGGGCCTTACAGTCAGATTAGGACTGGTACTGTATCAGTCTGTGTGAGATCCTCACAGTCAGATTAGGACTGGTACTGTATCAGTCTGTGTGAGGGCCTTACAGTCAGATTAGGACTGGTACTGTATCAGTCTGTGTGAGATCCTCACAGTCAGATTAGGACTGGTACTGTATCAGTCTGTGTGAGGGCCTTACAGTCAGATTAGGACTGGTACTGTATCAGTCTGTGTGAGATCCTCACAGTCAGATTAGGACTGGTACTGTATCAGTCTGTGTGAGATCCTCACAGTCAGATTAGGACTGGTACTGTATCAGTCTGTGTGAGGGCCTTACAGTCAGATTAGGACTGGTACTGTATCAGTCTGTGTGAGATCCTCACAGTCAGATTAGGACTGGTACTGTATCAGTCTGTGTGAGATCCTTACAGTCAGATTAGTACTGGTACTGTATCAGTCTGTGTGAGGGCCTTACAGTCAGATTAGGACTGGTACTGTATCAGTCTGTGTGAGGGCCTTACAGTCAGATTAGGACTGGTACTGTATCAGTCTGTGTGAGATCCTCACAGTCAGATTAGGACTGGTACTGTATCAGTCTGTGTGAGGGCCTTACAGTCAGATTAGGACTGGTACTGTATCAGTCTGTGTGAGATCCTCACAGTCAGATTAGGACTGGTACTGTATCAGTCTGTGTGAGGGCCTTACAGTCAGATTAGGACTGGTACTGTATCAGTCTGTGTGAGATCCTCACAGTCAGATTAGGACTGGTACTGTATCAGTCTGTGTGAGGGCCTTACAGTCAGATTAGGACTGGTACTGTATCAGTCTGTGTGAGATCCTCACAGTCAGATTAGGACTGGTACTGTATCAGTCTGTGTGAGATCCTCACAGTCAGATTAGGACTGGTACTGTATCAGTCTGTGTGAGGGCCTTACAGTCAGATTAGGACTGGTACTGTATCAGTCTGTGTGAGATCCTCACAGTCAGATTAGGACTGGTACTGTATCAGTCTGTGTGAGATCCTTACAGTCAGATTAGTACTGGTACTGTATCAGTCTGTGTGAGGGCCTAATAGTCAGATTAGTACTGGTACTGTATCAGTCTGTGTGAGATCCTTACAGTCAGATTAGGACTGGTACTGTATCAGTCTGTGTGAGATCCTCACAGTCAGATTGGGACTGGTACTGTATCAGTCTGTGTGAGGGCCTTACAGTCAGATTAGGACGGGTACTGTATCAGTCTGTGTGAGATCCTTAAAGTCAGATTAGGACTGGTACTGTATCAGTCTGTGTGAGATCCTCACAGTCAGATTAGGACTGGTACTGTATCAGTCTGTGTGAGATCCTTACAGTCAGATTAGTACTGGTACTGTATCAGTCTGTGTGAGATCCTTACAGTCAGATTAGGACTGATACTGTATCAGTCTGTGTAAGATCCTTACAGTCAGATTAGGACTGGTACTGTATCAGTCTGTGTGAGATCCTTACAGTCAGATTAGGACTGGTACTGTATCAGTCTGTGTGAGATCGTCATAGTCAGATTAGGACTGGTACTGTATCAGTCTGTGTGAGATCCTTACAGTCAGATTAGGACTGATACTGTATCAGTCTGTGTAAGATCCTTACAGTCAGATTAGGACTGGTACTGTATCAGTCTGTGTGAGATCCTTACAGTCAGATTAGGACTGGTACTGTATCAGTCTGTGTGAGATCGTCATAGTCAGATTAGGACTGGTACTGTATCAGTCTGTGTGAGATCCTTACAGTCAGATTAGGACTGGTACTGTATCAGTCTGTGTGAGGGCCTTACAGTCAGATTAGGACTGGTACTGTATCAGTCTGTGTGAGGGCCTTACAGTCAGATTAGGACTGGTACTGCATCAGTCTGTGTGAGATCCTCACAGTCAGATTAGGACTGGTACTGTATCAGTCTGTGTGAGATCCTCACAGTCAGATTAGGACTGGTACTGTATCAGTCTGTGTGAGATCCTCACAGTCAGATTAGGACTGGTACTGTATCAGTCTGTGTGAGATCCTCACAGTCAGATTAGGACTGGTACTGTATCAGTCTGTGTGAGGGCCTTACAGTCAGATTAGGACTGGTACTGTATCAGTCTGTGTGAGATCCTCACAGTCAGATTAGGACTGGTACTGTATCAGTCTGTGTGAGATCCTTACAGTCAGATTAGTACTGGTACTGTATCAGTCTGTGTGAGATCCTTACAGTCAGATTAGGACTGGTACTGTATCAGTCTGTGTGAGATCCTCACAGTCAGATTAGGACTGGTACTGTATCAGTCTGTGTGAGATCCTTACAGTCAGATTAGGACTGGTACTGTAACAGTCTGTGTGAGATCCTCACAGTCAGATTAGGACTGGTACTGTATCAGTCTGTGTGAGGGCCTTACAGTCAGATTAGTACTGGTACTGTATCAGTCTGTGTGAGATCCTTACAGTCAGATTAGGACTGGTACTGTATCAGTCTGTGTGAGATCCTTACAGTCAGATTAGTACTGGTACTGTATCAGTCTGTGTGAGATCCTTACAGTCAGATTAGGACTGGTACTGTATCAGTCTGTGTGAGGGCCTTACAGTCAGATGAGGACTGGTACTGTATCAGTCTGTGTGAGATCCTCACAGTCAGATTAGGACTGGTACTGTATCAGTCTGTGTGAGATCCTTACAGTCAGATTAGTACTGGTACTGTATCAGTCTGTGTGAGATCCTTACAGTCAGATTAGTACTGGTACTGTATCAGTCTGTGTGAGATCCTTACAGTCAGATTAGTACTGGTACTGTATCAGTCTGTGTGAGATCCTCACAGTCAGATTAGGACTGGTACTGTATCAATCTGTGTGAGATCCTTACAGTCAGATTAGGACTGGTACTGTATCAATCTGTGTGAGATCCTTACAGTCAGATTAGTACTGGTACTGTACCAGTCTGTGTGAGGGCCTTACAGTCAGATTAGGACTGGTACTGTACCAGTCTGTGTGAGGGCCTTACAGTCAGATTAGGACTGGTACTGTATCAGTCTGTGTGAGATCCTCACAGTCAGATTAGGACTGGCACTGTACCAGTCTGTGTGAGTGCCTTACAGTCAGATTAGGACTGGTACTGTAGCAGTCTGTGTGAGATCCTTACAGTCAGATTAGGACTGGTACTGTACCAGTCTGTGTGAGTGCCTTACAGTCAGATTAGGACTGGTACTGTATCAGTCTGTGTGAGATCCTTACAGTCAGATTAGGACTGGTACTGTATCAGTCTGTGTGAGGGCCTTACAGTCAGATTAGGACTGGTACTGTATCAGTCTGTGTGAGATCCTCACAGTCAGATTAGGACTGGTACTGTATCAGTCTGTGTGAGATCCTTACAGTCAGATTAGTACTGGTACTGTATCAGTCTGTGTGAGGGCCTAATAGTCAGATTAGTACTGGTACTGTATCAGTCTGTGTGAGATCCTTACAGTCAGATTAGGACTGGTACTGTATCAGTCTGTGTGAGGGCCTTACAGTCAGATTAGGACTGGTACTGTATCAGTCTGTGTGAGATCCTCACAGTCAGATTAGGACTGGTACTGTATCAGTCTGTGTGAGATCCTTACAGTCAGATTAGTACTGGTACTGTATCAGTCTGTGTGAGGGCCTTACAGTCAGATTAGGACTGGTACTGTATCAGTCTGTGTGAGATCCTTACAGTCAGATTAGGACTGGTACTGTATCAGTCTGTGTGAGATCCTCACAGTCAGATTAGGACTGGTACTGTATCAGTCTGTGTGAGATCCTCACAGTCAGATTAGGACTGGTACTGTATCAGTCTGTGTGAGATCCTCACAGTCAGATTAGGACTGGTACTGTATCAGTCTGTGTGAGATCCTTACAGTCAGATTAGGACTGGTACTGTATCAGTCTGTGTGAGATCCTCACAGTCAGATTAGGACTGGTACTGTATCAGTCTGTGTGAGGGCCTTACAGTCAGATTAGGACTGGTACTGTATCAGTCTGTGTGAGATCATTACGGTCAGATTAGGACTGGTACTGTATCAGTCTGTGTGAGATCCTTACAGTCAGATTAGGACTGGTACTGTATCAGTCTGTGTGAGATCCTTACAGTCAGATTAGGACTGGTACTGTATCAGTCTGTGTGATGGCCTTACAGTCAGATTAGGACTGGTACTGTATCAGTCAGTGGGAGATCCTCACAGTCAGATTAGGACTGGTACTGTATCAGTCTGTGTGAGGGCCTTACAGTCAGATTAGGACTGGTACTGCATCAGTCTGTGTGAGATCCTCACAGTCAGATTAGGACTGGTACTGTATCAGTCTGTGTGAGATCCTCACAGTCAGATTAGGACTGGTACTGTATCAGTCTGTGTGAGATCCTCACAGTCAGATTAGGACTGGTACTGTATCAGTCTGTGTGAGATCCTCACAGTCAGATTAGGACTGGTACTGTATCAGTCTGTGTGAGGGCCTTACAGTCAGATTAGGACTGGTACTGTATCAGTCTCTGTGAGATCCTCATAGTCAGATTAGGACTGGTACTGTATCAGTCTGTGTGAGATCCTTACAGTCAGATTAGTACTGGTACTGTATCAGTCTGTGTGAGATCCTTACAGTCAGATTAGGACTGGTACTGTATCAGTCTGTGTGAGATCCTCACAGTCAGATTAGGACTGGTACTGTACGAGTCTGTGTGAGATCCTTACAGTCAGATTAGGACTGGTACTGGATCAGTCTGTGTGAGATCCTCACAGTCAGATTAGGACTGGTACTGTATCAGTCTGTGTGAGGGCCTTACAGTCAGATTAGTACTGGTACTGTATCAGTCTGTGTGAGATCCTTACAGTCAGATTAGGACTGGTACTGTAGCAGTCTGTGTGAGATCCTTACAGTCAGATTAGGACTGGTACTGTACCAGTCTGTGTGAGTGCCTTACAGTCAGATTAGGACTGGTACTGTATCAGTCTGTGTGAGATCCTTACAGTCAGATTAGGACTGGTACTGTATCAGTCTGTGTGAGGGCCTTACAGTCAGATTAGGACTGGTACTGTATCAGTCTGTGTGAGATCCTCACAGTCAGATTAGGACTGGTACTGTATCAGTCTGTGTGAGATCCTTACAGTCAGATTAGGACTGGTACTGTATCAGTCTGTGTGAGGGCCTTACAGTCAGATTAGGACTGGTACTGTATCAGTCTGTGTGAGATCCTCACAGTCAGATTAGGACTGGTACTGTATCAGTCTGTGTGAGATCCTTACAGTCAGATTAGTACTGGTACTGTATCAGTCTGTGTGAGGGCCTTACAGTCAGATTAGGACTGGTACTGTATCAGTCTGTGTGAGATCCTTACAGTCAGATTAGGACTGGTACTGTATCAGTCTGTGTGAGATCCTCACAGTCAGATTAGGACTGGTACTGTATCAGTCTGTGTGAGATCCTCACAGTCAGATTAGGACTGGTACTGTATCAGTCTGTGTGAGATCCTCACAGTCAGATTAGGACTGGTACTGTATCAGTCTGTGTGAGATCCTTACAGTCAGATTAGGACTGGTACTGTATCAGTCTGTGTGAAATCCTCACAGTCAGATTAGGACTGGTACTGTAT
Source organism: Proterorhinus semilunaris (assembly GCA_021464625.1). NCBI lineage: Eukaryota > Metazoa > Chordata > Actinopteri > Gobiiformes > Gobiidae > Proterorhinus > Proterorhinus semilunaris. Next base: position 41,200,865 of record CM038347.1, read on the forward strand.
CAGTCTGTGTGAGGGCCTTACAGTCAGATTAGGACTGGTACTGTATCAGTCTGTGTGAGATCATTACGGTCAGATTAGGACTGGTACTGTATCAGTCTGTGTGAGATCCTTACAGTCAGATTAGGACTGGTACTGTATCAGTCTGTGTGAGATCCTTACAGTCAGATTAGGACTGGTACTGTATCAGTCTGTGTGATGGCCTTACAGTCAGATTAGGACTGGTACTGTATCAGTCAGTGGGAGATCCTCACAGTCAGATTAGGACTGGTACTGTATCAGTCTGTGTGAGGGCCTTACAGTCAGATTAGGACTGGTACTGCATCAGTCTGTGTGAGATCCTCACAGTCAGATTAGGACTGGTACTGTATCAGTCTGTGTGAGATCCTCACAGTCAGATTAGGACTGGTACTGTATCAGTCTGTGTGAGATCCTCACAGTCAGATTAGGACTGGTACTGTATCAGTCTGTGTGAGATCCTCACAGTCAGATTAGGACTGGTACTGTATCAGTCTGTGTGAGGGCCTTACAGTCAGATTAGGACTGGTACTGTATCAGTCTCTGTGAGATCCTCATAGTCAGATTAGGACTGGTACTGTATCAGTCTGTGTGAGATCCTTACAGTCAGATTAGTACTGGTACTGTATCAGTCTGTGTGAGATCCTTACAGTCAGATTAGGACTGGTACTGTATCAGTCTGTGTGAGATCCTCACAGTCAGATTAGGACTGGTACTGTACGAGTCTGTGTGAGATCCTTACAGTCAGATTAGGACTGGTACTGGATCAGTCTGTGTGAGATCCTCACAGTCAGATTAGGACTGGTACTGTATCAGTCTGTGTGAGGGCCTTACAGTCAGATTAGTACTGGTACTGTATCAGTCTGTGTGAGATCCTTACAGTCAGATTAGGACTGGTACTGTATCAGTCTGTGTGAGATCCTTACAGTCAGATTAGGACTGGTACTGTATCAGTCTGTGTGAGATCCTTACAGTCAGATTAGGACTGGTACTGTATCAGTCTGTGTGAGATCCTTACAGTCAGATTAGGACTGGTACTGTATCAGTCTGTGTGAGATCCTTACAGTCAGATTAGGACTGGTACTGTATCAGTCTGTGTGAGGGCCTTACAGTCAGATGAGGACTGGTACTGTATCAGTCTGTGTGAGGGCCTTACAGTCAGATGAGGAATGGTACTGTATCAGTCTGTGTGAGATCCTCACAGTCAGATTAGGACTGGTACTGTATCAGTCTGTGTGAGATCCTTACAGTCAGATTAGTACTGGTACTGTATCAGTCTGTGTGAGATCCTTACAGTCAGATTAGTACTGGTACTGTATCAGTCTGTGTGAGATCCTTACAGTCAGATTAGTACTGGTACTGTATCAGTCTGTGTGAGATCCTCACAGTCAGATTAGGACTGGTACTGTATCAATCTGTGTGAGATCCTTACAGTCAGATTAGGACTGGTACTGTATCAGTCTGTGTGAGATCCTTACAGTCAGATTAGTACTGGTACTGTACCAGTCTGTGTGAGGGCCTTACAGTCAGATTAGGACTGGTACTGTACCAGTCTGTGTGAGGGCCTTACAGTCAGATTAGGACTGGTACTGTATCAGTCTGTGTGAGATCCTTACAGTCAGATTAGGACTGGTACTGTATCAGTCTGTGTGAGTGCCTTACAGTCAGATTAGGACTGGTACTGTACCAGTCTGTGTGAGTGCCTTACAGTCAGATTAGGACTGGTACTGTATCAGTCTGTGTGAGATCCTTACAGTCAGATTAGGACTGGTACTGTATCAGTCTGTGTGAGGGCCTTACAGTCAGATTAGGACTGGTACTGTATCAGTCTGTGTGAGATCCTCACAGTCAGATTAGGACTGGTACTGTATCAGTCTGTGTGAGATCCTTACAGTCAGATTAGTACTGGTACTGTATCAGTCTGTGTGAGGGCCTAATAGTCAGATTAGTACTGGTACTGTATCAGTCTGTGTGAGATCCTTACAGTCAGATTAGTACTGGTACTGTATCAGTCTGTGTGAGGGCCTTACAGTCAGATTAGGACTGGTACTGTATCAGTCTGTGTGAGATCCTTACAGTCAGATTAGTACTGGTACTATATCAGTCTGTGTGAGATCCTTACAGTCAGATTAGGACTGGTACTGTATCAGTCTGTGTGAGATCCTTACAGTCAGATTAGGACTGGTACTGTATCAGTCTGTGTGAGATCCTTACAGTCAGATTAGGACTGGTACTGTATCAGTCTGTGTGAGATCGTCATAGTCAGATTAGGACTGGTACTGTATCAGTCTGTGTGAGATCCTTACAGTCAGATTAGGACTGGTACTGTATCAGTCTGTGTGAGGGCCTTACAGTCAGATTAGGACTGGTACTGTATCAGTCAGTGGGAGATCCTCACAGTCAGATTAGGACTGGTACTGCATCAGTCTGTGTGAGATCCTCACAGTCAGATTAGGACTGGTACTGTATCAGTCTGTGTGAGATCCTCACAGTCAGATTAGGACTGGTACTGTATCAGTCTGTGTGAGATCCTCACAGTCAGATTAGGACTGGTACTGTATCAGTCTGTGTGAGATCCTCACAGTCAGATTAGGACTGGTACTGTATCAGTCTGTGTGAGGGCCTTACAGTCAGATTAGGACTGGTACTGTATCAGTCTGTGTGAGATCCTCACAGTCAGATTAGGACTGGTACTGTATCAGTCTGTGTGAGATCCTTACAGTCAGATTAGTACTGGTACTGTATCAGTCTGTGTGAGATCCTTACAGTCAGATTAGGACTGGTACTGTATCAGTCTGTGTGAGATCCTCACAGTCAGATTAGGACTGGTACTGTATCAGTCTCTGTGAGATCCTTACAGTCAGATTAGGACTGGTACTGTATCAGTCTGTGTGAGATCCTCACAGTCAGATTAGGACTGGTACTGTATCAGTCTGTGTGAGATCCTTACAGTCAGATTAGTACTGGTACTGTATCAGTCTGTGTGAGATCCTTACAGTCAGATTAGTACTGGTACTGTATCAGTCTGTGTGAGATCCTTACAGTCAGATTAGTACTGGTACTGTATCAGTCTGTGTGAGATCCTCACAGTCAGATTAGGACTGGTACTGTATCAGTCTGTGTGAGATCCTTACAGTCAGATTAGGACTGGTACTGTATCAGTCTGTGTGAGATCCTTACAGTCAGATTAGTACTGGTACTGTACCAGTCTGTGTGAGGGCCTTACAGTCAGATTAGGACTGGTACTGTACCAGTCTGTGTGAGTGCCTTACAGTCAGATTAGGACTGGTACTGTATCAGTCTGTGTGAGATCCTCACAGTCAGATTAGGACTGGTACTGTACCAGTCTGTGTGAGTGCCTTACAGTCAGATTAGGACTGGTACTGTAGCAGTCTGTGTGAGATCCTTACAGTCAGATTAGGACTGGTACTGTACCAGTCTGTGTGAGTGCCTTACAGTCAGATTAGGACTGGTACTGTATCAGTCTGTGTGAGATCCTCACAGTCAGATTAGGACTGGTACTGTACCAGTCTGTGTGAGTGCCTTACAGTCAGATTAGGACTGGTACTGTATCAGTCTGTGTGAGATCCTTACAGTCTGATGCAGGAGTGCCAGGCAGCAGCTCAGAAGATGCCTCCATGCTCAGGGACACTTTTGTTCCCACCAGATCAATCTTTGTGCTACGGCAGGTGTTGGAGCACACTTTAGAGTGTTGGTAAAAGTCCAGCTCTCCAGAGTCCATGATCTTTCTGTGGAATAACCAGAAATATTACTTTAAATGCACCGTGATTGTGATAACGTTCACCGCAAATTCACCAGGGCACCTAATTCTCACCCGTTTAACTTTAACTTTAAGACTGGCTCATCTACCTCTCTCTCCTCTGCTGTGTGTGTGCGTAACTGCATGCTCTTTGTTGCCGTGACACCAGTGGCAGTGATGCTTTGATAACCTTAAAAATGTTATGTTGCAGCCAAACACACAAATGCTTTTGTTTTATTTTAATCAGTATTAACTATATAATGTTAATGTTTCCCGATAATGACCAGCGTTCTATACATTATCACTTACTTATATAATTGTATATAGGCTATATATTATACATCATGATATTTCTCTTTTATATCATGATATACATTTTAGGCCATATCATCCTGTCCTGGTATCTTGGTAAGGACCTCATGATTTATTCACCCCAGAAGTCTCTATTTTTCACTTTCATGTTCATCTTTTGTGGCGGTACCGCTCCACACGAGCGCAGGTCAGAGAGGACTGCCTATCCGAGTTCGCACTGATTTCCTTGCGGTCAGATAATAGCTTGATTTAGCAGAGCTAACGTTGGGCTCACTGCTACAGCTGCTGCATGAGTTAGAGTTATGCTTTGGGTGTCTTGAAAAGCGCTATATAAAAAGGTGCTGCTAGTCTACAGCAATTCAAAAGACAGTATAAGAGAAGTGTGTTTGAGAAATATGCTAAAGACACCTTGTTCTTACTTACTTATTGAGTCATTATCTACAAGTAATTTTGCATTACTGTGAATCTGTTTTAAGCACATCATTGCTGTTAGAACCAATGTCACCAACCCCTAAGTTTAAATTGTTATGAATTAAAGAAACTTAGGAGAAATGAACCAGCAAAAGATAACAACAATGCTGTAACAGCCTGTTTCCACTGGTCACTATTAAACAAAATAGAACAAGGGCAGGCGAGAGATGGACTTGTTGGAGGGCTCCCCCTTTTCAACAGGTTTATAAATCTTGTCTTTTTTAAAGCAGCACCCAGCAAAAGTCTCAGAACTGTCTCACAACAACAGCTAGTTAGGGAGGCAGTAGGGCTGGGCGATATATCGATATATTTTAAAAAGAGATATGGAATTAGACCATAATGTATACATCGATATAGTCCAAATTTGCGCTGTAATACTTGCTTCAGACACGCCACTGAACGGAGCTCTGCACTGCTCCCAGCGCCCCGGCCCCGCCCCTCGTCTTTCATGCACAGAGGGGAGGGGGGAGAGGGGGGGAGGGGGGAGAGGGGGGGGAGAGGGGCAGGAACAGACACTCCGCCGGCACTCTTCAACAAACATGGAGAAACCAACGTCTGTGAAGCGTGCGAAGGAGAGCCCCTTGGTTGGTAAAACAAAAACCAGTGGCTCAATCATTTGGAGATGGTTTGGATAGAAGTGAATGTAGCGGCGAGATATGGCGGCGCCGTGCGCTGCGCCATGTGCTTTTGTTTACGTGCGCTGCGCCATGTGCTTTTGTTTACTTCTCAGTCTAATGAAGGTTTGCGGTAGATCGTGGATGTACTGTGAAAATATCAGCATTTGTAATGCTGCCACCGCAAAGAACTATTACTTTTTTCCCGTTAGCATTGCGTTAGCCGCAACGCTAATCACTCCATTCCCTCGCTGATACCCGCTCTGATGAGCAGAGATGGTGAGCCTGTGCTGCTTGTAAAGAGTAAAGAGTCGTTTGTAGCTTAGTTTAGGAGGCTTATGTTTGGGAATGCTTTGGATAAAGATAAGAACTTATCTCAAAACCACCGACTAAAACACAGTTAAATCAAGAGCAAATATCAAGAAATTATTTGGGCTATTTATTTATTTATTATATTTCAGGATTATTAAGGTAATACTTTAATAAGTCATATTTCATTGTCTCAGTTTAGGCTTTAGTTTAGTTATATGCAACATAAAGTTATTAACAGCAAATGGGGTAGAAGAAAATAAATAAAATAAAAATCGCAATATTAAATATTAAAACACTCTTATTTGGCAGTGACTTTGACTTAACATTTCATTTCACAGCTCTCACTTTGTGGAAAAAATATCGGGATATATATCGTATATCGATATTCAACCTAAATATATCGGGTTATGACTTTTGGTCCATATCGCCCAGCCCTAGCTGATGGGGGGCTACTGCCCTCTGCCAACTGGCGACGTTACAACCTGGCTTCTTGATGCTCCTCACTAAATAAGGCAAACAACAATAATACTAAAACAATCACAACCATTTAAAAACAAATTTTTTTACAGTGGAAATAGGAATGACAGTAAGGAGAAACTTAATAATGATGTGTAGTGTTAATTATAAACTATGAAAAATGTAATCAATAATCAATGGTCAATCAATAGATGGCGACTGGTGTTTATAAGTAATGATTGGATATGATATTTGAATGGGAAAGAGAAAAAAAAAATATATATATATATATAACATTGATATTTTGAGTAACAGTACAGTACTTATACGTGTGTGTGTGTGTGTGTGCGTGTGTATATGCTATGTCTTCTTACTTGTAAGTTGTCTTGTAAACCTCATGAGATTTTCTTCTTGTAAAATGTAAATCGTGATTCATAAATGGGTCCACCCACAGGGCCGTGTGTGTGCCTATGTATGGAAAATGAAAATTCCATAATTTTCATATGGAAAAATGAAAATTATGAACTTGCCTTTCACTATTTACTTGTACGTTAACGGGCAAATGCACACTCTGAATGTGCATGTGCCTGGGTAACTCGGGAATTTATAATGTAAAGTAACGTTACATTGTATGAACACACGAGATGCTGCTTGTATCAACGTTATTATTACCCCTATTGGGGATTACCTGCAGCTGGACACAAGCGTTTCAGTTATGTTGAGAGGACTTACAATTATGTTTTGTATTTTCTTGAATTAATCTGAAATGCATGAAAGTAATCACTTTGAATAGGGGGTAGGCGCTTATAAGCTTTCTTGCTTCGGCCTGCTCCTTTTGAGTTGTCATTACTGTGTAATGATGTAATGATTGTAAAATTGCTCAAATAAACTAAATCCAAGAGATTATTAGTATTATTAGGACTCCTCCTCCCCTTCTTCAGGAGCGTCACAATGATTAGGCAATAAGCAGATATAAGGCCGTTATGGTTGATTATAATAACTTCTAATAAATTCAAAAGTGTGCAGTGCAGCACATTTCAAAACCACAGGCTCAGGATAAGTGATCAAATATAAAAAGGCACAGTGCTGGGGACAGTGATTAACTCAGAAAATGGGGAATTTTTTTGTCTTCCTTCTTTTTTTGAAAGAACATACTGAGGGTGACTGTGATATTGCTGTCAAAAATGGAGTGGAACAATGCTAAAAATCTATCTGGGAATTACATTGGTATCCATATGAAACATTTGTGCTGCAATTTGTGTGTAAATTTAACAGCAAACGCTCCGTCATCTGATTATTATGTGTCGATGCATTTATGGGGCAAGGGTTTAAAACTGGGGGATGTCCAGCCTGCCCTAGGGGAAAAATGGTTTGGAACCATTGGTTTACTGGTCTCGAGTCAAAGCAGTGCAAAGTATTCATTTTTGTTTTTTTAAGATGAGGTTTATTTGGTCTATCATGGTCTATGCAATAACGAATTAAAGTGTATTTGTTTGTACATGAAAAAGTAAACTGAAAAAAAAAAGAAAAAAAAAAAAAAATCATGACTATTGTTTTGTCATATTGCCCAGCCCTGTGTGTTCCCTTGCCTTCAACAAGGCCTTCCATTACCTGAGCATGGTCCCATTCAGTCGAATAGCCCTTTTCCAGTCCTTCAGCGTGGACTTCCCTGCCAGACATACAAACTCCTTTGGGCTGATGAGCTGGGCGTTGAACTGTCAAGGGAACACAAAAACGCTGTCATAATATAGACTTGGCATTAGAGATGGGGTCGAACACTTTTGAATGGGAATCTAACATGTTTGTTTCCAATAGAGGATTATTTTTATAATGATCACTGTGATCATTTTTAAGATGCCAATCTGACAAATCATAATTTATTTATTGGTTTATTTGGTCGGGACAGTGCATGTTAATGACCATACATGGGTCTCATGCATGTAAACAAGCCACACCGGATTGTAGCCTTGGGCTAATTTCCATCTGTCGTCCCCCATGCGCACTCTCAAACACACTCACATTCATCCTGGCCTATTGTACATGCTTTTAGTGGTAGGGGAAACTGGATAATCTGGGAAAAAGGCACACATTTAATTAAAAACATCCAAAATGATGGGGTTTCAGTTTGAAGAACATAGAATATCATAAAGTAGATACAGTAATTCAAAAGTGTAGTGCCCCTGTACTGGGTTATTGGATTGGACAGTAATTGTAATCATAGTGCCATGACTTATGTAAAATGGTCTTGCGACCCACTTTTGAGTCCTGACCCACTGGTTAAGAACCTCTGCAGTAGGGTATCTGAACTAGGGCTGAACGATATTGAAGTAACTTGTGATATGCTATACGGTTGTTCAATATTGCAATATTATTGCGATATTTCACTAAACCATTTCAACATATGTTGTCAGATGAAGGATTTAGTGATATTACAATATTTGTATGCAGCCCTCACCTGAACACATTTGATGTTGATCCCAGGGCAGACAAACTTCTTCCAGACCAGAGCGGCTTTGGCCTCTCCACAGGTGATGGGGTAGAAGACATCTGTCTCCACATCCACCTCCTCGCTGAGTTTCACTGCACAAAGACACATTTACAAGCACATTATGAGTTGGTCAATACCCACCAGAGGTGTGTAGTACTCACATCTACTTGAGTAAATGTACTTCTTTGAGTAGTTTTTACCACACCAACATTGATATTTTGAGTAACAGTACAGTACTTACATGAGTAATAAATGTGGTTACTCTTTCCACTGTAAGAGTTTTGTTCCTATTGATGTATGGAAATTAATTTAATATTATTATTATTTAAGACTCAAATTTAGACCAACAACAACAACCAAAAATCCTCTTAAAGCAGAAGTAAGAAACTCATGCCCCTAGAGGCCATAAGCACCACTGCAGGTGTCACAGCATGTTGTTTTTTTACTCATTAATTGTCCTTGACAGTAAATACTACACTGACAGAAAAGACGAAGGGAGAGAGGGATATTGTACATCCAAAAACACAATGGAAATAATTTTTTTCACTCAAACTTGGCTGTAAGTACTGTTTAAGTGGGGCCAGCCCGCAATTAGCTTTGCCCGTTAGCCTGTTAGCTTCTTCTTTGCGATTCCATTAATGTGTATTGGTGACTCCGACCCGGGGAGATGACACCAGGGGAAGATGAAAGACCCCCCAATCACCCCATTAACACTTGTATTACCCCCAGAGGGACTACGGTAAGGATTTATTAAGGTAAACAAGTTACTTAGTACTGCTTTAATGTCAAAATATAATATATACAATTTCAGAGTTCTGTCACAAATGTCTGGGTGAGATTCCTCAGGGGCTCAGGGGCTAGTTTCAACCCAGAACATGCACAACAGTTCTTCCAGGTGGGTACTCCTGACCAAGCTTAGCTTAAGATGTAAATCTGGGTGCTTAGGAGCGGCACAAGAGACACTTACTGCTCCTGACGCCAAACCTGTCAAACGCTGCAAGGCAAATCTAATCATGGGTACTAATAAAGTAATCCTGAAGCTTTATTCGTGTGGAGTTGTCAAGTGCACATTCTGCAGAATAAAGAGATCTGGGTGTGTGCAATACTAACCAATGACCGCCTCTTTAGTCAGAGAGTCTGTTACGCTGTCATCGGCTGAAGCTTCTTCTTCAGTCACAGTGGCCATCTCTTCACTGAAAGTTATAAAACATGCATGAGTCTAACAACCCTATGATCCTTACACTTACTAATGGGGGCGGTCCTAAAGTAAACCTTGGCTGAGGGACATGTTGTCCTGAAACCAGTATCGCCTTCTCCTCATCCATGACCGCAGGCACTTCCCCGCCCACAGCATCTGGGATGACAATCACAACCTCCCCCATCTCTGACATGTTGACCTCCGACTGCGAGGCCATCAGGGCACGTACATTCTGCTGGAGCACACAGCCCACAGGCCAAGAGTACAGTACAATATCAGTGCAGACAATGAGTCACCACCCCTTTCCCCATGAGCTTCTTATTGAAAATAAAAAATGCCTGGGGGCTACTTCTGCTTTGGGGATACTGAGTACCAATAGGACTAGTACCTTCTTGACAGTTAGTTACTTCTTGGCTACTAACTGTCAAGAAGGTACTAGACGTAAAATGCATTATTTCTTAGTAGTTTGCTATATTTATCTGAATGTTTGCAGATTGTATTCTGGATCATAACTCATTTAATGCACAGGGAGAAAATGCCAAGACAGTTATTAATGTGTGGCACCGCAGACAAAATGTTAGTTAGGTACCACAAATACTTAAGACTTTGACATATCTTTACCCACTACCAGTTATGCCTGGAATGGCATTGTTGTGATGTTTATTATTGATCTTTAGACACAGGTGGTAAAATACCAGGTAAAATATGCTAAACTGTAGCAATGCACCCTTTTATATATTGAACATATAATACCACCCAGAAATGAGGATGTCTGAATTCTATGGACGTTTTCTTCTCAGGTTTATACAAGTAAAATGTATAGCTTTTGGATGCCATTTTAAAACCTAAACAATACTTACAATGCCACAAATTCAGAAGAAAAAAAAGGAATGCTGTAAATTCCAGTAAACAGAATAATTACAGAAAATGTAGATATTTAAAAGCAAATTGGAATAAAAACATAAGTGTGCTACACTGACAGCACAACCTGCAAATGTTTTAAGTTATACAAGGAAAGTCAAGCAACGTCACAATTTACAACCAATAATGCCTGTTGGAATCAAATGTAAGGATATTTAGGGCCTCAACTTTAGCACAGTTCATTCTATGGTTTAATGCCCCGCGGAAACACGCGGGCGTCATACAATCGCCACTTTACGGGAGCTAAATTTTATAACAGGTTATCCATCAAACGAATTAATAATTAGAAAACCATAAAAATCTGTCATATGCACTTCATATGCGCCAGACATACAAAGCCTTTGGGGAGCTACAGGCTGGATTTCCTCATAGAACAGAGAAACCATACGATCAGAGACAGCTAACAATCCTCTACGAATGGACAAGAAACCATCCATTGAAACGTATTACAGTGTCCATACCTCCTAAGAACACAGATGACTCTTTGTTCGTGTTAGCTTTGGTTCATTCAGCTGTATGGGTCAGAATAAAGTAACCCCCATCGTTTATCACGTGGGCATCGTCCGTTTACTGGGTACAAACAGATACATTGATATCCTGAATGGATTCAGAGCTCAAAACATCATCTATGTACGCTATATGAGTTCACCCCTCACTGGTGCTAGCTTCATGCTAATGCTAACGTAAACAGCGCTCTTTCGTCCGTTTCAGAGGTGTGAGCTGGAACACACTGCCCCCTGCAGGTGACGCTCAGACGATTCATTTTCTCTGACTACTGTAGTTGGAAAAAATATATATAGTTGTACGTTTTCGGCTATAGTTCCAGTGGGATTGGCTTTGTGTGATCTCCCTTTTCTCTCATTGCGTTATTTCAATATTACAGTTAGTCAATAATCTCTTTTATGTTGTGTTGTACGCACACGAAGAAGCGTGTACGCATGCGCAGTTGAGCTCCTCGACGCTAGTTGACATACACACCATAGATATCATATAATAAAGGCTTTTATTATATGATATCTATGGTACGCACTACTCCTGTGTATAGAATTTGCAGAGCCTTCGCCAAATGAAATTAGCTCTATGTTTTTATTCACTTGCATTGGAATCTAAACGTTTGTGATCATAATGGCGAGCCGTGCTTGGGCCGACAGAGTGCTTCAACTTCTGCGAGGCATGAACAGCTTCTACTCAGCAGGTTGTGTTGACTTTATTTAATACGTACACATTTCGTCCTTGGTTATATCAACTGCTGGTTACTTCTTCGTAGCCAGGGGCGGTAGTACGTAGCTGCATCCAATAATAATAATAACAATAATTTAGATTTTACTATACAGTAGAGCGTTATCACACACTCGTTCTGACTTCAACTAGCTCTTACTTGAGTCCCAGGGATGTGTGCAAAAACTTGATGTTGAAAAGTGATTAAAGTTTGTATAATTTGTTTGTGCCTTATCTACAAAAGAATAACTACCAGTATTGCTCCTGCTATTTTATGTCTGAAGAGCCATCATGCTACGCCATGAACTCCCGCTCATGTAATGCACATGCGTATGAAGACTAGTACGGGTGCCTGGGGGCACAACCTCAAATACGCCCCCCCCCCCCCCCTTGCTTGTTTTTTCTTTCTTCTTCTTTACAGTATTACATTTTATCACAATGTAATGTTGTGTAATTGGGTTAGGGTTTTATAAAAAAACACTCTACCACTCACTCTAACACATGACACCTAACCACTCTGCCACTCACTCTAACACATGACACCTAACCACTCTGCCACTCACTCTAACACATGACAGCTAACCACTCTGCCACTCACTCTAACACATGACAGCTAACCACTCTGCCACTCACTCCAACACAGGACACCTAACCACTCTGCCACTCACTCTAACACATGACAGCTAACCACTCTGCCACTCACTCTAACACATGACAGCTAACCACTCTGCCACTCACTCTAACACATGACAGCTAACCACTCTGCCACTCACTCCAACACAGGACACCTAACCACTCTGCCACTCACTCTAACACATGACACCTAACCACTCTGCCACTCACTCCAACACATGACACCTAACCACTCTGCCACTCACTCCAACACAGGACACCTAACCACTCTGCCACTCACTCTAACACATGACACCTAACCACTCTGCCACTCACTCTAACACATGACAGCTAACCACTCTGCCACTCACTCTAACACATGACAGCTAACCACTCTGCCACTCACTCTAACACATGACACCTAACCACTCTGCCACTCACTCTAACACATGACAGCTAACCACTCTGCCACTCACTCTAACACATGACAGCTAACCACTCTGCCTCTCACTCTAACACATGACAGCTAACCACTCTGCCACTCACTCTAACACATGACAGCTAACCACTCTGCCACTCACTCTAACACATGACAGCTAACCACTCTGCCACTCACTCTAACACATGACAGCTAACCACTCTGCCACTCACTCTAACACATGACAGCTAACCACTCTGCCACTCACTCTAACACATGACACCTAACCACTCTGCCACTCACTCTAACACATGACAGCTAACCACTCTGCCACTCACTCTAACACATGACAGCTAACCACTCTGCCTCTCACTCTAACACATGACACCTAACCACTCTGCCACTCACTCTAACACATGACAGCTAACCACTCTGCCACTCACTCTAACACATGACACCTAACCACTCTGCCTCTCACTCTAACACATGACAGCTAACCACTCTGCCACTCACTCTAACACATGACAGCTAACCACTCTGCCTCTCACTCTAACACATGACACCTAACCACTCTGCCACTCACTCTAACACATGACAGCTAACCACTCTGCCACTCACTCTAACACATGACAGCTAACCACTCTGCCACTCACTCTAACACATGACAGCTAACCACTCTGCCACTCACTCTAACACATGACACCTAACCACTCTGCCACTCACTCTAACACATGACAGCTAACCACTCTGCCACTCACTCTAACACAGGACACCTAACCACTCTGCCTCTCACTCTAACACATGACACCTAACCACTCTGCCACTCACTCTAACACATGACAGCTAACCACTCTGCCACTCACTCTAACACATGACAGCTAACCACTCTGCCTCTCACTCTAACACATGACAGCTAACCACTCTGCCTCTCACTCTAACACATGACAGCTAACCACTCTGCCACTCACTCTAACACATGACAGCTAACCACTCTGCCACTCACTCTAACACATGACAGCTAACCACTCTGCCACTCACTCCCTTGTGCTCTCCCCTGCAGGCTCGCGTCGCAGTCAGTGCCTTCCGTTTGAGGTGGACGGGGTGCAGGTCGGTTGGGTTCCTCTACTCGTCGCCTCACAGTTGGAGCCGTATGCGGAGGTGTTCAGTGTGTCCCGAGGGGGCGCCATGTCCCTCTCTCCCAGGCTAAACTCCTATGAGAGTCGTTCGGAGGCGGTGGACGTGGTGCTGCAGACTTTGCGGAGACAAGCGTCTTTCAGCTGTCTGCAAGGATGGAGGGACGAGGTGATTACATTTGTTCTATCATGAAGAACATGCCGGAAGTTATTTATGCATCTCTTCAGAATCCTTCATTTGAAATCTGTCCTTTTGAGCCATGAGGACCAAAGAGAAGGGCTTTCCTCGCCCAATTGTTGAGGACAAGTGTCTGTGTCTTTCCTGCCCCCTGTCCACGCCCAGCTGTGGACTCCTTTTAAGGCTCTTATATTTAAAGTCAGTCAGCCTGGCTACCAATTCAACTCATGTTTCCTTGTACTGGCTATAAGCTAAATGAGTGTAGCCTGTAGAGAAACCAGGCAATTATAATTAGATACAGGAAAACATTCAAACTGACTAATGAATATAATTTCATTAGTGAATGATCTATCCCTTTACAGAAATACAGTGTGATGGCTCGATTCTGTGACCCACCCCTCATGTGGATGGAGAGAGCGGCTACCAGTAAGTCTCACTCACATGTTTAAGGCTTTTCATGTAATGCTTCAATAATAAGGAAGGAAACTCTCTTTTGTTAAAGAGTTTATAATCTTGATGGAGGTTCATCATCTATGATATCACTGACAACTACACTTAAAGCCTAGCAGGACATTTATTAAACGGCGTGTTTTGCAGAAGAATTTTGAATCGGTAATGAATGAAATCATTGTTGTTGAAATGTATTGGTGAAATGTTGCGGCGTGCGACTTTATATGTAAGTAAACTGTGACTAAACACGCTACAGTAAAACAAGGACAAGTGTTGGGGAGAATAATTGAAATTGTATTTAGTTACTGAATACCGAATACTTGCCATAAAATGTATTTTGTAACATATTCCGTTACTTTGTTTAATCAGTATTGTCATTACATAAATATAATGACAATTAAGGCTGCAGCTAACGATTATTTTTCTATCGATTAATCTATAGATTATTTTTTCGATTAATCGATTAATCTATAGATTATTTTTTCGATTAATCTATAGATTATTTTTCCTTTTACCGATTATTTTTTCATTTAAAATGAAGGGGAAAAAATTGACGTAGGCCAGTATTTTCAAATGGCATGGCTTTTATTTAACCAAATAAAATTATGGCTCAATGTGCAACTCAGTAGCCTATAAAATGTGCAATTTCTGGAACACTCACTGTAAACATTTGAATAAAAGTAAAAGTATTGCTTATTTGCTTTAAAATGCGCAAAATAAAAAATAAATAACCAGCACACAACAATGATTGTATGATTAAAGTTAATTGTTCGTTTGTACATAACTGTTAATGTTGTACAAAGGTAGTTTAGTTAGTTACACAACTAACGTAACGTTATGTAGCGTTAGACACGCGCGTTTTTGACTCCTCTCAGAGCGGAACAATGCTTTAGTTTATGAATTTACAACGCAGATACAAATAATACATTAATGTTTTTGTGTAATGAAAATTACTCACGCGGCCGATTGACTGGTTGATGGCGATGGCATGAACGCTGTCGGGTGTTTTCGTTTTAAATGTTCGTTCATAGCCGTTGTGCTGCTGTGGTAGGCCATTTCCGCTCGACACAAGTGTGCATAAACAACATTATTTGGCCGTTTCTGGAAATACTCCCACACTTTTGATTACTTTTGGCGTGCCTTTTTCCCCTCGCTCGCATCGCCAGCATCGCCCGCCGCCATGATGTAAACAAGCGACGCGTCGACGCACAAAAACTGCGTCGACGTATTTACGTAATCGATGACGTCGACTACGTCGACGCGTCGTTTCAGCCTTAATGACAATACGTTCAAATTGATTGTCATTATATTTATGTATAAATATGGCGTACAATTACAGTGAGGAAAATTAAGTATTTGAACACCCTGCTATTTTGCAAGTTCTCCCACTTAGAAATCATGGAGGGGTCTGAAATTGTCATCGTAGGTGCATGTCCACTGTGAGAGACATAATCTAAAAAAAAAAAATCCAGGAATCACAATGTATGATTTTGTAACTATTTATTTGTATGATACAGCTGCAAATAAGTATTTGAAAATCAATGTTAATATTTGGTACAGTAGTCTTTGTTTGCAATTACAGAGGTCAAACGTTTCCTGTAGTTTCTCACCAGGTTTGCACACACTGCAGGAGGGATTTTGGCCCACTCCTCCACACAGATCTTCTCTAGATCAGTCAGGTTTCTGGGCTGGAGTTTGAGCTCCCTCCAAAGATTCTCTATTGGGTTTAGGTCTGGAGACTGGCTAGGCCACGCCAGAACCTTGATATGCTTCTTACAGAGCCACTCCTTGGTTATGCTGGCTGTGTGCTTCGGGTCATTGTCGTGTTGGAAGACCCAGCCTCGACCCATCTTCAATGCTCTAACTGAGGGAAGGAGGTTGTTCCCCAAAATCTCGCAAGCTGCTAGACAATTTCCCCGTAGCCCTTTCCAACCTTGTGGAGGTGTACAATTTTGTCTCTAGTGTCTTTGGACAGCTCTTTGGTCTTGGCCATGTTAGTAGTTGGATTCTTACTGATTGTATGGGGTGGACAGGTGTCCCCTCAAACAGGTGCATCTAAATGTAGGATAGTAAATGGAGTGGAGGTGGACATTTTAAAGGCAGACTAACAGGTCTTTGAGGGTCAGAATTCTAGCTGATAGACGGGTGTTCAAATACTTATTTGCAGCTGTATCATACAAATAAATAGTTACAAAATCATACATTGTGATTTGTGGATTTTTTTTTTTTAGATTATGTCTCGCACAGTGGACATGCACCGACGATGACAATTTCAGACCCCTCCATGATGTCTAAGTGGGAGAACTTGCAAAATAGCAGGGTGTTCAAATACTTATTTTCCTCACTGTACATAAATTAAGACTACGATTGTTGGAACATCAGTTATAAATTCACTTACCATTAATTAGGAACTCTTTACCTCTCTTGGCAAATGGAGCAGCAGATACAGCATCATGTGACACATGTGCAGTGTTTGTATGAACTGTGGCATAAGGTATTTTAAGTATTTATTTTATATATTGGGGGGAAAAACAGGTCGTCATTAAAAGTTCTTTCTTAATTATGTTGTGCAGTATGGAGATAAAATGTAAGGATTGATACTGGGATGTATTCCCTTGATATTTGGAAAATAACTGTATTCTAAATACTCTCAAATGACTTTAGAATACAGTTACTCAAAAATGAGTATTCTAAATACATGTATTTAGTTATTCCCCAACACTGAGGAAAACCACACAGGAACCATATTCATGTTTCACAGCTCTTTCAAACACTCTAGAACATGGAGACACTTTGACAGCTGTGGGATGTGACTCTGCCAGGTCTGTTCGGGGTGAAGCGTTATGGAGTGCACATTAACGCCTACACGGTCAGCACCAGTGGAGAGCTCAGCATGTGGTTGGCACGGCGATCGGCCACCAAGCAGACCTACCCCGGACTCCTGGACAATATGGTGAGTGCGAACATATAATTAGGATGTTTTCTGATCTGTACTTCCTGGGTTCTATAGCGTGCCACCACGGCGTGTGGAGTGAATGTAAATTGTCCCATGTAAAGCGCTTTGTGACCATGTCTGTGAAAGGTGTCCTTTCTTCCTTTCTATATTTAGACAAAACTGTCCCTCACATTTATCAAGCCCATAATCCAACCAACATTGTATTGATTCTGAGTAGTTCTGCTCTGGTGGTTCCACTTCAGTGGTTAGAAACTTACTTTAGTAAAGTACGCAAGTGTTAGTAAAGTTTACTTATAAAGCGCTTTTTCTGAGGTAAAATGGGTGCAATAACACAGCACAAGAAACATCATATTAACAAAATAAAAAAAGTGAAACGACCAAAAGCTTTCTTAAATAACAAAGTCTTCAACGGCTTTGTAAAGAGTCCACAGAGTCAAGCACAAGTCATTCCAGAGTGTGGAGGCTGCAGCCTGAAACCAAGGCCCAAAGACCCCTTTCAGAACACAGGGAGATCTACCCTGGGTTAGGAAAAAGGTCTTTGGGATCTTCGCTCCAGACCGAAGGGTGCGCCCTGAGGTGTAGGGGCACAACAAGTCAGTGATACAATGGGTTGAAAAATAATCCACCCCCCTTTAACTTTTCGTCAATTTGCCACGCTATGGAACACAAACATGTGAAATGAAATTTAAGAACTTTTATTAATAAATAAAAAACTGAAAAGTGGTGTTTGCAAAAGTATCCATCCTTTTAGTGCAACCAATTGCCTTCAGAAGTTGAATGATGATGTCTGAATGATCACATCTTGACCCAATCTCTAAATAGAGTCTACCTGTGTGTAATCTAATGTCAGTTCAAATACAGCTGCTCTGTGATGGTCTCAGAGGTCCAGTGGCGGGCCGTGGGGTTCCAGTCAGGGCCTTCAATAGCAACCTGGGTTCACGCAGTCAAACGCATATAAACTTATCGACATATGCGTATGGATAAAACTGCCTTTTGCGTGGCATTTGTTCGCTAAAGGATTTGTCAACAACGCAAACCAAAGCAGCGGTGCCTCCGACTCCAAACAAAAGCAAACACCTTCGGGAACACTCGGGCTAGAATACGGAAACACACGACACATGACAGGCGGAGACGAGCGCGTTATAATGTGGAGACAGGCGGCTGTTTTTAGGAGGTGCTTTGGTCAGATGAGACCAAAATGGCTTCATGATATTGGTGAAAATCAATTCCCATTCTGATTAGATTTTGTTACAAACAATACAATACAATGGCTCCATACAAAGTAAACATAATTGCAAAATATTATTCATTATTGCAAATTATCTCAAAATCTCGTCCCGTCTTGTTCTCGGAAACTCAAGCTCATGTCTCGTAGGATTTGTATCTTGGCCCACCCCTACTGGTCTGTGAAACGTTGTACATAATCATAAATAAATAAATCCTCACGATTAGCAAGAGTGTTAAGGTGCATACACATCAAACGCCACCACACCTCCAACTTCCATGTTAACCCTATGTAGACGCGCTTCGAAATGTAAGCAAAGCCGTCGGCGCGTATGAAGCGTAGCAAATGCGAGCGGATGAGGAAACACGCGAGTCAAAGCGAGGGAGAAGAGCGGTACACGAGCAGGGATGCCCCGCCCACTGCTTCATGCACTCAAGTAATCCAATCAACACGTGCGTTCAGTTACGCCTTATCAGGGACTGGCTTGTGCTCAAATAGTGAGCACAAGCTCACCGCGGTTTGCGCTCGGCCGAAGTTGTATGGCACGCCTCCTAATTATGACGCTTGCAAAACTTCACGCGCCAGCAAACAGGCGTTTCTCGCGAGTGTTTGGCGTCCAACTAGAGGTGGATGGGGCGTGGACGCACGTTTGGTCTGTACGAACCTTTAGGGTCAAAGGAGTCAGTAAAGCCACGTATTGCTGATTCAGTAATAATGTGTCTCTGCGATTTCTTTTTTGCAGTAGTAAGTGCTAGTATGCATAACAGATTGAATATAATACAACAGTCACTTATTTGAAAATCCTCAAATACACAGTTGGTCAATATTTACTCCAAAAGAAAAAAACAAATCTAGATTATGACCTCTTTTAGTGAAAGGAGTCCATACAGTTCTGCTGCCATAGTGTGAAGTTTGGATTATCAATGTGGAGACTGATTTTGAACCAAAACACAATGTAAGGAGTGTTTGTTTCCAACCTACATGTCTGTAGCTCGAAGGAGTTGTACGTGTTTGTGTCCATCAAACTGCAGCCGAAATAGTCCCACCTCCACGCCAGCTGAGGAGTCCCAAACACAGAGCAGTCCGTGGGACACAGCTCGTTACCGTGAAAGCACTCGCTCTCCCGCTGCCAAGTTTCCATGAGGTACAGGAAATCCAATTTCCCATTAGTGAAATTGTCGCTCAGGGTAAAAGGCTTGTTCACATTCCCACTGCTGCCTACAGAGGGAGCTCCAGGTAAACTGCTGAGCAGCCCTGGAACCCGTGTTGTACAGCCTGTCTAAACCTTATACAGCTAGTGCTATGGAACACGTGCATAATTGGACTATGGGTCACGTTTTTAAAGCACAGCCCTTTGATCGCAGCACTTACAGCGGGACCGTGGCACAATCACTCTTCTCTCAGGGCGGTTCAATTCACAGTGGGGTAAATACAGCTCTCTGTCTTGTGGGAGCGTGAAAAGATGTAAATGAAAATCAAAGTTGTGAGGCTGCGGCGCGATGGAGTTTTGGAGAAGTTAGCACAAGCTGAGCGAGAATGTGAAAGGGAGAGAGCAGGCTCTCGCAGTGCCTGTAAAAGCCATATGTAGCATCCATCCATCCATTTTCTTCCACTTGTCCGTTGCCGGGTCGTGGGGGCAGCTGTTGGAGCTGCACCAGCCCCTATGGCGCCCCCTGCAGGTGGTGGGTCCACAGAAGGACGGCCTCATGGTTCTAACCGGGCCTGTTGGTCTCTCATAAGGGGCTTCTGAACCGCTCTTTGTCTGACCCGTCACCTAGGACCTGTTTGCCATGGGAGACCCTACCAGGGGCACGAAGCCCCCGACAACAGAGCTCCAGGATCATTCGGGTGCTCAAACCCCTCCACCACGTTAAGGTGGCGGTTCCAGGAGGGGGCCATATGTAGCAGCTGCACGAGGTTGCACTGATTCTGCCTGTAAAAAAACGAATGTTCTCGAGTCCTATGGATTTCCATGGTGACTTCTATCAGGAATGTTATTGTATAACTATGGACGAGCTTATTGGTCTGTCAAAAGGGACAGGTGAAAAATAAATTGGATAAAATGCGGTAATTTATAAATTATTTTCGATTTCTCTGCGGCCCGGTAGCAAATGCGTTACAGCCCGGTACCAGTCTGATCACGGCTTATCTTTCAAATATTGGTCACAAATCTGTCTAAATCTGTGTTAGTGAGCACTCACAAGTGTGGCATATCAAGATGCTGATTAGACCGAATGAATATTGCACACGTGTTCCTTAGGCTGTCTACAATAAAAGGACACTCTGAAAGGTTCACTTTTGCATATTTATATTATTGTTCAGTGTAAATCAATATAGCATTTTCTGACCAACAAAGTGTTTGTGATAAAGATGTGTTTGAGATGATTACATTCCTTTAAATGGGACTGTTTTGGATGGCTTTGACCTGTAGCGCCTCCCAGAGTGCATGATGGTGAACAGGTGGTGAGGGTACGTGTGGTCTGAGGTGATTGTTATTGCTCGCTGTGAGTTTTTGATACAGCCTTTATGGATGGGTGACTGTGGCCAGTGATTTTTGATGATTTGTTGATCATATGTAGGAGTTGTGCGTAATTGGCTTTCAGTTATTGCTGTGTAAAACTGAATCAAATGTGTATGACTCTATACTTTTTGAGTGGTCTCAGGAAAAAGCCTTATTTATTGGCTTTGTTGTAGATTTGGTCTGCATGCTGCTTCCATTTGAGTGTTATTGATGTGTGGAATTTGAAAGAGTGATAGCTATAGGTGCTCATGGCTGATGGAGAGAGGTGTTCTGGACCTGGATGAGCGGGAGAAATCTCTTCAGTTCTTTTGTTTTTAATGTGTTGAGCTGAAGCGTATTATTATGACACCTGCTTGGGTGGCCTGCGAATGACCATCCCGATATTGATGGATCTCATATAGCGCTCTTCCTGACAGCTGTGTTGTTTTACAGGCGGCGGGAGGTCTGGCGGCTGGTGTAAGCGTCAAACATACTGCAGTGAAGGAGTGCGAGGAGGAGGCCTGCGTGCCCGCCTCATTGGCAAACAAGGCGGTGCCCGTCAGCACAGTCAGGTAAGCATCTAATAACGGCCCTCAGAAGGTTTAGTCTATGCCTGAGAATTTGATAGAACCAAAATATTATTCTACGGGTAATGTTTTGGAAAGATATGTTCAAATGGAAAGTCTACGTTTTTTTTAATGATCATTTGTTAGTGTTTAGGCACGGTAATTACATTTTGGAGCTTTTTAATAAGTAAAAAAATAGACCAAACTCCCTTTACGATGTTTGTTTGATGACATTTTGTCGATCTTGGGAATTTGTCTGAAATCCTCTGGGCTTCCCACGTGTATCCATTCACAAATTTTGTTTAGTTTATTGAAAGGACAGTGTGCAGTTAACTTAACAAGATGGCAGCACCAGAATTGGCACTGCTAATTTCCATCTGTACCGACATGTTTGGTATCCATGTGACGCACGGAATCCCCCCGACAACACTCTGTGATACAAGTACGGTCAATTCCTTTGTGGAAGACGCCAGCCGCCAAAGTCAGAGAGTATATGCACGCGCATGTGCCGACCTTACAAAACGTTATGCCCATTTTTTCCAGATGAGGTTTTCATCACACCCTTCACAATACAAAAGACTGCATCACACACTCAGGCAGCAGATGTACAAGATGCCACATTTTGACTGACAACTGGAACACAGTAACTTGAAAAATAAACTTTTATGTCTATTATATATTGACAAATGTCTTGCAATGTGATTTTCCATGTAAAAAGTGATGTAAGAGCTTAATAAAAAGGCGTTACTAAAAGTCAAGTACCCAGGTTCAGTCTTCCAGAAGCTCCTCAGGTAAAAGTGCAGCTACTTAACTTTCCGACTTCAAAAGTCAGACAAGTGTGAATCTGTTCCAGTTACACGTATGAAGACGAGGAGGGCGTGTTTGCTGAGACCCAGTTCGTCTTTGATTTGGAGCTTCCTCAGGACTTCAGACCAGCCGTAGGAGACGGAGAGGTGCAGGATTTCTACCTGCTGCCCATCACTGAGGTCAGCATTGGTCATGAGCAAATACACTGGGATTGGATTTGATATCCCAGATTTCCCAGGTTTTGGGGTGGTATTGATCCACACCCAGACTTTAGTTTCTTCTAAAGTACCCACAGCTGTGAGCTATATGGTTAATATGCAGTACATGGTTAATGCTATTAATACTATGACACAGGACAACCTAGACACTGGCTGTGGAGACGTGGCCAGGTCTAAAGCCAACAATATCTCCTCTCCTCCTCACCTACTGACACACACAAACTGCCCACAGGTGAGCTAATAAGGCTGCCTGCAGGAGGGAGGTCTGAAGTTACATTTGCAGCCATAGACAAAAACAAAAACATAACATATTTCATTCCAAACAAATAAACTAGCCCCAACATTGTGTTTTTGTAGAGGAAGCAGCAAAATTAAGCAGTGCAGTGCCTTTTTTTCTCATGCATAATTGGCCATGGCCTCTATGATTTGCCTCGCTGCTGTTTTCATTCAGACTAGTATTGACAGCTACACTAAGCCTATCCGATCAAGTTTGGAGAAATCCTTGTCTCAACTCTGCACAGGTTTACATGAGCATAGGGACAACCAGACATGGGTTTTTATGGTGCTCCAGGATCAATTGTTTTCAGGGTTCCAGGTAAGTTTTCGCTGCTGATGGAACCATCTTCATGGTAACACATATGTTCCATCCATTCAAACTACCAGAAATTGATCCTGGGGCACCATAAATGTTAACCACCCACTCACCCGCTGGGTCACTGAAAGGTCAAATTTGTACAAACATCAACTCTTTTTACCAGATAAAAAGGTTAAGTTGTGGATGACTGGGGACCCATCACCAGATGTTGTGCCAGGCTGATGGTCAGAATCACCTGCTGGAGGATTGAGTTACATAATTCCCCTTTAAAGACCTGTTTCGATCTGGAAAGAGTTTGAAAATAATTATACAGTGCAGTGAGACAGTATATGCCCCTTTCTTAATTTCTTACATTTGTTTATAAAGTACCCCGTCACAACCCCGTGAACTGCTACCTTAACGTGGTGGGGTTGTTTGAGTGCCCGAATGATCCGAGGAGCTATTTTGTCTGGGGCTTCATGCCCCTGGTAGGGTCTCCCATGGCAAACAGGTCTTAGGTGACGGGTCAGACAAAGAGCAGTTCGAAGACCTCTATGGACAGTATCAGATCAAGGACCGTGACGTCGCCCGGTATGGCGCAGCTGGGGCCCCACCCTGGAGCCAGGCGATGCGAACCAAGCAGGAGCTTGGTTCGCATCGCCGGCAGTAAGTCAGACCTGTTCCCGGTGCGTGTTGGTCTCCGCCAGGGCTGCCCTATGTCACCGGTTCTGTTCATTACCTATATGGACAGAATTTCTAGGCGCAGCCAGGGGCTGGAGGGTGTCCGGTTTGGGAACCTCAGAATCTCATCTCTGCTGTTTGCAGATGATGTTGTTCTGTTGGCTTCATCAAAGGACCTCCAGCGCGCACTGGAGCGGTTTGCAGCCGAGTGTGAAGCGGCCGGGATGAGGATCAGCACCTCCAAATCTGAGGCCATGGTTCTCCACCGGAAAAAGGTGGTTTTCCCGCTTCAGGTCGGTGGGGAGTCCTTGCCCCAAGTGGAGGAGTTCAAGTATCTCGGGGTCATGTTCACGAGTGAGGGACGGATGGAGCGTGAGATCGGTAGACGGATCGGTGCGGCGTCAGCAGTGATGCGGTCGCTGTATCGGACTGTTGTGGTGAAGAGGGAGCTGAGTCAGGGGGCAAAGCTCTCGATTTACCGATCGATCTACGTTCCCACCCTCACCTATGGTCATGAGATTTGGGTAATGACCGAAAGGACAAGATCGCGAATACAAGCGGCCAAAATGAGTTTCCTTCGCAGGGTGGCTGGGTGCACCCTCCGAGATCGGGTGAGGAGCTCAGTTACCCGGGAGGAGCTCGGACTCGAGCCGCTACTCCTCCACGTCGAAAGGAGCAGCTGAGGTGGCTAGGGCATCTGTTCCGGATGCCTCCTGGTCGCCTCCCTCGGCAGGTGCTCCAGGCATGTCCCACTGGGAGGAGGCCTCGTGGAAGGCCCAGGACACGCTGGTGGGACTATGTCTCCGAGCTGGCCTGGTGTCGTCTCGGGGTCCCCCCAGAACAGCTGGAGGAGGTGTGCGTGGATCGGGAAGTCTGGGCATCTCTGCTGAGACTGCTGCCCCCGCGACCCGGCACCGGATAAAGCGGAAGAAAATGAATGGATGGATGGATTGTTTATAAAGTATTTATCACACTTAAAATATTTCCAATCATCAAGTCATTTTTATATCACACAAGGACATTCTCAGTGAATACACAATGCAGTTTCCAAAGAACCCAGAATGACTCATCCAGGTCGTCACCAAAGAACCCAGAATGACTCATCCAGGAGTTCACCAAAGAACCCAGAATGACTCATCCAGGAGGTCACCAAAGAACCCAGAACGACTCATCCAGGAGGTCACCAAAGAACCCAGAATGGTTCATCCAGGAGGTCACCAAAGAACCCAGAACGACTCATCAGAAGGTCACCAAAGAACCCAGAATGACTCATCCAGGAGGTCACCAAAGAACCCAGAACGACTCATCCAGGAGGTCACCAAAGAACCCAGAACGACTCATCAGAAGGTCACCAAAGAACCCAGAACGACTCATCCAGGAAGTCACCAAAGAACCCAGAATGGTTCATCCAGGAGGTCACCAAAGAACCCAGAACGACTAATCAGAAGGTCACCAAAGAGCCCAGAATGACTCATCCAGGAGGTCACCAAACAGCCCAGAATGACTCATCCAGGAGGTCACCAAAGAACCCAGAACGACTCGTCCAGTAGGTCACCAAAGAACCCAGAACGACTCATCCAGGAGGTCACCAAAGAACCCAGAACGACTCCTCCAGGAGGTCACCAAAGAACCCAGAATGGTTCATCCAGGAGGTCACCAAAGAGCCCAGAATGACTCATCCAGGAGGTCACCAAAGAATCCAGAACGACTCATCCAGGAGGTTACCAAATAACACAGAATGATTCATCAGGAGGTCACTGAAGAACCCAGAACGACATCTGAAGATCTGCAGCTTCAATAGGCTGAGTCAAAGTCAGTGTTTATGACTCAACTGTAAGATAAACACTGAGAAAAATGGCATTCACAGAGAGTTCCAACGCGAAAACCACTGCTGACAAATAAGAACGCAACAGCTCGTCTCTCATTTGTGGACTGACAAGACCAAAGTTGAACTTTTTGTCACATTAGCGACTCGTTACGTCTGGCGTAAAAACAACGCAGCATTTGATAAAAATAACGCCCTACCAAAAGTCAAGCATGGATGTGTCCGTGTGATGGTCTGGGGCTTTGCTGCTTCAGGACCTGAACGACCTGCTGTCATTAATGGAATAATAAATTCTGCAGTCTACCAGGAACTCCTTGAGGAGAACGTCCGGCCATCTGTTCAAGCCCGCAACTGTTCTTGGGTTATGCAGGAGGACAAGAATCCCAAACTAGCAAATTCCTCCTCAGTTATTGATGCAAAGGGCGGCCCAACCAGTTTTTCAGTTCAGGTGCATTTATGTTTTCACACAGGACAAGATAGGTTTTAATTTTTCCTTTCTGGGAATGTCTTTGCGTGATATGAAAATGTACTCGTCTATCACAAACATTTAAATGTGGTAAATATAAACAAATGTAAGAAATCAGGAAGGGGGCATATGCGCTCTATAGAGATGAGATTATATGAATTCCACATTTCCTGAACGGTCTCTGAGTATGTAGACTTAAGCAGGAGTCAGCGCAGTGGTGATACAGTGCCGTCTCCTTTCAGGTTCAACAGCTGCTGGCCACAGATGACTTCAAGCCAAACTCAGCCATGGTGGTCCTGGACTTCCTCATCCGCCATTCCTTCATCCACCCAGACACAGGTTTGATCCTCTTCCATTTACTCCCAATCATAAAAGCTCCAGGAACTCCTCATAATATAAATCTGCTGAGCCTGGCTGTGACACTAACGTTACATGTCTCTTAAACAACATCATCAATACAAAACTCATGCTCTGCTCATGAAACAGGGCAGTGTTTTCCTCACCGTCAAATATGTTCTTCATGTTTTACATTCATGGCGACTGGCTGTGCCATAGATTTTTGTTGGTTTGGTTTTGGAGATACATTTTTGCCTGGACGCTGTGTTTTGGTGACGTTTGCTTAAAGTCTTAATCCATTCCATGGCTTTGTACCAGAAATAAATGACTCATTTCTATTTTTGTGTCGTTTGAGGTCAATAGCGCTTGCAATGATTAAAGGGTTAGATAATGTTGTATGTGTGAATCTCTCCTTTAAAGTGTCCACATGTCCTTGTGTCCTGCACCTTTAAACCACCATGTGCACATTCTGCATTTAATTCTTTTAACGTTTTGGTGTCACACAAGTTGCATGTCAAAACAAAAATGCCAAGGACAAATGCACATTTCTTTTTCAGAGCCTCTCTATCAGGACTTTGTGGCTGGACTGCACCAACAGCTATAGCAGCACGAGGGCATCTACCACTGAACTGCACTACTCCACTTGGAATCTACAATCAACTATGAATATGAACACACACATCTGCCAACTAACGGACATAAAGTCATATTAACCTTTATTTAAACTGTGAAACAACTTCAAATAAAGTTCAGTGAGAATACGGTTCCCTTATAACCTGATTTCATCGTGATCCTCTGTATTCAAGTAGACGGCAATATATTAATATTAATTCATATTCCAAAGTAACTGCTCATTTCAGTTCTATTTCTTAGTTTTCTTCACTCTCTTAGAGGAGGGAGGTTTTCAGTTACATTCACTCAGGTGCATCTACTTGAGCACTTGCAGTTTTATCACACCCCATTTTTACGTTTAAGTAACATTTAACATTTGGTTGCTCTTTCCACCATGGGTAAGTCTGTGTTTAACAAAAGCTTCATGGGACAGACGGAAATTAAGCAGAAATGAGTGTTAAGTGTAGTACTGTTGTACGCCCTTACTTGTCGTGTCCATTAGAGGGCAGTGTTGACTCTACCTCTGTGTTATCTGACACCTACGCTACCTGTTCCGCATGGTGATGCTGGGGAGAGCACAGTTACGTTACTCCCGCCTGTCGATACAATAAATATGCCTACAAGGCTAAAGGCAAAATGTGTCTGATGAGAGTTCGACTACATCTTCACCGCAACGCACTAAGTTAATCAGGTTATGGGCCCAGGAACGCAAGTCTAGAGCAACAACAAGATAACAGAAGTAAGAAGAACTGTTAGCCAAGAGAAGCTACTAGACGAGCAGGGATAAAGATGGCGCCGAGAGACCCCCGCGAAAATTGAGGACTCTACAAGCCACAGCCTGAGCAACGTTTTGAAGATTGTGAACTATAAAAAGAATAAAAGTGAAAATGGCCGGAGCAGGAACGCTACCACAGCAGATTGTCTTTGATGGAACAGAAGATAAGTATGATCTATGGGAAACGCGATTCCTTAGCCGTTTACACATTCTGAAGCTGAAAGACACCATTTTGAGAGAGCCCGCTGGCGAGGCTGCCATAGCTGCAGATCCAGCGAAGAATGCAGATTGTTATGCTCAACTAGTGAAGGCACTAGATGATAAGAGCCTATCATTGATGATAGGCATGACGCCGCCGATGATGGAAGGAAAGCCTTGAAATTATTAAGAGAACATTATTCTGGAAAGAGCAAGCCCAGGATTCTAAACCTGTACACTTCATTGACCACCATACAAATGGAAGGGAATGAGACTGTGACTGATTATATGATAAGGGCTGAGAATATAATTTCAGCTCTTCGTGATGCAGGAGAGAACATGAGTGACGGGCTGCTTGTAGCTACCATTTTGAATGGACTGCCAGACTCATTCAGACCACTGGCTGTCCACGTTACACAAAATGAGGACAACGTGACATTCAAGGACTTCAAGAGAAGACTAAGGGTCTATGAAGAATCTGAGAAGATGAGGACAACCGGACCTGCAGACAGCGTGATGAAGACCATGATGAAGACTGGCACAAAGCAAAGCAAACAAGGCACCAAGACACACTGGAAGGAAGGGGAAGCCACTCTGACGTGTTACAAATGTGGAGAAAAAGGGCATATCAGAACCAGGTGTACCAAGAAAGTGTGGTGCAGTCACTGCAAGAGTAACACACACGCAGAGTCCCTATGCAGGAAAAAGGATTAAGACGGAGCCAGAAAAATTGCAGAAGAAGAGGAGGACATCGACGACAGGGATAAATGTTTCATGGCCAAGCATGCAACCAACGAGAGGCCATCTGTCAACGTGAAGAAGAAAGGGATAATGGTGGATGCCGGAGCAACATCTCATATTGTGAACGACATCGCCAAGTTCAAGAGCTTTGACAACACATTCCAGCCCGACACCCATTCTGTCGAGCTGGCGGATGGGACCAAGTGCAGTGGGATGGCGCAACGCAGAGGGACGGCGCTGATCTATCTACTAGACAGCGAGGGGCGACAACAAAGAGCGCAGCTACAGGAGGCACTGTATATGCCAACCTACCCACACGACATCTTCTCAGTGGCAAGGGCAACAAACAGTGGGGCGACAGTGACATTCAAGAAGGGAGACAGCCACATGATCACCAAGAAAGGGGACAGGTTTGACTTCCATGAGAGTGGTAATCTGTTTTACTTACCAACTGTTCAGAAAAATGTTGATAAATGCAATATGTGCCACGACATGCAAACCTGGCATGAAATATTGGGTCACTGCAATTATGAAGATGTACAAAAATTAATGGGTGTGGTAAGAGGTATGGAAATCAGAGGCAGTGCAGCCAGGCCAGCACAACTGTGTGAAATATGTGCAAAGGGTAAATTCACACAGACAAGAAATAGAGAGCCAGACAGAAAAGCTACAGAGCCCTTACAACTGGTCCATACTGACTTAGCCGGTCCTATGAGAACCCCAAGCTTAGAAGGTCACAAATATGCACAGTCCTTTACGGACGACTATTCAGGTGCCATGACCGTATATTTTCTTAAATGCAAAAGTGATGCAGTACATGCCACAGAGAGGTTCTTAGCAGACTCCGCCCCTTTTGGGGAAGTTAAATGTCTACGCCTTGATAATGGTACTGAATTTACGAGCAAGGAATTCAAAGCACTGTTAAAGAGCTACTAAACACCCCTTCCAGAGTTTACTCCACCCACTCCCAAAATTCAAAAAACTCAGCGAAAGAGGCGTGGCGGGAGGCTTTGGGGGGACGCGGGGAGGGGGAGTGTGTGGGCGGTCTCTGCTCTGTTGACAGTCTCAGACCATGTGTGACCGGGACTGACTGACTCCCGTTATGCCGCATTTAGACAATGTTTGCGCCACTGCAGCCACCCGGACACTTCAGCCTCTCGTACCGGCTAGCTTCTCCGGACATGTGGCGCCACTGTCCCGGACTCTCGGGTCTGTCGTCCCGGCTACAGGCCGAGCACACGCGGCGGACATTTGGCGCTCGTATCTCCCCGTTCCCCCTCCTGGCTTTAGCGGACACTCAGTCACACACTGCCCCGCTCTGAGCCTCCAAGACACCGGGGCTAACCGCTGCCCCCGGTGTCTGTGAGCTCTCCCTGGGGGAGATTACAGTAAAAAGCCCTCAGCCCCGTCTCATAAACACTGACAGCCCTGATGAGCTCTGTCTGCCCGATACAGCTTTATCGTGTCTGTAGTTTCAACGTGAAAACATCCAGCCATGTCACTAAATAAGTGAATCTGGGTATTTTGGGGAAACATTTGTCTTTATTTAGTCGGAGAGGTCGGGGGTGTGAGTGCTGTGGTTCACAGAGTGGAGCGGAGTCTGTAGGTCAAATCCCGTCTCGGGTCTTCTCTCCTCATCCTCCCGCTCCGTGGCCGCTCTGTGACAAGCATGTTGTGCACACGTCACAAAAGGGGAGGGGTCAGCTTTTATACCACAGCGGCAGATTCGGTGACGTATGATGGCTCTGAGACGTATGATGGTACGTCATCAGCCAACCCCTAAATTCAAATGTAGTAAGTGCTGTTCAAACGTGAGGGGCGCTGAACAGACGGTTTTGTACACAAAAATTGGATTTTGAACAAGTTTGCACTAAAATGTCAAAATAATGATAAGGACATGTAGATAACTGTGTTAGTGACCCATATAGATAGTTTATCAGCAAAAAAAAGTTGATTAGGTGTTTAGTTGCTCTTTAACCAAAAATAAGATTAAGCACGAGACATCTGCACCCTATTCGCCTCACCAAAATGGCACGGCAGAGAGAAGTTGGAGAACCCTCTATGAGATGGGCAGGTGTATGCTTTTTGACAGTAAATTACCAGACAAAATGTGGAATTATGCTGTACAGACAGCTGCCTATGTGCGAAACAGATGTTACAGTAAACGCACAAAGAAAACACCTTATGAGATGCTCACAGGCAAGAGGCCAGACATGTCCAAACTTCAGAAATTCGGGTCCGTGTGCTTTGCATACACACAAGAGAAAGGGAAGTTAGATCCTAGATGTGAGCAGGGTCGTTTTATCGGGTACAACAAGAAAAGCCTAGCTTATCTTGTGTATTATCCAGACACAGAAAAGGTCCAAAAACACAGTCTAGTGAAATTCACAAACAAGACAGTCAACGAAAAAGAAACACAAACACATGGACCACACACTGAGTATCAAGACAGAGAGGTACACCCCAGGGTCCTTGACAATGAGGAAAATGATGATGAAAAAATGGGAAATGCATCAGGTCAAAGTGTTAAAGATGATGTTTCTGTTTCTGAGGTTGAAGGTGAACAGTCTAGCGCCAGGGGTCAGGGAAGAAAGAACCCACCTAGAGCTAGGAGAAGGCCGGTGCACCTACAGGAATATGACATGGAAGACACAGCAGACAGGCTGGTAACTTGTGTAGACTCATGTTATAGAGCAGTTTGCGACATACCACAAAATTACCAGGATGCCATACGATCAACCAGGTCACGGCAGTGGATAAGTGCAATGAATGACGAAATGCAGTCACTAAAAGAGAATGATACATTCAAAATCACCCAGTTGCCACCAGGCAAAAAGGCAGTGGGGGGTAGGTGGGTGTATACACTCAAGAGTAATATGGACGGGTCAGATAAGTATAAAGCAAGATTTGTTGCAAAAGGTTATAGCCAAAAACAAGGCATCGATTATGAGGAAACATTCTCGCCTACTGCTGACATGACAACTGTCAGAGTAGTCATGCAAAAAGCAGTGCAGGAAGATCTAGTTTTACATCAAATGGACGTGAAAACAGCATACCTACATGCACCAATTGACTGTGAGGTCTATCTCGAACAACCTGAAGGTTATGAGAAAAAGTCAAAAACAGGAGAGAAGCTAGTATGCAAATTAGAGAAGTCCTTATATGGTCTCAAGCAGTCAGGCCGAAACTACACAAGGGAAAAAGAAAAGGAAAAAGTGATTTTGATTGTGTGGGTTGATGATCTGATAATTGCTGCTAACAATGAGGAGGTTGTGGAAAATGTTAAAGTGATGCTCACTGAGAAGTTTAAAATGAAAGACCTGGGGAAATTAAACCGTTTTCTAGGGATAGATTTTAAACAGTCAGCGGATCAAGTCACAATGTCACAACACAGGTATGTGAACAAAATCCTCTCCAGATTTGGGATGCAGGATTGTAAGGCCAGAGAGACCCCATGCGAGTCAAAACTCGAATACACAGAAAATGCTGTAAAAATGGAAGAACCAAGGACTTATCGAGAGGCAGTGGGAAGTTTGATCTATTTGGCTACTTGCACTAGACCAGATTTAAGTTATGTGGTCAGTAAACTTTCCCAGCATTTTGCTGAGCCAAGTGAGGAGCATTGGAACACTGCAAAGCATGTGTTCAGGTATCTTAAAGGTACAACAGACCGTGGGTTATGTTTTAAAAAGGATGACGCAGGTGAACTTGGTCTAATAGTCCACAGTGATGCTGACTGGGCATCTGAGGTCACAGACAGACGTAGCACCACAGGGTACTGTGCCAGTTTAAGTGAGAAAAGTGCACTCATTTCATGGAAGAGTCGAAAGCAACCAACAGTTGCACTGTCTACCTGCGAGGCAGAATACATGGCCTTAGCGTCAGCCATACAGGAGTGTATGTATTTGCAACAGTTACTCAAGGGTATTGATAAGTGTCAGTATGCACAAACCAAGGTTTACGATGACAACCAAGGAGCTATTGCACTAGCTAGAAATCCAGTAAACCGACAAAGGTGTAAACATATTGATATCAAATATCATTTCATACGTGAAACTGTGAATAGTGGGAGAATATGTTTGGATTATTGTCCTACTGACAACATGATTGCTGACTTGATGACAAAACCAGCCACTAAGCTACAACTGAAGAAGTTTGCTCAATATTTGTTTGGCACTTAGTGTCTGAAAGCCTATTAGTTCAGCCCCGACTTTTCCGGAGGGCGCCTGAACGCACCATCACGTGAACTACGTATGAACAGGAATGCAGCTAGCGCACTGCTCAGTTCGTGCTCAGGGATGAGAGCACAGGAAAGGACCTCTTTTCCCTTTACTTTTGTGTGCGTTTATGAACCCCAGGTGAGTTTTTGTTGCTTGCTGTAGCACATTTGGGGATCTAGGTGGTGAGAATGTTTGGTGTTTCTGTTGTTTGTGCAAGCTGATGTGTATTGTTGATGCGTGACCAATTAACCGCTTTACTCGAGGCTGCGCCATATTCTTTCATACGTACCATGTTAAATAATTAGCCTTTTAAATGTGTTCTGATTACCTTGTAGTGTTTTAAGTTGCCTACTACTGTGGTAGAGTGCTGTAAATTATAATTTCTGTACTGTTAACTGTAATGAGACCACTAGGCATAGTTAGGTTATTCATGTATATTATTTGATTACGATTCTTTAATTACGTTATCTCTCTTTGTGTTCCTTTTGTATTCAGACCACACATACACACGCCCATGTGAGTGGAAACCTGTATACTCCCTGCTGATGTAAATAAAGCTGAAAAAAGATTCTCTGACCGGAGTCGTCTGTAGTGCTCCAACCCTAACCACTAGTCCAAACTTTACACTTAGAGTGTAAGAAAAGCATATAGTGTGCCAAAATGTGTTTTTGTTTTATTTTCTATCAAAAAGAATGTACCACAATAAGCTAAGAGCGAGTGGGGGTGTTAAGTGTAGTACTGTTGTACGCCCTTACTTGTCGTGTCCATTAGAGGGCAGTGTTGACTACCTCTGTGTTAGCTGACACCTACGCTACCTGTTCCGCATGGTGATGCTGGGGAGAGCACAGTTACGTTACTCCCGCCTGTCGATACAATAAATATGCCTACAAGGCTAAAGGCAAAATGTGTCTGATGAGAGTTCGACCACATCTTCACCGCAATGCACTAAGTTCATCAATGAGTTTAATTATTTTAAGTTTTACATGGGCTGGACAGACATTCATGACTAATGGGGATTGCCCTTCAAAATATTTTATATCTAGTCTGTGTTGTATTTTTCATGCGATTGAGCATTGAGCTGCAGATAAACTTAAACATCATGGTGTTCATTTATTAGCCTACTTTCAGTCTTTTCCACGAGAAACAGAAAAATTGCTACTGTGTCTTGTGTCCTCCATTACAGGAGGCAGTTTGGACTTCACCTTATAAATATCGTTTATATATCGGATGTGTGTTTTAAACAGATGCTGCTCAGGCCATACACCTCTTTTGGAAATGTCCCTTCAGTCTTCATTCTCTATGTACACCCTAACGTCTCTCACTAACTGATGTGCTTTTGGTTTTTTCAATGTTTGTAGCTCTAAACGTTAGGAATTGTATGTGATAAATGTTTTAATATATTTGCCAAACTTTATTTTCATAAATATAAATATACATTTTCTACAAAAAAGCCCCTTTTTAAACTCTACTTGTTTGAACTGATGCAATATAAAGAATCGATTCAATCCTCTCTATAATATATATAGTAGTACAGGTTAAAGCTGGGCATACACTGTGTGATTTCAGAGGCGATTTTGAACAAGCTAAATTAATCATCCAATCACACTGTGCGTCTGAATCGCATATGAGGAGTGTATGGGCCCATGACAGAGGCGCTCATGTAAGGAGCAAAAACCACTGACTACAGGCTACTTTCTGTGGGGTATAAAAAAAATGCATTGTATGGTGCAATACAACAATTTATGGGAAAACACAAGTATGTGTACGTTCCCACCCTCACCTATGGTCATGAGATTTGGGTAATGACCGAAAGGACAGGATTGCGAATACAAGCGGCCGAAATGAGTTTCCTTCGCAGGGTGGCTGAGATCGGGTGAGGAACTCAGTTACCTGGGAGGAGCTCGTAGTCGAGTCGCTGCTCCTCCACGTCAAAAGGAGCCAGCTGAGGTGGCTAGGGCATCTGTTCCGGATGCCTCCTGGTGCTCCAGGCATGTCCTATTGGGAGGAGGCCTCGTGGATGGCCCAGGACACGCTGGTGGGACTATGTCTCCGAGCTGGCCTGGTGTCGCCTCGGGGTCCCCCCAGAACAGCTGGAGGAGGTGTGCGTGGATCGGGAAGTCTGAGACTGCTGCCCCCGCGACCCGGCCCCGGATAAAGCGGAAGAAAATGGATGGATGGATAATCATGTCACTACAATTTGAACAAGCCTATTGGATTCCTAGATACCCAAAACACGGGGTTACACACAAAAATGACTTGTCTAGGATGAATAATAAAGGAGTAATTTTTAGGATTTGGCGACCATCTTGGACGCCATCTTGGAAATTACACCTTTCCAGTGGTCAGATTTTGGGTAGACTTTTAGTATGTTAATAAGCACACCTGATACTACAGAAAACCATTGAAAAACATTTTGTAGCAATTTTTTGGGGGTTAGGTGTTTTTTCCCCATAAATGCAGCCGCCTACATATTAATATTGAATTAATTCAATGATTCTGCAAATTCATAATGTTCTATGTATTTTTTGGCCATTAGCGCAACAAATAACACTGGGTAACAAAAACATATTTTTTTTAAATAGTCCAGGGTTTTCCAGCTGAATTCAGCAGACTAATTTTGATGCTCTGAGTCCGAAATTGACCTTGGTTTTGCTGGTCAGGATTTTTTGCTACAGAAATGTTTTAAAAATAGATTTTGCGTCAAAAACAAATTTCTGCGGATCATCAGCTGAGAAACCCTTGACGTTTTTTCCGTTTTCCTCAAGAAATAAAAGTCAACGTATCCAAAGTCATTCAGTTTTTATTTACTCCATCAAATTTGATGAGCAGAATTCATAATAACGTAGTCCGTAACACTATGGCTGTATCTCAAAAAGTTGACCTGATAGAGCAAAATGCATGTGATATTCGGACTCAGATTGAGAAACCCCTGACCATTTTTTGGCTGTCACCTTGTGTAATGTTTTGGAAAGGGGCATGTTTTAATTTTTCGAAAGGTAAATGCATGAAATTAATGAGCTTTTTGCTTCCGGCACCCATCAAATAGCCAGAAGTGAGCAGGACTATGTTGCACTCTATAAAATACCTTAAAGTTATTAAAACGTATTAAAGTAATGCATTATGACCTTTTGTGCAGTACAGGGTTCATATAATGTTCGACATACTATGAGTAAAAGAAGTCGCGTGCTTTATTGTATGCAGATAAAAATACTATTGCGGATGTCGAAGTTTACAAACTCCCTGCGCATTAGTGATAGGTCCAACGCGAACGAGTCGGTCCAAAGAGCCGACTCTTTTAAGTGAACGATTATAATAGATCCATGGAGCAGAGTCTCACCCATCACTAGTGCGCATGCGTCAGTCACTGGGTATTCGTAACAGGAAGTTTACGTGATCTGTTGAGCCAATCAGAGAAGGCGGGGGAGCAGCGCGCGCCTGCCACTGGTCGCTTCAAAAGGAGGGAAGAAGAGGGAACTGTTTAAACCACAATAGTAGCGCCTGGATTACCTTACGCTAGCACGGATACGGGCTTTAGGTAAGGATTCTATATCTGCATTCATATAAATATCACACATCTGTAGTCCAGCCCTTTCTATCCCCGCTCTTCAAATGGTTAGGCCTCGTATATGCAATGGGCTAACTTCTAAACAGGGATACAAACAAACACACCTCGTCCGTGGCCATACTAGCGGCTAACAGCGGTCAGCCCAGCCCGCTGCTGGAGCTGCACTGACTCGGGTTGTCTGGGTTAACTTGTATTTTCCAATCGCCTCTCGTTCAGCTTAAGTTTCTTCGCTGTTCAGGTTGTCGTCGCTCGTCCTGCGGAGGTTTTAACGGCCACGATGGAGCAAATTGAACTGGACACTGATCGCTACGACTTCGACGCCCCGAACCAAGAGATGGACTTCGTGGAGCTCCACAACGCGCCCATCGACGACAGCTGGTTCGGTAAGTGCCTCGACTGGTGCTCCCAGACATCCAAGTGTTGATACCTTTTATAGTTCATACTATTTTATGCTGCTAATCCCCCACGCTGCTTTGTACTGTTCCCTGTTGCCGATTTCCTTCGACAACACACGACGAGCCACAGAGTGTTATCATAGAACAACAATGTGCAGCCTGTAGATGAGCTACTTTCTAGATTGATGAACATTGTAATTGCATGTCGTAAGCAATTTAAATCAAGACTCATCCCTTAATGCATCTGAAAAGGAGTAACTAACTAGTGCTGATGATTATGATTATTATTATTATTATTATTATTATTATTATTATTGTTATTATTTATAAAGCACATTTAAAACAGCCAAAGCTTAAAGTGCTGTACAGTAAAAAGCAAATAACAGATAACAAGAGTTTACACTTGCAGTTACAACAATGTCAAGACACATCATTAACTGGCATTAAAAGCCAGTGAGATAAGGTGTGTCTTTAGTAACGATTTAAAGTGCTCGAGTGTTTGTGCAATTCTAATGTGCAAAGGTAGGCTATTCCACAGCTTAGGCCAAACACAGAGAGGGCTCTATCTCCTAGTTTTGCGCCGGGTCCTGGGAACAATAAGGAGGAGCTGGTCAGCAGACCATAGGGCTCTAGTCGGGACATGATGCTGAAAAAGTTTAACTAAATAACAGGGGGCCAAGCCATTCAAGCTTTTAAAAACAAGTGCCCTCGTGGAATATAGGGTTTGGTTTTACTTAACAAATAAATGCTGTTCTTCAATCTAGTTTTTATCATTTGAAGGTTTTAAGTTTAAAATCATGATCAACAATAATGCCAAGATTCCTTGGAATGACTTTTGAAACGAGATCAAGGGCCCAATTGCGCTATCACACGTTGTCAGGAGGTCCGACCGTCCGAAGACAATAATTTCAGTTTTGGCTTTGTTAAGCTCAAAGTTATTTTGCATCCACTGCTGTATTTCGATTAGGCAGTGCCATAAGGATTGCACTGAGCTCTCGGATTTCAGTGGCAAATAGATTTGAACATCGTCTGCATAGCAATGATAGGCATTGTGTGTCTCTTCCAATGGCCGCTGACTGCTCTGCTTTGTGACTACGACACTGGAGGCTGCCATTGTTCCACCTTTGCTGTAGTACCTCCATATGACCGCTATTCCCCCATTGGAATGCATTGGACTTTAGACACGTTAAAAACAACTTTAATGCCCGGTGCCTAATGGTTTAGAAGTGGCTAGAGCTAGATATTCCTCCTGTGATTATGCTGGGTTAAAAACAATCTGGGGCACCGGGCTTTTTATCGTAGTATAAATTTTAGAAATCTATCATAATTAATTAGGGCCTGACTTTGATTGACAGGCCATTTACATCGCTGCCTGGCCCATCGGCTAGAATGGGCACGTTTACCACAGAAATGCACGCCCCTCGAGGGCCAAGCAGGACCGGGTCTATAGTCAAGATCCCTCCCTTATGCCCTTTTTAGGAACATGCTTCGTCAGAGCTGGAGAGGAGGAGCCTGTAAATGCGCCATGATTTCCCCCTCGAACGTGGTCATTGTGGGGAACGGGGAGGAGTGAGGAGGAGCTGTCTATTCTTTTTAACAGTCTATGGTCTCTTCATAATAGCTCCTAGTGGAAGCATATAAAGGATAGGACCTAGAATGCTTCCCTGGGGTACACCACATTTTAGCTCTGACACCACAGATGTAAATTCTCCAAGCTGAACAGAAAAAGACCTATTTGCAAGGTAGGACTGAAACCAATTTAATACAGTACCCCTGAGGACCAACATGTTGCTCCAGCCGGGCTAACAAACTTGCATGGTCCACAGTATCGAACGCTGATAAGTCCAAAAGCAATAGGACAGAAGGTTGGCCAGAATTGCTGATTTAAAAGGAGATCACTACAAACTTTTAAAAGTGCAGTTTCACTACTGTGTTTAGATTTAAACCCTGATTGAAGCTCCTCTAACACATTCGAGACCAGAGATGGATAGTCTTCGTTACATTAGCTCAACTATATGTACTTAAAGGCACTATACCTGATTTCTTTTTTTCAGTAATAAAATTACATTTGTTTCATCCTCCCTTTTGTATATTGTAAACACGGACATTTGTGGGAAAAACACCCCATTTATAAAGCATTTGTATTATTATTGCGTCTTATGCAGTATGAATGAGCCTGTCTTTGTTGAAGTAAACAGTCTCTTGTCTGTCCCAGCTGAAGCTGGACAATCTGGCAAAACAATATTTTTTTTCTCATATTGATCGATCTTGATTTTTCAATTAAATTTAATTTTTTTCATAATAAAAAATAAATACATGTACCTTCTGTGGACCCACCACCTGCAGGAGCAGCCATAGGGGCTGGTGCAATGTGATTTGGGCAGCTCCAACAGCTGCCCCCCTGACCCGGCAACGGACAAGTGGAAGAAGATGGTTGGATGGATAATACATGAATTCATGAACTTGGACATGGCTTTATACAAACCTCAATGAAGGGGTGGGGGAATATGACAAAAAGAGAGTATCACGATTTTTTAATTAACTCTCCGATTTTGATATACGTGTTTCTAAAACAACTTAAATTACACACTGAAAAAGTACATTGAATGAATATAGAAGATCTTTATTTATATAACGCCTTTCACAGACATGGTCACAAAGCGCTTTACATGAGAGCATTTTACCTTCACGCCATACTCCATATTAGGGTTGTGTATTGCCTAGTCTCAGGCGATATGATGCGTATCCCAATACACGGGTCACGATACGATATATCCCAATATTGAAGCATTAGATTATTATTGTGATTATTTTTTAATACTTTGGAAACAACTATTCAGTAAACTAGTACGCCTTCCTTGGATAAAATGCATTTTATACTAATCTATCTGTGCTAGTCATAATTAGAATATCATGAAAAAGTTCATGTAATTCTATAATTCAACTTTAAATGTGAAACTAATATATGATCGACACATTACATGCAAAATAGGGATGGCTACATCGTGTCCGCCTGACGAGCGCCATGCTGACACTTAGCGACTCTTTTCAAAAATGACACCAGCGGAACCCAGCCAGCGACTTTCTAGCGATCGCTGCTTTATAACGACCGCTTGTGTTTTCGTTGTGCGCAATGGAGTTTTCGTCACTAAAACAAAGTTTCCCCCCAGGTCTGCTTCTCTCACGCTGTGCCATGCTCTGTGCCGCTGCAGCATCTGCACACAGCTGGTGGCTCTCGTAATGATCCAGGTCTCTGTCTTTGCTGTAAAAGTGAGGCCAAATGTAGAGTTTTAAAAGACCATTAATGTTCTCTCTTTTCCATGGTAAACTCTTCCTGTGTTTCTCTAACTCTCACTAGATTCTAATGATACTCAAGCGGGCTGTGCGGTGCGCTGCCATCTAGCGGGTGGGAGTAAAAGTGCAGGACCAAAGAGACGCTGCCATGAATATTTCCACCAAAATAGATGTTTAAATTTTGATACGGGTGCTTTTTGTATCGATACGAGAATCGCGTGATGTGATATATTGGCGGATCGATATTTTTCAACACCCCTACTCAATATACTAATTTATTCAACTTTGTGATAATCAACACCGCAAAAATAGACTTAGAACTAACTCTATACATTAAAAAACACAAAACTCCAGACAATAAAAGTAAAATGGTAACACCAAGTTTGGTAAAGGCTTGTTGTTTGTGTCTGTTGCTGTTTGGCATCTTTTCTGAGACGTCTAACAAATGAAATGACAAATAAAAAATCCCTAGTGTCATTTAACTTAAAGATCTTCCATTGTCTCAAACAAACGCCAACACTAGGAGCCGTTTTTGCCAAAGAAATGTCTGTAAACCTGCCGATTTATGAGTCCCATGACTATTATTGACTGATCAAAGTATAGATTTGGATGAATTACCCAGCCAGTGTTGGTGACATTATTGATGTTGGTGCTGTTTGTTGTGATGTCTAAAGTACTATGAGAGCTGGTATGAGGTATAACATGTCCTGTTTGACAAGGATTACTGTGTGGAAACCTAGTGATGCCTATCAAATATCTGTATCAGTCCCTGTGCACATCAACAGATAGGATTTTGTGGTACGTATGTTAAGTTTGACTGACTAAAGTCTTTTACATTTTCAGAGCAACGTGCCAGTGGACACCTCAGCACGCCCCTGAAAGATGATGAAGAGCGCACGCAGACCTCACAGGAAGATGCTGCACACACAGACGGAGGTGTGGAAAAAAGACATTTGGAAAAGGCTAAAAATGTATCCACTGCTACCAGGCGGCTCATTCCAGATGCAAACAAGCCTCTGCAGTATTTTGGTTCCTAGTAGTGCCGGTCGTAGGGCGACCGTGGCGCAGCTGGTAAAGCGGGTCATCTTTTGATCAGAAGGTCTCCCACAAAATGCGCACTGTTGTTGTGTCCTTGGGAAGACCCTTCACCGTACTTGCCTACAGCTCGCCCCAGCGACATTGAGGATATGTCAAATGCAGAAAACAAATTTCTCTACAGAGATTAATAAAGGATCACTTAACTTATTGTGCACAATGGCGAGCTTTGTTCCAAATGGACAAAGGGCTGAAAGCTGGGTGTTTTAAAGTATTTAGTTCTGCGAGTTAAAATATGGAGAAATCTTATCCGTATTTTAGGCAAAAGGTTAGGAATCCTTTTTTAGGGTATAATTTTTGACTAAAATAAGTTGATTTGGTCCCGTTTTCTCTGAATGAACCCGGGTTCAGTGGCTGTTTTGAATCTGTGCAGATGCTGGCCCTTCAGCCCCTCCAAACATTGTGACGTCATGGGGCGCTAACACCGAACACTCCACGGCCTCCAGACAGCCACGCAGGTAAGTCTGCCTCGCCTTCACAGAGGCTTTAACACACAAAGAAACAACAAAAGAACAACAAAAACGTGCCTAAAAGCGATAAACAAGAATAAAAATGTGACAAAAAGCGATGACTAAAGCAATTACATTTCTTATGACAGAAATAACGAAAAAGCTGTTTTACAAATTAAAATCAGGCCGTAAGGCATTAAATTACAGACGTTGAGCACTTCCGTTCCGCTCTGACGACACAACTGAACAAGTCAGTTGTTTTCCAGGAGAGGGCGGAGCAGCTGCTCAGAGAGGAGGATTCAGGAGGATTACTTGGAACTGTGTGAATGAAGCCGAAAGTGTTTTTTGATAGGAAATGGCATAACAACATGGTTTAAACCTCCCAAAAAGTCGATTTTGCGTGATATAGGACCTTTTCATGTATCTGATCATGACAAAAGTGGATCGCCCTACTGTTAAGTCATATGTTTAATCATCATTTTGTTAATCTGGACATGCTTCACTGAAACTCTAACATCTATATTTTCTTATCTAAACGTATTAAACTAATCAAAATGATGCATCTTTTAGGATTTCCAAACGCAAGATGGAGGCGGCGGGACCTCCGGTGAAGAAGCAGAAGAAGTACGTTGTGATGCACTTGTTTTTTTTTTTTTGAGGAAGAAAAGGAGAAAAATGTGTTAAGTCCTGACCTGTGTTGTTGTTGTTCAGGAGCCCAGTGGCTCGGCCCCTCCGGAAGTCCAGCCGGATCTTGAACAACAAAAGCATCAGAGCGACGCGGAGCACCTCCAGCCTCCAGACGCGCCCCCCAGAGTGAGTACATTAGGTCACCTGTGGGTCACTGCCATATACTGCTGCTACTCCTGTTGGGATATTGGGCTGTTCAGAACAACTTTAATGACTGCACACACATCCTCTATACCAGTGCTTCCCAAACACACCCAATGATTTTTTTTAACCATTTGAATTTGCTGAAAT
This sequence comes from Proterorhinus semilunaris, assembly GCA_021464625.1. Lineage (NCBI taxonomy): Eukaryota > Metazoa > Chordata > Actinopteri > Gobiiformes > Gobiidae > Proterorhinus > Proterorhinus semilunaris. The sequence continues at coordinate 41,243,897 of CM038347.1, forward strand.
CATCTCTTATGACCTGACCCTCTGACCAGCAAAGCTGTGCCCTCCTGCAATCTCAGGGGCACCCCTACTGTGCAGTACAGGTTCCTTCTGAGGCCAGAACTCTAAATCCGAATTTCTCAAGTGATGGCTCCTGGGTCCTGATCCTTGCTCCTATTCCTTTTTCATGTGATAGGTTCAACTGTTGGGTCCCTGTGGGGCCGTTAGGAACTAGCCAGGAACTGTAACGGCATCTGCTCTGGGTCAGAAAGTTTAAAACATGAACAACCCTGTTGCTTGTGTACCTTTTTTCCTTCCATTTAACCTTAACATCCAACTTCTTTTGCCATTACCTTTTTGAGCCTTTCCCTCCTTATAGAGGGTGTCAATGATGTTTTTCTGCACAACTGTCACGTCGGCAGTCTTCCCCATGATGGGGAATTCTACTGAACCACTGAGAGGCCATTTAAAGTCTCAGGGACCCTTTGCAGCTGTTTTGGATGAATTAGTTGATGAAATGAGACACTTTGAGCTACAATATAGTCCCTTTTCACAATATTCTAATTCCATGATGATTTTTGCTCACAGCTTGTAAACAACACAAATTCAAAATCTCAGAAAAGTAAGACATATCAAGCCTTTATTTGTTATAATTTTGATAATTATTGATTATGGCTTATAAATAAATAAATAAAAACCTCCAAATGAAACTTCTCAGGATGAGCGCAGTCTGGAGAGGATTGTCAGGAAAAGGCCATTCAAAAGTGTGGGGGACCTTCAGAAGGAGTGGACTGAAGCTGGAGTCAGTGCATCAAGAGCCACCACACAGTCAGATCCTGGACATGGGCTTCAAATGTCATGTTCCTCTGGTTGTCAATTTTATTTATAAAGCACATTTAAAAACGACCTCAGTTGACTGTACAAGTACAGTAGCAATATACACTAACACTTAAGCACAGGTAATATAAGACACAAACTGTATCTGGTCTACATAGAACCGAAGGCCAAAGCAAAAAGGTGAGTTTTTAATTTGGTTTTGAACTCCTCTACAGACTGAGCCGAGCGTACATGTAGGGGAAGGCTGTTCCAAAGTTTAGGGGAGGCTCGGTCACCTCTGGACACGCGCTTTGATTTAGGAACAGACAAAAGGAGCTGGTCCGCAGACCTCAGAGCTCTGTTAGGACAGTAGAGCTGCAGCAGCGCTGACAAATACTTGGGTGCCAGCGAATTGAGGCATTTAAAAACAATCAGCAGTATTTAAAATTTTATTCGAAAAGGAACTGGTAGCCAATGTAAAGAGGACAGAATGGGAGTAATGTGCTCCCATTTTCTTGTGCCAGTCAGCAAGCTTCCTAGCAACCGCATTAAGGTAGTCATTCAAGTAAAAAACCCAAACTAAGTACTTATGCATGCTTATAGTTTTGACAGGGCTCACATTTCTGTTTTAGAATATTACATGACATCAATAAAAAACAATTTTAATTTTCTGACATTTTGATTTTTGGGTTTTCACAAGCCATAAGCATCAAAATTACAACTTAGTTTAGTTTTTATTTTGTTTTAGTTTATTTAGAGAAACTAGGACGGTGTACAATAAACATTAACCTCAAGGGTAGATATGCATTGTACCAGGTTATAGCTAAAGGCTTGACATGTCACTTTGCATACCATCAGGCTATAATCATATGTTTCCCATTTTAAGTTGTATTACAGAAATAAATGAACTTTTTCACTAATTTTCTGAGTATCACACGTATAATGCGTTTATGGAGGAAAATATTGGAGCTGGCTTCATGAATACACGAACACAAGACCAGAGGGTGCAGTGGAGCAGCATAGTTTACTACAGGATGGTGATTGAACCGTGGACTACTGACAACGTGAATTTGGAGATGGACCTTTCCTCAGAGGAGAACAAAAATTAAGGACTTTGTGAAGTTGGTACACATCCTCTTTCTACCCTCTTGCATGCAAGTGTTCAGATTGGCTACATTAGCTCATGAGGAAATTGAGTGTTGTATAGTCTTTTCAAGTGCACTTGGACTCCGGTGCTTTATACTTGAAGTCGGGACAATACCAGGTATTGAGCCACCATACGCTGCCCTACACGCATGTTCCCCATGCAAACATGAGCTCGTCCACTCATCACCACAATGTGTATGGACACTCTCAGAGCATCCAACCATCAGCCCGATTTGAAGTGTAAGGCAAGGCAAGTTTATTTGTAGAGCACAATTCATACACAAGGCAATTCAAAGTGCTTCACAGTTGCATAAAATTACAAGAAAACAGATAAAAATCAATCAATAAAACATCAACATAAAGTTAATCAATTACAGTAAAAGGCAAGAGTGCAGATAAAATACTTTCAGTTTTCATCTGCTCGGGTAAAAAGAGCTGTTTTCAGCCTGGATTTGAACATTGTCAGAGTTGAGGCCTGTCTCACATCCTCATGAAGACTGTTCCAGATTTTAGCTGCATGAAACTGAAACGCAGCCTCACCGTGTTTATTATTGACTCTGGAACCACCAGGAGACCCCTCCCTGAAGTTCTCAGGGCCCGAGATGGTTCATACAGCTCTAACATGTCAGAGATGGACTTTGGTGCTAAACCATGAAAAGACTTGTACACAAGCAGAGCTGTTTTAAATTCTATTCTCTGAGTGACAGGAAGCCAGTGCAGAGACCGGAGCACTGGACTAATATGGTGGTATTTCCTGGTTCTTGTCAGGACTCGAGCAGCAGCGTTCTGGATGTTCTGCAGCTCTAACAGCTCGTTTAGAAAGGCCAGTGAGCAGCCGTTACAGTAGTCTAACCTGCTGGAGACAAATGCATGGATGAGTGTCTCCAAGTCTGGTTTTGACACTATTCTTCTGATCTTAATGTTTTTCAGATGATAAAAAGCTGATGATGTTATTGCTTTGATGTGGCTGTTTAAGTTCAGGTCTGAGTCCATGATTACTCCTAGATTTCTAACCTTAGATTTATTTTTTTTAGAGAGAGAGACTCAAGGTGACTGATAACACTTTGTCTTTGTGTCTGTGGGACAAAAACAATGATCTCAGTTTTCTAGGCTTCTACCTGTCTGTCGGCGCTGTTCCCCGCGTTTGTCTCCCGCAAGCAGTGCAGCACACTCCAGATTGCGCACGGATTAGAGCGAACTAAACTTGCTGTGCGCGAACCCACAGAGGAGGACAGGGAGAATTGGTCTGTAGTTGTGTTGATTTAAAAATGTGCAAAGCAGCTGTATTTGTCAAGGCGTCTTGGTACTCATTGGTCTTTCTGTAGTATTCTGGTCTCAACTACAGTAGGCCTACTCCTAAAAATCTCACACTGAAATCTATCATTTGAAAAAGGTTAATACTGTCTTAGTTTAAACTATTGACGATTGTTCTTTTAGTGAGCCAGAAGGTTTGTTTACTCGTTTCAATTACTTCCTGTGATCTTCCTAAGAAGCGTCAACTGCTGATGTAAGTGACTTGTCGTAGGCATCTTGCATGGATTTACCTGTCGAGGGAGAAAGTCTAGTGCTGATAAATGTGGCTAATAAACTGGTTGCCAAACATGCCCAGGCTTAGCTGTGAGTCTTGCCCGGATACCTCCCTTGTTTCCTATAGCTCTTGTAAAACCTCCTCTGTGCTGCAGGTGTGGGAGGTTTTGGTGCCTCTTCAGTGTTTCAGAATAAGAAATGTGTAGGTCTCAACTGGGTTTACTTTTAAAAAGCCGCTTTCTTCAGGACCATTATTGACTCTTTGCAGTAATAAATCCACCGAACTTCACAAAGACGCACACAAGTATCCAGTAATGCTTTTGCATTTGTGGAACACACACCACAAATGCAGCTTGCAGAAAAAGGCAAATTTAGCTGTACCGAGTGAGAAATGGAGTTTGCTGCTTGTTTACATGTCGCCACGTCGAGTACTGTTTCTTTTAAAATAATTCAAGTGGAAGTCAAAAGTATTGGCCCAAATAATTACTCAAGGGCAAAAAAGTACTTAGAAGATTAAAATGTTACTTGTGAGTAACTGAGTAAAAAATTGATTCATTGGTGACAAATGAAATGTGAAAATTGTAATATTTTTTAAAGAAAATTCCATAAAAACATAAGCATTCTGTAGAATGAAGTAAATTGGATGCATTTGTTACATGTCAAAAGTTACTTTATGACGGTGAGCAAATGGTTTGAGTGCTACCCACCTGATAATGACTATATAAACACAAAATTTTTGGGCTCTATTTTATCCGTATATTCGTTCCTTATTTCTTTCCTATTTTTGTTTATAGTTGAACAATTTTATACGTGGGCACCTTCCTCACTGACGGCACTATTTGATGACTTATCATGGCAAATGCTGGAACACGTCCAGTTTTGGCTTGGACCTCTTACCGATCACACCCTGAGTCTCATTGGGACCTTCCTGGTTAAATGCAGCTGAAATGTTCAGAAAAGGCTGACATGATCTTGCTGGCTGCTTGGCTGACCCTAGGATGTGTTCCACAGGTTGTCCTCAGAGGAGCTGGAGCTGGAGAGGATGAAGAAGCTTCAGCAGGAAGTGGCTCTGCACAGAAAGAAAAACGAAGCCAGCTACAAAGCGGCTCTGGCGGGCAGTGAGTTTCTTTTTTTACCAACATGCTTTGGACATTGTACTGCTTTGATTGGGGCGCACCATAAGAGTACCGTTAAAGCAGTAGTCTCTAAGTCCTTAATGATACCATCCGGACTGGTGTAAAGTGTGTGTGCTTTTGTTTCCGTAGATCCACCGGCTAAAAAGATAGTTCTAACTGCTACAGTGCCCAAGGAATTCAATTTCAAGACGGACGCACGCATGAAAGGTTCTGCCTCTGCTAACACTGCCAAAGAAATCAACTTTGAGGATCAGCTGCGCAAACCCACTTCTCCTGTGAGTACAACAAGCCAGAGTTGTTTTCTTCTTTCAACCTGGTACCAATACTTTCGCGAGTATTTTCCAATCCCACAAGTTTCGATGACGTGCACCCTTCACAGTGGAAATGGCCGAAGAAAGAACAGACCTGTTTCTATTCTGGTCATTAGCGCCTACCTGATTTGTCACTGCAAACATGGAGCGGGACTTGAGGGCCGTTTTGGATTAGCTTTTACAAATATACCCCACATATGGCCTCAGCTGGAGCAGCAGAAGAGGCGCTCGGACAATGTGTTAGTTTAGCAGTAAAGAAGCTAATTACGGTCTGTTTCTCTTATCGGAGTCAACGTTATGGCATTTTTGCATTTATTCAGAGCTAAGCTTTCTGATTTAGTTGTTTTTGTAAGTGCTAAATGTTTATGGGATGACTGGGATCATTTCCCTTTCATCTCCTGCTGACATCGTGATATTGATCACTCTCGGTTTTGATCTTGACAGTCACGTGGCCTCACTCCGTTGGGCACTTCCTGGGTTTTGTTCTCTGGTCCAGTTGCATTCACAGGTTAAATGATTCAAAACAGTTCGTTTTAACCAGAGTGAAACCCGTGTAACACAGACACGCTACCTTTTTTTTCTCTTTATTTTATATATTTTATTTGTGTAGCGCATTATGGGAATGGTGGACCTAGTGATCGTTAGTTGTTGTGACTGTGCAGTTGAACATGGCGGTTGTGGAAAAAAGTTGCCTGAACTAAAAGTGGAGTTATCTTTTGGACTAACATTGGTAGCAAAGGATGGTTAGTAACTACCTGGTTCCGCCAAAGTTTGAAGAGGGGAAAACCCTAGGAAAGCTGGAAGAAGGAAGTCAACATTTGGACCAGAGTTACAAATTTGGAGGAAAAAAAAAAACAAGCTCTCACCGTCGCCTTGGCTATCAGGAAGACTGGGATACGGTGATGGAAATTCTGGTAGATCTAAATAAAGACACTTTGTTTGCTAAACTGGATGATTTGTTCCTAAAAGCGACAGGGTCTATGACGCTTACTCAGATTTTAACTGGATTATGAAAGAAGCGGACTATATTATTGATTACGAACAGTGCTATTCTCGAATGTAGAAGTACAATATGGAGCTACCAGATGTAGTTTTCGTTTTTAAGCCTTTGGACACTGCGTGTTTGGATATGACGGATCGGCAGTTGGCTCTAACTGCATGCACAGACTTAACATTTGCCTCGATGAAGTCCGCTTTGAAGAGAATATTTGGCAGAAAAATGAGCGTGGCAACGCAAAGTACACGGACGTACCCCACTCATCGGCACTATGACTCAGACACTCGAGCAGCTCCGAACACCGGTAACTAAGCCGAGGCGTCTGTGCGGCCTGACCAAGGGAAGTGCCTCTAAACCCGGCCACTCTCCCAGGAAGAGCTGCTGTTGAGTTCTTAACTCTCTTATAAAAGTAAATGTACCTGTAGTTCGCTGTTTTGTTGGAAAATGTGACGAAGCACGAAGAAATGGCGTTACATATCCAAGAGTGGCTTGACAACTACAGTACTGTGCTACAGAAGAAAAGTGTAAAGCTGATGAAAGAAACGGAAGCACAAAGTCACAGGCCTTTCAAGTTTGGAGATGGAAAAGTGGTCTACTCAGGGAAAATGGTAAAGATTCCTGCAAAACAAAGTGTAATATTGAAATTGAAAAAGTGGTGCCTGTAAACATTCCCCTGCTTTTGTGTAAGACGTCATTAGAAAGGGCAGAGAAATAGGTGAACAAACTGGTGACTGATTTTCACAGCGATGTTTCTCCGCTCCCTGAGGCCGAGGAAGTTGTGGGAGGGCTCAGACTGAGCATTCACAACCCCCTCTTGATCCGAATCCGGGCCCGTTTGCTCGGATAGTCTGGTTCGTGAGGTGTTGTGAACATGCAAACGGGCTCTGAAGCGGATCATTTGGTTTATGAAAAAAAACTGAGCCAGAGAGCGGAACAAAACCAGGAAGCGAAAGTTGCAGGACGTCGTGCATCTGATGAACCAAAACAAACGAGTTACGCAAAGACCAACGCGCTGACGATCACGACCTTCATTACGGAATGTAAATGAAAACGCATGTGCAGACCCTCTATGATTAGAGCTAACAGTTCATATGAAATTTACACCAAAAGCCATAACTCGTAATTATGAGACAGAAACCATGGATATAAGCAGCGCCAGAGGCCAGTGAGTAAAGCCCTGATCAGATCATTTTAACTACCTTTCTCCGCGTCTCTTTCCCTCGGACAGTCGTCATAAGTAGTTTTTGATGCATCTGCCCGGAGCCTTCGCAGTTGTCATGTGAATGAAAAAATATCTCCGGGGTCCGCCAGTCCTGCTTTAGTCCTGCTTTTGCCTCGTTTGGCAGAAGCATTTCAAGGTCCTGGAGTGGCCTAGCCAGTCTGCAGATCTCAACCCCATAGAAAATCTTTGGAGGGAGTTGAAAGTCCGTGTTGCCCACCGCCTACTCCAAAACGTCACCGCTCTAGAGGAGATCTGCCCCAAAACATCACTCCTCTAGAGGAGATCTGCATGGAGGAATGGGCCAAAAACCAGCAACAGTGTGTGAAAACCTACAGAAAACGTTTGACCTCTGTCATTGCCAACAAAGGGTATATAACAAAGTATTGAGATGAACATTTGTTATTGACCAAATACTTATTTTCGACCTTAATATGCTAATGAATTCATTAAAAAAAATCAGTGTGATTTTTATTTTTATTTTTTATTTTTTTTTAATACAGGCCTCATCTTAAGTGGGAGAACTTGCACAATTGGTGACTAAATACTTTGTTTCCCCACTGTATGAGGAATTCAGTCTGTGGTTTAATGTCAGGAAGGGCAGTGATGAAGTCTAATCACAGCAGGTCTAACAAACCGGTAGCTGAAGTATTTTCTTTCTTTCCCACACTCAGATCAAGGCGCTGAGGAGTGCCACTGTGCCCAAACCTTTCAACCTGTCAACCAGCAGGAAATGCAAAGGAGAGAAGTCCGACCCTTACGTGCCCATGGCCCAGCAAATCCAGATGTTCCACAAGAGAACCCCCGAGCGCTTCCACCAGCCCAGCCGCCAGGTCCATGAGCGGGGTGAGCCAGAGGCAGACGTTCATTATTAAGTGATGCAATTCCGTAATAATAGAATAGGTTTGGGCTGAAACTCGACACAAGGTTTTACTCAAACGTTGCCTGTTGTATCAGATTTGCTTTGGAACAAATGTCTCTTGCTAATTTTAAGAAATTAAAACTGATGTATGATTGATGCTTGGGAGTTCTAGCATTTAGACATTAAAACGAATTAATCAAATTGACCAGGACATCATTTAGCCTCTTATCCCCAGCCTAAACCGAGCGCATTTTCTCCTGTTTGGCTTTATCCAAATCTTCCAAAAAATAAAATGAGGTTTAGTTTATTTGAGCAGTTGGTCTGCTCAAAAGGAGTGGGCCGACGCACAAGGCTTATAAGCGCCCACCCCTAAAATAAAAACGATAACATTTTCATTTAACAATCAAAGCAGGGCACAAGTCATAAACAAGGGAACATAGGGCAAGGTAACAACAAATAATAAAGAACAATCATAAAAAAAACGACAGCAAAACAATGTACCGCAACACTCACATCTAGATCCAGTCAATTACAAAACATCTCACCAAATCGGCTATTTTGACTCATCCAGTAATGAACAGAAACGAGTAGATACAAAACACAACAGCTGTTTCATTTCTTGTACAATGTCTAGTACAGAGCAAGTAACAAATGATGATCATTAATATATTTCTTGTTGACAAATTGTTACCAATGCATAACATTGGTACGAATGTGGCATGTGGGAGTAGCCATACCTTTTAAGGTGAATGGTGGGTGGCACCAACGCAGTTTGTAAAGCTGGGTGCACGCGCGGCGCGCGCTGATACTCACTATCTCGAGTGGGGTTGTGGTGGCGGCGCTCTGTGGGCTCCAGCAAAACCTCGTTTGGGCTGCATCCCCCCCAAACACGGTGCTTCTCTGCAATCTTTCCCAGGTCCGGGACTGCGGTCTGGCCTGGTTTGCGTGGTCTCCCTCCTTATCCGTGTGAGTGCGTGCGTTGGGCACGCGTTGCGGGCTCGGGGCTCTTCTCGGGGTCCTGGGCTGTTGTGGGACGTGCCGCCAGTCTCCTGCGGCTCTCCCCTTCCTCCTGCTGCTTGCAGGTGCGCACACCCTCGCCGGCAGTCACGAGGCGCGCCGTAGCCGTCACCTCCTGTTAAAGGAGGCTGTTGCGTTGTTCCACGGGGTGGTCCACACTTTTTACTTGTGTAAAAGTGCTCCCGTCCCACTCCGCACCTGTGCGCTCTTCTAGCGTGTGCGTACGCGCGACTCATACCAGGCAAACTTGCATTCCTTGGGTTATAGGCAAAGACCTTAAAGGGTCAGGGTGAGTGTACCCCCCCGTCCGGGTTCTGTCTGCATGGTTTGGTGCATGCTTATTTTGTCAGTTTTCTTATTTGCTTTGCATGTCCATTTAATTTGCTCATTTTCCTTTTGTTTGATGTATTCCTTTTGGGTTGTGTTTTGTTTTACTGTTGCATGGTTTGATGTGCTTTGTGTTGTGTTTTGTTTTGTTGTAACGCTTGCCTTATTTCCCAATTTGTTTCTTTGTTTATGGTTTAAAGGTCCTGTGCTTAACTTGGTTAAAGGAGCAGTATGTATATGTAAAAAGGTTAAAGGTGCATTGTGTAATTTTTTAGTGTTCTTAAAATATCTCTAGGCCTATTTTAAAGTTTTGTATTCTATAAATAAAATAACCCTTTTGTAATGAAAACCCTCCTCTCCTGTTGTCCTGACCAAGCGCGGCCTTCTGGATAAAATAAGAAGCTAACATTCTAGTCCCAGGGCCATCTCCCTGGGTGGCGTTGTTGGATTTCCAGTAATTTATCACTGCTCACGCTACACATACTAGAATCACTAGTGTAACATTACCGGAAGTCACTATTTTAATGTTATAAAGGCACGTTACTATGCATATTTTTTTCATGTATAATGTATTATGAAAGCGCTACATTGTGTAATGCATTAATACTTATTATACTCCGAGATCTTGCTACTTCCCAGCTGACATTGCCATCCTCAATATAATTTTAATTTGCGTTTTATTATTAATTAATTTTATTTGAGTTATGTGTGAAGTATGGATGAAAACGAGACCAAAAGCAACAAAAGAGTGACCAAAAAACGTGCTGTAGACGGGATAAACGTTTTAAAAGCGTCGAAGCTTTTAGATTTGGTAAAGCCGAACTGGAGAAAAAAGGCTTGGTTCAGTGCTTTTTGAAATGCACCAAAATATGTTGATCGTGAGCTACTATTATACTAAACTAGTCCTATCAAAAGCAGGTACCGAAAAATAATATCTTTTAGATCCATGTTTTGATGCAAACAATCTTTTTATTTCAGTTGAAACAACCAAGTAAAAATTAAATCTTTATTTTTTTATTTTCTCCTATTTTTCACACATCTCTTGACATTGGAGGTGAATCCAATATTGTAAATGTGCAGATCTTCCACACACTATATTGTTTTTCTGTTTCTAAAAGACAAATATTTTAGTATAGGTATCGTTCAGGTCTTGGTATTGTTAAATACTGGTATCGATTAAAACCCAGCCCTACTGTTTTGTTAGTCCAATCTGTTACTCTTCTGCTTTGATTCTGAGCTACATTAACAAAGCGTGACAAGGGTTTGACTGTGTCCTCCAGGGCCGTCCCCAGTGAAGCCTGTCCATAAGCCCACAGTGAAGAGGCCCACTGTCCCTGAAGACTTCCATCTGCAGGTGGAGAAGCGACTGCGGGACAGGCAGGCCAAGAAGCCCCCCGCAGTGGAGGAGGAGGAGGAAGAGCCCCCACAGCCATTCAAGTCCCACCCAGTGCCCAAGAAGATCCTGGAGGGAGTGGTGGTGAGCTGCTAATCTCTAATTCAGCTATGAGACCATACGATATGGACACAGTTCGTTAACGTGAAGAAGCAGGGGATTTTGGTGGGTCTTCAATTAAACCTGATAGAATGAAATATAGTTAGTTATAAAGATAATACATCAGTGGAAACTGAGAATAGATATAGACTCTATAGTCTAAATGAGTAAATGGAAATGAGATGTCTGCTTGAGAGCGTTTGGAAATGTCAAATGTTTTACCTCTTTAAATGCTTTAGTGCAGTGCAGGTAGAAAATAGTGATTACGATTGATTGATTGGATTTATTTGATTAATCATTTAGATGAACATTGTTGCAGTGCAGAAATAAATAAAGTAACAAACTCAAAAGGAGTTGGCTGAAGCAAGAAAGCTTATTAGTACCTACCCCCATATTTAAAATGAATTTACATTCCGGATACAGTGATAAAAGCAGCATCTCGTTTTTTCATACAATATTGAGGGCGCGCCCCACTATTTGAGCGATGCCAGGGGGGTGCGTGCAACCGTTTGTTACTGTATATAAAAGTGTAGACAGCCTGAAGGCGTCACTTGAAGACTTTACTCCCCAGTCACGCTGATAAGCTGCTTGAGTTTCTTCAGTGAAAACGTGCTGAATATCACCAACAATCCTCCCGCTTTGTGAAAGCGTACGTAAGTGTGCGCCCCGGTCAGTGCAGCTGCAGCCGCACATCAAAGTCCAGGGGATCCCCGGTAATTCAGAGGAAATAATGCATTAACTGTCCACATGTAACTGTTAAGAGCCCCACAGGGCTGCGCTGCTGCTCCTGTGCTTTGTGTTCATTTGGGGAAGATTGGTCAAATACTCGCGTATGGTCAAACTGTAGCTGTTTAATGACAGTTCACATCGGGAACAACCCTGAAGAAAGGCTCGAGCGGGGCAAAAGCGGCGCACGGGTAGGCCTGTTACCCGTGTCCCGCCCTACAGTCCCCATCATTCAGTGGTCACTGCCTCTCCCAGGACAGGGGCAGCTGCAGGACCTAGCGCTTCTTCCTAAGAGAGGCGCTGCAAAAAATAATGGAGAACCACTGCATTACAAATTCCAGAATTACACAATTACAATTGTCCGCATTAACCTTACGTGTAGCATTGCCAAAGAAAAACATTCATGGATGGATAGATCACTCAAAATGAAACATTTATTAGGCCCGAGCCAGACGCAGTCCCCGACAAGGGACTATTGTTTTTGGGCGTCTTCATTTTTTTTTTCTTCTGTCAACGATTAAATTTTTGACCTGCTAAACGTTGACAAAAACTCACCGGATTTGGCGGAGTGATTTAGGTGACGTGAAAATTGATGGAAATAGACGAATTGGCCACGGCCAAAACAAAATGGCTCGACAGCGCCCCCTCAAAGTTGACCCCTATTCAAATCGGGATGCGCGTTTTTGGGTGTAGGCCAAAACCGTTCGGTACAGGTAAAGTGGACATCAAGACAAACCAAAAACTGAATTGGAGCACCACGCCCCAATGCACAGGACGTCGGCCATTTTGGCTTGAAATCCAGAAACCCTCTGGACTCTTATGTTTTAACGAACTAGTCCCTGGTTTTACATCGGAATAAGATCACATTTGCCACAGTGCATCTAGACATGTTGAAATTCAAGATTTGGCCACGGGTTGTAAAACTGTTACACCATCTCCTCATAACGCCGCCGCGAAGAACGCGTAGATTTCGTGTATTTTCGAAGACTGCTCACAGGAATAAGCCTACAGAGCTCGTATTCAAGTCAGAACGCAGCCATTGACATATAGCCTGCTCCCAGGATAGCACCCCCTAGCTATACCTTGAAAACTGCAGTTTGGATTTTTTTAATACAACGTTGCCAGTATGTTCTAAACACTTACACAATATGACATGACTGTAATGTATTTCTTTGAGTAAGATGTGGGCGTGGCACTAAAACATTGAGCTCATACTTGTCACTAATGAACCAGCTTAGGCTGAACAGAACACACATTTTTAGACCAACTTCACCACATAAAATGGGGGGATTACTAAAAACAACTGCATGGTGCTCAAAAGTGGGGAATGGATCAAATAAAATAGGTTTGGTGGCAATAGTGTTTGTACATATGGAAGCAGTGCCACCTCCCCTTTTCCCATTCCTTATTTCCCATTTAGGCCCTGTCCGATTCCTGGCTCACACTTCCACACTGTGGTGTCCTAAAGCCCACAGGCCGGAAAATCCTTTGGAAAATGAAGCTTTGTCCTCTTAGAACTGTGGTCTCGCCTGTAATACCAACTGTAGAAGTGTTTTTAAAGGAGCGATTGTGTCCACAGGGCGTCCCAGAGAAGAAGGTGGCCGCAGTGACTGTCCCCGAGTCCCCAGCGTTTGCTCTGAAGAAGAGGATCCGAGTGGAGTCTGCTCCTGTGGAGGTGAGGACTGTGCCCATCTGCAGTGCACCCACAGGAACATTTTAACAGCCCTAATTTAAAACACAAATGATGACGTTAAAATACACTCCTGTAACGAGCTTTATTCCAAACTAAAATTGTAAGTAATTGGGCTTTCCACATCCATTCATGAAATGTTTTTAGTTTAACCAAACATGAGCACATGCTTTAAATGCTCACGTTTCCTGTCGGCCAACTATTAATCATGACCATAATAGTCATTTTTAAATGAACTGATTAACTTCTAATAATGATTAATCTGATTTAATAAATGAATTAATTGACTGTGTGGGTTTACCTCGTATCTGGAACCCATTCAGTATTCACACAAAAGCCTACATGCCTCTTTCCCATTTAGGCCCTGTCCACGAAGTCAAGCTGAGGACCAAACGCAAAGATATTTTATCAATCCAGTGTATCGTCCATACGAGTCCGGCGTTTTGGGGGTCTGTAAACGAACATTTTCCAAACTAGGTCCCAGAGCGAAAAGATCTCAAAACGCCGTTTACGTGGCGCCATTATTACAATGTCTGCGCAACGTTTACTAAAACGATGACATCACAGCACCAGAGTGGAGTCTTATCCATCATCTACTGACCTTAGAATGAGTTTTACTCATGGATCTATGATGGTTTTGCTCCGCTCCTCTTTGCTCCACTGGAGTCCATGAGCCACAGGTGATGAGTAGAAAAACATGGCCGGGTCAGTCTGGGTTTTTGGAGACAAAGTCACTGACAGGTTTTTCTGCTTTAGTCCCGTTATGTCTGAAGAATAAACTCGTCTCTTCTGTAAATCATAATCCTTGAATCCATTTCATTTTTACTGTTTACGTTCCACAAAACTTTACTGCGCATGCGCCTCTACATCTGGTTTTATTATTTGTGTTACACAGGCCTGGCAGATGAATCACGCCGTTTTCACAGACCTGAGTCGACCCATGTGGACGCACACATTTACTAAGCTGACTTCGTGCTTACAAAGAAAGTTTCTGAAAATATAAGCGTTTTGTCTTCGTGTGGATGTAGCCTTAAAGCCACACTATTTACTCCCCACTTTACTGGGGACAAGACTCCTCCAGCTCATCTCCATGGAAGATGTGACTAAAGGCACATTTATGAATACCAAAGATTTAAATGGGTTAGGAGCATGTTCTCCCTGTGTCTGCATAGGTACTCCGGTTTGGATTCCCCTACTTCCAAAAGCGTGCTGGTCAGGCGGTGCGGCTCAGGACTAACCAAACATTTGATCTACGTATATTCGTTGTATAATATTACAAATGTATTCTTCGATTACCCTCTGCAAAGATAACCTGTTTCCAGCTGCTCAGTAGGAGCAGGTCTTGGGCTGCGTCCAAAACCATCAAATTATAGCCTTTAAGTACTAACCCTAGCAACCAATCCTTAACCTTTCATGGGGTCAACTGTTGGTGGGTGGTGCCCTCCACCACTCACTGTTTGTGGATGGTGGGGGGCGGGCATGCGGCGCGGTGGCTTATGGGATTGTACATGGCTCCTAATCGCCGGTAAGGGTAAAGTGTAGGGGTGTGTATCGCTTAGTCTCAGGCGATACGATGCATATCCCGATACACAGGTCACGATACGATACAATATATCCCGATATTGAAGCATTAGACAATTATTGCAATTATTTTTTACTAATTTGGAAACGACTATTCAGTAAACTAGTACGCCTTCATTAGATTTGTCATACATTTATGTATACATTTATTGTGTCAATTACATCTATCCTCGTCATATAATTAGAATATTATAAAGTTCATTTAATTCTGTAATTCAACTTAAAATGTGAAACTAATATATGATGGACACATTACATGCAAAGTGACATATGTCAAGCCTTTATTTGTTATAATTTTGATGATTATGGCTCACTTGGGAGGTGTTCCAGGCATGTCCTATTGGGAGGAGGCCTCGTTGAAGGCCCAGGACACGCTGGTGGGACCATGTCTCCGAGCTGGCCTAGTGTCGCCTCGGGGTCCTCCCAGAACAGCTGGAGGAGGTGTGCGTGGATCGGGAAGTCTGGGCATCTCTGCTTAGACTGCTGCTAAATACAGTCTATTTTCAAAATATTCTAATTTTATGAGATTTTTAACTTTGGGCTTTTACAAGCTGAGCCATAATCAAAATTATAATAAATAAAAGCTATACATATCTCACTTTGCATGTAATGAGTTTATCATATATCACAGTTTAAATTGAATAACAGAACTGAATGCACGTTTACATGTTCTAATTATATGACGAGCACTTGTATATACAGGTGCTCGTCATATCCTATGCTATAAATGCTTTTCACTAATGTGCACTTGTGACTGGTGTTGTATGGTGATTATGTAATTTTGAAAAGAAAACCGATTTCTTGGAAACCTAGTAATGAAACCAACTAAACTGGGGATGCACGTTTTCTAGTATGTCTATAGTTAGGAGTCCTTAGCGATCAGTAATGACTAATAACTCAGACGGGGCATTTAAAACCTTATCTACTCGATCAGGGACATAATGACAACACGGGCATCACCGTGACTATAGCGCTCATCTCTTCTAAATATGTTTGTGTTAGCCGTAGCACACAAACGAAGCCGAGGGGAAACTACTACAGTACTGTACTAAGTACTGCAGTGGCGAGACACAGGTTTAACATGAGCCTGCTGTATTTAGTTTTCCCTCGTCTTCGTTTTATTCTGTTAAAAAAATGCTACCAAGATAAATCCTCTCCTCTCGCAGCGGCGACGCACTCGGCAACATCTGCACACAGCTGGTGGCTCTCGTAATGATCCAGGTCTCTGTCTTTGCTGTAAAAGTGAGGCCAAATGTAGAGTTTTAAAAGACCATTAATGTTCTCTCTTTTCCATGGTAAACTCTTCCTGTGTTTCTCTAACTCTCACTAGATTCTAACGTTACTCAAGGGGGCTGTGTGGTGTTCTGCCATCTAGCGGGCGGGGGTAAAAGTGCAGGACCAAAGAGACGCTGCCATGAATATTTCCACAAAAATAGATGTTTAAATATCGATACAGGAGCTTTTTGGATCGATAAGATTATCGTGTGACGTAATATTGCGATATATCGGTGGATCGATATTTTTCATGATAGTTGGCAAACAGGCTACTTTTCCTAACTCCTTCCTAACCGACAGCCCAATTCGGACGCTTCTTATCATGGCGGACGCTGACGCACATTCGGTTTGGCGTAAGGCCTCTTAACAATTTACTGCTTTCGGATGGGGCCTAAGATGTTTACACAGTGTGCTTTTAAGCAGGTAGTTCCAAATCACATTGGTTGAGTGGAGTTGTAGCTGGATTGTGTGCCTTTATTGATAAAGCTGTGCTGTTTTTAAACCTGCAGGTGAAGCGCCCCTCACCCATCAAAGCCCCGCCGGTGCCTCACTTCGGCCTGCCCTTCCAGCCCAAACTCTCAGAGAACCACCAGGTGGAGGTGTTCCCTTTCTCCTTCGACAAGAGGGAGCAGGAGAAGAGGGCCCTGAAGGAGAAGAAGCTGGAGCAGCTGAGAAATGAGGAAGTGAGTTCTGTTTAGCACTTACACAGCTAGGGATGGGACGATCCCTAGCCCCCTCTGATGGCATTAAAAATACTTGTTTTATGTTATTTCTTCCACCAAAGCCCCCACTCCTCTCCTGGGCTTGGGAAAGGCATTTCAAACCACAGCTGCTGTGTTGTCATAAAGCTTTTCCTCTTTTCAGGCCGTGTCTTTATGATGTAGTAGAGGTGGTTCTGTTGCGGCTGATGGAGCAGAGCGTAACATAAATTATATTGTGTCCACAACGATATGAAAAATTACAACGATATCAAAACATATAACGATATGCGATACGATATGGCCCAGCCCTAATTCAGACAGATGATCCTTTTCCCAAATGTGTTTTGACTCCACTTCCTCCTCACGCCTCTACTCAGCGCAGAGCACTGTCCACACTGCCACACACAGTAAACATTCACACCTGTATCATAGATGCAGTATAATATAAGAAATAGCCGGTTATATGTTCCACATTGTTTTTCTGGATTCTTTTGTACATCTTTGCCGTGTGTTTGTGGAGGTTTGGTGGATTTGTTTACTTTAAGAGTCTAAAATGGTCCTGAAGAAAATGGCTTTTTAAAGGTAAACAAAATGCTAGCTTTTCAGCTAAACCCATTTGAGACCTACACATTTCTTCTTCTGAGACACTGAAGAGGCACCAAGAGCCCCCCCTGCAGCACAGTCGAGGCGTCACAAGAGGAGCTACAGGAAACAAAAAAGGACAAACGAGAGATGGTGAAAAGACTGTTGTGAAGCGGAGGGAGGAAGGAGGAGGTGGAGCTGACCAGTGCAGGACACCACGCTCTGAAACGGGGACAAACTCAGGAGGTGCTGCACCGTTTCAGAGGAGACAGAGGGCAGCCAACCAGCCAGGTTTCTTCTGAGTGCTACAGTTTCCCCGACCTCCAAGGTCATGCGGGTCAGGTTGACACAGTGGCAGCGCGGTTCAGCCGCAGCAGCTCAGGACTAACACCTGAACACTATTTCGTTGTACAGTTGTACAATGACAAGAAAGCACTTACTTACTTACTTATCCATTCAGCCCCATCCATAGTAATCCTGAGTGGTCTGTGAAATTGAGAAAAGCAACGCATATACATTTTGGTTCAAAGAAGGAAAAAGGAAAGATGCAGGCTAATGCCGAAACGTAATTATCATTAAAATGTGGACATCGGCTTATGAGTGCGATGTTTTATGATTTATGTGGTCTGTGAAATTAACACGGCTGAATAGGTGGGAAGCACTGCTCTCGTAGGGCGGGCGGACCAGCCACGAGCCTCCACCTGTCAATTAGAGAAAAGGGCTTTAAATCCTTGATGCTGATGCCCAAAAACCAGCATGGCCAAAAATATACACCTACCCCAGCGTTGTCACATGGGTCAGAACAATATTTACAAACAAAAAAACCTCTTTGGAGCCAGGCTAAGAATCCTGTTTTATCCTGCAGTCCTATGAGGTAACTCCTGTTGTGATATCGGGCTATACAAAACCATTGATTGATTTGATTGAGTGCAGGGGTGGCCAACTAGTCAGACACCAAGAGCTGAAATGTTCAACCCTGATCCTGTGAAGAGCCACAAAGGCACACACCATTCGCGAGACCAGGGACGGTAGTTTAATGTGATTAAATGTAATGTGACTGTTATATTTAATCACAATAAACTATAACTTTATGCCTGGCCTTTCGCTTTTCTTTTCAATAATTGTATTCGATTTAATGGTTTTACTCCTCACCAAGATTGAAATAAATGAGATTACATAAACTGACATTTTGTGCTGTTCTTCTATGACTGGGACAGAATTAGATTTTTTTTTATTTTTAATGCTGGAGTGTGTTAGTGTGAGGGGCCCTGCCCACTGAGCCCATTCTAAAAGACTGTTACCGTTTATGGGAAAGATGTACCAGGTCATTTGCAAAGAGCAGCACTCTGATTGGCCGACAGCCGCGTGTTCGCCACCCCTGTTATAGTGCCTTTTTGGAGTTGCCCATGGCCACCGGGGGTGGTATTACAGCAGTGGTCTGAATGCGCCTAAAACAGTTTGGGCTGAAATTATTCTTTGTCTTTTTGTTAAAAGAAATTCCAGCTTTGTATAATTCCCTTTCCTCTGTTTGATGAAATGTTTGCAAACGTATACCTTGAATATGTTCCTCATATTGTGCTGCCATAATGATCATGTTTCCCTCCAAAGCTGCGCAGCGCTAATGTTAGCTCTTTGCCCCACATTTCTCCAGGGTCCAAAGTTTAAGGCCCAGCCGCTGCCGGACTTCACCACCGTGGCACTGCCGGAGAAGAAGAGGCTGGAGCCCACCAAGCCAGAGCCGTTTAACCTGCAGATCGACGCCCGCGGCCAGGAGAAGAACAGCCGCTGGGACCTAATGGTCAGACATGTTCCATGTTTATCCCCATGACTCAAATGTTGTGTTGCCTCGAATTTCTTCATTCCTGTTACTAAAAAAGTATTTGAACAAATACAAAAAATGAGAGCAGTGTCCTTGAACGTTATTACACTCAGCCAATTAAAAAAATACTGAAGGCACTGATTTGTGGGAATGACCGGGCTAACGGATCATGACCGATCCAGTCCCATGGGCTTCTTTCTGATGCCACATGAACAAGGCTTTCTGTCTGTGCCCCTTCAGATCCAGGAGGAGAAAAGGCAGCAGGAAGAGGCCACACATTTCAAAGCCCGACCAAATGTGGTCATTCACAAAGAACCGTTCAAACCGAAGAAGGAGGAGCGCGCCGACATGTGTAAGAATAACTCTTTGAATTTGGGAATAACTGCAGACTTCAAATGACCTTTTGAGCTCGAACTGGAGATTTCCATTTGACAACACTGATTATACCTATACTTAAATCTAGCAATGGTATTGGTAGTGGCAGGTGGCATGGTGCTCCGGTTTCACAGTTAGAAGGTCCCGGGCTCGATCATCACGTCTGCATAGATGTCCTCTAAAAATGTAACAAAAAAACTGGTTTCCAGTTATTTTTTTCATTCCTGTTACTGAAACAGGAATGTCCAATCGGCCTGATTTAATCTCCAGTCAGGCCTATTGAACACTAAAAACATGTCCAATAGGCCTGAATGAATGTGTGTTTGCCTGCCCACTGGTGATACTTGGGCTTCTTTGGGATCAACCCAGGGTCATCTTGGTTTATTAATTTCAGATTATTACATTGGCGCTTTAGTTAGTCCATTCTAGGGGTGTCACGGTATGGAAATTTTACCTCACGGTTATTGTGACCAAAATTATCACGGTTTTCGGTATTATCGCGGTATTTTTTTTAATGTGTGTTAATAAGTTCAGAAAGCTTTGATAGTCCTACACAAACTGAAATAGTTTTAAAAAAGTGTAACAGTGTTTGTTATAGTTCCTTTACTTTGATGTGAAAAGTTGATTGGCTTTGTTTGTATTTTTTAAATATAACTGACTTGGTGATCGTTTGGAGGTTATCACATGTACTATTTATAGCACCAGAACCGTGTCAGAATATTTGTAACTAGATAAACCCTCTATATCAGGAATATTGTTCTGTTTGCTTTCGCTCTGCAGATTTGGGAAAATGCCATCAGACAGTAATCCTTGTTAAATTCATAATAATGCGGCGAGAGTGAATCTATTGCATTGGCGACCAACTTTAATCTGCCCTCCAGCAGCCCTGTAACGCATTTGTGCCAGAGGTATCCGGACACGCTTATATGCTGGCGGTGGCGCTGTAGCTGCTCTATGGGGCGACTCGTTACCTTCACCCTCAACCCAAAGTCCCCACATCAGCATTTCAGCTAAAACGCTAACGTTAGCTTACTTGCATTGGCTATAGTTGTGGTGATGGTCACACAGGTGGGTCATGAGGGTCGAAGTATCGCTGCCTTTAGAGACACTTTTTTTCCTGCACGTCCTGCAAACACGATAACTGTCTTCTATCAACTGTCCTTCAGCTTTCTTAAAATACCTAAAATATGCCCAGACTTCAGACTTGGTCCTGTTTGAAGCTGATAGACATCCGCATACACCGAGACACTTTGAACACACAGATACTGGTGACTAGGGAGGTCGAGATGAACCTGTTATGGCAATTAGTGAGGTTGACTTGCCACAGTAAGCAGCCTGGGCTGTAGCTTTAGCTTGACGTGTGCCTTTGAGTAAAAACAAATGGAATGTCCAGACTTACAGGATAACGGAGATGATTGTTTAATGTAGTCCAAGTTCCACACTGTTCAAACAGACAGAGTTACAGAGTTCCACAGATCCACAGATAGCACAGTCAAAAAACTGTTGGCCTAAACCCAGGCCAGCTTCCACATTACTCTGAAGGGTTCCCCCAACTGTCCATTAAAAGAACTGCATGGCTACCTGGCCCCACCCAAACACACCAAAACACAAATGTGGTGCTTATAAACCAAAATAATAACTTGGCAATTTTAAGGAGAACTAAAACGGCCTTTACAGAACCAGTTTTCCCAATGATTGTGGTTATAAAAGAATGTAAGGGCCCACCGCATGTTGGTCCTACCCAGTGGTTTCGCTAGGGATCATTTCTCTCCATTTTGACGGGCAGGGTTATGAAAAAATCAGTCATGGGCTATTTTTATTCTTCATGAATTAATCTTGCATCATAAGACATTTTTAAAGACGCATTCACATAGCCTATATAGGCTGCATATTGTGTACGTTAGAAAAAATGTGAGATTGCTGGATAAATGTAGTCAAACTAAACATCTGAACGATCATGGAACACAAATTTTGCTACAGAAATGTGTATGAACTCGTGTGTAAAAGTCTCAGAGGAGGACGACTTATTCAGAGCGTCATCAGCTCCTCAATATCAGGGCTCACATTACACTAATACACATGTAAAGAGGAGCTTATTTGCATTTTCTAGATTTTGTTAGTTTTTATTTTTTTTATTTTTTTTTACATTAATGTTTAAGAAAGAGCGGGTGAACGGGACAATATTTACCAGTTCGCATCACTGCACAAAACCACGCACAGAAACAAACAAGTGGGAGGAAAAAAGAGAGGGAGAGAAATAGACGAGCTCATCCTGAGACTCACAAGAGTTAAAGAGCGGCTCCAGATGAGAAGGATATTATTAGCCTTTAACTGCATTTGCATCGTGGTTTTCTTCCCCGTGTTGTTGTTGTTAGCGCCCAGACAGTTAGCTAGCTAGGCAGTGATACAAGTGAAACGGTGAAGCTGCTTTGAGAGAGAGAGCCCCGCGCGCTCTGAAAAACAGCAGCGCTGCGTCTTTATTTTAATCACCGCTTGATTTTCAATCCTTCAAAGTGACGGACGGCCATTGAAATTTTCCGTCAAAGCTTAAAGTATTCCATAAATGGCGGAGAATTTTGGGTTAATGTAACCTCTGGGCCTACCTCTCCAGCCTGCACTGTGACCATATGCTCTTGTCATGTGCAGCCTCCAGCGCAGCGCCAGGTTTCCAACTGCAGACGGAGCTGCGAGCGAAGGAGCGTCAGGAGTTCGATCGTCTGGTCAATGAGAAGGAGACTCTCAGCGCACTCAAGTGGGAGCAGCAGCGCAAAGCGGAGGAGGCGCGGGAGAAGGAGGAGATCACCAGACTGCGACAGGAGCAGGTGCTGCAGCATCACACGCCTCGTTCACATCAGTGATGTCGCTCGTCACAGAGCAACTTTTTCCTTCATAATAATGGCCTAAAACATGTCTCTATAGCATGTGCACAGTCCAGTTCTGCTTTAGATGGAAAACAAATGACTTTCTGCAGAGCCTTCAGTAGATGCTTTAGGTCAGGGGGTCACGAATGAAATTCCACTACAGTTTAAATTGAAGAAAAAATTATCAAGCAAAAGTTAGGAACATACAGGGTTAATTCAGTTCAAGCTTTTATTTATTGGTTTATTTGGTCGGGACAGTGCATGTTAATGAATATACATGCACGTAAACAAGCCACACTGGATTGTAGCCTTGGGCTAATTTCCATCCGTCATACTCTCAAACACACTCGCATTCATCCTGGCCTATTGTACATGTTTTTGGTGGTAGGGGAAACCGGAGTACCCGGAGGAAACCTACGCAGACACAGAACATACTAAATTCAATAATAATACTGTTATTGTTTGTTGAGTTTATTTATTTGAGCAGTTGAAGTTCTGCTCAAAAGGAGTGGGCCGAAGCAAAAGCTTCCCGTGTTTCTCTGAAACACATTTCGGCTCTTGAATAGCAGAATACATGTAGCCAGGCCATTATTATTATGATGAATGTGCGCATTATATGACTGTGTTGAACTGAGCAAAGAGGAGAAACACCTGAGTCCTGGTTCAGACCTGACCGCTGCCAATCAGGACATGCACATGCATATTTAATTGAGGTGTCCTCAGTTTTTTTTTTAGCAAAGCGTATTTCAGCCATTCCGTGGCCTTTTCTGAAAATATAAAACGTGTCTTTGGAGCTCAGAGGTAGGACTCTCTTCCTGTTCATCTTGGCTGTAGCTAACCGATCTGCAGCAGTCTGAGAGGGAGAGGGTTGGCACACGTAGCTGCTCGTCTGAGGAATCCAAGCCTCTGGTCCAGACGGGTTGGCGAGCTCCACCGTTTAGTGAACTCTGCTTAAGGTACTTGAAATGTTGAGGAAAAAGAAGCTAAATGCTCAAGTCGCCAGTGACTTCAGTCTCTCGAATTGCCTAACGGGATTTTGACATTTTACTCGTTCAAAGTCCAGTTCCTCAAGACCGCTGTCAACCACTGTCTGGACAAACCCTGTTCTAATGGACTTGTCCTATTGTGTTGTTTCTAGGTGCACAAGGCCCAGCCGGTGAAACACTACCGCACTGTGAAAGTGAAGAAGAGCGAGATGCCCCTCACAGTGCCACACTCGCCACAGTTCACCGACCGCTTCCGCATGTGATCAAAGTTGGATCACATTTTACGTTATATTTTTATCGCTATATTTTATTGTTGTTACTCTTTTACTTTTTGTAAATTAAAAATGTAACCTGTCCAAATATGTAGACTTGTATGTTTTAGAATGAAAGCAGTGAAGCTGTCATCTGATGTGCGTTCTTTGGAAATTTCAAAATGTTCATGACTTCATAATGGGGAGCAGTAGTAAGAGGAACTGGTAAAACTGTCCTCCGTGAACTCCATGTCTGCTGCTGGGCTGATGCTTTGTTTGGTCCTGCTGTGTTAAAAGCTGCCGAGTGCAGCGGAGAAATGACTTTAGGCTCTTAAGCTAACAGGATAGTGTTGAAAACGCATTCTTTACTATATGGACAAAAAGGATGGAGACTCGGTCTATTAAAATCAAAAATCATTGTTTTATTCCCTATATTACAACCAAAGCGCATAAGTAATGTTGAGCTCCATGACCGATCGGCCGGGGGGAGAGAAAGCCTCTCCCTTTGGTTAAAGGAGGACCCACCTACTCTGTGTTGCTCAATCAGTGCTGTTGGGAGGTCTTATCGTCGCTACTTCTGCGCAATCTGACTCCTCGTTTCAACACACTGCCCCCCAGTGGCTCAGCCATAAATACAACAATAGGGCAGCAACAAAATGTCCGCCAAATTCAAATGAATCTTAAAGCACAGATTACGTCAACAGTTTTATATATAATCACTAAAGCCTAATATGACATATGTATATTAATAATTCAACATTCTTCCTTTTGATCTCCTCTAAAGAGACAGATCACAATCAGATTGAATGTCAATGTCAACTTTATTTATATAGCACCCTTAAAAACAGCCACAACCGCCCAAAGTGCTGTACAACAAACATTAAGAACAATTGAAGAGTAAAAACAGTCACAAAATATACAGCATGAAACAATAATAATAAAATACATAGGATCTGCTCAGCTTGTGTTGAAGGCCAAAGCAAAAAAATTAGTTAACAACGACTTAAAAACATGAATGGACTGGGCCATTTTGACATTCAGCGGAAGGCTGTTCCAGAGTCTCGGAGCCGCTACGGCAAAAGCCCGGTCTCCTCTGGTTATACGCTTAGCTATCGGCACCTCCAGAGTCATTTGATTGGAGGATCTCAATGTACGACCTGGATCACGGATCAACAAAAGCTCCGAAAGGTAATGCTGCGTTTACACATAAGCACGATGCGTTACGAATGTCATTTTGCCGTCATTCGTGACGTTCGTGACGTGACTTAACGCATCTCAATGGGATTCTTAACAGAACGCATTAGTTCGTAACATTCGTGACGTTCGTGGAGAAAGTTTTTGTCTGTCAAAAAATCTTCCACGAATGTCACGATTCACCCTCTGTACGTGGAGTTCGCAACGGAACGTGTCCTTTCGTGAGGAGTAGTGGCGCTTCGTAATTCAGCGTGAGAGCATTCGTAGAGCGTTCGTAGCAGAATCACTGTTTCCACGCTCAAAACTGACAGAAACGCACGCTACGCCCAAAGTAAATGTTGGTACCTGCAGTAGCTACGCCACGGAAAAGTGTCACAAACTCGGCCAATCCGCGCTCCAGGCCACGGACAGCACCTGCCGCTCCGCGGGGTGCTGAACGTGTTCCTCCGACCTTTCTTCCTCCTGCGGTCGTACCTGATGTTCGGGAGTTGGAGCCAGAAGAGCCCAATGACTCAGGGGAGAGCACGGCCTCTGCTCCGCCTCCAACCCGGTGGAAGAAAATCACTCCACTTTCGCCCAATTCTTGACAGATTTCGGACAGAACACGAATATTCCTAGTGACCCGTAACAGCCCGTGGCACCACGCAGCAGCGCGGGACGCATATTCGTGACCGTGCGTAATTATTCGTGCCATTAATCGTAACGCGTAGTAACA
Organism: Proterorhinus semilunaris; assembly: GCA_021464625.1. NCBI lineage: Eukaryota > Metazoa > Chordata > Actinopteri > Gobiiformes > Gobiidae > Proterorhinus > Proterorhinus semilunaris. The sequence continues at coordinate 41,269,479 of CM038347.1, forward strand.
GGTCGCAACAGTTGGTGGCGGTGCGTGAAACCTCGACCCCGAATCATCAAATTCGTGATCCTTGGCCACGAATGTGGATTTGTGGCATTCGTAACGCATCGTGCTTATGTGTAAACGCAGCATAAGATGGAGCCAACCCATTCAGGCATTTCAAAAACCATCAACAGTATCTTGAATTGAATCCTAAAGCTGACTGGAAGCCAGTGCAGAGAGGCCAACACAGGAGTTATGTGCTCACGTTTCCTCGTTCCTGTGAGCAAACGCGCCGCTGCGTTTTGAACCAACTGCAGACGACGGATGGACGAGCTCACAGTACAGAGAGTTACAATAACCTAAGCGACACGTAATAAAAGCATGAATGACATGCTCCAAGTCACCATGAGGCAAATAGGGTTTGATTTTGCTGAGCAAATGCAGCAACGAACTGTCCAAAACAACCCCAAGATTCCTAGCAGACTCGTGACAATAGATATTCAAAGGGCCTAGAGCAGTGGCATCACATGAGTTACCAAATACAACAATTTCAGTTTTGGAGTCATTAAGCTTTAAACAATGTTGAGCCATCCAGTCCTTCACTTCCTGTAAACAATCAAACAAAACTTGAACATTGTTTGTGCCTGCCTTCAAAGGCAGATACATTTGCAGGTCGTCTGCAAAACAATGAAAGTCAATTTTATATTTTCTGAAAATTGACCCAATGGGCAGCATGTACATTGATAACCAATAAGGGTTTGTAATGGAGCCCTGCGGCACACCACAGCTGAGTGGGGCAGCTCCAGAAGCGTAAGGACCCAGGTGGACGGCAAAAGATCGATTTTCAAGGTAAGATCTAAACCAACTTAAGGCAGTACCTATAATGCCAACATGATTTGAGGCGTGAAAGCAATATTTCATGGTTGACAGTGTCGAATGCTGCAGTTAAATCTAAAAGCACCAAAACAGTGGAGCAGCCTGTTAAAATAAGGTCATTAAAAACTCTTAAGAGTGCAGTCTCAGTGCTGTGACGTAACTTAAAGCCAGATTGAAATTTTTCTAAAATGCCATTTGCATCCAGATAAGTTTGTATTTGAGCAAAAAACAGTTTTTCCAAGATTTTTGATAAAGGTAATTTAGAAATTGGTCTGTAGTCCTAGTGCCAGGACTTCAGAGTCAAGGTTTTGCTTCTTAAGCAGAGGCTGAACAACAGCATGTTTAAAGGAACTTGGAACGCAGCCTGATGTCAGTGAGGAATTTATAATTGCCAGTAAATGATGCCCAATCGCGCCCAAAGCATCTTGAATATTTGTCATATGAAATCACAGTGACGGATGAATGTCCTTCAACTGTTGTCTTGGCTCTGTCAAGTCGTCTCAGTCCATGCTTTCTCGGCGTCCGCTATAAAAACATACTCACCACTAAGGGTGGTTTTTATTTATTTTTCTACATCATGTTTTGACCATTTGGGTCAAACACTCATAATGACAAGCACCCACAGAGACAAGGAACCAAACAGAGGTCTGTAACAGAAACACAAAAGAACAATTCTCATCAGGGCCGCTCACCGTGAGCCCGAGAACGACCATGCCAGCTAATCTTGCAAGTTATGGCTGCACTCAAAGACCTATTTAACTTAATTTATAAGTAACTAAGTGCTTTGTCATTGTACAAGCGTACAACGAAATCGTGTTCAGGTGTTAGTCCTGAGCTGCTGCGGCTGAGCCGCTGCCACTGTGTCGACCTGACCCGTATGACCTTGGAGGTCGGGTAAACTGTAGCACTCAGAAGAAACCTGGCTGGCTGCCCTCCGTCTCCTCTGATATGGTGCCGCGCCTCCTGAGTTGGTTCCTGTTTCAGAGCGTGATGTCCTGCACTGGTCAGCTCCACCTCCTCTTCCTCCCTCCGCCTCACAACAGTCTTTCTGTAGCCGGTGGTGTAATACTGATAATTAGAAGCTGTTCGGTTCTTTGGGTCACAAGTTAAAATATATAATTGTAAAATTCATAGTTATACATAATTTGTTTAAAAATATTGGTAACAATAGGATTTAAATACATTAAAAAAAGGGTTTATTCCAAGTTAATCATATTTATTTCATAATGATTATGTTGTTACCTGATGGTCATTTCGGTCTGAGCATGCGCCGTAAACTTTATTAAAAATGTAAATGAGCAGTGGCCATCATTTAATCACCACCCATCGTCAGGAGCACACAGCCCGTTGGTAGGTACCAAATGCATAACATGAGAAGTGTATAACATAAGCCACAGTCTGTTGTACGTTAGCTTAACAAGTTTCAAGTTTAGTGCTTGGGTAGTTGTTGGTATTTGCTGCGCTAAGTCCGGGCTGGGAGACTTAATTGGTTATTAAGTTGGCGCGCGTGGCGCTCTCGGCTTCGAAGAAGTGCCCACGCTGGTAATACACGAACAACTAAAGAACTAACGTAACAGACGGTTGTGTGGTGTGCGGCGGAGGTGTCGTTTTGTAAAGCACTGAGATGAGGCGTTATAATAAAGATGCAAATACCTGTTAACGTGCGGGAGCGGTACTCTGCGCATGCGCGTTAAACGCTGTGCATGATGGGAGATGTAGTCTATGCGGTATTATCGAGGCTGTTGTGTAAAGTTGCAAGATTATATGATGGTGCCTTTTTGTTTGCAGTAGAAATTATTATTTTGCATCATGTGTAACGACTTAAATGTTTATTTTGTTGCACCCTATATTCAATGTACATATTTGTAACATTGGTTTATTTCTTTATTTTTCAGGTTTTTGAACTGGTCAGTTGTTAAAAAATAAATACAAGACTAATGACAAACACGAGTCATGCCATGTGTGCCACCTGTCACTAGCCCATTCGGATGGCTGAAAAAATGTTAAAATATCCGAACAGTCAAAAACCAGAGGCCTGCCAATCAAGCATTGTGGCCCAGTTCTGAAGCCAAAACAAAGCCTGAAGACCAGAAAATAAAGTGAAGAAACTGGTTACCCTATCTGGCTAAATTAAAAGCCTGTTACTGCCTACTTAATTGATAATCTGCAAACCTAAGAAGGAAGCAAGTTAGTAAGATGGCAGAAAAGGAGAAAATGGAGAGGTTACGTCAGAAGCGTTCGGCAGCCCAGACTGCGTTCACCAAAAGAGCTAACCATCTGACCTCCAGGGCTAATGCGCTAGAAGAAAGGGATCTGAAGGCTGAGTGGAGGGACTTTAAAGGAGAGCATACTAGAGTCGGAGATGCGGGATTTGATTATGCTATGGCCCTACGAGAATTAGAAGACGACGAGGCTACAAAAAAGGCAGATCAGATTGATGAGAAAACATCTGAATGCGACCACAAGTTTGATGCAGTTAGACACCTCGTTCTGAACAGCTTCTGGACCAGATTTGCCGATGAGCAAATCTCCGCCCTCATAAAAGAGGCTAACTCGGCTCTGATTGAGGCCGAAGCAACCGACCATCTGCAGCTGTCTAGGAAGGAGCGAGAGCTGATGAATAGGAACCTGGAACGAGAAGTCTGTGAAGTCAACAGTTTGATAACTGAGTGGACAGACATGATCCCTCAAGCCAAGCTAACGGAATCGAGAGACCTTAGCAGGAAGATGAGAAAGCGACAAGAGAGACTGTGGGATAAGTGGGCATGGAGACGCAGCGCTTGGTCTGATGACGAAGAGGAGCAGAAAGAATACGTGAAGCTAAACGATGAGGAAAATCAGACCAGTGAGCGAGACGCAGCTACTAGCTCTCCTCCCGACCGTAAACTGTCCTGCCCCGTAGACAGTCACACCCCTATAAGCGAATTCCTGCCTAACCCACCTAGCGCTCCCACCTATCTTAGCTATGGTGTACTTCCAAATGCTACAAGCACACCAGTGCAAGTCCAAAGTGCTCCCAGCATGTACCCAGGGCCACTCAGTTTCAAGCCCCAAATCACTCTGGAACGAGCACGCCTGCCCACATTTTCTGGAAACATGAGAGATTACTATCGTTGGAAAGCTGAATGGGAGGACCTTCAGCAGCTGGGGAACCCTCATGGATTGGAAAATGTAAAAAAGTTCCATCTTTTAGGAAGTTTGGACGACAAAGTCAAGAGAGACCTCGTACTGTCCAGTTGTGGATCCGCCACCGACGTGTTCAGGCTCCTAGACAACAAATATGGAAACAAGCCGAAAATAGTGCTACTTATCTCTAAAGAGGTACATGGTCTTCTGCTGTTAAGGGAAACAATCCAAGAAAGACGATTGAACTAATTCAAGCTGTGGAAAGAGCTCTTCGTGACCTCCAAGTCCTGGGAGAAGAAGATGCTGTGAAGAACCGGTTAGTGGCACAGTCAATTGAGAGTAAGCTACCAGACTCCCTGAAAGAAAAGTGGCTAACTCATAAGAACGACCCTGCAAGCGGCTTTTCACCCAGAAATCACTTTGATTGCCTACTGGATTATCTGAAGAGACAAGAGGACATTCTTGAAGAGCTAGATCAGCTGCAGCCCAGCTCAAACGACTATGCTGAAAGGTCACAGGAAAAGAGTAAGGAAAAGAAGGCATTTACCAAAGCTACATCTATCCAAAAGGCCTCTCAACCTAGTCCATGCATAACCTGTGGGGATGAAGGGCATGCAGGTAGACTATTTGCCTGCAAAGCCTTCAAGAAGCTCAACCTGTCAGGCAAGAAGGCTCAGCTGAAGAAGTCAGGAGTATGCCTCAAATGTTTGCGCCTCCACGATGAAAACGGCAGTTGCACTGAAAAGTTTCTGTGTTCTAAAGAAGACTGTCGGAAAGGAGGGTCCTCTGACCACAACTACTTACTCTGCCCCTTGCCACAGACAAAAAAGGACGATAAAAAGCATGGAGAGCAAAGCAAAGTGAAAGTAGAGAAGAAGGGACTTGGACTTGGATTAACAGACAAACAAGAGGAGGTTCTTGCCAAACTCTCTCCAGAGCTGAAAGCAGAGGTCAAAGAAGCTTTCTCAAATAAGATTTCAACAACAGTGTGTACTAGTGCAGACACTGAGCCAAAAGAGTACCCCGTAGTAATGATGCTACTCTCCGTAACGACAAACTCTGGCCAGCTAATCGGTACACTAATTGACCTCGCTTCGGATACCAATTATATCTCAAATGAAGCCGCGGAGCGTCTGAAGCTGAAAGGCGAAAACATCAAACTGATTGTGCAAGGAGTTGGAGGAATGGAGAAGATGGTTGTTACCAAAAGGTATACTCTAAGACTAAGAGTAAAAACACAGAAGGGTACAGTGGCAGAGCACAAGCTCCTATGTTACGGCTTGGAAAACATTGCAAAGGTGAACCAAGCAGTCACACCACAGCAACTACTAAAATTCTTTCCTGGCATCGCCACTCACGACTTGGTCCGCCCAGAGAAAATCGACCTACTAATTAGTCACAGGGAAGGTCGCCTGGTCCCACAGCCGATCAAAGTGGAAGGAGACCTTGTACTCTGGGATGGTCCTCTGGGAATAACGGTCGGTGGAGCTCATCCTGACCTCTTCGAGGAAGTAGACCTAGCGGTGCACAGGTCTGAAACTCACTTCGCACGCTCAATGAGATCAGCTTCGAGGGCCTACAGAGAATTCCTTGTTGACCCAACTGAACCTGCCAAAGCTGAAGTGGAAAATGGAAAAGCTATCTTCCGGAGTACTGCAGTTACCAACAAAGAGGTGTTTGATTGGTTCAAGTGGGACAGCGTCGGTGCTGCCTGCGACCCTCAATGCGGTGGCTGCAAGTGCGGTAGATGTCCCCCTGGAGGAAAGGAAATGACGTTAGGAGAGGAAAGAGAAATAGAAAAGATCAAAGAATGCCTCACCTATGTGCAAGCAGACAAGCACAGTAAGTCCCCTCACTGGGACGCAGCTTATCCATGGAAAGGAGACCCTGCGACACTGCCAGAAAACCGACGGGCAGTGGAGGCAACTTTCCTCAACACTGAGAAACGCCTCGAGAGGGAGCCAGAGTGGAAGGCTGCGTACAGGGAACAAATCCTCGAGATGGTCTCAAGGGGAGCTGCCACCAAACTCACTCAAGAAGAACTCGACAGCTGGAATGGACCAAAGTGGTACATTAGCCATTTAGTCGCGCCCAATCCACACTCATCTTCCACCCCTGTAAGAATTGTATGGAACAGCAGCCAAGAGTTCCGTGGGGTGAGTTTAAATGACCTTCTGTACAAGGGCCCAGATGTCCTCAATCAGATAAGAGGAGTCCTTCTGAGATTCAGGACTGGATTGTACGCTGCCTTAGGCGACGTGAAGAAAATGTACAATTCTGTTTGGTTAAAGGACAAAGAGGTTCATCTTCATCGATTTCTCTGGAGAGACAACCCGGAGGATGAAATTCAAACCTTTGCTGTCGTCAGAGTGAACATCGGAGATAAGCCTGCTGGCTGCATTGCCCAGGTCGCCATGAGGGAGACTGCTAATCTTCCACAGTTTGCAGCCATGGTTGAAGAACGCAGAGTTCTGGTCGAAGACAGCTATGTTGACGACATACTGACATCCCACAATGACATCGAGGAACTGGAGAAGATCACCAAGGGCGTTGAAAAGATCTTGAAGACTGGAAGCTTCTTCCTAAAACCGTGGGTCTTCACAGGCCAAAGTGGGAGGTCAGAAACTGTGGCTGACTCCAGTAATAGTGAGACAACGTCGTATGCGCCCAAGACCCTGGTGTTGCCTAATCAGATGCGAGATGAAGAAAGTAAAGCGCTGGGTGTTGGCTACGAACCCAAGACCGACAAACTTTGTGTGATGACGTCTATCAATTTCTCGAAGAAGCGAGGCAAGATGAGGACGGGAATTGATTTGAAGGAAGATGAAGTACGAGGTGGCACTCTAAACCCCTTAACCCGTCGTGTACTTCTAAGTCAGGTTGCTGGGTTCTACGACCCTATCGGTCTTGCTACACCAGCAAAGCAGAAAGGAGTAATGCTCGTAAGGGAATCCTACCAAGAGGCGAGTATAGGCAATCCAACTAAAGATACTTGGGATGACCCACTGTCGCCAAAACTCCGGGAAGCTGCTATAAAACTCTTCGAAGAATACGTGAGGCTTGGCAAGATAAAGTTTGAACGAGGTCTCACGCCCTTTGGAGCAATGGGCCACCCTATGGGTGTTACGTTTTCGGATGGGAGTGAAGCCTCCTACGGAGCCGTGCTTTATCTCCGCTGGGAAACGCAAGAAGGAGTTGTCGTGAGGCTGGTTGAGTCGAAAGCCAAACTTACTCCTCTCAACCAGAAAGGGGACGTGATCAAGGCAGAGTTATGTGGCGCCGTCTTTGCGACACGTTTAAAAAGATACTTTGAGAAGCACTGCCGCCTTGAGGTCACCCGCTGGGTCCACTTTGTGGATAGCCAAACCATCTTAGGAGCGATTCAAAAGGATAGTTATGGCTACCAAACATTTTTCTCCAACCGGATCGGTGAGATACAGATGGCTGGGCCAGTAGAGGACTGGAGGTGGGTTGACGGCAACCTCAACATATCTGACATCGTCACTAGGGGAGCAACTCCTGAAGAGCTCGATGAAGAGTCAGAATGGCAACAAGGTCCAGAGTTCCTAAAACAACCTGAAGCTGAATGACCTGTGAAGATGGCCAGCGAAATTGTGACCAAAGTTTCTGATAACGTAAAAAAGTTGCAAAGAAAGGCATTCTCAGCTGTAACCACTAGAGCTCAGGCGCAAAAGGTTTCAAGACCCTGCAGCACTGGTGATGGCACTAATGTGGGAGTTAATACACTGCAACCACTACCGAAAGACCATGGTCCAACTCAAGCAGCAGCATGGCCAATAAGGAAACCTTGGGGCGTGGTACTAGTGCGTCTGGTGGAGCCTAAAAGGTTCAGTAGCTTGTCAAAGCTATGTGGGACTGTCGCCTGGGTTCGACGAGCTGCAGAATCTTGGCTAAGTATGACATTTCCAGCCTTGAAGTCAGCAAAGTGGGAGGCAAAGGGCTCTAAACTGTCTGCAGAAGAGAGAACAATGACTTTCCAAGACTTAGCCCTTGCTGCCCAGGATGGTATGAACTTTAAGACTACTGCCTTGAACCGCCTAGTTGTTATCAAAGATGAAAACACAGGACTCTTGCTTTGTGGTGGTAGAGTCCAATCTTGGAATGAAGACGGTAGAGCGGTACCATTGATCCCTTACCAGTCATGGTTGGGGACTTTGCTAGCTAGAGAAGCTCACAAGGCCAATCATGAAGGTGTTGCTGCTACTCTGCTACGCACAAGAAGAAAGGCTTGGGTCATAGAAGGCCGAAGGATAGTCAAGAAGATTATTAACGAGTGCGTTACATGCAAGAAACAAAGAGCAAGGCTATGCCAACAAGTAATGAGCGACCTTCCTCATGAGCGTACTAGCAGAGCAAACCCATTTGAGTATACCACACTGGACCTCTTCGGACCCTTTGAGGTGAAGGATGCTGTGAAAAAACGGACCAAGAAAAAGGTTTGGGGAGTTGTGTATTGTTGCATGGCTTCCAGAGCCGTCCACGTGGACCTCGTTGACGACTTGTCTGCCGAGAGTTTTCTTCAGGCCTACTCCAGATTCACTGCCCTGAGGGGACACCCCCGGAAGTTATGGTCCGACAGAGGCACAAATTTCATCGGTGCCAAGTCTGCTCTGAGAGATCTACATAAGCACCTAGTGTGCCTACAGAAGGCGTCAATCGAGAATATAGCAGCCAAAAATGGAACTGAATGGCAGTGGAATTTCCATCCTGCGGACTCTCCCCACAGAAATGGAGCAGCCGAGGCAGCTGTCAAACTTATCAAAAGAGCTCTCAATAGCCTCGGCGGAACAACCAGCTGCTACACCTGGGGTGAGTTCCAAACTCTTCTCTACTCAGCAGCCAACCTGTCGAACGAGCGACCCATCGACGCCAAGGCACAAGTGCAAGAGGATACAGTCGAGTACTTGACTCCTAACTCTCTCATCCTGGGGCGCACCGGACAAGGAGGAGATATGCATGGGATTGACTTGGAAACCCACCCATGGCGCAGACTGAGAGCTGTCCAGACTGGAGTCGACAAGTTTTGGTCAAAGTGGAGTGAATTAGCAGGACCTAACTTGTTTATCCGGCACAAGTGGCACAGAGCGGAAAGAAGTGTCCAGGTTGGAGATCTGGTTTGGATCGCAGACCAGAATGCCCTGAGAGGACAGTTCCGGCTCGGTCGAATCGTCGTTACCTATCCGGACAAGGCTGGAGTGGTTCGAGATGCTGATGTGGCGACCTGTATCGGCCTTCCTGCCTCCCTCGTTTCCAGGACCCGAGCAAAAGACTCTACCTTACCCTCGACCATCGTCCTTCGCAGAGATGTGCGGAGACTGGTCGTGTTGATCCCTGCTGAAGACCAGCTCAAGGTATAAAGTCCTCACCATTGGGTACCCAGTGACTCTTTGTTTGTTTAGTTAGTGGGTATCCCTGGGAGGCGGCTGAGTGGTTCAAGGGAAAACTTGCACTCAGTAGGAGGAAAGGTGGTGGGGCCTACCTCCTTAGTGAGCCCTTTCGAGCTAATGATAACGTTGAAAGATATTTTGCTGTATGCCGCAAAGGCCGACTGTAAGTTGTTGCTTCCACTGAAAGACTTGAGTGACTGTGTAGTGGCCTCCTTGGATTTGCATCAGTCGGCCAAGTGGGAGGTGTTCGGTTCTTTGGGTCACAAGTTAAAATATATAATTGTAAAATTCATAGTTATACATAATTTGTTTAAAAATATTGGTAACAATAGGATTTAAATACATAAAAAAAAGGGTTTATTCCAAGTTAATCATATTTATTTCATAATGATTATTTTGTTACCTGATGGTCATTTCGGTCTGAGCATGCGCCGTAAACTTTATTAAAAATGTAAATGAGCAGTGGCCATCATTTAATCACCACCCATCGTCAGGAGCACACAGCCCGTTGGTAGGTACCAAATGCATAACATGAGAAGTGTATAACATAAGCCACAGTCTGTTGTACGTTAGCTTAACAAGTTTCAAGTTTAGTGCTTGGGTAGTTGTTGGTATTTGCTGCGCTAAGTCCGGGCTGGGAGACTTAATTGGTTATTAACTTGGCGCGCGTGGTGCTCTCGGCTTCGAAGAAGTGCCCACGCTGGTAATACACGAACAACTAAAGAACTAACGTAACAGACGGTTGTGTGGTGTGCGGCGGAGGTGTCGTTTTGTAAAGCACTGAGATGAGGCGTTATAATAAAGATGCAAATACCTGTTCTGTTTCGTATGGGCTACGCCCTCTACGGGCTTCGCTATTGGTTATAACCCGAGGCATCGCCTCGCGCCTGAGAGATAAAAACATCTACCCGCTCCAATCATGTCAAGGTGATGGTATATCCATCTGGGGTATAAAAACCCCATCTGCCCACCGCTCATCTCCTTTTTTAACTCAGCGTTTGAGAGAGCAAGTTCTTTTCAGAACTCACTTCTACGAGCACGTTCTTCTCAGAACGATACTTCTAACTTACCTTCAGGATCTTCTTGCCGCTTCTCTGCTCGAAGATGACTTCACCTGCCGGTGTCGAGCTCCGCAGATGCGGCAAATGTCCCTCCATTCTCCTCCCTGAGGATCAGCACGAGCTGTGCTTCCGCTGCCTCGGTTGGCACCATGCAGCGGGTGATGCTGACTGCCAGGCGTGCTTAGCGCTCTCCCGGGAAGAGCGCGAGCGTCGCCGGGGTTTTATGGGTCCGGATTCACCAGTACGGCCAGCTCAGGACGCTGTGCCCCTGATTCAGGACCCAGCCCCTTCAGCAAGCCCCAGGAGGAAGGAATGGAGTGAATATGATGAGGAGGATGATCGTCGCTGCTACGACGAAGACGCTGCCTCCATCTTCTCCGAGACGCCGTCCGGGTTACAGGGGGATCGTTATCCTCTCGACTATCTCCCCGCGTTGTTTGCGTCTGCCGCAGACCGAATGGAGATTCCTCTGCCTCCGTCTCAACCTGCTGCTCCGGTGGAGGACTTCACCGAAGGCTTAGCTAGCCGTTCCCGCCGAAAGCCGCGCCCTGTCGTGATGTGCCCGGCTATGACACCGATCATGCACTTTGCTCAGCGTGAATGGGCTCATCCTCTCGCGGCAAAACATCCTGCACTGGGGTACGGGCCGTATTCCACGGTGCAGGACTGGACGTGGCGGTCCGGGGTTCCGCCGATTGAGGACGGAGTCAGGATGTCCCTCCTTCCGTCCTCATCCCCTTGGCCAGGCGATAAAACGTTGCTTCCCTCTGACAAGGATAAGCTGACGATGGCCGTTTTAGATCGCTGCTATGCTAACGCCGCTCAGGTAGTGGCGTTAGCTAGCAACATGGCTTTTCTGGCGGGCTCGCTGGATAAGCTCATCCACGGACGCTCCGAGCTGGCCCTGGAGGAGCTCGAGGAGGTCCAGACTACGGTGGCTTCTTTTCTCCGTATGTCCCAGGCTTTCGCCATTGACGGTGGCCGTTCAATGGCGGCGGCTCAGGTGGGATCTCGCCATTTGTGGCTGGGGCTTTCCTCGTTGAAGGAACAGGAGAAGCGTCAACTACTCGATCTCCCGGTTTCCACATCATCATTGTTTGGCCCTGACATCCAGGCAATGGTCGAGCGCCTCGATGCTGCCTCCAAAGCCTCCCAGCAGCTGGGACCGCATCTCCGTCCCCAGTGGGACCGTCAGCGCTCTGAACGGCGGGGAGGGGCTCAGCGGCGCGAGCGCCGTTTTCATCCCCCATCTCCTCCGCGGAGACGCGACACTCCGGGTTCATCCCAGACGGATCCAGCGCGTTCTCCGAGACGGGACCAGCGGAGGGACCGTGGATCTGGACCAGCGCATCGACGTCCGGGCGCTGACACCAGAGGGGGGAAACGGGGGCATTTTGTTTACAATAAAGGCCGTGCTTCGGCCCGTTACATTGTAAAAGAGCATGCTTCGTCTCTTATTTGCAGCGGAGACGCGCTGAGAGCGTCTGCCGTTCATGAGTCTTCTACTCCTCCCGCTGCTTTCCGCAGCACGCCACGGCTTCGTATTCTCCTACCGGAACGTACGGGGGATACGTCACGGCGGCCGGTACCTTTGACCCATCCGCGGAGCGGCAGTGCGGACTCGGATCATGTCACTCCGCGGGCTGGGGCTGCCTCTAAACCTCCGCTTGGCAGGAGGCGGGGCAGCCCTTGGAGCGTGCAGGGGAGTGAGACTGTTCAGTCTAAGAAGCGTAAGTCCTCTCTTGACGGCGCGCCGTCCTCGGCCGCGGCGGCGCCGCTGTCCGAGGGTGGGGAATCCCCGCAGCCCTTTTCATCAGGGCCCCCCACGTCCTACCCCGCAGGCCGGGGTGGAGGTGGGCGGGCCTTCGCCGTTTCTACCGGTGAGGCCCGTGACAGAATTTTATCAGGAGTGGAAGAGCCTGGGGCTTCTTTCTTCTCACTGGTTAGACAGGACGCTCCGCAGGGGATACGCGTTGCAGTTCGCTCGGAGACCGCCGCCTTTCAGCGGGATCCTCAGGACGAGGCTCCGAGGTCAGGCGGAGGCCGCGGTCATCCAGGAGGAAGTAGCCTCTCTGCTGCGGCGCGGGGCTGTGGCAGAGGTGGCTTCGGACGCGGTGGAAAAAGGGCTGTACTCCCCATATTTCCTAGTCCCCAAGAAAAGCGGGGGTGTACGTCCAATTTTGGACCTGCGCGTCCTGAACCACTGCATCGCGGAAAGGCTTTTTCGCATGCTGACGGTCAGGCAGCTTTTGGAGTGCGTCAGACCAGGAGACTGGATGACGTCCGTGGATCTCACAGATGCATACTTCCACGTTCCTATTGTGTCGGAACACAGGAAGTTTCTGCGCTTTGCAGTGGGGGAGAAGTGCTACGAATATCACCGCCTCCCCTTCGGTTATTCGCTGGCCCCGCGCACGTTCTCCAAGTGCGTGGAGGCGGCGCTGGAGCCGCTTCGTCGTCGTGGCATCCGAGTTCTGACTTACATCGACGACTGGCTCATCCTGGCCTCGTCTCGGCAGGAGGCGCAGGCTCACACGACGGCCCTGTTGGAACACATCTCCCGATTGGGATTTGTGGTCAACTTGGAGAAAAGCGCGTTGTACCCCATTCAGCGTGTAACGTATCTGGGGCTGCAGCTAGACTCTGGGGACATGCGCGCCTCCCTCTCGGCCGAGAGGATAGAGGCGCTGCTGACGCTGGGGAGAATGGTACTGGACAAGCCGCAGGTGCCGTCCCAGTCCATTCGTTCCCTATTGGGCATGATGGCAGCCGCTCACCCTGTGGTTCATCTGGGTCTGCACTTCTCAAGTCAGCTGGCGGGTCACCATGTCATGGTGCGGTCGGACAACACCACAGTGGTGGCCTACTTAAACAGGCAGGGGGGGACCAGGTCTCCCACTCTGCACAGGAAAGCGACGGAAATTCTCTTGTGGGCGGGCTCCCACCTGTCCTCCCTGAGAGCCCGTCTCATTCCCGGCCTGCTCAACGTGGGCGCGGACGTTATGTCCAGGGGAGGCCCACTCCGCGACGAGTGGAGCCTAGCCCCATGGGTCGCAATGGAGGTTTGGCGCCGGTTCGGGGATCCAGTGGCCGACCTTTTCGCCAGTGCAGAAAACGCACAGTGCCCACTTTGGTTCTCGCTCAGGTGGGCAGACGCCCCTCCGCTCGGGGTGGACGCCTTGGCCCAGCGGCCGTGGCCTCAGGGTCTCCTGTATGCATTTCCGCCAGTTCACCTCATGCCTCCTCTGCTGCACAGGGTGAGGACGGAGGGGTTGGTGATTCTGATAGTGGCCCCAGACAGTCCGAACGCCAGGTGGTACCCGGACCTGGTGGGGATGGTGGTGGAGGGCCCCTGGCCCCTGCCGGACCGGTCGGACACGTTGGTCCAAGCAGGGGGGACTCTGCACTCCCGCCCGGTGTTGGGACGCAGCCTTTTGGCTTGGAAGCTGAGAGGGGGAAGTTGTTGCGTTTAGGCCTTCCCTCTCCAGTGGTGGCCACTATTCAGGGTGCCCGTGCACCATCCACTACGCGAGCGTACAGTGCTCATTGGCGGTTTTTCGAGGACTGGTGTTCAGAAAGGGTGCTTGATCCCACTTCCTGCTCGATAGGGGGAGTGTTGGAGTTCCTACAGTTCCTCCTAGATAGAGGGCGGGCTGCCGCCACTCTGGGGGTGTTCGCGGCAGCCATTACGACCGGACACGTGGGGTTTGGCCATCTCACGGCGAGGAACCATCCCCTGGTTAAACGCTTTTTGCGTGGAGCACGGAGGCTGAGACCGCCCGTGCGGTGCTCTTTGCCCTCGTGGGACCTTCAGGTGGTGTTGGAGGGTCTGTCGGGCCCTCCTTTTGAGCCCCTGGACAGGTCAGACCTTAGTTGCCTGTCATATAAGACTGCGCTCCTTTTGGCTCTGGTCTCTGCCAAGAGGGCGGGGGACCTGACTGCGCTGTCTGTGCATCCATCCTGTACGTCCTTCGGTGAGGATGGGGGTCTGCTTGAGATGTGGCCTAATCCGGCTTTTCAGCCCAAGATTGTCACTTCTTCTTTCAGGTCTAGGGTTATCAGAGTTAGACCCTTCTTTCCTCCACCACATGCTTCTGTGGAGGATAAGAGGCGAAACCTGCTGTGTCCGATTCGGGCCCTGCGTTGTTATCTGGACCGTACAGCGACGTTCAGGCGGTCGGACCAACTGTTTGTGGGGCTTGGGGCCGGGCGCAAAGGTGCCCCACTCTCTACCCAACGGCTGGCTCATTGGGTCTGTCATGCCATTCGTATGGCATACGAGGCTCGGGGTCTTCCTGCTCCTAGGGTCGTCAGGGCCCACTCTACTCGAGGGGTGGCTGCCTCTACTGCTTTGTTTAGAGGGGTGTCGATAGAGGATGTGTGCTTGGCGGCTTCCTGGTCATCCTCGTCGACCTTCGCCCGCTCGTACTTGATGGACGTTGCTTCTGGGTCTGTCGCTCATTCGGTTTTGAGCGGCGGGCGGGTTTAATTTGATCTTGACTGCCCAGTGCAGGTGCTCTTGGGAGAGGCGACCTGTCTGGGCGTGGGGGTGCGGGCGCTCTTGGGAGAGGCGGCCTATGCACCTTCACTCCTCCTTTTCGGTTGTGGGTGCGTGTGTGCTCTTGGGAGAGGCGACACGCGTGCTCTGTGTTTTGTTTTGGTTGCATGTGCGCTCTTGGGAGAGGCGGCCGCTATGCTTCCTTCTGTATATGGTGCTAGGTGCCTTGGTGCTCTGGTGGAGCAGCCCGTGGCCCTGCTCTGACTGCCCATGGGTGCGTCTGGTTGGTTACACTGACTGCGTGACGTTGTCCTGGGTGCGCTCCAATCGTGGTCATTTGTGCCTGCTGGGAGTACATTCTTCCCTACGGTCTTCGCGCAGGGTTTTAACCAATAGCGAAGCCCGTAGAGGGCGTAGCCCATACGAAACAGAAATGACAGTTACTTGACGTAACTATAGTTCTGTGAGTATGGGCGTAGCCCTCTACCTGCATGCCCAGCAGGCCCATCCTGTCTTCTATGGCTGAGTTCAAAGGAGATGAGCGGTGGGCAGATGGGGTTTTTATACCCCAGATGGATATACCATCACCTTGACATGATTGGAGCGGGTAGATGTTTTTATCTCTCAGGCGCGAGGCGATGCCTCGGGTTATAACCAATAGCGAAGCCCGTAGAGGGCTACGCCCATACTCACAGAACTATAGTTACGTCAAGTAACTGTCATTTAACGTGCGGGAGCGGTACTCTGCGCATGCGCGTTAAACGCTGTGCATGATGGGAGATGTAGTCTATGCGGTATTATCGAGGCTGTTGTGTAAAGTTGCAAGATTATATGATGGTGCCTTTTTGTTTGCAGTAGAAATTATTATTTTGCATCATATGTAACGACTTAAATGTTTATTTTGTTGCACCCTATATTCAATGTACATATTTGTAACATTGGTTTATTTCTTTATTTTTCAGGTTTTTGAACTGTGGTCAGTTGTTAAAAAATAAATACAAGACTAATGACAAACACGAGTCATGCCATGTGTGCCGCCTGTCACTAGCCCATTCGGATGGCTGAAAAAATGTTAAAATATCCGAACAGAAGCCGACAACGCCACCTAGTGGAAGGGACTAGGACCCACTAGTCGATGGCGAGGAGATCGAGGTGGTTACCTCCTATAAATATCTTGGGCTGCAGGTGGATGAGAAGCTGGACTGGTCAGTGAACACTGACCAGCTCTACAAGAAAATGCAGTGCAGACTCTACTTTCTGAGGAGGCTTGCCTCTTTTAAAATCTGTAAGAAAGTGCTCCAACTGTTCTACCAGGCAGTAGTAGCAAGTGCTCTTTTTTATGGTGTTGTGTGTTGGGGGGGAAACATTAGGCAGAGGGACACTCAGAGACTGGACAGACTAATTAGAAAGGCCTCCTCCGTGATTGGGGCTGATCAGGACTCTGTAGTGTCAATCTTGGAGAAGAGAACCCTGGAGAAGCTGCTCTCTGTAATAGACAACAGCGACCACCCCCTGCATGAGCTGGTGATGAGGCAGAAGAGCTCCTTCAGTGAGAGGCTGCTCTCGCTCTACTGCTCAAAGGACAGGCTCAGGAAATCTTTCTTGCCCAGAGCGATCAGGCTATATAACAAATCCGTGGGCGGGAGGGGCTAAATGGGAATGATGGCTTTACAGTACTTTTATATTTATTCTCTGCACTGTCCTATTTATTGAATTCTTTCTAGTTTCTTTTTAATCCAATGTTTTTATGTGTGACTTGTTTGTGCAGCTGATGAACTGAATTTCCTTCGGGATTAATAAAGTACATCGTATCGTATCGTAAAAAGGCTAAAAGGAGGTTCGTCATCACGGGGGTGAGCAGTGAGACCAGAGAATTAGAAAAGTTACTAGCATTTATTACAACAATAAAAAAAATAAGGACACTCAAAATGACTAAAAGCTAGGCCTAGTTGTACTGAAAATAGAAGTCATAAAAGTCCATTAAAACAATAGTGATGCAGCAAGCGAGACAACAGGGTCCGGAACCGGCTCCGCCACGTGGGTGGGTCCTAGGTCCGCGTATCCCCTTGGTCTGCGTCCGCCGTCCTCTCCCAACGAGGGCAGGGTTTCCCCTGCCGCTGCGTGTCGGCGTGCGGTGTTCTATCCTTGGATCAGTCCTGTCTCCTTCTGTTCAGCTCGCCGATTAGGCTTCGTCGTTGTCACAAGCCCGTGCCATTTCGTCCTGTCCCTTGCAGTCGACCGTCCGTGCGTCGTTCTGCCTCGGAGTTGCTTCCAACCGGGGGAGTCAGCCACTCTGCCTTGACACCTGACACGTGTCCGGGGCGACCGGGCACGCCAACGGGGCACCTGCGGGGTGGTTCTCTGTTTCTTCCGAATCTCCGAGCGCTCCGCTCCACGGCTCTTCCCTCCAGGTACTGCCATGCCACCGCACACGCTTCAGAAACTCTGCCCTACGACCCCGGAGCCATAGGCTTACCGCCCGATCGTGCCGGTCCTGCCTCCCGTGCGCAGTGGCTGGCGACCCTGCGAGCTCCGCGTCCTCTGGTTCAGGTTGATCCTCGTTCCGGTCCCGACATCCCACCACGTCCCGCTCGGCCCCCGGTCGCCCAGCCACTCTTGGGCTCCAGTGCCTTCTTACACTTCACCTGCTCACACCTGTTGCCTGGTTCACACGCCTCCTGTTGTCTGTCACGCACTCCTTTTATCCCCCGACTCCTGATCCACGTCTGCAGCTGCACTGATTAGTTAATTATCCCGAGGTGCGCCTGGCCAACGGCGGTGGTGTGGGCGGGCCTGCATCAATCCACTCCAAATCATAAAACATGCAACAGCTGGGAAATTAACATGCACACAAAAACTCAAAACAATAATAATGGCCACGGGCCCACATTTCACCATCTCTCGTTTGGTCTTTTTTGTTTCCTGTAGCTCCTCTTGTGACGCCTCCTCTGTCTCATTTGTAGGTCTCAAAGGGGTTTAGCTGATAAACTAGCATTTTGTTTACCTTTAAAAAGCTGCTTTCTTCAGGACCATTTTAGACTCTCAAAGTCTACTTTGAGGTTGGAATGCTGTTGTCAATTTTATCTGGAAAATTCAGGAATATAAGCACACAGGTTTCTTCTTGGATTTCTACAGAGAGAACTCTTTTAGCTTCTTGTTTTCCACATTTGCAACCGATTCTGTGTGCACCCAGAATTGCAACAATTGCCAAAAACAGAGTGTTATCAATGTGTTTACCTGAAACCCATCTTCTTATATCATAGTTGGCCATAAAATGTGTCAATTTGTCACTTTGTTTTCGCTTGTTTGTCTTTTAGATGTATTTGTCTCAGTTCTTTCCCATGCCAAAATAAACCAAATTATTATAATAATTGTCCCATATAATTAACACCCCCTTTTGGACTGAGGAAAACTCAGTCCAAGAAAGAGTCATGTAAACATGTATAAACAACCTACAATACAGGTGAGACCTCTATGCTTGTACAGGGAACACAGCAAACCAGCTCAAAATTCAAACAGCCTCGGCACCTGTAGAGTCTCAACACAATATATAGCAACACAAAGAAAACAATAGACACAATAATAAATGTCAGGGTCAGTCCAGGGAGGTTGAAGGCGGGTTTAAATGGGTCGACAGGGCGAGTGAGAGGTGTGACACCACTCGTCTGGTTTGCGACCTGGACAGCCTGTGAGGCCGTGGCCTCAAAAGGGATCAGACCAGCACTGTTCAGTCCAATCACGGCAGAGGACCATCGACAGGCTGGGAAAGGAGCTCTCAGCAGCTCCCAAAGTGAGAACAGCAGTCACCTCCAACCTGAGTGAATAAACTAAAAAACTAATGTGTAGTTGGTTCAATAGGGATTATCACATACAATCTTAAGATCAGTGTCCACTGGATTCCCGTGGAATCAAAGAGGAGCCTGATCTCAGGCATCAAAATGGCCTCATACTCATAAGAGTTTCCTCTCGATCTGCTCACGGATTGACGCCAAAAGCAGAGCAAGAGAAAGGGTCAAAACCCAATTCATTTCAGCTTTTAGACATAATTTCAAACAATTTAGTTTTATATATTCCAATTTATAGCTATAGAGTTCCAACACTCCAGCATTTCACAACTCTATCAACATATCAATGCCCTCTAAGGCTTCAAGTTTTAATTTTGTATTGAGGTATTCAGACAAATGCATTTAGTTGTAACTTAAAGATTATTGATTAAATTTAGTAAATAAACCAGCATCATTAGGTCCTAAAGACCATATTTTTCTGGTACATTAAGATATTTTTCAGTCATTTCATAAACACATAATTCTCTATCATGGTGTCGTGGAATGAATTGATGTTCCAAAAAGGATATAACTATAGCATTAATATCTATAGAATTGGCAGACATTTTAGAAACGTCAAAATCTTTTACCAATCTTTTGTTTCACTCACGCTTTGGTCATGGGACAAATTCTTTAGCCTGTTGTCCAGGAGAGAGAGCAAATGGGATATAAAAACATTATACTATTGTTCTAATAGGGTGTAAACAATTCGCAGTCACACCTTCTTTGCCTAATTCATTTTGTTATTTAAGGGACCATTCATGTCCACTAAGGTTAGCCTTAAAAGCTTCTCTATAATTTCTGTCATATTAAAGTACAGTGATCAATGGGTGGGTGGTGTGGCGAAGTACATTTTTGATCCAAGGTCAAATGTCAGTTCACTTGTACAGTCCTTCAGCTTTTCCCAGTAGATCTCTGCATACTTGTGGTTGGTCCAGTTCAAGCGTCAGCAACCACTGTCCTGTGAATGATTGAAGACAGCGAGGTGTTTGTATCAGGGAAAAGTCACTGTTCATTCAGAGAGCACAGAATTGATGCTCTCGCTTTCATCTGCAAATTGTGTCCGAGGAGAGAAACAGTCTGAGGAGCCACAATGAGTTGGTGTGTCAGATTCAGTCCTGCGAGATGAGTAGGCACTGGTTTGGTGAAAGGCAGAACATGTGGTTTTCCTGAGAAGCCCACCCAGTAGATGGTGTCCGTTGATGACAGTCTCATAGTTCACAGATGTGTGGTTCACCTTTATCCACCAGCATGTTAAGAGTCTGTCCGTTCACCTTCACAGGTAACATGAGTTCTGCCGTCCCATGCCTCTGGACTTCTGGGCACCATCGGCAGCCAGTAATCAGAGTAGCATTGTCCTTTGTTGTAAACGCCTCGATCCTCGAACGTTGTTGGTCATCTTGTCTGAAACAATCCTTGGCCACAATTATCAACACCACACCCATAAGTCACTCCACAAGTAAACTCATTATTGCTCTTTTAGTCTTTTTCTTTATTACTTTCATTACTTGCTTCTTTAAGCTGCATCTTTAAAAGTTGCACTTTAATTTCTTTTAGTTCAGCTTGCTCTCGCTTCTGGTCAAGGGCGTTCATCACATATTCTCAAAATGTATTCATTATTTATTAGTTTATTGGTTTATTTGGTCTCCTTAACAATAATTCAAATTTTAGCATAATTGCTCCTTCATAACTTTTGGTAATGCGTCCAAAATGGCGCATTAAGATCAACTGATCAAAAATAAATAGTGGTCTGTGCTTTCAATCAATGTATTCAAACCTATAACAGGTCTCCCATGCTTCGTTTTCATTCCACGGCGCCACCGTGCCAAAGAGAACAAATGCGTCTTAAGGCGTGATTTAAAAACAGGAAGGAGTCGGCCTGTCTAAGACACAGAGGCGACTCATCCACAGTTTGGGACCAACCGCAGACAAAGCTCCGTCTCCTCTGAGTGTGCGGCGGGTCTGAGGAACCATGAGCAGCGATTGGTCCACCGATCGTAGCGAACGTGTCGGGGAGTAGGACACGAGCAGGTCGGACAGATAATGCGGAGCATTTAAACACAAATAAAATCATTTTAAAATCTATTCTGTATTTGATTGGAAGCCAGTGAATGGAAGACCAAACCGGTGAAATGTGATCATGCTTTCGTGAGCCGGTTAAAAGTCGCGCTGCGGCGTCTGAACCAGCTGCAGGCGTGTGAGCGAGGACCGACTGATGCCGGGGTACAGAGCCGAATGAGGGCGACAGTCGAAACCTATTGCTCAACGGCGGGGGGGTTGTTGAGCAGACTGGGGGGTGTTCACGACGTTGCTACCTGCTGTCCCTTTAGCCTCTGTTTATGTTGGGTTTTTTGTTGTTAGTCCGTCCTTGGTAACAACATGGTGGTCTGCATATGTAAAGGCGGGCGAACCCTTTTCTTTGTTGTAAATGTATATGTTGCACTCTCCAACAGAACAGGCACAAACTTGGAAGTTTTGCAACTTTATTTAGTCCAGTTCAGTAAAACACATTGAGGCACGCTGGGACCAGCGTCACCATAGCGCGCACACACAGGCCTCACTCACTAACCCTGAGTGGGCGTGGACAACTCACTTTTGTGAATGAGCCCCACTACTGGACTCCACCCATCGCGGGATACTTGATCGTATAGTGATATATTATTTAAACACTTTTTACCAATAATAATTTAACAGTGATATATACACATTTGTTTTAGCAACAGATAAAATAGATGGGCTACACCCTCCCCCACTGCAAAGAGAAGTGCTCCCCATACTCGGTCTTTTTTTTTACGTTTTCCCTTTTATACCAAAGTGTAAAAGACTATACAAATAAGGCATTACATTTAAGAGTAATGGGCATCAAGGTAAGTTCGGCAGTCCATTTCACATATAGTTTTCAATTTAACTAGTCATAAAATGTCTTTTTCCTCAAAGTTCAACTTTTTATGGCAATAACACACAACTCTTCATTAAGTCCATATGCATCAGCGGGTGCATTGTCCAGGGAAGTATCGGTGGGCCCCCCAATCTTCCATAATGGGACAAGGAAAATACTTGCTCCACCCAAAGCATGTTATCACATGACTATACCATTTTACTTTAACTTAGCATTAGATCAGATACGTTACAACTAATACCTTTTACCATTTCTATCAATTTCTTTACCGACTACTTAACGTTTTAGGGAGTCAAATAACCCATATTTCACTATTTACAATAGCCTATAAGACTAATAATGTGCAAAAGGATACATAATGGGTCCCACGATGTAGTCAATGTGGACCTCATCTGCACCTCTAGGACCAATGGGACAGGTCTGCAGCTCTTTCACGGTTGGTTCACCCAGCTGGTCATAGGTGTACAGACTAGAGCCCTGCATTTGAGCCCGAGGCCCGAGGGGCCCGAAGGCCCGCGGGCCGGGCTTCGGGCCCATTACCGCATCATTGCGTCGGACACGGGCCGGGCTCGGGCTTGGTTTTTCTCCCCTGCCAATGCGTTGTGCTGCTACTTTTTAACCAACTTAAATGGCGACATTAAATGCAGCACCCGCTCTCCTCTCTCCCTGCCCACCTGCTCTCTTGACCCGCCAACTCCACACAAACATGTACCTGCCTTCCCCGTGGACCGTGGCGTGGGGGTTTTCCTCGCCGTGCGTACAGCTCTGCAAAGCGGTCGTATTGAGAGAGAGGACTGGGCGGTTCGTGTGCGGATGTGCTTTTATCGATGTCCTCTCGCCCCGTCGTTAATTATAATACATCCATGGTCTTGACCCGCCACCTCTTGCCACAAACATGTACCTGCCGTCCATGTGGGCTGTGGCGTGGGGGGTTTCCCCGCGTGGGCAAACCTCTGCAAAGCGGTATGGAGAGAGAGGACGGAGCGGTTCGCGTGCGGAGTGCTTCTATCGACGGTATGTGTTCGCGGGAAACAAATGCATGCGTGTTCCTCCCAACAATAAAAAATAAACACTGTGCTTTGTTACGTTTAGATAGAAGTGTTTATTCATTCATACAATACAGGTCAACTGTTGCAGCGCTGTTTAATCACGCATTTGGAAAATATTGGAAAGAGGGAGAGAGAGAGCGTGAGAGGGAAGAGCCGGGCCGCGGGCCGGGCTCGGGCCTGATAATTCTGAAAGTCTGTCGGGCCGGGCCGGGCTCGGGCCCGAACCTCACGGGCCCGGGCCGGGCTCGGGCCCAGAAATCAGGCCCGTGCAGGGCTCTAGTACAGACGACGAGGCTGTTTTGCTCTGACAGGCCTCCGTGGTGGAACTGCAGCTTCCCTCTGTTCTTCTTCAGACTCACTGGCGGAGGTTTGGAAATCCTCTTGATTTTCAGGCTCGCCTTCAGGACTCCCAGGAGCTACCACATGAGGCTGCGCCGCATTTTCTTCACGTCTCTCCTCTTGCATGGGCCTTCTGACAGGTGCTATGGTGAGCGGATTCCCAGCTGTCCAGAGGCCAAACTCCTCCTCACTGGAACTTCCTGTATCCACTGGTTGCACCTCTTGTCGATCTTTTTGGTGTCTTCCCCTGGTCTGAGGTGGGTGGTGGTTTAAACCGGACTGAGGAATGTCCCTGGGGGGATCTTCTACCAGGTAAGGACAGGGCAACAATAGGTTGCGGTGTAGCACTCTTCTCCTCCCTGTACCTTGCAGTGGCTCCACTGTGTATACTGGACTGTCAGGGCCTCTCCTCTCTCTCACCACATAGATGGTTTCCTCCCAGTAGCTTCGCAGCTTCCCTGGACCACCTCTGGGGGTAAGATTCCGTACCAGGACGTGGTCACCAAGTTGTAGAGTAGAGCTCCATGCGCGCTGGTTGTAGCACTTCTGCCCCCTTCTGGCTGACTTCCACATGTTCTCCATGGCTATAGCATAGGCCTGCTGCATAGCTTCCCTCCATTTCTCTGCATACCCTACCAGAGACTGCCGCTCTTCTTCATGCTGTTTGTGAGGGATGAGCAGATCAATGGGTAAAGTAGGTTCACGGCCGAAAAGGAGGAAAAACGGAGAATACCCTGTAGCTTCATGGACTGTGGAGTTATAGGCATGGATAACTTTACCGAGATGTTCTTTCCAGCGCGACTTCTCAGTTTCTGCCAGTGTCCTCAGCATACCGAGCAAAGTCCGGTTGAAGCGCTCCGCAGGGTTTGACTGTGGATGGTAGGGTGAAGTGCGGGAGTGTCGCACACCAGAATAGCTCTCCAGTTTGCGGAAAAGCTGATTTTCAAACTCCCTTCCCTGGTCATGATGGATTTTCGCAGGGAAACCAAAACGCAGAATGAAATCATCAAAGAGCTTTCTGGCCACCGTCTTCCCAGACTTGTCCCTTGTAGCATATGCTTGTGCGTATTTGGTGAAGTGATCCACCAATACCAGGATGTACTCCTCTCCTCCACTGCTCTTCTCCAGGTGCACGAAGTCAATAGAGATCATCTCAAATGGAGCTGATGTTTCAATACTTTGAATTGGCGTCCGAGTGATTCTATTTGGCTTTTTCCTCTTGAGACAGCTACAGACAGAGGTGACATGATGCTCAATTTCTTGTCTCATCTTGGGCCAGAAAAAGCGCTCACGTGCCAGAGCTATGACTCTCTCCGTTCCCAAGTGTCCCATATCTTCATGAAGATGCTTGTAGATGAGAGCTTTCATGGGCTCTGGGACAACCAACTGTGTCCTACAGGATGTTTCCCTCCAGAGGATCCCATCTTCATCCGTCTGCAAGCGAGACCACTCTCTCAAGAGCCTCCGCACTGGTGCACTCTCTGTCACTTTTTCTTTGTATTTCAGGTGAGTATATTTTTGTTTCAGGAACAGGACTCTGGAGATGGCTGGATCTGCTCCCTGAGCGGCCCTGATGTCTTTGGCTGCCAAGGGCTGGACAGGTGGAGCAATGCTGACCTCTTGTGGCAGAGCATCAATGTTACAGGTAACTGCTGAGATCCAATTGAGCTCTCCTCTGCTTTCCTCCTGCATACATATGCCAATGCTTTCAATGTCCTCTTGATGGAACTCTAAAGTGCACTCCCTGATGATGTTGTTAATAGGCTTTTGTCGTGACAGGAAGTCGGCGTCCCTATTAGCAGTCCCGGGCCGGTACCTGATGGTAAACCGGTAATCCGCCAACTCTGCTATCCACCGGTGTCCCGTCGCATTCAGCTTGGCAGATTTTGTGACATAAGTCAGTGGATTGTTGTCACTGTACACTGTAAAGTGAGGGGCATGGAAGAGATAGTCCCGAAAACGCTCAGTAATTGCCCATTTTAGAGCCAAAAACTCCAGTTTTCCAGAGTGGAGTTTGTAATTCTTCTCAGTGGCGGAAAGGGTCCTGGAGCCATATCCAATAACTCTGAGGATTCCCTCTTGCCTTTGATAGAGGACAGCACCCAGTCCCTCTTCTGAAGCATCCACGTGCAGAATGAAAGGCTTCTCTAGGTCGGGATAGGCCATCACCGGAGGGTTAGTCAGCTGATTTACCAGCTTCTGCAGTGCTTCTTGGTGAATAGTAGTCCATTGCACTGGGTAGGATGGAGCAAGCTGAGCTGACTGACGACTTGAGACCTTTTTCTGCAGGCTTTTCTCTACAGCTTTGGGTTTAGTTAGCAGGTCATACAGGGGTTTTGCTGTTCTCGAGAAGTCCTGAATGTAGGACCTGTAGTAAGTGAGGAATCCCATCAACTTTCTTACTTCTCTAACAGTAAAGGGAGTCTCCTGTTGGAGGGCTTGGACCGCTTCCCTTTCCTTGGGATTCATCTTGTAGCCCTCAGCTGAGATGATCCGCCCCACATAACACACCTCAGGTTTGAAGAAATCACACTTTGTTGGTCTCAGTTTAATACCAGCTTGTTTTTGTCTTTGCAGCACTTGCCTCACATTTTGTACATGCTGATCAAAACTTTGGCTGAAGACTAGGACATCGTCAAGGTAAGGGACACACACTTCATCTCTTAAATCCCCGAGACAGCTCTCCATGTAACGCTGGAATGTAGCAGGAGCATTTGCGAGTCCAAATGGAATCCGTACCCATTCATACAGGCCCCAGGGTGTAATAAAGGCTGTAGATGGGCGACTCCTCTCACACACAAAGCCCTGATGGTATGCCTTTCCTTGATCCAGGACAGTGAACCACGAGTTGCCCCCCAGATTCTCCAGAATCTCCTGAATACGAGGGATGGGGTGGCGATCGGGCACAGTTTTTTGGTTCAACAGCCTGTAATCCACACAAAGACGAAGGCTTCCATCTTTCTTCCTGACGCAGACAATAGGTGAGGAATATGAGGAGTAGGATTTCTGGACCCATCCTCTGCTCAGCAGATCTTGGATGTGTGTCTTTACTTCCTGATAAAGATGACGTGGGATTGAATTGTAAGTCCTTTGCACTGGGATATTATCTTTGAGCTGAATATTCATTTCCAGTCCTTTTATACATCCCGTATCCCACTCATCCTTAGCAAATACTTGACTCTCTTCCCTCAGCATTTGGCGTACCTTCTGTTGTTGTTCTAGAGAGAGATGGCTCAGGTCCACAGGAGGATCCCACAGCAGTGGCACTTGAGTCGACTGCTCTTCTTCAAGTGTGGCGCTGCCCTCTGGTGGAGACAGTGATTGCTTAGGCTCTAGGGGACACACACCATTAACACTATGCAGCCAACCAAGAGTGGTACGACCACACAATGTAATGTCCCTGTCAGTGTTATTCGCCACAGTGACACGTGCATTGTCTTGGGGGATCACTACAAGCTGCTCTCTCACTTTTACTCCACTTGGCCATGGAAACTCCGGGTTGGGTTCCAACACAGCATAGGGTCCACCCCCGTGAGCCAGTCCGCAATACACGTTCATGATACTGTTTTTGGGAATTGTCACGGGGCGTCGGCTGAGGCGGGCGATGTGAGGGCTGTCCTCAGGCTTATGCTGCTTCAACACAGACAGGACGGCATGAGCAGTTCTACGGCCCACCTCTAATGCTGAGGAAAGTCTCTGGGCCATGTGACCCACTGGATTGCCGTTCTCTGAATTGTCACTGGTCAGGGCGAGTTCCTCTATGACATTGAAGCCAATAATTGGACGCTCCAAGTCACTGCTGGTCACTAGGACAGGTACAATCACGGACTGCTTACTCATTCCCGGGACAGCCTCATGAGAGAGAGTGAACTCCACCTCCATCCATCCTTTGTAGGGAATCTCTGTTCCATTAGCTGCAGACAGGCTAAATTCTCCACCCTCCAGGAGCTCCACTACAGGCCTCACCGGGACATCTGGCAAGTATTTATTTTTCCAGTCCGCTCCAACAATCGACACCTGTGAGCCACTGTCCCATAACACTGTTGTATCCACATAATTGAGGAAGGCTCTGACCAGGCATCTTCGCCCCACTAGTTTAGCTGTTTGTCTTTGCTTACTAGTGAGAGGTGTTGTCTGGTTAAACTGGGCATCGGTCTTACCAAGATGTACCTTAGTCTCAATCCTATTGGACGAGGCAGAGACATGAGTGCCCTTGCGACAGCCAATGGCCCAGTGGTCAGAACTCCCACATTTATAACAGTGGTCACACTTGCCGTGGGGGTTTGTGTCCTGGCAGTGTTGACACCTCCCGGCCATATGCGGTCGCTGTTGTGGCCTGAACCTCCTGTTGAAATGTCTGCTAGGTCCCTCTGGGCGTGGTGGTCCTGGGGCTGGTGCTTGATGCAGGGTAGAGAGCTGGGTTGTGAGGTGTTGTATAGCCTCACAGATGGCTTTATTGCCCTGGTCCACTTTATCCAGGAGCGTCTCACGTTTAGGTGGCTCACGGGACTTGTTGGCATCGTTGGCGGACATCAGGGTGGAGCTCTCTCTGCTATAAGAATAATCCTCACCCACTGCTGCTACTCTCACGCCTCGTGATTTTGACATGGAGGCAAACTTGTTTTTCCTTTCCACTTCTAGAGTATATGCATCAGTCACTTTCTCCAGGAGAACCTCATCCAACACCTTTGAGTCACGTAAGTATGGCTTTAAATCAGCTCGGACATCCATCCATCCATCCATCCATTTTCTTCCGCTTTATCCGGGGCCGGGTCGCGGGGGCAGCAGTCTCAGCAGAGATGCCCAGACTTCCCGATCCACGCACACCTCCTCCAGCTGTTCTGGGGGGACCCCGAGACGACACCAGGCCAGCTCGGAGACATAGGTTCCCACCCTCACCTATGGTCATGAGATTTGGGTAATGACCGAAAGGACAAGATCGCGAATACAAGCGGCCGAAATGAGTTTCCTCCGCAGGGTGGCTGGGCGCACCCTCCGAGATCGGGTGAGGAGCTCAGTTACCCGGGAGGAGCTCGGACTCGAGCCGCTACTCCTCCACGTCGAAAGGAGCCAGCTGAGGTGGCTAGGGCATCTGTTCCGGATGCCTCCTGGTCGCCTCCCTCGGGA
Organism: Proterorhinus semilunaris; assembly: GCA_021464625.1. Lineage (NCBI taxonomy): Eukaryota > Metazoa > Chordata > Actinopteri > Gobiiformes > Gobiidae > Proterorhinus > Proterorhinus semilunaris. Next base: position 41,297,659 of record CM038347.1, read on the forward strand.
GGTGTTCCAGGCATGTCCCACTGGGAAGAGGCCTCGTGGAAGGCCCAGGACACGCTGGTGGGACTATGTCTCAGCTCGGACAGTGTCATCAATTAAACCAGTAAGCACTGTCTGAAGAAACTGGTTTTGAATCAGTTCAGAGCTATACTTTAGTCCAAACTCAGCCCTTTCCGATGCAAACAAAATTTGCTGTCTCAAGTCCATAGCTCTCATTACAAACTGTATGGGCGTCTCCCTTGAGTCTTGTGCTGCCCTAGCGAGGGAGTAATACAGTTCTGTTGCATCCTTTTCAATAAAATGGGTTCTCAATATTTGCCTCAATGCCTGAAGAGAAAGGTCCAGTCTACTCTCAAGGTAACTTTTTAATTTTATTCCCGGAACAATAGCTTGGATTACAGCCTCCACAATATCAGCTTCACTGTATCTTTTCTTCAATGCTTTTTCAATCTGTCTCTCTAAGCTTGTATATCCAAGTTTGTCTTTTTGATGTGGTTCACCAATTTGTCCAACAATTTTAAAGTCTTTTCGATATAACTGATGAACAAATGCAGGACTAGCATTATAGACAGGAATATTAGCAGCAGACACGGGTGCATTGGGGACATTTTCATTGTTGGGTGCAGTACCTGATTTTTCCAGCAGATGGGGGTCTGGTGTTATAGAACGAGTCAATTCATCAATGCGGTCTCCAACCTTAAGCAACAGAGACATTCCTTCGTCCTCTAGCGAAATCACGTCTTCTCCTTCCAAATGTTGTAGGATAATCCGTCTCATTTTGCGAGGTAGGTTCTTGTCCTCTTCGCTTACAGGTAACTCCAGCATTGTGCATAAATTAGACAGCTCCATAGCAGGTAACGTCAATAGTTTCCCCTCGATCTCTTCCAGCGTACTTTCCCAGATGGCAGACATTTTCCAATTTCCAAATGGCAATAGTCACGATTAAACTTTAATGCTTTTACCTTAACGTTTGGTGAAAGCGTACAGTTTGTGAGTGGGCAGCCGTGCGCCGCCGTAGTGGGCTATCAGCTGGTGGCTTGTAGCTACAACTCCGATCAGCTGTTGTTGGTCAAATAGCCGCTGTCCATTTGCGATCTCCAATCCGGGACACGGCACCAAGATTTATGTTGCACTCTCCAACAGAACAGGCACAAACTTGGAAGTTTTGCAACTTTATTTAGTCCAGTTCAGTAAAACACATTGAGGCACGCTGGGACCAGCGTCACCATAGCGCGCACACACAGGCCTCACTCACTAACCCTGAGTGGGCGTGGACAACTCACTTTTGTGAATGAGCCCCACTACTGGACTCCACCCATCGCGGGATACTTGATCGTATAGTGATATATTATTTAAACACTTTTTACCAATAATAATTTAACAGTGATATATACACATTTGTTTTAGCAACAGATAAAATAGATGGGCTACATATGTTTGTCTATTGGTCACTTCCCGCTTCATTCCCTTTCTTAGGAATGAAGCCTTTTGCTTAAAGAATAAATAACAATAACAATTATGAGAGACTCTGCCTTTCTATTCTTCTTGGCACTACAACATATATAATCACTAAAGCCTAATAGGACAAATATGTATATTAATAATTCAACAATAGTAAAACTTGGACAGGATGGTGGATACAAACTATTTAGGTCATCGCTCAGTCCGGACAATACTGTTTTCTGAAAACACTCTAGCTTTATATAATTATAAAGACACACACTGGTCGGGGAGAGACTTTTCAGCTTTGTTGATGTTACTGTTAAAACACACTTCCAATAAAGTGAGTGTTGGTAAAAGGGTTTGTCATCAGTGTGTTGAGGCGGTGGAGATGTCGGCCCAAGCTGAATGTAACTAATAAAGTAACTTGTAATGTAACTTGGCTACTTTTAAAATTCAGTAATCAGTAAAGTAACTAAGTTACTTTTTAAAGGAGTAATCAGTAATTATATTACTTTTTCAAGTAATCTGTAGCAACACTGCGCATATACACATACATATGCATACACATACACAGATATACATATAGCAGCATAAGGAACTTCCAGTATATGATGGAATAGCATGTACATCGATTAGCAAAACATACCTTTGAGTTGTTCAGATGTTCAAAAAGTACATAAATAAAGTCGTCAATAAACGTATTGAATGCAGTAGCAGTTATAAAACAAAGTAAAACATAGGGAAATAAATACTAAAAACATTGGCAAATATTCTGAAGATGCATTAAAATAGCATTTTGAAAAATAAGGAAAGAGTTCGAGAGCGTATTGAGACGGGAAGACTGCTCCAGTCTCAGGGAGCTTTGATATTGAAACAAATGTACCCATTTCTTTGTTGGATCTTGGAACAAAAAGAGTCATTGTGACGAAGGCTATAAGACGAACTAAAACATACAAGATATTGCTTTAAATATGTGGGCTAATTGAAATAGATACATTTAAAAATAAATTGAAGCAAGTGATAGTGCCGTCTTGCGGATAATCCGAGCCAAGACAGTTGTTCATCTCACAGTGTGTTCTGTACTTATTATAATAGATCCATGGTTCTGTAGGGGCAGCGAAGGATGAAACGACATAGACCGTTGTAAAACAATGTATTGACTGATACAGAATCGTTAAATTAAAGTATAGCCGTTTATTGGATTGAACATGAGTTTTAAACGAAAGATCAGTATCAAGCCAGACACCAAGATATTTGAACGTCTCCGTAAGAGGGGATGAGTCTGAGAAACACAGGCTACGGTTATTTCTAGATGCAGACGAGCCTTTTTTCTGAAGCAGCCTAGCGTAGGACAGCTGAACATGATTAAAGTCACATTGTAAGGAGTTGGGTTTAGAGCAATACATGACAGTATCATCAGCATAGAGATGAATAGGACATTTGAAATGTATTACTACATTTGTGTTTACTGCTTATAAATGTGAATGTGTGTGTGTCGCAGAGTGGGGGTGATACGAAATAGTTTAAAATAAATAATGTTGCCACAACGCCCCCCAGTATAACTGGGAAAACAACTTGAGCAGGGTTCTAACTTAAGGCACACAGGTTCGCTAAAAAGGACCGGGCAAAGGCAAATGATTTACAAAATATGTTTTGCTTTTATTATACAAGTTAAGTTTGGTTTCTTAATAGATCATTTCATGTTTCACTTGAGTCCTTCGTTTAAAAGTAAAAGTCCAGAGCACATTTACAGGTGAAGAAGACAAACTGCTGACAGACAGACAGTGGACGCACAGGTGACAACAGGGGAGGCATGATGGTGCTGCCAGGACCCTGCGAATTCACGGTAAAGAGAGGTGGGAGGGCAGGTGATACGGAAAAGGCCCTTTTTATAGCGCGCCCCCTACATTTAATTGTCTAAATGCAGGGACACCAACCCCACCTCACTACCTGTGTGTGAGGGTCAGTGTCAGCGAGAGGGCTTGTTCTGATTGCTCATTCATTGCATGCTATTGTATATATATATATATATATATATATATATATATATATATATATGGTTTCACCTGTACTTTGTTACTGTATATTATCTATGTAACCAGGGACTGCAGATGGAAACTAGCTATTTAGCTACAATCTGTTTTTGAGCTTAATGTTCCTTCAATAAAAACTAAACTAATATCACTGTCTGAGCAGCAAAGTGGTAAATTATAATATAGCCTAATTTATGTTATTAATACCTGTAAAAATAAGAATCTGTGAAATATAATAAAATATATACATTAAATACTGGTCTGATTTGCGCTTGTCTGGTTGTTTTTGACCTGTGCTTTTAAAATAATTGGCCCTCACACAACGACATGCACAAAATAAGCGTGTCGGGACAGAAACGCATTTCAGACTTCTTTATGCCTCCTAAAAAAGCACAAAGGTGCAGCGTTAATGAAGATGGAGAAGACGGTGCCGTAAGCGGCCCATCATCGGGAGAAGAGGAGGCTAGCGGGAGTGGTAGCGGCGCCGGCGGGAACAGCCTACCCGGTGGTGGTAGCCGGCCAAGCAGACGGGAAGAAGTGGTCGAACGCGGGACAAGGAGAGAAGGGGCTGCGATAACACAGTCCATCACCCAGCCTCACCAGCCTCGGGACTATGCTTTTCCTGGCAAGCAAACTGGAGACGAAACCTTTTCACGGTCTTTTCAAGTACAGGGCTTCGATAAGTGGAGATGGCTGCTTTATGACTCTGAATTGGATGGTGTGTTCTGCTTCGCTTGCATTAAATAAAAAGCTTGTGACTCAGTGACTTGTGACTTAAAGAATTTTGAAATTGGCGTAAGTTCAGTTTACAAGAGAAATCAACAGTGCACCGCGAAGCTACACGACCTGTCAGGACTGGAGAGACCGCCGATGAGTGCCCTTCTTTCTGATGTGGAACAGCAGACACGCACTGCCCGACACAGGCCTGTGTGTTAGAACCCTCCACAGAACATGGCAAGGAACGCACTGACCTGAGTGAATAAGCCCGACATGCACAGAGGTCATGTAGCCCCCACCCGGGCCGGCGGCAGCACAACAAGACGCCGTCGCAAAGCCAAAAAGACAGATGCGCGTGTCCCAATTTAAAATGTTGGTGAGCCTTGAAGGTAGCCACACCACCACACCAACATGCCACACTCAGTTTGTGTGTTCTGTTCAAAACGCTCTGGTCAACCGTGCACAGGACAGTGAGTTTTACGGACTGATGGCAGATGGCACAACGGACATTAGCGGAACCCAACCGTTTTCTTGCTGCTTCCAGTACGTCAGCCAAGACGTGAAAACGTGAAACTCCTCAGAATGACCATCCCAATACCTCACCTGGGAGGCTACTGTTTTGACGCTGCTGCCAATATGTCCGGGCGCATATCGGGTAAAGTTTATTATCTTCTCGCAACAATTGATCGGTTTAAATACTCTAAAATCTGCCTATTATTATTAATAATAATAATAATAATAATTAAAGCCGCAAGCGGCATTGAGAGGCCCTCGTGGGCCGCGGTGGCCGGTTGACGCCGGTTCCCGCACGCCGCCGCAATAACCGGGAGGCGCTGCCGCGCCCTACCTGCTTATAATGTCGCTGCCACCCTCGGTGGAGTTTATAAAAGAGAAGGCAAAAGAAATGGCGCGGAAAAGGGGCGGGGCATCAATGTATTTTTTGTTCGGGATCACGTGACGGATGTCTGTACCAAATTTCATGCATCTACGACAAAGTTTAATTTTTGTCCTCATTCATTTTTATTTTGTGCTCTGCAGGGGGCGCTATTGCGGCAATTTTCAAATTTCCTATATCAGAACATCCGGGGTCAACGACTCGACCAACGATTCAAGTTACGCTCAAATCGGCCAAAGTATGTGCCACGGCAACACCGTTAAACCTATTAAAAAGTTTTTAACAACTTTTAATGTCCCACATGTGGAGATGAGCTGGAGCGAACGGGGAGTCGCTGCGTTCAACGGCCTAGGACGAGTTCGTTCAAATGCGTGGGCATGAAATGGCGGCAATTTCGCGGCAAATACTTATATCACCGGATAGGGCTCGATGCCCCAAGTCACTGTATCAGTGTTTTGGGCTTTGGTGAGTGGCCATGTTGCACCTTCACTGTGGTTTTCACCTTTTTTTTTACGAGCAGCAACGCCTATATCATCGGACAGGTGTTGGTGCCGGGAGTCCCCTGATTACTGTCTCATACATGGGGAGCGCTCCGCGCTCTTTTCCCGTGTGGGACACGTCTTTCTTCAGTGCGCTCCGCGCACTGCTTGTACAATAACAACAGGCCCGAGACCTGCCAGGTCCGCTCGGGCCTAATAATGCATATGTTGCCATCCCATTTCCTGCATGTTGCTTTTTTGCACAAGTGCTTAAGCGCTTTTTATTATTCGTGTTAAGGGTTCACTGTAAATAACAATATTTATTATTCGTTGCAAATTTAATACACTGCCGTTTATATTGTATGTTTTATGGGTTGAACCGGGAGCACTGTCGCATGACTTGGCCAAAATAGTTAAAGCTAGGCCCATAGCCTCCCATAGGAGGAGCTGTGGCGCAGTAGTCGAGCCGCGGCCTAAGCCGCTGTACACCTGTGGGATGTGTGAGTATTTCTTTTAACTGTTTATGTATACGGATCTTAAAAACTTAATCCTAAATTATTATTATTATGACCTTTTACTGTGTGTTCACAGGGGACCTATGTTACCTCCTGTCAAATTTTTGAGCTCGAAATAAACTTACAAAAAAACAGACATCTGAGTTACCTGGTCATTTCGAGGGGGCAAAATCTTGGTGTTTCTGCCCGGTTGGATTAAGTTCGTGGATCACCTGGATCGCTGCCGTGGATTGTTGCTGCCGGAGCTCGTGGGTGGATTTTAATCGTGAAGTGGATTCTGCTACGAGAGACGCCAACACGAAGCTATCACGGAGCTAACGCTAACGGGGCTAGATCAAGGAAGACGACACAACCCACCACAAGTTACGATCAAAGCCAAGGTAAAAGACTTTCCACACCATGCCGGACTTTAATGAACAAGTCTCCGAATGGGAAAATACGCTGGAGGAAATCGAGGGAAAGCTTATTGCCTTACCTGTTTCTGAACTTCTTGAAATATGCACTACACTCGAAATCATTATTGTTGATGAAGATAAAAACTCACCTCGCAAATTGAGAAGGCTTATTCTGCAGCATTTGGAGTGTGAGGATGTCACGTCGCTTGAAGATGGAGGAATGTCATTATTATTGAAAGTGAATGACAGAATTGATGAACTGTCCGAGTCTGGTCCCACGTCGCCGCGCCGCCCTCTGGCGGACACAGCTGGTACTGCACACAGCAACACTGAACCTGTTGTAAGACCACGCACTTCTGCCACTATGTCTATTGCTGCAAATTTGTCCGAAAGAACTCAAACTGTTGTTCACCCAATGTACAGAAAAGACTTTAAAATTGATGGACAAATTGGGGAACATAATCAAAAGGATAAGTTGGGATATGCAAGCTTAGAAAGACAAATTACAAGAGCATTAAAGCAAGGATATGATGAATGTGAAATTATTGATGCAGTCCTTCAAGCTATTATTCCAGGAACAAAGCTGAGAAGTTATCTGGAAAGTAGAGATGATTTATCATTGCAAGCTTTAAAACAAATATTACGGACCCATTTTGTTGAAAAAGATGCTACTGAGCTGTACCACTTTCTCACTCGTGCTGCACAAGATCACGGAGAGACTCCAGTCCAGTTTTTGGTTCGAGCTATGGACCTGAGGCAACAAATACACTTTGCTTCAGAGCGAGCAGCCACTGGATTAAAGTACAGCCCAGAACTCATCCAAAATCAGTTTTTGCAAACCATACTTACCGGACTCCAAGATGACACCATCCGTGCTGACTTAAAGCCGTATTTGCAAAATCCAAGGGTAACTGATGAAGTCCTGCTGGAGAAAATGACTGCTGCCTACAACCTGGAAATGGAGAGGAAGAGCAAGCTGTCAAGAAAATCCAGAGCCAAGGTGTCAGCGGTGAGTCATGATTTACATCTCACTGATTCAGAGGGCTGCCGTTATGACTGTAACTCTAAAAAAACAAAAAGGTTTGAAAAACGTGACACATTAATGGAAAAAGTTGACCAAGGGAATAAAGCAATCTGTAAAGCTATTCAGAATCTCACCACTCAGCTGTCAAGCCTGCACCAGCCATCCGGACAACTACCACCATGGGGACAAGCCAGCCACAGCTACAACAGACCACCACCAAGGACACACCCCAACCGGCAATGTCACCAGTGCCAGCGGACCAATCCAGATGGGAAATGCGATCATTGTTACAAGTGTGGGAGCGCAGACCACTGGGCTGTTGGTTGCCGCAGAGCACCGAGGAACACTACAGCCTCCACCAACAAGATCGAAACCAGCGTACATCTTGGTGAGAACACAGATCTATTCTGCACTACAGCACCCCTCACTGGTAAACAACATCAAACCGCTAAGCTAGTGGGGAGAAGGTGCCTTGTTCGAGCCACAATGAACAATGTTGACACCAAAGTGCTGTGGGACACCGGCTCTCAAGTATCCATCATTGGAGCTGAGTGGAAGCAGAGACACTTACCTGATGTTACTGTGAGGTCTGTGGAAGAGTTAATGGAGGAAGGAGGGCTGGATCTGTCTGCAGCAAATGGGACAAAGATCCCATACCAGGGCTGGATTGAAGTGAAATTTACACTGTCACAAGATGCTGTAGCTGGGATGAGTGATAAACCAGTAGTTGTCCCTATTTTAGTTGCCTCTACGGATCTTGAACGCCCTATTATTGGCTTTAATGTAATTGAAGAGCTGGCTTTGATAAATGAGGGTTCTGGAAGTTGTTTTCCTTCTGGTCACATGGTAAGGAAATTTTGTTCAGCACTTGATGTTGGTCAGAAAACTGCTAGGGCTGTTCTAATTGTTTTACAGAAGCAGCCACCAGAAAACAACCCTCACATTGCTCGTCTGGGAAGAATGGCCATTACTGTCCCAAAGAGGAACACTATCCAAGTGCAATGCAACTATCTACAGCAAGGTTTGCGATGTGGAACTCGCGTCGTGTTGGAGCCCAACCCGGAGACACCGTGGCCCACAGGACTTAAAGTCAGAGAACAGCTCATTCAAGTTCAAGCAAACACAAGAATCAAGGTAACCGTTGAAAATTCAACAAGTTGTGACATTACACTATGTGGCCGCACAACGCTTGGCTGGTTACATAGTGTTGACGCTGTTTATCCACTAGAGCCCAAGTCTACAGAGTGTCAACCACCAGAGGGCAGTGCCCCATCACTGGAGCAGCCCAGTCAAGCACCAGAGAGGGAGCCCTGGATCCCGCCAGTGGATCTGAGTCACCTCCCAGCAGAGCAACAGCACAGGGTTCGCCAAATGCTGATGGAGGAGGGTGACGTGTTTGCCAGAGATGAGTGGGACGCTGGCTGCATGACTAGCTTGCAAATGGACATTAATCTGAAAGACTCTGTTCCTGTCCAGAGAACATACAATGCCATACCCCGACACCTGTATCAAGAAGTTAAGGCTCACATTCAGGACCTACTAAATCAAGGTTGGATTCAAAAGTCGTATTCCTCTTACTCTTCACCTGTGGTTTGTGTCAGGAAAAAGGATGGCACTCTCCGTTTATGCATCGACTACAGGCTGCTGAATGAGAAGACCCTGCCAGACCGTCACCCTATCCCCAGAATCCAAGAAATCCTGGAAAACTTGGGTGGAAATTCCTGGTTCACTGTTCTTGACCAGGGCAAAGCATACCACCAAGGCTTCATGAGTGAGAAGAGTAGACCTTACACAGCCTTTATTACACCGTGGGGACTCTATGAGTGGACCAGGATCCCATTCGGTCTCTCAAATGCCCCGGCTGCTTTTCAACGCCACATGGAGGGATGCCTGGGAGATCTGAGAGATGAAGTCTGTGTGCCCTACCTGGATGACGTCCTTGTTTTCAGCCGCACGTTCGACCAACATGTGGATAATGTCAGACGAGTCCTGCAGAGACAGAGAGCCTGTGGGATGAAACTGAGAGCAAAAAAATGTGAGTTTTTCAAGCCACAAGTAACATATGTTGGTCGTGTTATCTCTGCAGAAGGATACAGGATGAACCCGAGGGAGGTGGAGGCAGTAAGGCCTGCATACCAGACCCCAGCTACAGTGAGGGAGGTGAGGAAGCTCCTTGGATTCCTGAGCTACTACAGAGCATACATCCAAGACTTCTCCAGGACTGCAAAGCCACTGTATGAGCTGCTGGCAAAGCCCAAAGTTGACCCCAAACACTGCCACAAAAAGGGGACAAAACATTGAAGTGCTCAGCTCCCACCATCCTCCCCGGTTCAGTGGACAGAAATTCACAGAGCAATTTTGGAGACTTTTGTGAACCACCTCACAAATCCACCTGTTATGGCATACCCAGACCTCGAGCGGCCTTTCATTCTCCATGTTGATGCCTCGGAGGAAGGTCTCGGTGCCGTGCTGTACCAGCGTCAAGGTGGCGTCCTAAGAGTGATTGGCTACGCGTCCAGAACCCTGACGCCTGCAGAGAAGAACTATAAGCTGCACTCGGGTAAACTGGAATTCCTCTCACTAAGATGGGCCATCACAGAGTGGTTTCGTGACTACCTGTTCCATGCGCCACACTTCACGGTTTACAGCGACAATAACCCACTCACCTACGTCACCAAGTCGGCAAAACTCAACGCCACTGGTCACCGCTGGGTGGCAGAGCTGGCAGACTATAGATTCACACTCAAGTACAGGCCTGGAACGGCTAACGTAGACGCCGATTTTCTCTCTCGCAGACCCAAGCCCATCGAAACCATCATGCAGGAGTGCACGGAAGAGTGTGAGCCGGAGGTCATGGACAGCATCTGTAAAGCAATCAAAAGTAGCCAAACAGGTGAGATAAACTGGATTTCTGCTGTCACCTGCAATGTGAATGTCTTATCAGAAGGCAGTGCTGTACCACCCCTCCAGCCCTTCTCCACCCAGGACATCCAGGCCCAGCAGAATGCCGATCCAGCCATTCAGAGGGTCTCCAACCTGAAAAGGGAAAACGCCTACCTGAAGTACAGAGATAAAGCAGCAGAGAGAGAACAAGTCCGAGTTCTCCTGAGGGAATGACCAAAATTGTTGCTGGATGAAGGGGAAGTCCTGTGGAGGAAGACCAATAACCGGCGGCAACTGGTGGTGCCAGAGCCCATGAAGCCTCTGGTGTACAAGTACCTCCATGAGGAGATGGGACACTTAGGTGCTGACCGCATGGTTGCCCTGGCCCGAGAGCGTTTCTTTTGGCCAAAAATGAGGCAAGAGATGGAGCACTATGTCACACGTGTCTGCAGCTGCATCAAGGACAAAAGACCCAATAGTCACAAGAACGCCACTCCAGAGCATTGAGACCTCTGCACCTTTTGAGATGATCTCAATAGACTTTTTACATCTGGAGAAATGCAATGGAGGTGAAGAATACATCCTGGTTTTAGTGGACCATTTCACTAAATATGCTCAAGCCTACGCAACCAAAGACAAGGCTGGGAAGACTGCTGCTAAAAAGCTGTTTGATGACTTTATCCCGCGCTTTGGTTTTCCATCCAGGATCCACCATGACCAAGGAAGAGAGTTTGAGAACCAGCTGTTTCGGAAGCTCCAGGAATATGGTGGTATTCATCACTCTCGCACCACACCGTACCACCCCCAAGCTAACCCTGCCGAACGTTTTAACAGGACTCTGCTGAGTATGCTGCGGACGCTGGGGGAGACGCAGAAGGCCAGATGGAAGGAGCACCTCAACAAAGTAGTTCATGCTTACAACTCTACCATCCATGAGGCAACAGGTTACTCTCCTTTCTTCTTGCTCTTTGGACGTGAACCAACCCTCCCGGTCGACCTCCTGTTTCCAAAGAAGCTTGGTGATGCAGAAAAACAGACCCCTACTGGCTATGCGGAGAAGTGGAGAGAGGCAATGCAGGAAGCATATGCCATTGCCCTGGAAAACATGAGGAAATCTGCAAAAAAAGGGCAAGACTATTACAATCAGCGCGCCTGGAGCTCCACGCTGAAGCCAGGTGACCATGTGTTGGTAAGAAACCTCACGCCTCGAGGTGGTCCGGGGAAGCTCCGCAGTCACTGGGAGAACACTGTCCATGTGGTGAGGGAGAGCAAAGGCCCTGGGAGCCCTGTCTACGTGGTTGAGCCCCTGAATGCTGCAGGAAGAAGACGTGTGCTGCACAGGAATTTACTCTTGCCTTGTCCTTACCTGGTTGAACCTGCTCCTGTCGTCCCCAACCCTAAGAGAAGCAGAAGAGCTAGAACGTCGCCAGAAAGGGGCACAAGTGCCAAGAACATCCAGCCTGCAGATACAGAGAGCTCCAGTGATGAAGACCATCATCTCGTCAGGCCACCCCAACCCACTCTTCAGCCACTCAACCCAGCTGCCAGAGAGTTCCAACCGAGAGCCTCCACTTCAAGACCGCCGGAACAAAGAGCTGCGCCTGTGGAGAGAGCTGAAGTGGTGATCTTGATCCCGGAGGTTGAACCTGAGCCTGAGCCAGTACAGGGAGCCGATCCATCCTCAGAGGAAGCGCCCACCTCTGACTCCTCAGAGGAAGCGCCCACCTCTGACTCCTCAGAGGAAGCTTCTGAGCCCCACCCTGCAAGACCTGTCAGAGCCAGACAGCCCAGGCGTGTCTATACCTACGACGAGCTTGGTGAGCCCACGGTCCGGGAAATGCAGACTTGTCCTGTCGGTGTTCCCAAACCAGCGAGGGTCTAAGACTGTTTCTTCAAGTCCGCTGCCAACCTATATCCTTTTGACCAGTCGTACCTGTTAAAGGATCTTGCTTGTGTGCAATAATTTATGTACTTTAATTGTTTTAGTCTTGGTTAAACACTGTTAATAATGCTGCGTAATTAAGGGTAAGAGTATTTTCCTTGAGTCTGTTCTGAAGATTGGGGGGGCCCAACCTATGCTTCAAGGGACTGTCCACTCAGCTATGCAAGTGTACCGCCATGCCAAAGGACCATTAAGTAACCGATACTATTGATTTAGTCTGGACTCTGTATTGAAATACTGTGATCAAGTAATACCCCGGTTCATATAAGAAAATGTTGGTTTACATTTTGTTTTTGTGGGGGAGGGTGTTGCCATCCCATTTCCTGCATGTTGCTTTTTTGCACAAGTGCTTAAGCGCTTTTTATTATTCGTGTTAAGGGTTCACTGTAAATAACAATATTTATTATTCGTTGCAAATTTAATACACTGCCGTTTTATATTGTATGTTTTATGGGTTGAACCGGAAGCACTGTCGCATGACTTGGCCAAAATAGTTAAAGCTAGGCCCATAGCCTCCCATAGGAGGAGCTGTGGCGCAGTAGTCGAGCCGCGGCCTAAGCCGCTGTACACCTGTGGGATGTGTGAGTATTTCTTTTAACTGTTTATGTATACGGATCTTAAAAACTTAATCCTAAATTATTATTATGACCTTTTACTGTGTGTTCACAGGGGACCTATGTTACCTCCTGTCAAATGTTTGAGCTCGAAATAAACTTACAAAAAAACAGACATCTGAGTTACCTGGTCATTTCGAGGGGGCAAAACATTAGTTTTATTAGGTCCGCTCGGGCCTAATAATGCATTAGTTTTATTAGGTCCGCTCGGGCCTAATAATGCATTCGTTTTATTAGGTCCGCTCGGGCCTAATAATGCATTCGTTTTATTAGGTCCGCTCGGGCCTAATAATGCATTCGTTTTATTAGGTCCGCTCGGGCCTAATAATGCATTCGTTTTATTAGGTCCGCTCGGGCCTAATAATGCATTAGTTTTATTAGGTCCGCTCGGGCCTAATTATGCATTAGTTTTATTAGGTCCGCTCGGGCCTAATAATGCATCAGTTTTATATAGCGCTTGTCTGGACACTCAAGATGCTTTACAGTTGCACTATTCATTCACTCCATACTCGGTGGAATGGAATGTCCTGTTGTGAAATACACTGCCTTGTAGCGCCTTTACCTTTGATTCCAGAGAAGAAATCCATGGATAGAAGTCATTGAGCATGTGCAGGTTGTCAGCTGATCTTATTCTTTGGGCACATGGTGTCGCTGCACCTGGACCTGACCAACTGCAGCAACCCCAGGTCAGAACAGTTACATCAGGCAAAGGACACTTTCATTTAGACGGGCAGTAGTTCATCTTACAGTAGTGTCTCGTAGCAATAGTGACAGTTATTACTACTTCTCTTTTAGATATCTTTTCATCTTCCTCTCGCTTCCTTTATCACAATAGCAGGGTTTTAATCAAAATGTATAATCAGAAAGCTGAATGAACTCTGTAGCTTGTTTTGCAGGATTCTGTTGCCAAAACCAACTCGGAAATGAACAGAAATGAACGATAATATGAATCTTGCATAAAGAAGGATCGAGAATCCGTGTACCCTTCGATCATTAGTTTTTCCGTTTCAAAATAAAATCAGAAAAACCCATTTTGTGGTTGTTTTATTGTATTTCCATTTTCTAAATTAAATTGGAAAAGCAAAACATTCTAAATAAAATATTGGCCCATTTTTTTGAAATGCAGTGGAAACAAAAACTGCTAAAACAACTTCCATTTTTTCGTTTCCTACTGCTTCGGTTTGATATGCTACCGGAAATGAGCGGTGAGAGACGGAAACAACTGCAAGCTGCACGACAACGACTCGCACGAAAGCCAAGATGGACAATCACGTCTTATTCGGACTTCTTGTAGCCCAGATGATGTTACCGCCAACAATATTGCCATGATATTTCAGGTGAGTTGTTTTTGATTATGTTTATATGGAGAAGACACTTTTACGCTTACACGGCCGCCCATGGATTTATCGGCTGCACGTGTAATAAATTAGCACAATTTAAATGTGAAACTTTGTACGGATTAAAAACAAGTTAAGTAGGTACATTGTTGAATTTTAGGAGTTTTAAAATAAAAAGACAGAAGTCTGCTTTGCATCGGCACACATTGCAAGTATCTAAATAATCATAACTTAATTACACCCTTCTATGTTTGCGAACAGGTCCGTGCTGACACAGTTCGCCCGGTCAGGGCGGTGTATTTGACAACCTGGAGCTACTGGGCGGTAATGATGGAGAACCTGGCGATGGCCCCCCCATCTACCTCCTGTAATGTCGCCTTGACATAAATAGAATGCTACCACAAGTACCGAACAAGAGCTGGTGGTTTATTGTACACGCTCGTATAAGTTGAGACCATTTACCATTTACCATATGAGAACCGTCCGAAAGATCCCGCAGTACATCTCGCATTGGTATATGGTGCATTCACAGACCACATAGTGTGGGAAATAACAACACCATTCATTACATCTCCAACCAGCAAACTCCTGCCCGCTTTGCTTTTCGCCGCCCATTCAGTGCTAGTGGTACCACTAGACCAGCAGGTTTTCAGGCTTCAAAAGCAGCTGGACCAAAGATGTTACAAAGGTAAAACTACATTTGTATTTCAAGCTTTTATCCAGTTAGTGCATGGTAAAATAACTTTGATCCTTTGTTTGTAGGAATGTTTTTATAGCCGAGCTTGTCGATGGAAGACTACCCTTGGCCAAGAGCAGTCCATTGTGCTGATAGACAGCCATCATAATGAGATAATGGACTGTGAAGGAACAAGAGGGTACTATATTTATTTTTATTAAAAAAAAATACAGATATTGAGTAGATTAAAGAGCAAAAATGTCTGAACTATGCATTTTTTACTTTGTAGGGCCTGGCTTCTGGAAAATGTACGCTGTTCCAGAAGAACAACTACAAAGGCTCAGGGGGAATAAGCGAAAGAGAGAAAGGTAAAGTAGCTTTTACATTTGCCTCTTAATTGTTACTTAAGTGTTATTACCATGTTATACATTTTCAGTCGACATGGTGACAGTAGTGCCCTTCCAGAGGCGTTGGACCAAATTGAGGAAGTCCACTTGGCATCCCAAGGTTTCGATCAGTTCAGCAGCGCTCCTCCTCCTGGCAGCTGGGTGAACATTTAGGGCGGATAACCCAACACCTGTGGAGCCGCTGTTCTCCTGTCCAGCCCTGGCTTCATGACGCTTTGTGAAAAAACTCAGTGAATGAAGCTCTTATGAGACGGCGCTCGTGTTTGCATCCACATTTAGTTTCAGCCACACCCGTTAACTCCTGCCATCGCAAAGAAACATCGCTACGCTTGTATCTTCACATTTCCCACAAACGCAGATAAAATTGAGTCAAGGGGTAAAGGAAGCAAACATTTATCCATCAAATGAACAATTCAGATGTTATTTGGTTAAGTTAGAGTCCAGACAGCGAGGTTTAACGGGCGTATTGACCGGTTGAACACTCGTGCTAGCCCGGTGCAGTTTCCCCAAACTCACGCTACATCAGTTTCATCACTCGCTTTACAAACACATCCAAAACTGATGTTCCTCACCTTAAAGTTACTGGTCAGGCCCTTTGTACCGACGAAGACACGCTGTCCACCTGCCGAGGACTGCGAAAAGTCCTGCTCCTCCATGTGAGAATCCGTAAAAAACTCAGAAAACACGATGCACGAGTGCCTTGTGCTTCGGTTTGGTCAAATCTGTCCGTCCAACGATAATCCTCCAGTATTCTCACTTTAGCCGTTTTTCAGCGTTTACAGAGACATGTTTACATTTCAGCCGCTCTGAGGCGATGGTAGCGGAGCTGCATAAACACAGCTACGTTTTGCCCCCTCGAAATGACCAGGTAACTCAGATGTCTGTTTTTTTGTAAGTTTATTTCGAGCTCAAACATTTGACAGGAGGTAACATAGGTCCCCTGTGAACACACAGTAAAAGGTCATAATAATAATAATTTAGGATTAAGTTTTTAAGATCCGTATACATAAACAGTTAAAAGAAATACTCACACATCCCACAGGTGTACAGCGGCTTAGGCCGCGGCTCGACTACTGCGCCACAGCTCCTCCTATGGGAGGCTATGGGCCTAGCTTTAACTATGTTGGGAAAGTCATGTGACAGTCCTTCCGGTTCAACCCATAAAACATACAATATAAACGGCAGTGTATTAAATTTGCAACGATTAATAAATATTGTTATTTACAGTGAACCCTTAACACGAATAATAAAAAGCGCTTAAGCACTTGTGCAAAAAAGCAACATGCAGGAAATGGGATGGCAACATACGCAAAGCGGAGCGTATGCGCCGCGAGACTGGAGCGGATAATGCCAATAAATATAGTTTTTTATGGAAAATAAGGCGCGGGTCAGATTTAATTGTTTGGCCTCGGGGAGCCTATTGAAAAGGTCCAGTCTAAACTAGTAAATGTAAAGTCAATGAAAATTCACGTTGTGAAAGTGGTTGTTTGGTTCATTGTGAGGGGGACGTGTCCCCCTCACAATGAATGGTTCCGACGCCCATGATGCAACTGCAGGTTTGTCCAACATGAGAACGAAACAAAACCCCCGCCCAGTCAGTGCATCAAAGCTAATCAGCGCTACTGTTAGCGAGAGGAACCCGAGCGCTTTAGCCACTGTCCAAATACAAGCGGGATAGTCCTGAGAACATTACTCAGGGCTTAGGACTATGTTACTGTCCAAATACAAGCGGGATAGTCCTGAGAACATTACTCAGGGCTTAGGTCTACATGTTACAGAGAAACGCAATTTCCCAAAAAAGCTGCTTCACTCTGACGGCCGTGTACAGGAGGTTATATTTTAAAAGGAAAAAGAACACAACATAAGGCTACTCTACTTTAGCAGTGATACAGTATTATCTTAATCCATACATTTAATATAGAAGAAGTCACAGAAGTGAGTTTTTTGTGAGGAAATATTTAACCAGAATGATGCAGATGAAATATCAATATTGTTATTGGGATATTTTTAAAGATAATACTGTATATTGACTATTTGCTGTAAATGTTGTGACAGGCCTAGTTCAAACACAGAACCTGGTGAGTGTGTAAGTTATGTTAAAGCTTGAGAAGCACAGATACAGTGTCCTAGAATATGTCGACCCTTCTAGTTTGCACTTTGTTTGGTATAAGGTGTTAATATTGAATGTCAGAAGTTCAATGCATTTCAATTAAATAGTTGCTTACAGTTTTCTTTTTATTGCCTACAGTATTTGCATTATACTCAATATTATCGTTTATCGCGATATTTTCTGAGACGATATATCGTCCTTTTCTTCAACATTATGTCTTCTTTTTGGATTGAAATCAAACATTTTATCGTCACAAATTGCTACATACCTGATTAGCTTTTGCGGTGTCGTTAAACTCTTAATATTTGAATTTTTGGAAAATCAACGGAAGCACTTTTTGCTTCCGGACCTGAGCAACAGAACCGGAAGGGGTGGGACTGTGGGAAGGGGTGGGACTGTGGGAAGGGGTGGGACTGTGGGGTGGGACTTTGGGAAGGGGTGGGACTGTGGGGTGGGACTGTGGGAGGGGGTGGGACTGTGGGAAGGGGTGGGACTTTGGGAAGGGGTGGGACTGTGGGAAGGGGTGGGACTGTGGGGTGGGACTGGGGGTGTGACTGTGGGAAGGGGTGGGACTGTGGAGCACTATGGGGTTGGGGAGCGAAGGGTGTTGAAAAACGTGCAGCCGCAGCCCGTGTATGAAGCACGAACCTGCTGTTTACACAAAATTAACTCTACAAACTTATACTCATCCATGAATATAATCAGCGCATCTCTAG
This sequence comes from Proterorhinus semilunaris, assembly GCA_021464625.1. Lineage (NCBI taxonomy): Eukaryota > Metazoa > Chordata > Actinopteri > Gobiiformes > Gobiidae > Proterorhinus > Proterorhinus semilunaris. The sequence continues at coordinate 41,315,842 of CM038347.1, forward strand.
CTTTAAGTCATTTTTGTGAGAACAATCCGACTCATATTCTTGGTTTTATGGTAAGATGGAGTCACGGTGGGTTTGTGGAGTGAAAAGTAAATGATGCGTCGCCTCTTCCTCATGTGCATGAGCTCATTAAAACAGCACAAGAGAAGTCCCGCTAAAGTTTGGACTTCAGTGATGGAGTCTGTCCCTCTCTCAGTGCGAGGCTGCAGCAGGACCAGGGCCGGAGCAGGACCAGGGGCGGAGCAGGACCAGGGCCGGAGCAGGACCAGGGGCGGAGCAGGACCAGGGCCGGAGCAGGACCAGGGGCGGAGCTACAGGCAGCTGAGGGGCCCGGGGAGAAACACTAAAGGATTTTAACAGTAAATAAAAAAGTACGTGTGTGAAAGTAATACAAGCTTTAAAAGTGTGGCCACAGATTAATATAAGCCATATAATAGCAATGACAAAAATATATTTAATGTTCCTTTTCATTTCTTTCTTGATTGAAAGTCTTTGTTTTGTGCAGGGAGTACTCAAAAGGCTCATTCTGTTTGAATTGAATTCTTTGGACCTTTTGGCATAAAAAAATACAAAATACGAAACAAAAAAAACAACATTTGCAAACAGTAAGGAATCCAACCAAAACCAGTTTATAAACAGCGTTCGGGGCATCTTTTATTCATACATTTGTTTTTGTTAAGCACATCTATATGTTATAACGCCGTTCCAAATGCGGTGGTAAGAGGATCCTGGACATTGGGAAACACCCTCCCCCTTCACAGGTGTGGCATATCAGATGCAGAGTAGACTGTATGAATACTGCACAGGTGTGCCTAAAGCTGTCTACAATAAAAGTCCACTTTGAAATGTTCAGTTTCACCGCACAATGCTTTCCAGGAAGTTTTTGCTTCTATTCAGCCCATAGACCGGAGAATAGTGGTGGACTGCAGGGGGCGTTAAGCACCGACTAACAGAAGCTCAGCAAGATTTTTATTTGTGCAAATTAAACTATAAGAACTTGTGCATGTTGTTGGAGAAGGTGTTTTTGTGGGATGGGCCTGTCTCTGGTCTCAGTTAAACCTCTGATAAAAACACTATGTGGTTAAGTCTGGCTCTCATTCTGCTTCATGATTGGATAATTAGCTCAAGAACCCACCGAAACAAATAATAATGTAAAACACCATGTATCTTTTTTGTAGCCTAATTGTGATTTGAACATGTTTACTTCATACTAAAGAACATTGGTAGGTAATCAATCAAATAATGTTGGACATATTAAGAAAACTTGTAGCCATTCTGATAATCTAAGAAAAGTATAAAGACAACTGCTAGTGTATATGTGATGTTCTCATGTGGAGTGTGTTCATAGATAAATAAAAAGTCCACAGTAACGTGTTCCAGAGTGGAGCTGCTCAGACCTGAGCTGACACAAGTGCTCACAGACACATGTCAGCAACAAAACATTACATATTTCCATAAGCGCCGGTTTATGGTTTCCCCAGTGGGTGACGAAGTCAGAATCAATCTCACAAACGTGTATGAGCTGGATGAAGCAAACCCGCGCTCACACGTTAAAAGAAGAAGGAGTGACGGCTTTTATGATTCTATTGAATCATTTTGTAACTTGGGAAAATTGCTTGGATGCCCAAAGATTTGGGTGGGTGCTCGAGCCCCGCAGTACCCACAGGATCAGGACAATACACAGACTCAAAAACAAAGTCCCATGACTGATCCGTCTTCACTGGTGTGGGGGAACAGCCTTTGGCAGGTTCAGCTCATGGGAGTCAGCGATCTCCTTTTAAAGTGCGACCTGGTCCATCGTATCGATCATTTCTGAAGTTAGTCTGTTTAGTTCTCATGAGTTGGAATCTGTACTTTGTTAGGAGTGTAACGTTACACTGGAAATACTGAACCTTTTCAGTACAATTTTAGTCTATTTAGTAACTCAAGTTTAAGTGCAGCAGAGGAAGTGACCTCCCTCGCTCCTTGTGCAGCTGAGTTTTTTGCCTTTTCTGTGAACTGCATTTGTGGTTTCTGTTCCACATTGTTTTTTCTGGATACTTTTGTACGTCTTTGCCGTGTTTTTGTGGAGGTTTGGTGGATTTGTTTACTTTGAGAGTCTAAAATGGTCCTGAAGAAAACGGTGTTTTAAAGGTAAACAAAATGCTAGCTTTTCAGCTAAACCCATTTGAGACCTACACATTTCTTCTTCTGAGACACTGAAGAAGCACCAAGAGCCCCCACAGCTGCAGCATGAGGCGCTGCACCATTTCAGAGGATCAGAGGAGACAGAGGGCAGCCAGCCAGGTTTCTTCTGAGTGCTACAGTTTCCCCGACCTCCAAGGTCATGCGGGTCAGGTTGACACAGTGGCAGCGCGGCTCAGCCGCAGCAGCTCAGGACTAACACCTGAACACTATTTTGTTGTACACTTGTACAATGACAAGAAAGCACTTACTTACTTAAAAAAAAAAAAAAAACCTTCAGAGCACTGGCAGTGATTATTAATGTTTGAACTATGCTAAGCATTCAAACACCGAAATGTAATCTTAGTGCACCGTTACACCCCTAATGTTGTCGTATTTTTCCCACTTCATCACAATGAAACCATGTGCCTGAGTATGTGCTCACCTGTGTTCCCAGGTGAGCACATACTCAGGCACAGCACTGACGTCATGAAGCCCCCGTCCTGTCGCTAGAGTCCAGTGTGAACCCGAGTCGAGAGGAGTGAAAGGGGTCAGTCCCAACGAAAACACCAACTGGACTGGACACAGGGACTTTAGGCTGACTCCCATGATTAGAGGCTGATAGTGGAACTGACGTTAATATCCCTGATCAAAATCATCATTCAGCGACTGTCAGGCCCTGGATGTGTTTGTGTCTTTCAGTAGGAGCAGTCGGGGGCGTTGGCCACATGAGAGCGGCTGATTTAGTTTGCATTTCCGATGTGGGAGCAGCTTACCCTCCCACAGCGCTCTGTCCCGCCCTGCTCCTATGGAAAGACTTCAGAAGTACATGATCAGTTTAGGTCACACAGGAGCCAGTGACAGCAGTATGTCAGAATAAATAGTACTTCTCAAAAGGACTGTTTGATATTTTGTAAGTCCAGTCTGTGGGAGTGAGCTGGTTTTATGGATCCACAAAGGTGACGGCGATGTAGCGGACTCCGGCGGTGGTGGGCAGCCCTTCGTGGTAGTGCGTGAGGCGGCCGGGGTGCATGAGCGCCCAGCCCTTACGAGGAGACGTGACGGCACAGGCGTATCGAATGAACTTGCAGCCGCCTCCCTGCAAACAGCACAAAGACCCCGCGGTGTTAGCATCAAGAGAAACATCTTTCTGTCGCGGGAATATCATTACAGTGTGGTGCTAAATCAACAGGGTTTTTTAGGTCTCAAGCATGTAAATACAGCAACATAACAACTTGAGCTCCTGAGTAGAATGGACAATCACAACATGGCGGTTACATGAGGCTTTAAAATACACTCTGAGTTGTATAATACAGCAGGAATGAGCAAAGAAAGAAGGGCACAGAAGAGAAGATCCATCATCCTCCGGGGTCGCCCTACGTAGAACAAAGATAAGTTTACTTATCTTTTCCAGCCAATTTTCATTCCTAAATTATTCTTTACTAAATTAAATAGCAATATTACAACTTTCATCTGGAATGGCAAGCCCCCCAGGATATCATGGACCCCCCTGCAACAGCCAAAAAAGATGGGACGTATGGCCGCACCAAACTTTCAGTATTACTACTGAACTGCAAACATCACACCGATAGTCCACTGGCTGATGCTCCTTCCTGGCTACAGCTTGAGGCATCATCTTGCCCTGTCAACTTTCATTTTTCTAATACACCTCCTCCATCTGAATATACTAAGAATATTACTGTCAAAAATACTGTCAAACTTTAGATCCAATGTAAAAAAAAACATTTTCTCTAAGAGCCCCAGTTTTATTAAATCAAACCTAGCCTGGCTAACGCTAGACTAAAATCACAAGTTCTATTTAGTCTGGGGACCACAAATTCATTTTCTCGTAGGAAAGGTGTGGTTTGTCCATAGCTGTTTATTGGGCGCTACGAATGTCTATCACACATGTGTCAAACACAAGATGATTCAATGTGGCCCTTTGTAGAGCATGTTAAAAAAAAGTTAGTCTCTAGCCCTTTCCTGTGCGGAGTTATGATTTTTTTAAAGAAAGAGCCAGAATCATCACGCCAGCCACTAGGAGCAGTATACATTTTAAAAAAATGAAATAATTCCACACATGTCCAGCAGAGGGCACTGACATAATAAGAGATCAGGATATAAACAAGACATTATAGCCATGTGGTAAATGGTCAGTCTGCCCCAGGGCTGTGGCTACAACAGTAACTTACTGCCATTGACGGTGGAGTGAATGAATAATGACTATATCTAGCACTTTGAGAAACGTGTGACACAGGCTGATGAAGCACACTGGCCCTCATTTATCAAACTAGTGTACGGTGAAATCAGAGCGTATGTGGGGGTACCAAAAATCACCTGTACCTATTTTGGCATTTATCAATCTAGGCGCACCGTACACTTGGCGTACGGTGGCTCAGATCCTACACCGAGTCAGGAGGTGGAACATGATACACCAATTTAACTAAACACTAAACAGCAGGAAAACAGTTTTAACAGCATGAATCACATATGATCCTCATTAGAGATTTAAACATGAAACAAGGTACAGCGTTAATGTTTATGGACTTGAGCTGCACCGACACGGGTCCGAGCCCAGAGGCTCAGTCCGGACCAGACTCTAGAACCTGGACCAGAGACACTAGAACCTGGACCAGAGACTCTAGAAGCTGGACCAGAGACTCTAGAACCTGGACCAGAGACTCTAGAACCTTGACCAGAGACTCTAGAACCTGGACCAGAGACTCTAGAACCTGGACCAGAGACACTAGAACCTGGACCAGAGACTCTAGAACCTGGACCAGAGACTCTAGAACCTGGACCAGAGACACTAGAACCTGGACCAGAGACTCTAGAACCTGGACCAGAGACTCTAGAACCCGGACCAGAGACACAAGAACCCGGACCAGAGACTCTAGAACCCGGACCAGAGACACTAGAACCCGGATCAGAGACTCTAGAACCCGGACCAGAGACACAAGAACCCGGACCAGAGACTCTAGAACCTGGACCAGAGACACTAGAACCTGGACCAGAGACTCTAGAACCTGGACCAGAGACTCTAGAACCTGGACCAGAGACACTAGAACCTGGACCAGAGACTCTAGAACCTGGACCAGAGACACTAGAACCTGGACCAGAGACACTAGAACCTGGACTGCAGGTATTTATGTTTCGTGTTTTGTTTTTAACAAAATACCGCTGCTGCACAAACTTTGTGTGGATTCCCCGCCTCACACCCGCGGCCGCTGCCGTGTCCCGGGACACCGGGCCTCACCTGGGTCTGCGCGAGGCCATGCTCCGTGTTCTGGTTGGTTTGAGCGCTGAGTCTGTGGACCGTATTCCGTGCTCGCGAGTATCCCGGGCGTCAAACAAATCCTTCGACAGCTCCACAGCTTTCGTCGGTCCGGACGGGTTCCTAAAGTCCGGGTTTGAGCGGAGCACAGGGTCTGCTGACCGCACGCTCTCCTCTCGTCAGGGGAATGATGGAAACACGTCTCGTAGGGCTGTCTTCGGTCCGGACGGGTTGGTTAGGTTCCGGTCGGCTGTCAGCTCTCTGCGCACCTGTTTCCTCCCGGAGGAAAGTTCTGCTCAGGCCGAAAGACGCGTAGTCCTGCCCCGGCTCTAACGCTGAGTCTGCGGAGCTGAGCTGCTTTTACTGTTCAGATCATGGTCCAGAGTCTGACTGAATGCAGCGTTGTGTCCACGCTTTATTAATGTGGTCTAATTTTATATCCTTTTTCATATAGGCTATTTAGGCCTACTGCTTATTTAATAAACATATTTTTATTATTAGACTATTTCTTTCTTTCTTTCTTTATTTTATTTAGTAAATGTGATCTTCCGTGGACCCACCACCTGCAGAAGGGGACTGGTGCAATGTGACTTGGGCAGCTCCAATAGCTGCCCCCACGACCCGGCAACGGACAAGTGGGAGAAAATGGATGGATGGATGGATAGTAAATGTAATCTTGGATTGGCTATAAGGTTAATGTTGGTTACTGATAGATTTTTTGTAAATCTTCCTCATGTGCAAAAATATCATATTTGTTGTGTTTGTTTCCTGGTTGGAGAAATGTTCTTTTTTGCCGTGTTTTGTGCGTGCCGTAAAACCCATGGGTGAGGCCTCCTCATACCTACGCATACACCATTTTTTTACGCAATGTTGATAAACGAGGGCCAATAAGTGTAAGCTGTATTTATTAGACCACAGTCCTTTACAATATATGCGGCCCGCGACCCATCATGGGGGCTGAATTTGATAGACCCCTGGTCAATGGTACCATTGTCTATATGACAATGGTACCATTGTCTATATGACAATGGTACCATTGTCATATAGACAATGGTACCATTGTCTATATGACAATGGTACCATTGTCTATATGACAATGGTACCATTGTCTATATGAAAATGGTACCATTGTCTATATGACAATGGTACCATTGTCATATAGACAATGGTACCCAGGTAGCCAGGCTGATGGTCAGAATCACCTGGCTGGAGGATTCACCTATTGCACATGTTTTTAGTGGTAGGGGAAACCGGAGTACCCGGAGGAAACCTACGCAGACACGGGGAGAACATGCAAACTCCACACAGAAAGGCCCTGTCCTGGAGGGAATCGAACCCGCTGTGAAGCACGAGCGCTAACCGCTGTGCTACCGTGCCACCTGAGCGGTTTTCACTGATTAAGACTTTTTTCCTGATCGGAACAAGAATACTTAACTTATTTACTGATGTTTCAGACTGGTTCTGAAGTAATCTTGTTTGAAATGAATAAAACTGCCCTTGGGACAAGTGGAGTTCTTTTACCCCATTGGCAGATAAATCAACCTGAAATAAAGACAAAATGTACTGAATCGAGTCAGAAACATCTCAGAACAAGTGAAATAATCTAGGTCAAAAGCACAACTAAATCTTAACTAGTTAATACAAATCAAATTTAAAATGTTATGCTAAATTTGAAATATTTATTTATTTATTTTTTGGGCTGCAAACACGGGGATAACACGCACACTCCACATCGCAAGGCCCCGCTCCACGGGGTAGTACGGCGAGTCCAGGTCTATGTGCTCCATGAATGCAGCGTAAGGCCACATCACTACTTTTCCCATGGTGCGCAGAAATGAGTCTGCCCTGTGTTTGAATAAGTCCAAGGGGTCTGTCCCAGGGTTCAGCAGATTTCTGTAGATAGTTTCCAAAACCATAAGGCTGAATCCATCTTGGACCATGGCAGCATGACAAACATGGGCCTTTCTTCCTTCCTCTGCACAGGTCTTTGTACACTGCTTTAGCCACTCTCATGATGAGCCGTTGTTTGGGTTGCGCTTCAATGCCACACTCAGCCAACTTTGCCTCCAGTTGCTGTTGCAGATCTTGGGACAGTGCAATTGCTTCATGTCCTTGGTAGTTCTGAAAGATTCTCCTCATCACTTCACCAACCAGGGCAGTGCAGTGATCCTGATTCCACAGCTTGGGGCGCTGTTCATCCCCATCATCAGACACTTGAAGTCTCTGAAGTGAAGACAAGGAGATGTCTGCAAAAAAGTCACCCATAACGGTCTCTGCTTTTGGGATCGGGTCAGGAACCTGCTCATAGAAGCCGGGGGGTATGTTCACTCGCTGACGACCTGGTTTCTGGTTCATAATGTCACAGTTTGCGGATCTTCCAAATAGTTCTGTAGACAGGGTCTTTATGGGTTGGTAGCGCGTTGTGGATCTGAACCCACTCAAACATCTCCCCATTCAAGATGGAGATAAAATCACGACGGATGACTTTTTAAAACTCTTTGTGTCCTTTCTTCATCACCACTTTGTTGGAGATAATATCAGTAAGATGTTCAATCAGCTCAGTGTAACCTCCATAACCAATGCCTTCATACAGCCAGTCAAACATGTCTTTGTCCTTGTCTTCAGGGTCATCCTTACAATGGGGTTTAGGGGATGGATGGGCAGTTTTCTCAGAACATTGGAACCGTACGTCTACTTGATTATCGATCCCTCTTATCGATGCTCCCGCTCTTTTTGCGCCGCAGAGCTAGACACACTTACGTAATGACATCGTTCTCCGAGTCTGTTGACGCTGCTTTGAAGTAAGCAGGGAAGCATCGGCCCAATCTCAATTCCACCCCTTAGCCCTCCTCCTCGCCTTTCCCCTCCGTGTTGAGCGTTCCCGAGAGACGAAAGGGTGTCGTCAATTAAAACAGTCCATTGTTATAAATGTATCAGTTCTATGTTTTTGCTTTGCTGCTGCGAACGCTCCGTTTATTTGCGCTGTACTGCTTTTTTCTTTCCAAAATGTCTGTGTAAGTTCTCAGTCGTACAGGAGTTGTCCATCTTCAATGAAGGTATTGAGTCATCTTCTGTACTCAGTAGTTGAAGTCTTCGAACGTTTCGCCTCTCATCCAAAAGGCTTTGTCAGCGACAAAGGTCCCACTCTGGACGCAGCAGAAGAAATAGACCAATGGGGAGGAGTTAGGGTAGGCCCGGCTCCTCCCCTCTAATCACAGCTACTCTCACCTGTGGGTAAACCCCTTTGAAGTAGAGCGTCTCTAACGATCTGCTCACCTCAGTATCGGTCAGTCCTCTCCTATTCATAGATGATCACTGCCCATTATCTGTCCTATTCATGGCTGATCACTGCTAATTACCTGCCTATTGTTCTTTTGTTGGCTGAGGTGCGTCTCCTTGGACTGGCCGTGCCTTTTCGGTTTCTCCCGAAGGAGATTGAAGTAAAGTGACGGAAGATTAAATCTGAGCCCACCATTCCGGTTCATGGAGGGGTTTTCTTTCCAGACAAAAATAGCTTCTTTAACTCCTCTTTCAAACCAATGTTCTTCTTTAGCTAACATTTTGACCTCCCCATTTTGACCTACCCGTCCACTCAAAGGAGTGGTTGGAGGCTTTGAGGTGGAGGTGCACCGCAGACTGAGTTTCTTTCCAAACTTTCGATACGTCGCTATTTACATGACACACGGGGTTCAAGTCAAGTCCTCCCCGTGCTGTGCTCTGAGCCCGGGTCTGAGATTGACCCGCTCTGAGCCTCCGTTCAGGCCCGGGGCTCAGAGCGGGTCTGAGACTGACCCGCTCTGAGCCTCCGTTCAGGCCCGGGGCTCAGAGCGGAGGCTGCGGCTGCCTGTCCCCGTCCTGAGTGCACTGTGAGCGGGTCTACCTCCACCCGTCCCCGCTATGAGTGCGCTCTATGAGCGGATCGGCTGATCTGTCGCAGCTCTGGCTAACCGGCTGCAGCCACAGCGACCCGGCGGTAAGAGCAGCAACACACGGACAGGGGGAAGGAGAATGTAGAAATAGATGAACATCTGTAGGTTTGGGCTGAGACCGAGTCCTGTTGTTTAGGTGTTACAAAACAGCACCAGTCTGTTACAAGTTACAGACATCCATCCATTAATCCATCTTCTTCCACTTGTCCGTTGCCGGGTCGTGGGGGCAGCTGTTGGAGCCATTATATTGTAGAGGATGCCAGGCAGACTGAGTGCCAGCAGGAGCCACAGTATACAGTGGGGAAAAAAAAGTATTTGGCCAAAATCCAATAGAAAGTCTATGGGAAACTGACCAAATACTTTTTTTCTCCACTGTATTTGGAAACTTGCTTAATTTAATGAATATGTTTTCTTGGGAAAACTAACTGACTTGCTTTTCCCCAACACACAGACAAGTCAGGCATCGATAAGAGAATCGATAAAGAATCAAATCAATAGATAAAATTATTGATGGCATTGATATCAAACCAGATTCATTTGCATTACCATTAGCAAAAGTACAAAAACATTACAAGCAGCAAAACACAGGACTAGGGCTGCATTGAGTTCAAGCGAACGCCTCATGGCGCTCACTACTTGAATCGTGTGCTTTAGAACTTATTGAAACATTTGGGGGTAAAACTAAGCAGTCATTAAGGAAGTTCTTCTCACAACCGCAGTTCAAAAACACAAATAAACTTCACAAAACCAAACAAATTGTCACACTGTAGATTTGGTTCATGAAATGAGTTACAGAGGTGTAGAGTGAGTAGAAGTCCACAAACCACAAGCTCTACTTCCACATGGCATGTGCTGGGACAGAGAAGTGACCGCCCATGATCCGCATTTTTCTCAGCATAGTGGTCTAAGGTTGTGTGTGATTTTGCATGATATAGACAAACAAGTGTGTTTCCTGTCCAGGGCAGTGCACAGACCTGGAAGTCGATGCCCACGTGGTTGAGAGCGAGGTTGATGGTAAACGTGGAGGCGTCGTGGTGCGGTCTGAGAGACGGCTGTTCGTCCGGCTTGTACCTGACCACGAAGGCCAGTTCGAACTGGGCCTACAACACACAAACACAATTTCATCCGGCTTTATACTGACTTTAGTTGAGAGTTCACACTTCACTGTGGAGACAATCATTCTCTGTGTGTTTATTCCATGGTAGAGAGGCTCTCAAAGGAACAGAGCTCATTTGTGATGCATATCCAACAGCTGAACCTTTGATTGATCTGTTTTAGATCAACAAAAAGAAAAGATCTATAAAGTGGGTATTTTCTCAATTAAGAATTAATTATTATTGATGGATATAATTGGTATAAAAACATTGATGAAAAATACAAATCATACGAGAGTCTAAATGACTTTTGCAAACCCCGCCCCACAGCGGTCATGTGGTGTGTTTAACATGAGCCAGGCGGGCCGGTCAGATTTGTGCTCTGTGCGACGGTGCTGGTATTTTCGTGAGAGCGAGGCAGCCTAGTTTTTAACCGCCTGGCTCGGCCGCCTGAACTAGGCCAAAAGGATGATGGGAAATGATGTGCGGTCAGCACGTGCGCTGACAGAGGACTGACAGGTGTATAGATGCTCCGCAGCCCCCTGCCTCCTCTTTTCTCAGAGATCTACTTAGATAAGATAATCCTTTATTGAGAAATGCACTTGTTACATTTGGCATTCAGTAAGATCACTCAGGGTGTGCAAAACAGACAGGAAATGTGCAGACAGTAAATAGTAAAAAGAGGTATCTTATGTACAATAAGAAAAAGCAACAATCTTAAGGGGTGGAGTTATAACAATTAGGAAATAAGCATAAATAAAAATAGAACAAAAGTTAGAACAGACTATAAAAAAATAGACTATCTAGGTGCAAAGTTTAGTCCTAGTGCAGGTTGTCAATAAGTGGCGCTGGTACATAACTTATTGCACGTAGTTTTGCAAAGGGGTTATTGCACATGTTACTTTAGAGCAGGGGGGGGCAATTCATTTTCATAAGGGGCCACATGAGAAGCCTGAATTGAGTCAGAGGGCCGCACCAACAATAACTCCAACTTATTCTGCACAACTTTATCCGATTGTACATTACACTAAATGGTGTATTTCGAACAGCGGATACTACTGTTATTATAGGACTATTATTTTAGCCATATCAAGCCAAGCCTGTGTGAGCATTGTTATTTAAGTTATTCACTTCTTATCCTCGTGAACTTTTACCATCGCACTGAAAGCACCTCTGTGTTTGAATGAAATGAAGCGATGCACTGTAGCAGGGGTCTCCAAGTACATTTCCCTGGGGGCCAAAACATAAATGGGGAGTGTATTTCCGGGTCCATAAACAAAAGCGCCAAAATAAAAATATGTTTTAATTGGGAAAATAATGTTGAGGAAACTTTTTTCTATAAATGAATAATAATGAGCCTGACTGGACTGTAGCCAATGTGTTGTTCATGTCCTGAAGGCCCTGTGGTAGCGCACTGAGGGTGCCTCAGCCTGCCACTGAAAGAGCTGCTTAGTTCCTCTACTGTCCCGTGCAGTGGGTGGGAGGTGTTGTCCATGATCTGCAGAAATGCTTCATATTTGACAGAAAGTGCTAAGGATGCTCCAACATGTAAGTTTATTATCCAAGTTCATCTGAAACTGTTAACTGTAAGAGGAGAGTCTGTCCTTGGCTCTGATGGTGAGGTCTGTCTGGTGTGTGGGAGAAGCAGACATTTCTAACAAACACGAAATGCTGCATGACCTGAGGCTCCTCTCGGTTCTCGGGGCACCGCCAGGCCACGCCGTCACTCCAGGCCAAGTGCACTTCATCTTAAACACACCATCATAGCTCCGAGCTAACGGTTCCTATACGTCATTCCTCTTGACAGGACAAATAGCATAACGCAGCCTGTAGTGCTTTGTTGTTCGGCTACGCTTTAGACTCGGCTGTGATTGGATAAACGATATGTGCTGGATCCAATCAGAAGTAAAGTCCAAACATTTAAACCAGAGCCAAATGGATCGATTTAATAAATCAGTGAGAGTAACAAATATTACTAGGAAAACATAGAATTTATGAATAAAATAACATATTTATTAGAAATGATTTCATAAAATATATTGTCTGTGTAACTGTTCAGTGCTGCAGTCACTCATGTGCAGTACCTTGGTGTAGTATCCCGGGTACATCTTCTCCGTCAGAGGGGCCACATAATCCAGGAGGAACTTGTGCCACTCCCTCTCATATCCCACCTGGTTCATGTGGATGTCTACGGTGGGCACGTTCTCGTATCCGCCCTGGATCCTGGTGTCCTGAGGACGTACGGAAAACACAGTCAAAGTCTGCCCCGAGGAGGGAGCAAAGGTCAACCAGATCCAAGAGACCTGACAGGAACTTCTTACTTCTACATATTATTATAGAACACTTTTTATGCATCAGCTTTTATTTACACTATTTGCATTGTACATTCTCATTAAGGGCATTAAACTATGAACGAACAAATGGGATTATGGTGGAAACAAACAAGTGTGAAATAACTCCCAATATATTTTATATTTGATTTCCTTTTATTTTCTCCATGAGCCTCATGAGGTCCTTGTCCCTGAAACAGTCTGTGAAGTCCAAACCGTTTCTGTGACGACATCGTGAAGCTCACTGAGAAATGTGTTTAAAACACAAAACATGAACAAATCTTTTCCAAAGTTTTGACGGGTTCAGTACTTGAATAAAGCTTCTCTTTGACACATTTAAGAAATAACTTTGCATCTTATCTTAAATAAACTCCATTCACCTTTAAGAAATATCAAAAAGTTCACATTAATGATGTTTTGTCTGTCAGATTATGTCACTATTGAATGTTTTTCTGCTCAAAACACTATTTCGTTGTTTATGATGTCAATAACTGTAACTACTGCAATGGTATCTGACCATTCCGCCACTGCACCAGGCTGCAAAATGTGTTTTTCAAAAGAGTTTTTTTTGCTGCACACCAGTAATACTTCAACTTTCACCAATATCCAGTCCAATAACTGACCATGATAAAACTCCAAAACACGTTTCTGTTTATCTGTGAGGGCCATACCTTGTTGCCTCCTCCTGACCACTTCCCAAAGTGCTCCATCTCCTCCACCAAGTGGTCACAGGCTGTGTCCGATAAGATGGGGAACCAGTACACGTCGGGACAGGGCTGAGGGGCACAGGAGCAGCACAGGTGAAGGCAATGGTTCAACCCCCAACTGACTAAAACAATCAACTCATTCATCATGGAGTCAACCCAGATGAACAGCACACTCTCCAGTCTCTTGAGCACACGATTACTTTTCACACAGATGTATTCATCTGTTTGTTAATGGAAACTACCATACTGTATTTCATTTGCCAATAGAATTAATAAGACTAGTTGTTTCAATCCCACAGGATTCAGCTCTGCATTGCATCGGGAGAAACTGTTTTGATTCCAGGGCCTTGCTTCTGACCCACTCAGGTGTTATTACCTGTGCAGCACATTGTCAGCTGTGTACCTCAACATCATTAGGTGTTTCGGCCTTTCATCACAAGACACCCTCCGCTGAGGCCGGCCCACCACAGGCTGATCAGACCTGGGCGTGTGCTGCACAGAAACTGAACGGTCATTTACTATCTGACTATCTTTCCTGTGTACCTGCCCTGCTCTTCCACCGGCCGCTACATCACCGACCAATGCCTTCCTTCAGCCTCAGCTGTGAATAACGTAGCTTCATCCTCCGAGGGGACCGTGAGCTCAATGATGAAATCCAAAGCCTCAGGGTGGTTCAATTCCCACCTGGACGGGGTCCTTCCGTGTCTGTGCAGGTTTCCTCCGGGTACTCCGGTTTCCCCTACCACTAAAAACATGTACAATGGGTGAATGGTGAATCCAGGTGTTTCTGACCACCAGCCTGACTCCACATCTGGAGATGGGTCCCCAGGTGTTGTACTGCCTGCTGCCCACTACTCCTTATTGTACAGTTGAATAATGACAAATAAAGCACCTTTACCTTGACCTTACAAAAGAAGAGGCAGAGTTACGTTTCAAAAGTGAAACCTGTGGCGTCGGAGCAGATACTTACAGTTTCCATCAGCTGGCCCTTCAAGATGCTGCTGTAGTTGGGGTGAATGTAGCGCTCTTCCCAGTCCTAGAACACAGCAGGATTTATGACAAAAGGGCAATATCTGATCTTCTGTAATGTTGCTTTAAACTCTTTCCACATGGTACATCACACTCAATCTAAAGTGAACTTGTATGCAATTTGTTTTTCCAGCTACCGGTTATCTCTAAGCTGGACACCACACCCAATATTTCACCATATTACCGATATATCTGAGTTTGAGTTTTTCTGAAATACTTCAAATGAAATAAAAAGGGGAAACGGCGTTCGATCCGTTTGGGTAATGTTAGCAAGTAGGCTAGTCCAGGAGACTCCCCAGTCCGTTAGCCTGTTCGATTTATTTTTGTTCCTAATGATGGATACTGTTAAATGATATCAGTGTGGTATCAAAAGTATAGGTTCTACTAGTATGGCAAAAATAAATGTATCGAAAGCAGTAAGTTGGAGTTTTCAGAGGTTATTTCAGTCGACTAATCGTTGCTTATATAAAAACATGTTTTTGGTCGAATAAGGATTTCTTTGGCAGGTGGCTGCACATACTGTTTTCCAGACAAACATATTTACGTAAATGATAAAACGTCCATTTGCTCATTCCCACAGAAAGCATGAGTTGTTAAAGAATGCTCCTGACCAGGGGGTTCTGGAAGATCTGCCACAGGTCGTTGTGCAGGTGTTGTGTCTGGACGTTTTCCGTGGAGAGGATCCGTCCGAACAGCTGCAGGTTGGTCACATACATGAACACGCCCTGGAGCACAAAGCACATTTCAAACACTTTACATTCAGAGTTCCCCACACAGACAACCCTGTAGGGCAGGCTGATGCTCAAATAAAGGGCTTTATTCAGTGCTTGATCCAAAGCCCACAGTGGCACAGACTTATTGCTGTTCAGTTGTTCTGTAGAATAGTTACTACAGAAAACAATGGAGGCTGGATACGAGCAGTAGGGCTGCAACGTTTAATCGATTAAATCGATAAACTCAATTAGCAAAATGCTTCCAACATTATTTTCCCGCTTCGATGATTTGCATAATTAATATAACTCGTGGCCGCTTAAGCGCCCGGAACTTTAAGCAGCGCTTGTTTCCGCACGACTGCTTTTGAAGAGCACAGCTCAGTTTATGGTTTCCCTCTTTTAGGAAACCCCTTGAGATCATGGGAAAGAAATGAATCATCTGAGCTTCAGCAGAACATTTCAAGAGTCAGGACCTACTTCACTTGAAGAAGAGTGAAAGTACTGATATAAAAGACACTGTGAAGCTGCTCTCTCTCCTCATCATGGACGTAAGGACAGGTGTCTCTATATGAGAGTGAAATGTTGCTGCTTTTGGGAAAAACTGATAAGAAATGAAGAATAAATTATATTATTTCTAGCAGAAAAATCCTTTGTTTAAAACTATGTTTTTTCCCCTTTTTATAATCTGCTCTAAAGTCATGAAATTTAGTTTTTCAATATATATAAAATACTTATCTGATTAATCTATTAATCCAGTGGTTCTCAAATAGTGGGGCGCTGGGGTGACGCGTGTGACCATGTGTTACTGTGTCTAAAAACGTGGGTAGTGTAGACAGCCTGAAGGCGTCACTTGAAGACTTTACTCCCCAGTCACGCTGATAAGCCGCTTGAGTTTCTTCAGTGAAAACGTGCTGAATATCACCAACAATCCTCCCGCTTTGTGAAAGCGTACATAAGTGTGCGTCAGTGCAGCTGCAGCCGCACCTCAAAGTCCAGGGGATTCCCAGGAAAATAATTAAGAAGCACTGGATTAATCTATGTAAATAATCGATAGATTAATCGATTACTAAAATAATCAATAGTTGCAGCCCTAACGAGCAGCTGTTCGGGAACGGTGCGTCCCTTTTTCAGAAACTCTTTATACTTTGTGGAGTTCCTGTGAGATTCGCTCGTATGTCAGCGACGGGTGTTGGTAGGACAGGTTGACTGTGTCGTACCTGGTTGCGGACGTGGTCACACAGGGCCATGTCGGGGTCCAGACTCGGGGAGCTGTACAGAGCGATGTCCTGGAGCTCGGAGCGCAGAAGGCTGCCTCTCATCAAGTACACACTGGACACATAGGGCACGTTCCACACGCCTCTGCAAACAGGGCAGGCCCGACTATTACAGCGATGGACATGCAGGGGAGGATGACGATGATTGGATCTGATGTATTTGTGTACTCTGTACTGGGTCTATCATACACCACAGCCAGGTCATCTTCAAAAGAACCCAAAAGTAAACCATGCACACTTGTGTTTATGTGTTTATAAATTCTTTACGCTGTTAGCTGAGCCGTCTGCAGCCTTCAGTTTGGTCAGTAAGATTACTGGACATGACGCACGCTGCAGAACTTAGGAATTCTAAAATACTGTATGATGCATATCGCCACAGAGTTTTATCCAGGTTTAACATATTGAGCTTATTTTGTGGATGTGTACAAAGAAGTACTGAGGGAAAAACAAATCAAAGCTCAATGAGGCTTGGGATTAGACATCATTGGAGAACTCACTGCCTGCGTCCTTGCACGATGTCCACGTAGTCTTCAGAGCGAGCGTAATATCCCTCTGCGCTCAGAGCTCCCCAGAAGTTGCTCCAGAGCCGTCCTATTCGGGTGATCATGGGGGCCACGATGGGACTGAGGAGCACACGCACAGGGTTAGGTCTCGTAGGGTTCAGCAACAGTCACTTTCAGTCATGGTGTTTTAGTGTTAGTAAAGATTCAGAGATGTCCTATATGCAGTAAAAAGGACAGAAATGATATTAGGCCATGCTGTGAACTATTGTTTTTTGGAGATTGTCCCCATTTGTCCATTTTAGTGGAGTTTGGAATATTTGACATTTGGTAAAGGATTGTAGTGCTTGGAAGCTCACTCACAGGTTCTGCTCGATGAGGATCTTGAGAGTGTCCTTGTTCTTCAGCACCACTTCGATGTCCAGGTTGAAGAAGTAGTCACAGTCTTTGTTCTGGCGGCACAGATCACTGGAAGGCCCAGGGCAGAACACAGATAAAAACACAGTCATATTAAAAGAGAAATTTAAGAAAATGTCACAACCTCCTTGCTCAAATCCAGGTGCAAATATGTTATAATCCATGTTGGTCGTAATCTCCTACACACACTTGAGAGGTGTTCAGCAGAACTTTAGCTGAACACAGTCCCTCCACACATGGCTGCTAAAGATGTATTTTTATTGTTTTTATTGTTTTACTTACTTAGCTAACTTGCACACATGTTTGACTTACTGCTGCAAGTACTGATTCAACAGAATGTGAGATACACTCATTGTTTGTGATTGGTTTATTACTTCTAAGTTGTATCTCAGTCAGGATCAAGTCGTTTCATTGAAATGTCTAGTTTTTAGTTGTGTTTTTTAGCCGTATTAGCATTGTTTTCTCTATACATTCCCAGGGTTCAGTGGTTAGCATTCCGGTGGTTCGCATTCATTGTGTCACTGTCCCATGTTCAATAAATATTGGTCATGTAAAAAATACAGAAATACTGTTTTAAAATAGGAAACAAATGTTATTTTTGATATAAATAGAAGTGAATTTGTTTTCATAAACATCTGATCACACAGATATTACATTTTTTAGTAACACATCATCAAATTATTACTGAAAACCTTTTATTTACACTACACTTGATACATTGTACCTACCAAATTTAGTACAATGTAATGTGAAGTGTAACCATCTGTAATAACTTGTAGCTATGTAGTACATACACAATGGAATAATGTGTATTAGTACTTTGGAGGACATAAGACCCAAACTATAACCGTAACCTTAAGCCCTAACCCTAAGGGTCTAATGCCATTCATTACATACCTCCAGAGTACTAATACATTAGGTACAAGCTATTACAGATTGTTACAAAGCCGATTACAAGGTACATAATTTAGTTTGGTACAATGTATCAGAAAGCATAAAATTAAGTGTGTCACACTTAACCCAATTGGCGCCTTAAGGCCTTCCTAGTTCTATTGCATTACTTGAAGGCCAAAGTCGCACCCAGAGTACATGGCTACTTAATTTTCATGAGCAAAAGGATGTAGCCTGGCATAAAGCCAGACTGACTTTATGTATGTATTAATAAATACAAATAAAGACAGTCTGGAATTGTGGTAATAGAATGCAATTTCCAAAACGAGACTGGAGGCGGGGCTAACAACCGCAGTTTGAAAGAGAGCGAAGCAATCAAACACAAAGCGACCTATGCTTTGCGTTTACGTCCTCCACCATGATTGTTTTTAGTCCACACGTGCAGTAGAGGTAAGGTAAGAAGAGCCAGAGTCCCAGCCTCCGTTATGTGCAATTTCTACAGAGAGCATCCTGACCAGCTCCGTCACTGTGTGGCACTTCTACAGAGGGACTATAGAGAGCATCCTGACCAGCTCCATCACTGTGTGGTTCTTCTACAGAGGGACTATAGAGAGCATCCTGACCAGCTCCGTCACTGTGTGGTTCTTCTACAGAGGGACTATAGAGAGCATCCTGACCAGCTCCATCACTGTGTGGTTCTTCTACAGAGGGACTATAGAGAGCATCCTGACCAGCTCCGTCACTGTGTGGTTCTTCTACAGAGGGACTATAGAGAGCATCCCGACCATCTCCATCACTGTGTGGTTCTTCTACAGAGGGACTATAGAGAGCATCCTGACCAGCTCCGTCACTGTGTGGTTCTTCTACAGAGGGACTATAGAGAGCATCCTGACCAGCTCCGTCACTGTGTGGTTCTTCTACAGAGGGACTATAGAGAGCATCCTGACCAGCTCCGTCACTGTGTGGTTCTTCTACAGAGGGACTATAGAGAGCATCCCGACCATCTCCATCACTGTGTGGTTCTTCTACAGAGGGACTATAGAGAGCATCCTGACCAGCTCCGTCACTGTGTGGTTCTTCTACAGAGGGACTATAGAGAGCATCCTGACCAGCTCCATCACTGTGTGGTTCTTCTACAGAGGGACTATAGAGAGCATCCTGACCAGCTCCGTCACTGTGTGGTGCTTCTACAGAGGGACTATAGAGAGCCTCCTGACCAGCTCCATCACTGTGGTTCTTCTACAGAGGGACTATAGAGAGCATCCTGACCAGCTCCGTCACCGTGTGGCACGGCGCCAGCACTGCGTCCTGCCAAATGAGCGTCCAGCGCATCGTGAGAGCAGCGGAGAAGATCTGCAGAGCCCCCCCCCCTCTCCCCTCTATTAAAGAGGACATGTACTCCACCCGTCTCACCCGCAAAGGGAACCCTACGCATCCATCACACAGTCTCTTCAAGGTATTGCCTTCAGGCAGGAGACTGCGGAGTCTACGGGCCAGCTCCAGTCGACTGAAGAACAGTTTCGTACACAGGGCCATCGGGAAGCTGAACTCCCTGCCCTCCCTGCCACCCCTCTTCCCCCACCCCCCGGCTCCACAATCAGGGATGAGAGAAGTATAATTTCTGGTAAAAGATCGTTGTGTCGCGGCCGCCATTGTCACTGTTTTGGTTACGGCCCGGAGGAGCACTGGTGTTTGATGGGAAATCCTAGCGCTGAAGATGACGCACTGTTAACTCCCGCCTCCCATGCTATGATTGGCTCGTCTTGGTTTTGACTGTATCCCCATGTATCTCTTAACATGGAGGAACAGTCTGGCTCGTGCCAGGCTAAAAAGGATGTACCTCAGCTCTGATTACAGCTGTTGGACTGATTGTGCTCTAAAGGCAACATGGAACACTGCAAAGCAAAGTCTTTCCTTGCAATACATTTTAGTGTGCCATTATTCAACTGGTATGAAACTTTTGATGGGGCCTGTATCCTCATATGACAACCGGGCCCAGCTAAAACGCAACTTTGCAAACTTTTGTGTATGTTTAGAAACAAAACTACATGGCTAATTTGTATGAACTCCGACAGCCCTGAAAGAATAGCCCTTAGACCAGGGGTGGCCAACTAGTCAGAGACCAAGAGCCGAAACCCTGATCCTGTGAAGAGCCACAAAGGCACTGATCATTCGCGAGATCCAGGGATGGTAGTTTAATGTGATTTAATGTAATGTGACCGTTATAGTTAATCACATAAAACTATAACTTTAAGCCTGGCCATAATCTTTTCTTTTCAATAATTGTATTCGATTTAATGGTTTTACTCCTCACCAAGATTGAAATAAATGTATATTAAATAAACTGACATTTTGTGCTGTTCTGCTCTGACTGGGATAGAATTATATTTTTTTATTTTTAATGCTGGAGTGTGTAAGTGTGAGGGGCCCTCCCCACTGAGCCCCCTCCTCTGGTTCACCCCTGGCCTGTGCGCTCAGTGCCTGCAGCTTGGTCCTGACTGGACTGTGCAGAGAACACACTCTAGGCTGCACAAAGTTCATAAACTTTAATCAGGAGCCTCTGGAGGACGAGAGATTCTGTTTTTGTTGCATTTGTTACAGTTACAACATGTGACAGAAAAGTCAATGACTTTGTGTATCCGCGTTACGATGTCGCGCTTCGCATCACATGCTTCATTTGAGCTCCGCTTTTTTCTATTTTCTAATTTTGATCTTTTTCTGTGAATATGAGGCCAACTTTCATCAAATAAAGAGTAGGCTAATCAGAAACTTGAAACGCACAGAAGCTGATCCCAGTGCCACGATCTGCCTGACTGTTGTTTAACCTACATCCCGCTTTGAGTAAAGCTGCTGCACGGGCACCTTTTACACACCGCCTCGAAAAGGAGGGAGACAGGGAAACGGTCTGTAGGACTATGGTTGGATTTTTGATCAATATTCTAAAAGACTGTTATAGTTTATGGGAAAGATGTACCAGTTCTTTTGTAAAGAGCCGCACTCTGATTGGCCAAGAGCCGCCACCCCTGCCTTAGACCTTACTGTACGGACATTGTTAATGCAGCAGTCGCTGAAGCACAACTTCACACACCAGGCTGTCAGGAAGCTGAACTCTCCCCTTCTCTTCCTCTACTGCCCCCTTAAGTGCACATAATTTATAGTGCTTTAGATTTCTTTATTTGTCACCCATGGTTTGAGTGAAACAGCATTTCGATCATAGACACCTCCTCCTCACTCCTCCCCGTTTACCATAATGACCACGTTCGGGGGGAAATCATGCCGGATTTACAGACTCCTCCTCCCCAGCTCTGACGAAGAATGTTCCTAATAAGGGCATAAAGGCGGGATCTTCACTGTAGACTCCGCCCTTGCGTGACGTGTAGCTCGCGCAGCTCCAATGCTAACAGTCCGACCCTCATTAGTACAAACATTATTTCGAAAACCACACTGGTTTCTTTCATTGTGACCAACCCAGCGTTATCTCAGGAGGAATATGTAGCCATAGAAAGTATTTAAAAAATAGAAACCAGGCCTTAAAGTTGTTTTTAACGCGTCTAAAGTCCAATGCTTTTCAATGGGAGGATAGCGGCCATATGGAGGTACTACAGCAATGGCGTCCTCCAGTGTTGCGGCCGTAAAGCAGAGCAGCCAGCGGCCATTGATTTGGATTCACTGTGTGTGCTTCAATGTGTTTAAATCGGACAAACAGCGAAGAGCTCCTCAGCTGGACTCACATGGCCGTATTGCGGGATACAGTGATGTCCAGCTCCTCCTCTGGTCCCACAGACGTGATCTTCTGGTACAGATCTCCATGGTCCTTCAGGAAGGAGCTGACATGGCTCTCATGTTGAGGCTCCTTTATGAAGAGGACACAGACAGTCAGACCCCAGCACCACTCAAACATTCCACCTGCACCACCAGACACAAGCACACTAACACATTAGTGGCGACTGAAGTGCCTTGCACAGGGACACAGCGTCAGTTTGCGCTGGAATGAGCTGCTACGATTGAAACACCAACCTTCTAAGACAACCACTACCTGACCTACAGCCGGTAAAGGCTCAACTAATAACTTAAATTCACTTTAGTCATTCAGGATTATGGAACACACACGTTTTACAAAGCAACGAAGGTTAGAGGTCGTCTTTACAAGCAGAAGTAGTAAGTTTGTCATAAACAGACATTTGTTCGCTGTCGAGTGCTTGCTGTAGGTGTACATTAAAGGCCTATACCTGATTCTTTAACTATGACAGAGGAAGACAATAAAATAACAATGTTAGTTATGTCCAAACTCACTCCTAACCTATTTCTTATATCGCAATTCTTCAGGGACAAGTTTATAGGCACATTTCACTACATTTACAATCACAAAACATGGTGGTCATAAAACAACCCTTTTCCCCACTGGAATTAAAACGCTTTCTCAAACAAGTAGGTTTTGAACGGTATTGACCAGTATTTGCGCCGCTGTTTTATTAATGTAGGAATACGGCCGTATTCACTACTTTTTGTGAAATGATGATTTTAATTTTATTAATTTTGGGGGTGGGCGCTTATAAGCTTTTAACTCTAAACTAAACTAAACTTTTCAAGGTGACTGTCATAGAAACGCTGGAAAAGTAAGTAATTTCATGAAAGTGATACATTTTATGCAATTAACCCTTTTACAAAGTAGCCACTCTCTGCCAGCGTGAACGGGTTTTCAGAAGAACTCATGGACCTGGTTGTGAATGTAGAGCTGCAGTCTGTCCTTGGGGTACTCCAGCTTCACCAGACGCTCAAAGAACACAGACACAAACGGTGTGGGCTGCTGGATGAAGATGGCCACCAAAACACGGGGCAGTTCCTAAAGGAGCAGAGTAGGAAAAGTTGAGAAAGATCTATCTGAGGTTATGGAGCTAAGATGGGGCCAGGTTTAGGAGCCTCTATCGGCTCTATATACAGTGGGAACCATATGTTTACACAAACTTTACATTTGCATCTTATTCTCACTGTCTGACATGAAACCAGAATGAACTTTTATTCTTTTTAGGTCAATTAAATTTGTAAAAAATATTTATATTTTTCAAATGCCAGAAGAATGAGAGATATAATTTTCTACACAATTTTGTGTTACTTTTTACAAAACCAAAAGTTTACATACACTAAGATTTCAACCTGAATAGACTCACACAGATGAAGGCAGTGATTAGGGAGATTATTGATGAGTATTAGTTTTGGCGATCAGACCCCGGCGTTAGACATCGATGTACAAGTCAGTGTAGGTAAACAGCTTGGAGTTAGGGATGTCTTCCCCCGGAGCCTGGTTATGGTGGTGGTGTAGAGATCATCAAAATGCTCGGGTAGCGCCGAGATGAAAGAGCGGAGATGGGGTGGAGGCGGGTCGCAGCGCGCTGGGAAGCAAACAGTATACGATTACTGGCGCTTAAAAGCGAGACCGATGGCGATGATTGGCTGCTACGGAGGTGCGGCTCTGACGCTGATGTGAAGGTGTGGACCTTTCGGGAGCAATCATTGGCTGAAGGTTGATGATGCTGTGTTCGTCTACCAGGTTGAATTACCGCCTAGGCTTCATTACTATACCTTTAAACAATTTGGGAAAGCCCAGATGATGATGTCATGTCCTTGGAAGTCTGGTTCATCCTTGGGTGTAATTTACAGACACTTGAAGGTTCAGGTTCATTGGTTACAACAACGATGGAAATGACCAATCATCATACAGATCAGACAGAAGGCGGGTTCTTTGTCCCAGAGATGAACGTGCTGTGTCTGAAATGTGAAGATCAACCCAAGAACAAATGCAAAAGACCTGGTGGAGTATCCTGTGGTCGTCAGACCACAGGATATGTCTCCAAAAAGTGGCCATAATGACCTAGCCTGGAAAAACCCAGTCACCGCTGTACCAGCGTGTGAGTCTGGTAAGACTCCACATCAACTTGTTCTACAGCGTAACTTTCGCAAACAAAGGGGAAGTGGAGTAAACCAATCAGCGAAGGGCAGTCAGTGGCGTTATTAGTGGTTTTGCGTTAATATTCAAACAGATTTATGAATCAGAAAACTCACCTACTGCCGATGTGTTTTTGGTCATTTACCGCTGATTAGAAAAAAGTCTCGGCTCTCCCGAGCGCCGCCCGTAGATTCGAGGGGACTTCCGCATCCCAAGCGTGACGCTGCTCGCGAACGACACGTCACAGCAAATAAACGAATCTGATTGTACGGTACTGTTCGAACTGGACTGAGCAGCCAACAAGGATGGGCTTTCCAGACTGATATCCCCCGTGTATAAAATATACAGAGGGGTATCATTCTGGATGCCAGGCTAATAATGACCATAGTCACGTTTGGAGGAAAAAGCCTGAGAACACCATCCCAACTGTGAAAAACGGGGGGGCAGCATCATGCTGTGGGGTTGTTTTGTTGCGGGAGGGACTGATGCACTCCACGAAATAGATGACATCATGAAGAAAGAACACTATGTGGAAATATTGGAGCAACATCTCAAGACAGGAAGTTAAAGCTTGGGCACAGATGGGTCTTCCAAATGGACAAATCCCAAAGCATATGGTCAATACTGGTTACAAAGTGGCTTAAGGATAACAAAGTCAATGTTTTGAAGTTGTTTTTTGACTTTGTGATGGTAATCAGGCAAGGCAAGGCAACTTTATTTATACCGCGCATTTCGTACACAAGGCAACTCAGTCCAGATCTCAGTCCAGTTGAAAATGTATGGGCAGAGCTGAAAAGGCATAGGCACGCAAGGTGGCCTTCAAATGTGTCTCAGTTACACCAGTTCTTTTTGGAGGAATGGATCAACATTCTTGCCAACTATTGTGAGACATTGACCCAAAATATACAATTTAACCCTTGTGTGATACTTCAATTTTGCACCCTTTAAAGACCCTAATGTCAAAAAATGTACACTTCAAAAAAGAGCCTGAAATTTACCACACATTCATATATTTTTCTGCTTCTTTTTACAAAAATCCTTCCGTGGCTTTTGGGCCATTTGGATGGTCAAAACGACCCAAGGACCACACAAGGGTTTAAGGCAATGCTACCAAATATTAATGAAATGTATGTAAACTTTTGGTTTTGTAAAAAGTAACCAAAACATTTCCCAAAAAATCTCAGTCATTATTTTGGACTATAATTGTTAAAATTCTACTTGACCTAAAAAAAATAAAAGTTAATTCTGGTTTTATGTCAGACAGTGAGGAAAAAATGCAAATGTGTGTTGTTATAAAGTGTATGTAAACCTATGGCTCTTGCTGTAGGTTTGGGCGTGGACGTACCTTCAGAGAGGACAGTGGTAGAAGGTTCTGACCACACACCGTGCAGCCCGTCTCAAACGTCCACGTGTTGGGGATGTAGTTTCCCAGGTAGTTCAACTGCAGCTGAAGGAAAAGCACTTGTTAGTTTGACAGTCCAGTCTCACAACTACAGGGTGAGCGCACTCATTTACTGATCGGTCTCAGATCATTAGAACGCTGTGTTTCTGGATCAAAGTCGTCCACATTCGGGACTAAAGTTTGGAAACCCAAAAAAGGATTGGAATCACAAATCTGGTTTGAATCGTCACGTGTAAATCTGGTTTGAAATAACCCAATTTAGATCATGTCTGGGAATAATCCTCAATACTGAAATACTGGGGCCTGGTGTATTTTTTATGAGGAATGTTACACCAGGATGCACTATGCAACGTTTTATGTAAAAATGCTTGGCTGGTTAGCATAGCACCTTTCCTCCTACATCCCGCTCCAGGATCAACAGTGTTTTAGCTTTTCACTGCTTTTTGAACCGTATCCATGGTTACATTTGCATTCCATTCCAAAAACCTACCAGCAATCCTAAAAAACCTGAACTAAATTGATCCTGAAGCATCATAGGAGCCAACGATTAAAGTAAAAGCCCCAAGCTAAGCACCTATACAGCCATTGGGTTACTGAAATATGTATTAATGTCAACGTTTTTATTTTTACATAAAAAGTGCACCTTTAAGGCTCAATGATGTAATGATCTGATAATGATGTGTTTTTCTATCTGTGAGCTTCCTTTCGAGCAGCTGTGATTGTTGTAAAACCTCATGGTAAACATTGCTCGGCAGAGGTGCACTGCATACCATCTTTGCTCTTCCTGATCCCGTCAGACCTGGGAAGCTAAGCAGGGAAGGGCCTGGCTGGTACTTGGATGGGAGACTCACAATGGGAGTTTGGCGTGAATGAATAATGCCCAAAATTGTAAAGCGACTTTGAGCGTCTGGAAAAGCGCTATATACCGTAAGACTAATGCATTATTATTATTATTAGATGTGGCGCAGACTGATGAAGAGCTGGCAGTTTGGTAGCATGCTTTTCTTTTAGCCCTTTCTTGTGCGTGTGCGACCGGAGTGGTTGCGTACCTTGGTGGGGCCGTTTCCATGGACGACGACAGGCAGCGTGTCGTACAGCACGTTTCTCGCTCGAACACGGCCTTCTTCGAACTTCAGCACCACGTCGTCTGAAAGGCAAAGAGCAGGTCAGGTTGGGCCATATTGAATTTTTGGAGCATTCAGACTAAATTTGATGCCAGTAATTGAAATGTTGGACTGGGACCAAAACATGTGATGTGAACAGTGCTGCATTTAAGGCCAGGCACTGCAGGTGAATAGGGAAACTTTTTAAATGTAGAGATGTAGAGAACTTTTGCTGTAGATTACTGGCTTAAATATGGAGGGGAAATTGTATTGCAAGTTTTCTGTCATTTCATGTTGTCATAAAATAATCCATCTTTTTCAGCAATTAAATCTGAATAATGGATCGAGATAGGTTTAAATTGATGGTTTTATTTCATTGACACGTTTTTCAGAGGGGATTTTGGATATGTTGATTACTTTTAAAATATGCTGTTTATAGCAGAATTATCTGTAACATTTTAAATTCCTCCTTACTTTTAGAAATTCAAAACTCAATAAATTAGGAATTAGATATAAAAAAAATCTTTCAGAGAAACCCTTCAAAGGCTGGAAAATGTGACATCTGTCAGAGCTGCTTACATGGAGGTATTGTCACATTTTGACAAAATGGCCCTTGCAATTACAATTTCCCCTAAACATCTATGGAGAAACATTGAATCAGTACAATAAATAAACATGGTATTGTGAAGATGAGGTGAAAGTTGATATGAGACCAATTTGGCCCAAAAACCTGCAAAAAAAAGGTTTTGAAGATGAGCTGTTTTCCACTTTGTAAACCTGAGACACAGGCTATGAACCAGGAATAGACATATTTGAAATAAAATCAAGGCATGTCATTCAGATCATGTATTGTTGGGTTTCTAGGTGTGTTTGCGCAGAAATAAACAAACATTTGTCCCTCAGTATTTTGTCTTTCTAAAGCCTTTTATCGATGGTGAACTCGTAGCTCATTGTTTGCATCACTGTGGTGGTGTCGCTCCATAAGTGGTGCTTATAAACTCATCCCAGTGAAGAACTGAGATTTCAAATGTCTTATCAAAGGTTGGACACAATAAACCTTAACCAGTGCAGGCCTGTTTCGTCATCAGCGTTGCATTGCTAATGCTAAGCTAAAGTAAAACAAAGCTAGCTTATTAGCAACAGCTGTTAGGCCCTCGCTTTGAGGATACAACTGACGAAAGATCAGACACCAAGTTTCTCATTATTCACTCAGTCTGGTAAGCTGCTATTGTAGCCACAGCTGCCTTGGGTTAAACTGATGGAAGTGAGTCTGTGTAATTGGCCCCTCCGACCACCACCACCATTCACTCACTCACTACATTCATTCTGGCCTATTGTACATGTTTTAATAGTAGGAGACTACGCAGACAGGGGGAGAACATGCAAACTCCACACTGAAAGGCCCAGAACCTGGGACCTTCTAGCTGCACCACCGTGCGTGTTACACACAACCTAAATGCATGCATGCCATTGCACCACATAGACAGCTGAGAGGAACACTTACCCAGAGCTCCATGGAGGGTCTGGAACACTCTGCATCTGCTGTCCAGTGTCATGTTGATGGATTTCTGAAACACAGAGCACACACTCAATCCCTCCTTCACGGTGGTGCAGACACAGTCACATTAACATCAGGAACTCTTAGTCACAATGTTACTAATCCATTACTGTCTCTTCAAACAACTTTTGTCATCGCTTCGAGATTCCCCTGCGAGGCCGTGTTTTATTCTGGGTGGATGCTTCAGGGGAACAAGGAATGTGTTCAAAAGAAAAAAAGGATGAGTTTGTCTGTCTGTGTTCTGCTCATAAACATGCAGCTGCTCTTGGCATGTCCAGATGTTTTCATTGTCCAATTCTTCACCATGAACTCTATCTTCACTCCTTCAAATGACTTCAATGGGGAACCGTTCCCGGCGACTGAGTGGACCAAAACTGAATCAGGGTATTGACAATGGAGGCCAACATTTAAAGGATATTCTTTTCAAAACTGTGTAAAATAAAGTTTCCAATGTGGTGTTACAGGCAAAAAATAATAAAGATTTTTGAAATGTGTAGTTTTTTATTTCATTTTCAAAAAAGGAAGTTCCCACGCCCAATATCTTACCTGTTTAGTAAGTCTGTGAGAGTGTTACTGGGCGGGGCAGAGGCAGTATACTGGGCTGGCAGTTAATGATTGGTGTGATGTTAAAAAAAAGGCTTATTATTAAGTGAATACAAGTCTTTTTATTACTATTATTTATTATTTGTCCCACTGAAATTCTGAATCTCTTGTAGATGTTTTGGTGGTAGGGGAAATCATAGCATCTGGTGGAAACCAATACCGATACAAGGAGAACCTCATTTTACATTTTAAAGTGATAGTCTGTAAGATTGGAGAGATTGGGGAGAGAGTGAGAGGAACATTTGAAAGTAAACAATCAAGCTCCTACCCTCCTGATTGAACAAGAAAGCCTTTCATGGGCTGTGCCCGAAAGACCCCACTATTCCCTATAGTGCACTATATCGTGGTCACGCCTTTCGGTATGAAAAGCGCTTTATAAATAAAGTTTGATTGATTGATTGAACTGCAATTCACATTCATTTTGTGGTCAATAGCGGTCACTCATGTAGATGCCCATGCGCCAATAGAGTGTTCGCACGACATTCATATTTTGAGGCCGCAAATGATCGCATAGTACCCGTGCGCCAGTTGTGACAGGCCCTTAAGTTACACACGTAACCCTGCCCAAGGACTATTTACTGCTGTGTTTCCGTCTGTTTATCCGTGACAGGACCTGTCGTCAGCATCGAAGTCCTGTCCATTGATCCATCCTGGTCCAAGTAACCCAGCTGGGCCTGCAGTGTCTACGGCAGCAACATCTGCAGCTGCCGTCTTTCCCACGCTCCAGCCCGGCCCCTCTTCCTCTGCTGCTCCCCAACTACAGACCGCCGCTGCCCCTGCTCCTGTTGCCCCGTCACAGCCTGCCCTACCCCCACCCTACCCCTACAGCAGCCAGGCCCTGTTAAAGATGCAAGGATTGTTGTTGTTTACGTTTTCCACTATATTGCTGCAATTTTGTGGCTGCAATTTTTTATTTTGTTCTACTAAAACTAGGCACCCCTCCTGGAACCTCCACCTTAACGTGGTGAAGGGGTTTGAGTACTCGAAGCTCTGTTATCGGGGGCTTTGTGCCCCTGGTAGGGTCTCCCATGACAAACAGGTCCTAGGTGTTTTGTCAGACCTTATGAGAGACCAACAGGCCCGGTTAGAACCATGAGGCCGTCCTTTTGTGGACCCACCACCTGCAGGGGGCGCCATAGGGGCTGGTGCAGCTCCAACAGAGTGTCTTCGTCACATTTTTGTCACTTTTTTGTTGCTTTTTTCATTGCTTTGTTGTCGTGTTTTCATCCTCGTTTTCGTCGCTATTTTGAAGCTTTTCTTTGACGCTTTTAGATTTGGGTAAAGCTCGGTTAAGGCAGGGGGTAAGAGGTTAAGGAGAAAATTGAGAGGCCAGTGGCCCTTCTGTGCTCTTCAGATTGGACATATGGCCAGTCCGCCCTGAGTAGTAGTCTACTATATAGTGCGGGGCAATATACTGAATGAGGGGTTAGGGACTAGGGTGGACATTTGGACACAGCACTAGTTTGCAAAATGCACCTCGTTATCAATTCAAGAACAACATTTTAAACATTCATTTCATTATACCCCTCCAGAAAATGTTTCCCGACTATTCTGACAGTTAAATGTAACAAACAAAAAGGTACCTTGACGCATCTGTTTTGGGAATGTGAACATATCAGTCGATTTTGGAAAGACGTAAACTATGTAATCCAGGAGATCACAAGAAAATCATTTGTCATGTCACCAGCATTATATTTGTTAAATCTGTGCCCCGATAATCTTTTTCATGGGCTACCGGGTCTTTGTTAAAAGTAATCTTTTGTTACTGGCAAGGAAATGTTTTCTTTTAAAATGGTCATCTTCCCAGATACCTACAATAGACATGTGGTTAACTCAGATATCTTCGATTATCCCTCTAGAAAAATAACTTTTGAGATGAATGAGAAACAAGATATGTTTTGGCAAGTATGGACACCGATACAATCCTAATGTGATGTCATTGCTGTTGTGTTTCTGTTGTTTCAGTTGTTTTTTGTTGTTTTTTTAATTAGGTTATCTTCCTGTTTTCCTTAACTTCTTGGCCCCCACTTCAGGCAAAATGAGGAGAGTGAGAACAAACTTTCAAAAGTAAATCAAGTTCCCTCCCTCTCTCTACTGATTGGACCCGACAGGCCGATTCAGAGGGAAGCTCGCCTCATTGGTCAAAGCTCGTCCCATTGGTCAAAGCTCGTCCCATTGGTCACAGCGGTATCCCGGGGATACTAATTAGTTGCTGAAATCAGTAAAGTGAGGGACTTACGTTAAGTCAAACTTCCGACCCAATTGACAGACTATCCCTTTAAGTGTTTCCTCAGAGAAAGTAATACATCAGCCTGTTGTATTTGTCCATAGACTCACTCTTTTGTCGGGGTTGATGTAGAGCTTGGTGAAGTAAAGCTGGTCACTGTCGCTGTCCGCTCCGCTCCAGTCGGCCAGCAGCCGCTTGACGTTGGGCAGGTATCCAATGAAACCTGAAGGAGACACTTTTCCCAGTCACTCACATTCACAGTCACAGACATCATAACTAACAGGCGAAACGCATTGTATTGTAGCCAAACCAAACACAGGCTTAAATCTTAGCTTCAAGCAAATGAAGTTTTCCTCAGTGACGAGTCAGAGCAAAGTGAGCAGAGACTTGTTGTCGGCTCATGCTTCTGCAGTAACTGAGATTGGTGATGTTTCAAAGGAGGGGCAGGACATGTCATTCTTTATAAAGACATTGAATGACAACAACAGAAATATAATACAAGAAAACACTACAAGCAGATATCTTAGCATAGCAGGACTTCATTCAGTCATACTTGCCAACAGTGGGTTGTGAAAAGAGTGTGTGTGTGTAATTGTTGATGTCTAGTTATTCCTAAAGTCAACAGAAAGACTCACGGCGAGGCGTCTTTCCAATACTATGGCCCTCGCCTCTGGAACGACCTGAGGAGGAGCTCAGGACCACAGAGAACGTTCATGTTTTTAAGAGCAGGCTCAAGACCCACCTTTTTAGTTTAGCTTTTAACTAATATTTACTTATATTAACCTTATTTACCGGTTTTAGTTCTATTATTTCTTTAGTTTCCCTCTCTTTATCCTGTGCTATTTCACACACAGTTTTAGCTGTTTTTTAATGTATCTCTTATTAAATATTAATTTATTTTTTATGTGTGTGTATATATATATATATATATATATTTATAATTTTTATTGTATTTATTTATCTATTTTTTAGTTATTTTATTTATTTATTTATTTTTTATGTTCTCCTAGTGGTTCCTCTGAGGGAGCCCTCTGCCCCAGGAGTGCTGGTTGGCTGCGGCTATGCGGGCGCTCTCCTGGGGGTGCCTGGATGGAGATAGGACATCTCTCCTACACCTCCTCCGGGCCCCCTGGGTTGGCGCTCTGTGGCTGTGGCCGATGGGCTGCTCCTGGTGCAGACGGCTCCTTGGATGATGTTTCCTCTTTCGGTCCATCTGTACTCAGCCTTATGTACTCAACTCTATGTCCATTTTTATTTAAGACTTTTTAACTGCTGGCTGTCTGTACGTATGTGTGTCTGTGTGTCTGTGTGTGCGGGTGGGGTGGTGGGGTTGTAGTTTTTATGTATATTTACTGGTGGGGACGATTTTAATGATTTTTAAGCACTGTAAAGCACTTTGTGTTACATTTTGTATGAAAAGCGCTTTATAAATAAAGTTTGATTTGATTTGATTTGATGTCATTTCTTACTTTGTATTTTCCTGATGAAGGAAACTGCTGCTGGAAATATTATTTCTTTGATATTCCATATTATTCTGTTTACCATTAAGGACAAGGAAAAAAGGAGCAGAGTACCAGAAGTAGAGAGACCAGTTAAGAATGAAAAGTAGGACACTTGAGCTCAAAAGTGAGGACAAAAAACCTATGGAAAATAGGCTACATTTAAAACAATCTTCGATTAAATTAAAATAGGAACAGAAAATATGATATGCATTAATTTGATTTTACATGTTATTATCTAATGATTGTAAGGTGTGTAGACCATACAATCATTACATGATAACATGTAAATTCTTTCTCGTTCCCTTGTGCTAATGAAGTACAAAAACAAACAGAGCGATGAATGCGTGATACCTGCCTCTTCCCCCCGAGCCTGAGTGTGTGCGCTGTAAGGATGTGTGTGTGTGTGTGTGCGCTGTAGGGCTGTGTGTGTGCGTGTGTGTGTGTGTGTGTGTGTGTGTGTGTGATGTAGGGCTGTGTGTGTGTGGGTGTGTGTGTGTGCGCTGTAGGGCTGTGTCTGTATATATGGTTTATGGAGCCAATTGACCTGACTACTCACCAGCACTACGAGAACCTAAGGGGATTAGCAGGACTATGCTACGGTCCTCATAAACCAAGATTTTGTATTTTAATTTTTAGCATATAAAGAGCATAATTTCATTGTTTTTCTGAAGTCCTTTTAATGCTCAATGATAATATATCATGCACATATCAAGTTTTTTTAAATTCTTAGCTTTTAAAGACCATAAATTGAAAGTTTATTTGACGTCCATATAATACCCCAACCTGACTTCTTGTGTATGGAGTGTATGATGTGCTCCCCCTACCCTACTCTGGCGGTATTGAAGGCTCCATTGTGATTGGTTCTTTATGGGGACACGTGCGGGATATGTGTCCGGGCATGTTGAGTGATTTCGGAAGACATCTAATGGTAATGCGAAGAAGAAGGACCAAGAGAAAGTTCACTCCAAAGAAGACAAGAAAATATATTGGTAAGTATCTAGTCCTTGTTAAATATACGTTATCAAGTATTTTCTGAATGGAACTTAGCCCCGGCCTGGAGGATTTATCCCCGGGCTGGATGATATGGGGACCGGGCTATTGGGTTTTGGAGCTGGCTGTGGAACTTAGCCCCAGCCTTGGTGAGTTTTCCCCGGACTGGATGAGTTGGGGGGTGTAGTCCGAGGAGGGGTGCTTAAGAGTGGGTCCGAGATGTGGGCTGTGTGTCCCCGGAGGTCCAGAGGAGTCAGGGGGGCGAGTGTGTGCATGTAGGGCCGGGGTAGGAGTGCCCTGAGCCGGGTAGTGTAAGTGAAGTAGAGGGTGGGTCATTGTGGTGGATGTCGGTGCGGAGCTGGTAGCTTTAGGAGCAGGCTGGTCAGAGGAGGTCCAGAGGAGCCAGGGGGGCGAGTGTGTGCACGTAGGCCGGGGTAGGAGTGCCCTGAGCCGGGTAGTGTAAGTGGAGTAGAGGGTGGGTCATTGTGGTGGATGTCGGTGCGGAGCTGGTAGCTTTAGGAGCAGGCTGGTCAGAGGAGGTCCAGAGGAGCCAGGGGGGCGAGTGTGTGCACGTAGGCCGGGGTAGGAGTGCCCTGAGCCGGGTAGTGTAAGTGGAGTAGAGGGTGGGTCATTGTGGTGGATGTCGGTGCGGAGCTGGTAGCTTTAGGAGCAGGCTGGTCAGAGGAGGTCCAGAGGAGCCAGGGGGGCGAGTGTGTGCACGTAGGCCGGGGTAGGAGTGCCCTGAGCCGGGTAGTGTAAGTGGAGTAGAGGGTGGGTCATTGTGGTGGATGTCGGTGCGGAGCTGGTAGCTTTAGGAGCAGGCTGGTCAGAGGAGGTCCAGAGGAGCCAGGGGGGCGAGTGTGTGCACGTAGGCCGGGGTAGGAGTGCCCTGAGCCGGGTAGTGTAAGTGGAGTAGAGGGTGGGTCATTGTGGTGGATGTCGGTGCGGAGCTGGTAGCTTTAGGAGCAGGCTGGTCAGAGGAGGTCCAGAGGAGCCAGGGGGGCGAGTGTGTGCACGTAGGCCGGGGTAGGAGTGCCCTGAGCCGGGTAGTGTAAGTGGAGTAGAGGGTGGGTCATTGTGGTGGATGTCGGTGCGGAGCTGGTAGCTTTAGGAGCAGGCTGGTCAGAGGAGGTCCAGAGGAGCCAGGGGGGCGAGTGTGTGCACGTAGGCCGGGGTTGGAGTGCCCTGAGCCGGGTAGTGTAAGTGAAGTAGAGGGTGGGTCATTGTGGTGGATGTCGGTGCGGAGCTGGTAGCTTTAGGAGCAGGCTGGTCAGAGGAGGTCCAGAGGAGCCAGGGGGGCGAGTGTGTGCACGTAGGCCGGGGTAGGAGTGCCCTGAGCCGGGTAGTGTAAGTGGAGTAGAGGGTGGGTCATTGTGGTGGATGTCGGTGCGGAGCTGGTAGCTTTAGGAGCAGGCTGGTCAGAGGAGGTCCAGAGGAGCCAGGGGGGCGAGTGTGTGCACGTAGGCCGGGGTAGGAGTGCCCTGAGCCGGGTAGTGTAAGTGGAGTAGAGGGTGGGTCATTGTGGTGGATGTCGGTGCGGAGCTGGTAGCTTTAGGAGCAGGCTGGTCAGAGGAGGTCCAGAGGAGCCAGGGGGGCGAGTGTGTGCACGTAGGCCGGGGTAGGAGTGCCCTGAGCCGGGTAGTGTAAGTGGAGTAGAGGGTGGGTCATTGTGGTGGATGTCGGTGCGGAGCTGGTAGCTTTAGGAGCAGGCTGGTCAGAGGAGGTCCAGAGGAGCCAGGGGGGCGAGTGTGTGCACGTAGGCCGGGGTAGGAGTGCCCTGAGCCGGGTAGTGTAAGTGGAGTAGAGGGTGGGTCATTGTGGTGGATGTCGGTGCGGAGCTGGTAGCTTTAGGAGCAGGCTGGTCAGAGGAGGTCCAGAGGAGCCAGGGGGGCGAGTGTGTGCACGTAGGCCGGGGTAGGAGTGCCCTGAGCCGGGTAGTGTAAGTGGAGTAGAGGGTGGGTCATTGTGGTGGATGTCGGTGCGGAGCTGGTAGCTTTAGGAGCAGGCTGGTCAGAGGAGGTCCAGAGGAGCCAGGGGGGCGAGTGTGTGCACGTAGGCCGGGGTAGGAGTGCCCTGAGCCGGGTAGTGTAAGTGGAGTAGAGGGTGGGTCATTGTGGTGGATGTCGGTGCGGGGCTGGTAGCTTTAGGAGCAGGCTGTGGAACTTAGCCCCAGCCTTGGTGAGTTTTCCCCGGCCCTGATGAGTTGGGGACCGGGGTATTGGGTTTAGGAGCTGGCTGTGGAACTTAGCCCCAGCCTGGGTGGTTCTTTGTAGGTTCAAGTATTGTCTGTTTATCTTTCAGAGTGACACTGGGAAGGACCAAAGGCAGGAGATGGCACAAGAAAAAAACAACCCAGACTCAGACCCAGACTATGTGGGTGATGAAGATTTAGATGAGCTCCCCCATCCAAATATATGGCTGACACAAAAGTCGGATACAAGTCTTGCTCCTGCTTCTAGTGCACCGGGAACCAGCCAGCAAGGTAGTTCTTCATACACCTCAGAGTTGCATTCAGAGAATGGTCCACGAAGAGGAGACCCACAGCGGACAAGTTCCATAAATTACTGCTTTGTCTGCGGTAAGCCCCAGAAGAAAATATCGAGACATCTTAAAACACACAAGACCAATGCAGAGATTGTACAAGTCTTTTCCCTTACTGATGTCAAGGAGCGCAACAAACGGATTGAAAAAATTAGGAATAAAGGGAACTTTTTACATAATCAAGCAGTATTACAAAGTGGGAAAGGGCAATTGAAAGTGAAGCGACGATGCAAAAAAAAAGCTTTGGATGGAAAGTTTATTCACTGCATGTATTGTCAAGGCATGTTTCTCCGCAAAGAACTATGGAGGCATACTCGCAGGTGCCCTCACAAACCCGAAGATGCAAACCAAGAAGAGACGTCTGGAAGGAGAAGGATCCTCGGCTCTGCATCAGCTCAGGATGCCGCCTTATGTGCGCAAATCTCGGGTGGGGTTTGGAAGCTTCTCAGTGTTATGAACGTGGATGAAGTTGGATCAGTTGTGCGAAATGACTTCTGTATTCTCCAGTTTGCCCAGTCACTTTACAACATTCATGGACAGGATACAACAAAGTATGAATACATAAGACAAAAACTGAGAGAAGTGGGACGTCTGCTGCTGTGCTTGCGGACAGATTTCTCTGTGCCGACCCTGGAAGATGCTGTTAGGCCTGCAAACTTTGAGAAAGTGGTACAAGCGGTCAAAAAGGTAGCAGGTTTTAATGATGACAATCTTTCGTACAAAACCCCGAGCCTTGCTCTTAAACTCGGCCACACACTGAATAAGATCTGCGACATCATCCACTGCCGGGGCTTGATGGCAGAAGATGAGAAGCTGGTGAAGTATACTGAAACATTTAAGAAGTTGCTCAGTACCAAGTGGAAAGAATATGTATCTCACAATGCCCTTAACACACTGAGTGATGCCAAGTTTAATAAACCGTTAACCTTACCATTCACTGAAGATGTTGTGAAACTTCACAAGTTTTTGGAAAAGGCAGCAGAAGAGGCCACAAGCAAACTGCAAGAAACAGATGATGCTCAAACTTATGCCCGTCTTGCCATGGTGTTGCTCACACAAATCATTGTGTTCAACCGTCGGCGAGCTGGAGAGGTTTCCAAAATGCCTCTGAAACATTTTCTGGAGAGGGATAATCAACAACTTCATGCGGATGTAAGCCTTGGTTTATCGGACACAGAAAAGAAGCTCTGCCGGTATCTAAGTCGCGTGGAAATTATGGGTAAAAGAGGGAGAAAAGTTGCAGTTCTTCTCCCCCGACCTGTTGTCAATGGTCTTACACTACTCACAAATAAGAGGAAAGAATGTGGTGTGTCTCCCTCAAACCCATTCTTATTTGCACGACCCAAAGCACCAACCCATTATAGAGGAAGTGACTGCCTGAGACGTTTCTCCACACAGTGCGACACAAAGTACCCCGAGCACCTCCGGTCGACGGGTCTCAGGAAACATGTGGCCACGCTATCTCAAGTCTTAAACCTCCAGGAGAATGAGCTGGATCAGGTGGCAGACTTCCTTGGACATGATATCCGCGTACACAGGGAATTCTACAGACTGCCTGTTCCAACAACACAACTTGCAAAGATATCCAAAGTATTGCTTTTAATGGAGAAGGGATCCATTTCCTCGCTAAAAGGAAAGACGCTGGAGGAGATTGAACTTGAAGGTTTGTTAAATGTATCTCTTATCTGGGTGTGCATGTAGGGCCGGGGTAGGAGTGCCCTGAGCCGGGTAGTGTAAGTGGAGTAGAGGGTGGGTCATTGTGGTGGATGTCGGTGCGGAGCTGGTAGCTTTAGGAGCAGGCTGGTCAGAGGAGGTCCAGAGGAGCCAGGGGGGCGAGTGTGTGCACGTAGGCCGGGGTAGGAGTGCCCTGAGCCGGGTAGTGTAAGTGGAGTAGAGGGTGGGTCATTGTGGTGGATGTCGGTGCGGGGCTGGTAGCTTTAGGAGCCGGCTGGGGATCTTAGCCCCAGCCTTGGTGAGTTTTCCCAGGCCTGGTGGCTTTAGGAGCGGGCTGATTGAATTGAATCCCCCTTTTGTTTTTAGATGAAATTCCCATCAGTGCAGATGAGGCCGAAGAGGAGAGTCACAGTGACTCGGGGGACTCTGCTGAGAAACAAGCGGCAACTGTGGTTATAGATGATGACCCGATCGACATAGCTGATGGAGATACCTCTGATTTTGAAGGCAAGTTCTTCTGTTTACTCTTGTAGTAGTCTTGCTCTGACTTATTCACATTGTTTTGTTTAAATTAATTCCTAATTTTCCTTTTCAGAGGCAGCACAGAGGCCTGCAAAGCAACCTGGACCAAAACGCAGAGTGACAAAAAGAGCATGGTCAAAGACTGAAGAAGCAGCTGTAATGCGGCATTTTAAAAAACACATCAAGAGAGGAAAACTGGCCACAAAAAATGAAGTAACTCAGTGTAAGCAAGCAGAAATGGCCTTAAGTCAGAGAACACTGCAGAATATAAGAGACTTTGTGAGAAATCGTGGACTAGCACATAAAAGACAACTAAAGGTAAAAGATGGATAAGCATGGAGTGTATGTATGAAGAACATTAAAACTTTTCCAGCCTCTAATTGTGGTTCATCCATCCATCCATTTTCTCCCACTTGTCCGTTGCCGGGTCGTGGAGGCAGCCGTTGGAGCTGCCCAAATCACATAGCACCAGTCCCCTATGGCTCCTCCTGCAGGTGGTGGGTCCACGGAAGGACGGCCTCATGGTTCCAAACGGGCCTGTTGGTCTCTCATAGGGGAATTGTGGTTCAGTTATGTTTAAAGTCCTCATAATTCATCTTTGGTCCTCATGAACCACCTTCTGGTCGGTGGCTGTGTATAGACAACCGTAGCTGATACAAGGATGTTAAATAGACCTAAATTTTTTTCAGATTTTTTACAGTTAGTCTATCCAGAGCTTATCTCTCTAGGACCTTGGGAAACCATAGTCCTCTTAAACCACACCAGGGTTGGTTTTTCCAAAAGGTCAACATAAACCATAAAACCACGTATGTGTGTGTGTGCGCTGTAAGGCTGCGTGTGTGTGCTGTAGGGCTGTGTGTGCGCTGTAGGGCTTTGTGTGCGCTGTAGGGCTTTGTGTGTGTGTGTGTGTGCTGTAGGGCTGTGTGTGTGTGTGCTGTAGGGCTGTGTGTGTGCTGTAGGGCTTTGTGTGCGCTGTAGGGCTTTGTGTGTGTGTGTGTGTGCTGTAGGGCTGTGTGTGTGTGTGTGTGCTGTATGGCTGTGTGTGTGTGTGTGTGTGTGTGTGTGTGTGCGTGTGTGTGTGTGTGCGCTGTAGGGCTGCGTGTGCACTGTAAGGCTGTGTGTGTGTGTGTGCTGTAGGGCTGTGTGTGTGTGTGTGTGCTGTAGGGCTGTGTGTGTGCGCTGTAGGGCTTTGTGTGTGCTGTAGGGCTGTGTGTGTGCTGTAGGGTGTAAGGCTGTAGGGCTGTAGGGATGTGTGTGTGTGTGTGTGTGTGTGCGCTGTAGGGCTGTGTGGGTGCTGTAGGGCTGTAGGGCTGTGTGTGTGCTGTAGGGCTTTGTGTGTGCTGTAGGGCTGTGTGTGTGTGTGTGTGTGCGCTGTAGGGCTTTGTGTGTGCTGTAGGGCTGTGTGTGCGCTGTAGGGCTGTGTGTGTGCTGTAGGGTGTAAGGCTGTAGGGCTGTAGGGATGTGTGTGTGTGTGTGTGTGTGTGTGTGTGTGCGCTGTAGGGCTGTGTGTGTGCTGTAGGGCTGTAGGGCTGTGTGTGTGCTGTAGGGCTTTGTGTGTGCTGTAGGGCTGTGTGTGCGCTGTAGGGCTGTGTGTGTGCTGTAGGGTGTAAGGCTGTCGGGCTGTAGGGATGTGTGTGTGCTGTAGGGCTGTAGGGCTGTGTGTGTGCTCTGTAGGGCTGTGTGTGCTCTGTAGGGCTGTGTGTGCGCTGTAGGGCTGTAGGGCTGTGTGTGCTCTGTAGGGGTGTGTGTGCGCTGTAGGGCTGTGTGTGTGTGTGTGTGCTGTAGGGCTGTGTGTGCTCTGTAGGGGTGTGTGTGCGCTGTAGGGCTGTGTGTGTGCTGTGGGGCTGTAGGGCTGTCGGGCTGTAGGGCTGTGTGTGCTGTAGAGCTGTGTGTGTGCTGTAGGGCTGTAGGGCTGTGTGTGCGCTGTAGGGCTGTGTGTGTGCTGTAGGGCTGTAGAGCTGTGTGTGTGCTGTAGGGCTGTAGGGCTGTGTGTGCGCTGTAGGGCTGTGTGTGTGCTCTGTAGGGCTGTGTGTGTGCTCTGTAGGGCTGTGTGTGTGCTCTGTAGGGCTGTGTGTGTGCGCTGTAGGGCTGTGTGTGTGCTGTAGGGCTGTAGGGCTGTGTGTGTGCTGTAGGGCTGTAGGGCTGTGTGTGCTGTAGGGCTGTAGGGCTGTGTGTGCTCTGTAGGGGTGTGTGTGCGCTGTAGGGCTGTAGGGCTGTGTGTGCTCTGTAGGGCTGTGTGTGTGCGCTGTAGGGCTGTAGGGCTGTGTGTGTGCGCTGTAGGGCTGTGTGTGTGCTCTGTAGGGCTGTGTGTGTGCGCTGTAGGGCTGTGTGTGTGCTGTAGGGCTGTAGGGCTGTGTGTGTGCTGTAGGGCTGTAGGGCTGTGTGTGCTGTAGGGCTGTAGGGCTGTGTGTGCTCTGTAGGGGTGTGTGTGCGCTGTAGGGCTGTAGGGCTGTGTGTGCTCTGTAGGGCTGTGTGTGTGCGCTGTAGGGCTGTAGGGCTGTGTGTGTGCTGTAGGGCTGTGTGTGCGCTGTAGGGCTGTGTGTGTGCTGTAGGGCTGTAGGGCTGTGTGTGCTGTAGGGCTGTGTGTGCTCTGTAGGGGTGTGTGTGCTCTGTAGGGCTGTGTGTGTGCTGTAGGGCTGTAGGGCTGTGTGTGCGCTGTAGGGCTGTGTGTGTGCTCTGTAGGGCTGTGTGTGTGCTCTGTAGGGCTGTGTGTGTGCTGTAGGGCTGTGTGTGTGCTCTGTAGGGCTGTGTGTGTGCTGTAGGGCTGTGTGTGTGCTCTGTAGGGCTGTGTGTGTGCTCTGTAGGGCTGTGTGTGTGCTGTAGGGCTGTGTGTGTGCTCTGTAGGGCTGTGTGTGTGCGCTGTAGGGCTGTGTGTGTGCTCTGTAGGGCTGTGTGTGTGCTGTAGGGCTGTAGGGCTGTGTGTGCTGTAGGGCTGTAGGGCTGTGTGTGCTCTGTAGGGGTGTGTGTGTGCTGTAGGGCTGTAGGGCTGTGTGTGCGCTGTAGGGCTGTGTGTGTGCTGTAGGGCTGTGTGTGTGCTCTGTAGGGCTGTGTGTGTGCTGTAGGGCTGTAGGGCTGTGTGTGTGCTGTAGGGCTGTGTGTGTGCTCTGTAGGGCTGTGTGTGTGCGCTGTAGGGCTGTGTGTGTGCTCTGTAGGGCTGTGTGTTTGCTGTAGGGCTGTGTGTGTGCTGTAGGGCTGTGTGTGTGCTCTGTAGGGCTGTGTGTGTGCGCTGTAGGGCTGTGTGTGTGCTCTGTAGGGCTGTGTGTGTGCTGTAGGGCTGTAGGGCTGTGTGTGTGCTGTAGGGCTGTAGGGCTGTGTGTGCTGTAGGGCTGTAGGGCTGTGTGTGCTCTGTAGGGCTGTGTGTGCGCTGTAGGGCTGTGTGTGTGCTCTGTAGGGCTGCGTGTGCGCTGTAGGGCTGTGTGTGTGCTCTGTAGGGCTGTGTGTGCGCTGTAGGGCTGTGTGTGTGCGCTGTAGGGCTGTGTGTGTGCGTTGTAGGGCTGTGTGTGTGCTCTGTAGGGCTGTGTGTGTGCTGTAGGGCTGTGTGTGTGCTCTGTAGGGCTGTGTGTGTGCTGTAGGGCTGTGTGTGTGCTCTGTAGGGCTGTGTGTGTGCGCTGTAGGGCTGTGTGTGTGCTCTGTAGGGCTGTGTGTGTGCTGTAGGGCTGTAGGGCTGTGTGTGTGCTGTAGGGCTGTAGGGCTGTGTGTGCTGTAGGGCTGTAGGGCTGTGTGTGCTCTGTAGGGGTGTGTGTGTGCTCTGTAGGGCTGTGTGTGTGCTGTAGGGCTGTGTGTGTGCTCTGTAGGGCTGTGTGTGTGCGCTGTAGGGCTGTGTGTGTGCTCTGTAGGGCTGTGTGTGTGCTGTAGGGCTGTAGGGCTGTGTGTGCTGTAGGGCTGTAGGGCTGTGTGTGCTCTGTAGGGGTGTGTGTGCCCCACAGCTGTGGCGAGTCTAAATAAATAGTTCCGTAATCAGCACTGAGTCGACTATGGAGCGATGAGGCAAAGGGGTGATTCTTCTCAAGGATAGGGTTGCCAGATCATGCAAATATATCCCCCACAATCTTACTTGTTTCCTTCACTGTAAAATAGGGAGATTAGCGGGAGAAATGACTGAGCGGGAGCACCGCACAAATCGGGGGAGTTGGCGAGTTTGCACATGGTGGTGTCTATCAGAGGCACAGTCATGTGACCTGTGACAATTACCACAACTTTAAAAAGGTCCTAAAAACAAACAATCATGCACTCATAGGTAGACTTATCAGCGTAACCTCTCACCTGTGACTGTCCTTGTAATTGCCCTCTGTTCTGTAACTGTTCTGTTCTGATGTACTATAGCCTGGTTTTACCATACCCTCGTACTTGTTTCGTACAGAGGGTCTGGACTTTCTCAATTGAGCTCCGTTTACAAGTGGGAGGGGTGAACTCTGTCAGTTTGAAACGATTTTACCCAATCGCTCGTGTTTGGTTGTGAAGTAATGCGCCCGGCCGAGTCATAGCTTGACGTCACCTACAACACCCGCCTCCCCCGCTCGTTTACGTTTACGTTTACGAGTTTACGGATGGCAAAGGCCAGGCTAGATGTACTACTGTATGTCTGTATTTCTCTTCCCTCAATCAATGTTTCTTTACCTGCCTTAGGACAACGGACGCAATTTAGCTTTCATGCAAATTCTGGTACATTCACATTGAGGCTTTCTGCTGACGTGTCGATTAATGTGCACTGTCCTAATTCAAATAAATAAATAAATGTTAAAATACATAGATCTTTGAGGTCTGACTGGTGCCAAAAGGTATGTCTTCAGAAGGCATTTAAATGGTGCAAAGATTCTGCAGATATAATGTATAAATGCAACTTATTCCAGAGCTTGGGCCCAGTGACTCCTCTAGTCTTCCGACTGGTCCTGGGAACCACCAGGAGGAGCTGGACTGCAAAGCTCTGGCAGATTCGGACACATTTCCTCTGAAGCCTTGTGCATGGGAGGTGTCCCGCAGTGCGCACACCCCTGCTGAGCCTCCTGCCCCGTTAAACTCCTGTGGCTTTACTGTAATGTCCTGGAAACACGTGGCACTCGCAGCTCGTCTACAGGAGCCTGGTGGGTCCAATTTGTTTACTCTGTTGATGCAACAGTAGATGTATTTTCTCCCCCAGTAGTAAGTTATGAACACACTGGTCACATGCAAACATGTAGCAAAGGTTTATAAACCCTTTTTTGGGCCTTAGCGTGCTCCATGTTTGATCATTCATCAATAGCTTTAAAAGAATGTCCTTTTGTGGGATAAGAGACTTCTGTGGAGAGTACAAAGTGTTTCCTGACGTTAGCGCCTCCTGCTTTAGCTGCTATTAGCCACATATAGGCAAGGCATGTTTATTTATACCGCGCATTTCATACACAAGGAAACTCAGTGCTACAGCTACATCATGACACAGCAGCTCGTAGTTAGCCCTAATGTGGACCTGGTTTCTTTGTTTAGTCCAAGTTTAGTTCTGGTTTAGTCCCAGGTTTTCTTTGTTCAGTCCCAGTTTTGTTTTGTTCCCGTTTAAGCCCTGTTAGCGTTGTTGCTAATGTTTGGACTTGGTTTAGCCGCTGATGTAGGAATAGCTACATAACTACACTTTCCTCCAAATATTAGGCCTAGTTCAAGTGTTGGATTCTAACATTTTTATTCCAAGTATGAGCCAAAAGTCTAAATAAATCCTGTGTGTAAAAATGTAGGATACAATGCTGATAATGAATAGAAAATATCATGAGCTTCCCCTGTTTGAAAGACCACCAGTCCCTCTGTAATAGACCTAATGTGAAATACAAACACAATGTATATTGATTAAATGTGGAAGGATTAATGAGCCTGTTAATAAATCAGAATTTTACTCCACATTTACGTAAAAATGCATTTTTCTTTCTGTGGGAAGTTGCAATGATGTAATAATAACACATTAGTGTCAGTAATAATGTGTTTTATCTTTATAACCTGTGATTAAAGTCTCCAGTGATGCTTTAGGCGCTTTGATCACGCGGAGAACAGTCGACACGTGCTTGAGCACCCCTAAAATGAATTCAAGCAAATAAAATCCACACTAAAACGTATTATGTACTTTTATAATATAATATATATTTCAGGGGTGGTTTATTAAAATATGCATATTTAAAGAAGTATAGCATAAATACCCCTCTTCACTAAAGCATTTAGTCCAATGTCTAAGCTCCGCCCCCTCCTCGCCTCAGACTCTGCTCTCTCTGCTCTGTCTCTCCCTGGAGTTGAAACTTTGGTGCTGGTCTTCAACAGCACATAGGGAGTAAATCATGATTGAAGGAATTGTATAGGTATTATAGAGAGGCT
Source organism: Proterorhinus semilunaris (assembly GCA_021464625.1). Lineage (NCBI taxonomy): Eukaryota > Metazoa > Chordata > Actinopteri > Gobiiformes > Gobiidae > Proterorhinus > Proterorhinus semilunaris. The sequence goes on from CM038347.1 coordinate 41,360,553, forward strand.
CTTCACATCCCACGCTTTTGGCCAGTTTGTAATTTTTTGCAAATCCGTCTCATATACACGGACTCCTACCTGCTGATAAACAGATATGTTTGTGCATTCAATAGCGCGTAGCTGTATTTCAGGTGAATGAGTCACTGTAGAATCATCACACTGTAAAACATTAGGCTAGGAGTCCTTTAGTTTAGTCTGCAGCCTGTGTCACAGCCCTGAGTCAGTGAGAGGACAAAGGGGCTTCAGGGGACCAGGGGCTGGGCCTCCACTGAGAACCACTAACACTGGATGTGTCTGACACAGCCTAAAGTGCATATTACAGGTTTTTATTTATATTGATGATTGATCATATTATATTTGTATGAAAACAAAGTTTTCATCGTAGACACAATAAGAGGGAGAATGCATACAGCTCTAACTCACTCATGAAACTTCTGCACAATAGAAGCAAAATAAATAGTTATAACTGTCATATGCTCTTGAAATACAATTATGCCACAATCTGATTAGCGTCTTATAAATAATGTCTCATTTTGAATATATGTATTTTTACAATTATGTTGCAATGTCATTAGTTCCTCTAAAATCCATCAAATTACAGGAAATTACATATGTTGGGTTCAAAATGTTCTGAGCGAGAACCCCGAACCCTCAGGTGCTAAGCACCTCTAAAGTTGAAACTCTAAAATCCACAAATCAGAGCACTGTCTATACCAGGGGTCACCAATTTAATTTCACCACGGTCCGAAAAGGTCCGGAACATACGGGGTTAATTCACGGTTGTATCAGAATTTTTAAGCCTTTTTTAAATCTATTTCTGTGATTTGAAAATAATGCAATCATTTGAATCCTGTTATTGTTTTTGTTTTTTGGCTCTTAAATAGCAGAGTGCATTATAGACTACTGTAGCCTCTGTTATACACAATGTGCACATAATATAGTTCAACACACTAAAGCCCTGCTTAGTCCAGGCTTAGTCCAGGTTTAGTCCTGGTTTAGTCCTGGTTCAGACCAGGTTTAGTCCAGGTTTAGTTTTGGTTTAGTCCAGGTTTAGTCCTGGTTTAGTCCAGGTTTAGTCCAGGTTTAGTCCTGGTTTAGTCCTGGTTCAGACCAGGTTTAGTCCTGGTTTAGTTTTGGTTTAGTTTTGGTTTAGTTTTGGTTTAGTTTTGGTTTAGTCCAGGTTTAGTCCAGGTTTAGTCCTGGTTTAGTCCAGGTTTAGTCCAGGTTTAGTCCAGGTTTAGTCCAGGTTTAGTCCAGGTTTAGTCCTGGTTTAGTCCAGGTTTAGTCCAGGTTTAGTCCTGGTTTAGTCCAGGTTTAGTCCTGGTTTAGTCCAGGTTTAGTCCAGGTTTAGTCCAGGTTTAGTCCTGGTTTAGTCCAGGTTTAGTCCTGGTTTAGTCCAGGTTTAGTCCAGGTTTAGTCCTGGTTCAGACCAGGTTTAGTCCTGGTTTAGTCCTGGTTCAGACCTGCTCGCTGACGATCAGATCTTTTTGGTCCACAGCCTTGGACTGGAAGGACGTGAGTCTGGAGGCACTGCCTTCCACACTAAGGCCAGGCGAGGTACCTAGGCTTTGGGAAACAGGTCTGTCCACGGCTCATTGTTTGTAGCATCCATCCAGTATTAGCGTTAGCAGCAGCGGAGGGCTACTTTCGTTGATAATAGTGTGTATTTGACCAGAGATGGGTGTCAGCATGGCACCTTTACTGTCCATCCCGCAGGCCTCTAGGACGCTCTAGTACCAATTGTTTCAATATTTTGCCAAAGTGGTTGAGCCGAGTATTTTGGCCTTGGACTCACCCCCGGAGCTGAGGAAGCGGTTGCCCTGGGAGACGTGGGGGTGTTTGTCCTCCAGCAGACGGTGAGGCCACAGGAGGGTCTCGGAGGAGAAGAGCAGCCCGTGTCCGGCCTGGGAGAACTTCTTCAGCAGCTCCCCGGCCCCCGAGGCGAACAGCGCGTCGTAGCTGTGGAGCCCAGAGCCCAGAGATCAGCGTCCACACATTCCACACTTTGGCTGACCACAAAGCCTACCTGTCAGTGAAGAGGATGACCCGCTCGTCTCCGCTCATCTCCCCGAGGAACTGTTTGAGCAGGTGCACCTTCTGCCCCCCGCCTGGTGCTGACATGTCCCCGCCGCTCCATTTCTCCCCACGGCCCAGGACCTGAGAGCAGTCAAACATATATTTTGTAATATATTTAAGCAGCGATTCCCACTGACATCTGGAAACACTGTTGGCCCTCGTCAGTGTTTGTACATGTGGGGTCCATCTATCAAAGAGAGACGAGATAACTTTATCTGCAACAGGTAAAAGGCCAAAAACTGTTTTACATCTAATTAGACCATCACCATTTCTCTAAATGAAGATATTTCTATATTTAAAAAAAGCCTTCATTGTGTATGGAAAAAAGAACATCCAGAGTAATTGTAATATCCCTTTGATCAGATGTTTGTAAAGAGCCTTGTAGGCCAGGGCGTGTCTGGACTTACCTTCACAGAGTAGTTGAAGTGTTTGGCTGACCTCATGAAGCGCCTGAAGCCGTCAGTTTCTTTGGTTGCAACTGTCACTACGAGAAGTTTATCTACAACACAGAAAGTACAGAGCTCATTCTATTCAAACTTTACTCAAGTACATTGAAACAGATAGATCGATAGTTCATAATAATAATGGCTTACACTTGTATAGAGTTCCAATCGTGATGTCATATTGCAAGGCATCATGGGATTTGCAGTGGACTTTTTCCACAATAAACGAATGGAGATTTTAAAGGTAAATCCTGGAGTCATTATTGACGTTAAAACATTTGGACACGACAGTGACTCTGCAGCTAACAGAGTGGTTCTACAGCTCTTTTCTACACTTTTAATCATGTTTTAGCTAAAGTTAGTCTATGAACACGTTTGCTAGCACTCATGGATTTCCATGGTAACGGTGAATGTTTGACATTCCAAGCCTGTGTCACAATCAATGGGCACTTCTCTTTGGTCCTCATGGCAGGGAAGTGCCTTTAATACCACCCCCTGGTGGCCAGGGGCGACTCCACAAGACACTTTGTAAACAGCATTCCCTAGCACTGCTCAAAGGCCTGGCTCCAAAGAGTTTATTTTATATTTTTATTGCTATGACCCATGATGCACAGGTTTGTGTGCATCAGAAATAAAAAGTGGAAGCCTAAATCTATGATTGAACCACTCATAGTTGGTCCGCCCGCCTTTTTGCTCTTTTAAGGAACGATGGCTGTTTCCCAATTGCAGGATCCTCGGCGTCTCGACCACTTCGGACGTAATTCACGTCATCACAGCGCCGCCTAGAGGTCACCCACACCACTCACCCCTTCGCAGCTCGACTCCTCTGTTTGGCTCATTTACGAAGGATACACCGGTGGATGAGAGTGTGAATGGGTGAAGCCCCTTATGAGAGACCAACAGGCCCGGTTAGAACCATGAGGCCGTCCTCCTGTGGACCCACCACCTGCAGGAGGAGCCATAGGGGCTGGTGCAATGTGATTTGGGCAGCTCCAACAGCTGCCCCCACGTCCCGGCAATGGACAAGTGGAAGAAAATGGATGGATGGATGGACACCGGTGGATCCTCCGCTGCCTCGGAGAGCTGGAATTACCCATGATGCACTGCAGCACTGTGTTTTTTTCTTCCCTTTCTCCCACCCCCATCTCCATCGCAGACTCCTTCCGTTTCCTGGGCACCACCATCACCCAGGACCTCAGGTAGGAGGCTACGGTCTATCCAGACCCATACCTCCGCCATCAGACTCATGAACAAAAACAAGTCTCTGTAGCTCAGTCACAGACTCATGGATGTATCTGCTCTGTTGCTCTGTGTGGTGTGTCCACACTTATCGTGCGTTCCACTTATGTCGGAAGTCGGAAAATCTGACCAGGATAAAACGTTATCTCTGAGTTGTTGCGTTCCAGTCGTCCAGGTCGGAAACATCGGAGGTAGACACTTTGTTTCTCATGTTCGAGCATCATAATCAGTTTACAGAGAAACTTCATTGTAATATTTATTATAATTGTTGTAAATACAGTGATAATTTAACAAGTAGTTTCTTTCTTTTTTTTGTTTTGTTAATAAGATGCTAGCAAGAGAGCAGTACATCTTATCCGTTTCGCGTTGACATCCCCAAGTTTATTTGGGAAACATCTGCCAAATAACGTGGTTTAATGAAGGTTTACATGCGTTCCATGTCACGTCGGGCGCAGCATCTTTAAGTGCTCCTTCTCGGGTCAGCTGATTCTGTCCCGAGTTTCCAAGTCGGAATTACGGAGTTGGTGCGCGTTCCAGTTGTAATTTCCAACTCGGAGCTCGGAAATTCCGACTTCCGAGATCAAGTGGAACACACCATTAGACCCGCTGCGATCACTCATCACTTTATAACACTTAATATCACTTTATAACACTTAATATCACTTTATAACACTTAATATCACTTTATAACACTTAATATCACTTTATAACACTTAATATCACTTTATATGCCTACACATCTGTATATACAATCCCGCTGTTGTTCATTGTTAAATTGTTGTCTTACCACACGTCACTTTATTTTATCTTATTTATTTAATATTTTTTATGCATGCCCTTATAGCCTTATAGTTTAAAGTTCTTTAGCCTTTTTTTTATCTTAATTCTGTGTTATATGTTTTATGTCGCACGTTTGCACCGAGACAAATTCCTAGTTTGTAAACCTTGTTCTCAAACCATGGCAATAAACCTATTCTGATTCTGATTCTGAAAACTTTATTATTTTGAAGTTTTGTTCCACATTTGTGCAAAAAAAATAATTGTAATAAAAAATCATTGGTAGAAGTGATGTAAGCAAGTAAAGATGTAAAAAAAGAGGTTTATATAAAGTCAATGAAAGGCCTAATTATTGATAAATCAGGCCTATGGTTGTTAACGTAAGTCTGCAATTGAAGGCGTTTAGTGATAAACCTGCTTAATATATTTGATATTTTAATTGAATTTCTTACAAATCCTTGCAGAAACGTTATTTTATTCAGGCCAAAATGTTCAAACAGTAAGACATCCAACCAAAAGTAGTTTGTGTAAGCATAGATTGACATTTTATTATATGATTTGACACGTGACATGACGCAGCCGCTCCGGAGGCCGTTATTGAGCTCAAATGCGGTGGTACGAGGACACTCGCCTCCATTTGAGAGGAGCCCACCCCGGGGACGTCAACGAAGTGGACAAACGGAGGACGGATCCTGGACACTGGGAAACAGCCGTTGTCTGTTGGAGGAGACGGAGCAGCCATGTTCCTTTCAGACAACATGGGCTCATCACCGAGAAGCCCATGTGGGGGTTGAAGAGATCATTGATCTCTTGTATACTACACTCACAAGTCATTGTTCATAAGCTACTATTGGAGCCACAGCTGCCCTGGGGTAGACTGACAGAAGCGAGCTGCCAGTCTGCGCCACTGACCACACCAACCCCTCACTCTTCATTAAAACAGCTGGTGGCAGAAGTGTCACAACCTGTGGGAGCCGGAATTTGAACGGATGGATGGATGGACGGACGGACGGACGGACAGACTCACATTCACCAAATACTAGTGACTTTTTTTAGAGTTCTTGCTAGGATTTACACATAGGCCTATTTTGCTTTGTTATAGATAAGAAATCACAGCCTAAAAGCACAACTTTATGAAAGTTACGTATGATTTTAAAAACTTAAAGGTGCATTATGCAACTTTTCATGTGTCACAGTTTGTTTGGAATGTTTTCACTGCTGTCTCACCAGAAAACCTATAAAACAATTGATTCTGGTGCGTTGCAAAGACCACTGTGATGGAAAGTAAAGTCAACATAAAAAGTTCCATATGCACCTTTAAATTGGGTTGAAATGGTTTTAAAACCATGAAATAAAAGAACGTATAATAACATGTAAAAGTTCAACAATTTGTTGTGATTCCCATTGTCTGGCTGTTTGTTTCCTTGGCTACGCAAAGGCACCGATTTGGTGCAATAACCCCCAGCCCCCAGCCTATAAACAGACCACATATTGTTATGCTGGTGTTAATGTAAAGCGCTAGTTCACTAGTTTTGTTTTACTCTTCTATTTGAGTAAATCCTTTGACAACACAGTCTGTATTTGTAATCAGTGAGACTGGAACATAACTATTTTCTGTGGATCATGAGCTTTTCTCCTTTTCACGGCGACACTAATGCGGGCTAACGTAAATACGGAGCAGTGGTCACTGGTCAATGAGCCGCCGGTGTGGGGCTGGGACGAGCCCGGTCCACGTCAGCGCCGTGCGGGACAGCCAGGAGCGGTCTCCCAGGCTGCCTACGTGTGATCGGAAAAACCTCTGGAAAAAAACACTTCGAAACATGGTCTTTGAGCGCACACTTGGGCGAGCTTTAGCCACAGCAGGACATTGGTTTTAACTTCGTGCTGGCGTCTGCTGTGAACACTGTGGTGTGTGCACGCGCGCCCACAGCGGGGGCTTACCTTTGGGGATCTGTGTGTCCTCGCTGCTCGCGCTTTGGAGGAAGGTCCAGAGGACTAGAAATCGGCTCAACATCCTGAGTGTTCGTCTCATGTTGGTCTGTCTGTAACGTGGAAGTGTCCTCGCTGCGCGCCTTCCTAGTTCCACAAGAATCCCAAACTTATAGGACCCCGAGAGCACCGCCCGCTCTCCCTCTGTCTCCCCCTCTCTCTCTCCGTCAATTGCTCTTCTGACTGGCAAACAACCAGTGCGCCAGGAGTCCTCAAACAAGCCACACAGTCCTCAAACAAGAGTGGTGAACTTGTATTGGTGCTAATATACGCTTTATGGTCACTTATTGACAACTGTTAAACTTAGGGGAGTGCGTCAGGGGCGGACGGCACAGACGTGAGGGAGCGCACGTAGCCCCTGAGCAGGCGGAGACTCGCGGGGACTTGAGGGAATTCACAGTTTGGGCTCTAAAACTACAACACCAGCTGACCAAACAGCTGAATAACTGAGTGAGGCGGGAGAGCAGGACGATACAATGCAGTCTTTTGGGGCAGCATGTCCAATCTGTGTTCGTTGTAATTCACTTGTATAGCCTCAAAGTGTGACCTTTTAGGCTACAAACAAAAAAGAGCAGACAGTTGCATCTGATCTCAGTACGTTGGGCCTTAGGTGGAGTTAGTTCTGGAGAATTGAGCTCAACAGACAAAAATCCAATTGAAATATACTGTAATAGCTGTGTATTACTTGTGTTATTCATTGTTGTTCTGGTGTTGAATTCCTGCTGTGCTACAAGGGGGAGCTGTGGGCGAGTGGGGAAGTCTGCTCTGAGAGAAGGAGAGCCTCGGTTCTCTTCATGTGTGTCAGTGTGTGTACTTGGCAGCTGGTTCATTAATAAAGCACCTGGATGTTACACGTCGGCTGGTTATTTCCTGTAAGTGCGGGACATTACAATACTGTAGCCTGTACCCTCTTTCTTTTTTTTACTCCGCTCAATGGGTCAAACACATTCTTGTATACATACTACTTATCCCTTCCATTGCTCTTCAATAATATGAACATATTTTATTTGTCCAAACTTTTTTTTTTTTAATTTATAATGCACATGCCAATCTTTTAACCGTTTAATGTAATCATTTTAGGCCCAGACTTTATTATTATTATTATTATTATTAATTTAAGTATAGTACTTTTTTTTAGTTTGGGTTCAGCAACATATCCAGCCTGATCCAGCCTGACAACACGGTCCCAACATGGCAACACGCAAGTGTCGTAAACACACCAACTTCATTTCCGGCATCTGTCGCACCCGGAAGTGTCAGTTGAAGCCATCGATACACATCACAGATAATGTACAGAAACTTCTGAAGCTCGGCTCCAGCGCATACGTGAATGTATTCACATATTTAACATTATGTAGCATGTGGACCGAGGAGCTGCGACCGATAACCACGGCCCCCACCGCGCGATGCGAGACGACGGGGAGCTTTGAATAGTGTCTCCTCTCACGGAGCTAAGCTAACGCTCTCTCCGATGCCCCAGGCCGGTGAACCCTGAGCATGTGGCTGCAGCAGAGGCTGAAGGGGCTGCCGGGCCTGTTGTCCAGCAGCTGGGCTAGGAGGCTGCTCATCGGACTGCTGCTCTTCCTCATCTTCTACTGGTACCTGGGGGGCGAGCGCGGCTGGCCCCTGCTGGGCGGTGGCGCGGCGCCTGGAGGGGCCCCGGGCCAGTGTCTGCTCTCAGAGATCCACAGGTGGAACTCTATCGTGGAGCGAGGGGAGGGGGTGTACACTGCCCCCCAGGAGCCGCTGGACACGCCGTTTGTATCAGGTGATCTCAGGTCTCCCCTTCATTTTTACTCCCCCCATCCCGATTACCTTACAAGGAAGTGTCTGTAGAACCGTCCGATACAAACTGTGTGCTATTTTGATAATGTGTAAAAATACATCAGTAATCAAGGATACACCACTCTTTCCCAGAACAGTTCAACTCCATGTTGTTTGTTGATTTTATGCACTTGGTAATGTTATTTAAATATTAATGTAGTATTCATTAACCTCTTACCCTCCGCCTTAACCAAGTGCATTTTCTTCAGTTTAGCTTTACCCGAATCTGGAGTTTACAGCCAGTGTGATGCCTCATTTGAAAGCTAAGACCACCTAAGTCTCTTCCTCATTATGATTGTCGTTGTCGTCTTTTTTGGTTGGTCACATTTTTGTGGCTTAACACGTCACATTACTCAAAAAAAACCCGAAATGTGGCTAAAACGCTACCGAAAAACAATGAAAACGTGACAAAAACGACGAACGTAATAACAAAGTCAAGGAAGAAACTTTAGATGGGTTTTGCAGGTCTTAGCTTTCAAATGAGGCGTTACACTGGCCTATAAGCTGAAAGCTCCAGTCGCAGAGCTTTTAGATTTGGGTAAAACTGGAGAAAATGTGCTCTTGTGATTTGTTAATTGCAGTTATTTCCAGTTTGGATTGGCATAATAGACGAGTCGTTATCCAGGCTAACTTGGAGCTGTCTTTCCAGGAAATGGCCACATCCTCCTGGACTTGGACTCCAACAGACTGTGGGTGTCAGCGTCGTCCCAGCCTGGCTCGGCCCCCGTGCACCAGACACAGTTTGCCCCTCGCGTAGGGGTGCGACTGGAGGGGCAGCGCGTGGAGGCCCGGGCCAGGCTGCTGTGGTTCCGGAAGGGCGCGGTGCTGTCTGTGCGCTGTGTCTCCTCCAGTCCGCAGCCGCGGGACTGTGTCTCCATCCGAGAGGAGTTCCTCGCTCACCGCAGCCAGCCCAACCTGTTCGTCCAGAGGATTCACATCCACAACCCCTCGGAGCGGCTCGCCACGGTGGAGCTGTCCCATGAGAGCCACGGGGGGCAGTTCTCCAGCAGCGTGGAGAAGGCGGAGGACGTGGATGTGCTCCTGTCGTCGGGGCGGGTGCAGCTGGAGAAGGGCCGCATGGTGCTGGTGGTGGTGGTTTCTAAGAAGCTCGGCGCTCGAATCCAAGTGGGCGCCAAGTCTGAGCACATAGACAACATCCTGTCTGTGGTGAGAACGTCCGAGCCCATGGAGCCCTCCAAGCTGGAGGAGACCTTCAGCGCACTGCGGGAGGGAGCCAAAAAGGAGCTGCTGGAGCTGCTGCGGCTCAGCGTGGATGAGCTGGTGCTGCACCATCAGCAGGCCTGGATGGATCTGTTCATCTCGGGTCAGTGCCATAGATATAGTAACTAGACACACATTATCACCACGGTTCTCCAGGGCCTGTCCATATAACAAGAACCAGCATGGTTAAAATGATGTCACAGGCTTTAAGTTGTTTTCACACTGGTTTCCATGTTATTCCGAACCATCTTGAGTCGCTGCTAGTGCAGACAGTTCAAGCTCGTTGTTGGTCCCCGAGGTAGTTTTTTAAATATTATAACCGACCCAGCAATAAATAGCATTAACCATGTTAGCTACATTTTGCATTAGTCCGATAAGTCCAATACGATAAGTCCTCGCATCAGACAAAAATCCATAATCCAAAAGCCAGTAGAAATGTCAAAAATAATCAATTGTGTTACAACTCTGAATCTGAACTGACTTTGGCTTTTACGGTACAGTCAGAAGCCCAAGCGCGACACACCTTTGTGCACATGTTTATCAGATAGTTTTTACCACACAACACCGCAAAATAGAGGTGTACCCATCAGGATTTTTTAAACCGGTCACTAAAATTTTGATCATTGCCGATCCGATCACATGGTTGTAATTTATTATGATTCATAATTTAACAGTGACACATACTGGGCTTTTCAAAATGAACGGGGTTTTATTGGGTGAATTTATTTTGAATATTTTGAATATTGTAGAGCCTACTAGCTAGAATTCTCTACATTGTCCTGTTTAACCTCCAACTTTATTATTTCTATTATTATTATATGCTGTAGGCTATTGGTTTATCGCCTATTATTTTATAACTTAACAATTTTATACCTGAATCCCTATCCCCATGTGTTCGGTAGTGAGCAGTCCTTTTCCTCTTGTGTGCAGGTGTGGAGATGAGGCGCATCACTGACTCCCACACTCCTTCCAGCCGCACAGTCAACTCCACGCTGTACTACACCCTGAGTGCCAGTGCAGCCCCTCTCCTGGACCGCCGCCTGGCCACAGAGGAGCGCTCTCGCCTGGAGTCCAGCCTCAACTATGCAGATCACTGCTTCAGCGGCCACGCCACCATGCACGCAGAGAACCTGTGGCCCGAGCGCCTAAGCAGCGCGGCGCACATCCTCCAGCTGGTCACGCTGTGGACCCTGACTTTACAGAAGAGGGGCTGTAAGGTGCTGGTGGCGGCTGGGGCCCATGGGGTCATGCAGGGCATGGTGCTAAGCTTCGGAGGCCTGCAGTTCACAGAGAACCACCTGCAGTTCCAGGCCGACCCAGATGTGCTCCACAACAGCTATGCTCTGAGGGGCATCCACTACAACCAAGACCTGCTGAGCCTGGCCGTGCTGCTGGACGTGGACGGGAAGCCCTTCCTGCACGTGTCGGTGAAGCCTCAGGAGAAGCCTGTGAAGCTGTACGCGTGTGAGGCCGGCTGTATGAACGAGCCGGTGGAGCTCACCTCGGAGCTCAAAGGACATACCTTCCCTGTCATGGTCACCCAGCCCATCACCCCTCTGCTTTACATCTCCACTGACCTGCAGCACCTGCAGGACCTGCGCCACACGCTGCACCTCAAGGCCATCTTGGCCCACGAGGAGCACATGGCAAACCGCTATCCTGGTCTGCCCTTCCTGTTCTGGTTCAGTGTGGCCTCGCTCATCACGCTCTTCCACCTGTTCCTCTTCAAACTCATTTATAATGAGTACTGCGGCCCCGGGGCCAAGCCGCTCTTCAGGAGTAAGGTATAGATGGACCTGTTGTGGGGTCTTTGTTCTGCTTCTAACTCTGCAAAGGGACATTGATCAGACTTTATATGCATAAGCACAATTTATTTCTATCTCTCACCAATCACAACCTTTTCCTGGTTCTTTCTTCTCCTCTGAATGTTGATTTCACTGGTTGGTAGAGTTAGGTCTGGGCTGCTGTTTGCACTGTCACTGCTGATGTTTTCATGATGTGCTGAGACACAAGCGTTGGACATGTCCTACTGAAGGGCTGAAGAGCCGGCAGACATCCTGTTCCACTTCTGTGTGCCATCACTTTTCTTCTGTTGAGGTTTTCTATTTGAATGACTTAATGAAATAAATCAAATCTTGTGGGCGTGACTGTGTTTTCTCTGGACTTTGATTGGTTCATGTTTGAAGCTCTAACCCTGTCCTTCCCCTCAGGAGTCCAAGAGCGAGGAGGGTTTGAAGGACATGCAGATGCCTGCGTGAACAGGAGGCAGTGACCGTTTGATAAAGCACAGTCCTAATAAAACATGTGATGCCCCACATCACAAATGTTCATGAGTACATTTCATTTCTGAACTAAATACATTTGGGTTTTATTGAAGAAACGTAAGTATTTATAAATCAACTGAACTGTCAGAACCAGTCCCGAGCCAGAGCGCAAAGATCAGCTGCTGCTTGTGCAAAAAGCCGTTCATGATCCAACAGAATGCTTACAAAACTGTTTATTTGTGCTAAAAAAAAAGATGAAACATTTCAGGAAATACCCCATGTTTCACGGACAGTGTTCACACAAGCTGCATACTAAAGTTTATAAAACTCAAATGCCAAGTAAAAAAAACGGTTTCAGGATTTCACATTTCTTCGCATGGAGCGGTTCATCTTGCAGTCTCAGCTCCCACAGGTACAGACCTCACCTCTGTATGAATGTGGCCCCCGAGTGAGAGGTTGGTGGTGGTCAGAGGGGCTCATGGCTTCAATGGGAGCTTTCCTTCACCGAGTGCAGGACTAATGCAACGTACAGAGAGTCCGAATGTCCAGAAAAGCACCAACTAAAACCAGTAAGCAGTTTTTGAAGTCCAAGTTGGAAATGTATGGTGATAAACCAGAAACCACATCACCTTTATGACGAGTGACTGATGTTTTCAACAAACCAAACAGTGTAGCACTATAAAGATGTTTAGGCAGCATCAGAAAACTCTTTCCCTAAAGCGTGTAACACAGTATGTTTACATAGATATCGCATGTAGTCTCCAGAGCTTATGTCAGTGTGTTCAATATGTGGGGAAAAAGTACCGGTATTGTCATGCTTAGTTCGGCTATACATAAAACACCTTTAATAAATAATGTTTAAATAAAAAAAGCACTGAACTGGTTGGTAACATGCAGAGGTCACCGATGGACACGCTGGATGGGGTTTTGGGAGATAAAATCAATATATTCCATGAATGACTCAATGCTTATCCCTTGGATAATCACTTGAAGGGCCCTCAATTTCACATCGAAGACTTATCCAAAACTTGTTAAACCAAAAAGAACTTGGTCGTATTTAAGGACATGTTCGTATCTGTGCTATGGTCAGTAGTTAGCACAGAGCTGATTAGCCTCTGTTGTGACTCTGAATTTTAATATTAAAATTTTTCGCAAAGTCTATGGAGATTATCAAAAGGTATTTTTACTTCCGGCACCAGGAGGAGGTTGTCCAAAAGGTGATAAACATTTCACTGCATCACGCAGTTGTAAAAGGTAAACTATTTTTGGAAGTGCTCTAAAACCATTGTAGACGTGCACGGTGTAACACCTGCTGGAGACAGTGAAAACTGTGGGTGAAGTCACACCAGTTTACCCGATTCGCCACACTGATGTTCTAAAGTCCAATTTGAGGGCCGCGGTCCCAGTGTGACAAACATGAGGTGTACTGTGTGATAGAGGTGTGTGTAGGAGTCATTTGTGCCTGTGCTGCTCTAAACCCGGTCTAATATTCTCCTGGCTGTCTCTTGCCTAGTGCTTGTGAACACCTGTCCCGGCAGTTGGACGACCATTTACAGGCTTTAAAAAGTATTACTGCTCAGATTCAAGACATTGCTGCCAGCAGAGTCCAGAGCAGGGCAGTAAGTGTAAACACTGTTGGGCCCTCACAGGTCTGGCCCCGGAGCGGTGTTCCCTGCAGTGAAGTAGTCAGGGAAACTAGAAGTCTTTGAGCTGCCTGATCTGGGCGAAGATCTTGAGCGCGGGCCCCAGTTTGATGTTCATGGTTCCCATGAGGTGGTCCTCCTTCAGCAGCAGCAGTGCCTGGCCATCAATCTCCTGAGAGCGGAACTCCTCTGCGATGTCCAGACACCCTGAACACACAAGGGCCAGCACAGAGGCTCTTACTGACCAGTGCACTACGACAATACTGTGTGTTACTGTCTTGGTTCAAACTTAAAGGACCTGTATCATGCTATTTTAGCCATTCCAAAGTAAAGTATAGGCATTTATATGATATAGTGTACCTCTACCACTACGGAGCACTAATTTTTGTGATAAATATAAGTATTTTCTGGAGGTATTTTTCCAACCCGGAAGACAAAACGCTTGGATTCAGTTAACTCCGCCCCCTCTCGCCGCTCATACAACTTTAGCAGTAGTAGAAATATATATATCACAGCAAAAAGTGAAGTTACTTCATGATGCTGTTATAAGGAGTTAACATGTGCAACACAGCTTCATGGCTAAATGGCTAACACACACGCTAACACACACACGCTAACACACACGCTAACACACACGCTAACATGCATTTTGATCGACTCACCAGTCTGATGTTTCCATTATGGGACTTGCGCTGGTTATAAAAGTTAATCCACTTTGATTCTGGCCAAGGTTCATCAGCATCCATCAGCGACAGGCTCAGACAAACACTATTGTGGCTGATAGTCGCTGAATCCCGGAGGGAAAGTCCAACTTCTATGGCCTCTTCTTTGGGAAGGTTGAATAAAGTCCAGTCCTCGCAGCCAAACGCGGTTTTCTCCGTGACATTATCGTGAGGTAAGAAAAAAGAACAGGTGTCCAGACTCCAGAGTAGGTTAGAAAAAGCTCCCTCTTCACAACTTTCGGTGCAACATGACATGACCATCTGTTCAGACCGTTCGGACGCTCAGGGGGAGCGTTTGTTTTCCCTACAGGGGCAGCGCTCTTCAGGCACTTCCTCTTTTTTTTTTCTTTCTTTCTTACGACAGAAATAATGAAAAAAGCAGTTTTACAAATGAAAATCATGCCGTAAGGCATTAGATTACAGACGTGGAGCACTTCCGTTCCACTGTGACGACACAACTGAACATGCCAGTCGTTTACCAGGAGAGGGCGGAGCAGCTGCTCAGAGCGCAGGATTCAGGAGGATTACTGAGAACTGCGTGAATGAATCCAAAAACCACTCTGTGGTGTTTTTGAGAAGGAAATAGCATAACAACACGGTTAAAAGCTCCAAAAAGTCGATTTTGCATGATATAGGACCTTTAAAGGTTTTTAACCATATTGTTACCCATTTCCTTCTCAAAAACTCCCCCAGAACGTTTTTTGGCTTCTTTCACGCATATCTAAGTAATCCTCCTGAATCCTGCTCTCTGAGCAGCTCCTCCGCACTCTCCTGGTAACCACCGAGTTGTGACTCTGACGTATTTTACGTCACAGTGTCAAACAGGACGGGCCAGATCTCTAATGTAATGCCTTACAGCCTGATTTTAATTTATAAAACAGCTTTTTCATTACTCCTGTTGTAAGATAAAAAAATAAAAAACAAATTTAAAAAAGGAAGTCCCTGACGCATCTGTGCTGTCCCCGGAACCTGATGGATGTTTGGTGAACCATGGCCAGATATAACCAACGCGAGTGTCATAACGTAAACACCCGAAGCTGAGCGTTAAGTAAATCAAAACGCGTGTTAGCGTGTGTGTGTTAGCGTGTGCGTGTTAGCGTGTGTGTGTTAGCGTGTGTGTGTTAGCGTGTCTGTGTGTTAGCGTGTGTGTGTTAGCCATTTATGAAACTGTGTTCCACATGTCAACTTCTTATAAGTGCATTATGTGAAGTAACTTCACTTTTTGCAGCAATATTTATATTTATAAAACTGTAAATGTGGAATGAGCGAAGAGAGGGGCAGAGTTAACTGAATCGAAGCGTCTTGTCTTACGGGTTTGGAAAATATTTATATTTCTCTCAAAAATGAGTACTCCATGGTGATAGAGGTACAATATATCATCTAAATGTCTATAGTTTACTTTGGAATGGCTAAAATAGCAGGATACAGATGACATACTGAGAAATTAAAGATAACACTCCCCCGTCACAAAGGTACATAATGTATCAGTATTGTGCTGAAAGTAGAACTGGTATAGGAAATAATGTGGAACCAAACATACGTCATGTTATAATCCTAGTTTTGGAGCGAGTGAGGTTTATACTCTCCGTTTTACGCCGGTGTTGTGGTTTGTCCTTTTATTTATTTGCATGGATACAACATGCCACGCCGGATTGTAGCCTTGAGCTAATTTCCATCCATTGTCCCACACTCGCACTCTCAAACACACTCTCATTCCTCCTGGCCTATTGTACATGTTTTTAGTGGGAAACCTCCACAGACAGTCCCCGTCCCGGTGGGAATTGAACTTGGGATCTTCTAGCTGTGAGGCATGAGCGCTAACTGCTGGTGGTAATGAGATTTTGGAGTTTACCGATGTGCAGGTGCGGAGCTAGACCTTTTTTTTAATTATATATATATATATATATATATATATATATATATATATATATAGTGCCTTACCCTAACCCTAACCCTACTAATACACCTTGAATCTTTGCACATTTTGTCATGTTTACAACCCTAAACGTAAAGATTTTATTTTGAATGTTTTACTGAAAGTTCACACACAAGTAACAGACAACTGTGAAGTGAAAGCAAAATGATACATGATTCTGTTATTTCACAAAAAATAGAAAAGTGAAAAGTGGGGTGTGCATAAGTATTCATACAGCATGACTGAATACTTTGTGGAACCCCCTTTTGCTGCAATAACAGCAGCAAGTCTTCTGGGGTTTGACTCTACAAGGTTTGCACATGTAGAGACTGACATTTTAGCCCATTCCTCTTTACAAAACAACTCAAGCTCTGTCACATTAGAAGGAGAGCGTTTGTGAACAGCAGTTTTCAGGTCTTTCCACAGATGTTCAATAGGATTTAGGTCAGGACTTTGACTGGGCCATTCTAACACATTAATATGTTTGTTTTGAAACCATTCCATTGTAGATGTTTGTGTTTAGGGTCATTGTCCTGCTGGAAGGTGATTCTCCGCCCCAGCCTCAATTCTCTTGCTGACTCCAGCAGGTTTTCCTCCAAAATGTCTCTGTGCAAAAGTTCAAGGTGTAATATATATATATATATATAATATATATATATATATATATATCCGTTGCCGGGTCGTGGGGGCAGCTGTTGGAGCTGCACCAGCCCCTATGGCTCTCCCTGCAGGTGGTGGGTCCACAGAAGGACGGCCTCATGGTTCTAACCGGGCCTGTTGGTCTCTCATAAGGGGCTTCTGAACCGCTCTTTGTCTGACCCGTCACCTAGGACCTGTTTGCCCTGGGAGACCCTACCAGGGGCACGAAGCCCCCGACAACAGAGCTCCAGGATCATTCAGGCTCAAACCCCTCCACCACGTTAAGGTGGCGGTTCCAGGAGGGGGACTACTATCAACCCTCTTTACTAATAAATGATTTGGTCTGATGGCACATGAAGCTGAGCTCTCCCCCTCCTCTCCTTGTAGCGCTGTCACCTGTCAGACCTGCTCCATCGTCTCTCTCTGGAGTTTAAACTTTGGTGCTGGTCTTCATCTGCACAGACTGACTAAATGAGGATTTACTTCTACAAACAAATAATTATGACCTCTTACAAGTGCATTTTCTGCAGTTCAGCTTTACTCAAATCTACAAGCGTCTAGACTGGAGAGTAACAGTGTAACGCCTCATTTGAAAGAAAAGACCTACAAACGTGATCGTAAATATGTCACGTTGTCGATGCATTTGTGTCAGGTTTTTGTTGTTTTTTGTTGCTTTTTCATCACATTTTTTTTGTCACTTTTTGTGTAATTTTTTTGCTTTTTCATTGATTTTCTGCACACGTCACAAGGACGATGGACACATGTGGGAAACGCCGGAGCATCCACATACTGAGGAGCAGCACTGACCTGGCAGGGAGCAGATGAAGTCGTAGACATGCTCCACGTTCCACTGGCCTGGGTCCGGAGGCAGGAGTTCGAAGCCCGGGGGGGGGTGCCGGATGGGGGGTATGAGGGGGGACATGAGGGGGGATGCGGCTCCAGGGTAGGGAAGGTCCGCACACTGACTGGACTCTCCCTGAGCAGGCTGAGGAGAGCTGCAGGACACCGGCACAGCCTTCTGCCCAAACAGAAAGAATATAAACTCAGATGATCGAGTAGTTAGTGGAGCTTTGTTTCAAACTGAAGCTGAAGGTCTTTCAACTGATGACAGAACCTGCAGGGCTCACCTTGGAGCTTTTCTGGAGCCCCTTCAGAGCGCTCTGTTTCTTCATGTTCTCTATGGTGGCTTTGTGGTTTACAAAGAGCCGGACTCTCCTCGAGTAGCCCACGCTGTAACTGCAGACACACGAGCAGTGAGGAACACTCATCGCCACGGCAACAGAGCGGGTCAGCACGTACAGGCCGGGCTTACCGTTTGGCACAGACGGTGGAGCAGAACCTTCTGGACCTTTTGAAAACGGAGGCGAAGTCCACCCGTCCACAGAACTCACAGGTCAGCATGGCCTCCTGCACCTTCAGCTCTGAACAAACAACCACTGTCAGCTCCACACGTGGCAACTCTGACTCCACACGCACCTCCGCACAACTCCACACGCACCTCCGCACAACTCCACACGCACCTCCGCACAACTCCACACGCACCTCCGCACAACTCCACACGCACCTCCGCACAACTCCACACGCACCTCCGCACAACTCCACACGCACCTCCGCACAACTCCACACGCACCTCCGCACAACTCCACACGCACCTCCGCACAACTCCACACGCACCTCCGCACAACTCCACACGCACAACTCCACACGCACCTCCGCACAACTCCACACGCACCTCCGCACAACTCCACACGCACCTCCACACAACTCCACACGCACCTCCGCACAACTCCACACGCACCTCCACACAACTCCACACGCACCTGCACACGCACCTCCGCACAACTCCACACGCACCTCCGCACAACTCCACACGCACCTCCGCACAACTCCACACGCACCTCCGCACAACTCCACACGCACCTCCGCACAACTCCACACGCACAACTCCACACGCACCTCCGCACAACTCCACACGCACCTCCGCACAACTCCACACGCACCTCCACACAACTCCACACGCACCTGCACACGCACCTCCGCACAACTCCACACGCACCTCCGCACAACTCCACACGCACCTCCGCACAACTCCACACGCACCTCCGCACAACTCCACACGCACCTCCGCACAACTCCACACGCACCTCCTCACAACTCCACACGCACCTCCACACGCACCTCCGCACAACTCCACACGCACCTCCGCACAACTCCACACGCACCTCCGCACAACTCCACACGCACCTCCGCACAACTCCACACGCACCTCCGCACAACTCCACACGCACCTCCGCACAACTCCACACGCACCTCCGCACAACTCCACACGCACAACTCCACACGCACCTCCGCACAACTCCACACGCACCTCCGCACAACTCCACACGCACCTCCACACAACTCCACACGCACCTGCACACGCACCTCCGCACAACTCCACACGCACCTCCGCACAACTCCACACGCACCTCCGCACAACTCCACACGCACCTCCGCACAACTCCACACGCACCTCCGCACAACTCCACACGCACCTCCGCACAACTCCACACGCACCTCCTCACAACTCCACACGCACCTCCACACGCACCTCCGCACGCACCTCCGCACAACTCCACACGCACCTCCGCACAACTCCACACGCACCTCCGCACAACTCCACACGCACCTCCGCACAACTCCACACGCACCTCCGCACAACTCCACACGCACCTCCGCACAACTCCACACGCACCTCCGCACAACTCCACACGCACCTCCGCACAACTCCACACGCACCTCCGCACAACTCCACACGCACCTCCGCACAACTCCACACGCACCTCCGCACAACTCCACACGCACTTCCACACAACTCCACACACACCTCCACACGCACCTCCACACGCACCTCCACACACCTCCACACGCACCTCCACACGCACCTCCACACAACTCCACACGCACCTCCACACAACTCCACACGCACCTGCACACGCACCTCCGCACAACTCCACACGCACCTCCGCACAACTCCACACGCACCTCCGCACAACTCCACACGCACTTCCGCACATCTCCACACGCACTTCCACACAACTCCACACACACCTCCACACGCACTTCCACACGCACCTCCACGCACCTCCACACGCACCTCCGCACAACTCCACACGCACCTCCGCACAACTCCACACGCACCTCCGCACAACTCCACACGCACCTGCACACGCACCTCCGCACAACTCCACACGCACCTCCGCACAACTCCACACGCACCTCCACACAACTCCACACGCACCTGCACACGCACCTCCGCACAACTCCACACGCACCTCCGCACAACTCCACACGCACCTCCGCACAACTCCACACGCACCTCCGCACAACTCCACACGCACCTCCTCACAACTCCACACGCACCTCCACACGCACCTCCGCACGCACCTCCGCACAACTCCACACGCACCTCCGCACAACTCCACACGCACCTCCGCACAACTCCACACACACCTCCACACGCACCTCCACACGCACCTCCACACACCTCCACACGCACCTCCACACGCACCTCCACACAACTCCACACGCACCTCCACACAACTCCACACGCACCTGCACACGCACCTCCGCACAACTCCACACGCACCTCCGCACAACTCCACACGCACCTCCGCACAACTCCACACGCACCTCCGCACAACTCCACACGCACTTCCGCACATCTCCACACGCACTTCCACACAACTCCACACACACCTCCACACGCACTTCCACACGCACCTCCACGCACCTCCACACGCACCTCCACACAACTCCACACGCACCTCCACACAACTCCACACGCACTTGCACACGCACCTCCGCACAACTCCACACGCACCTCCGCACAACTCCACACGCACCTCCGCACAACTCCACACGCACCTCCGCACAACTCCACACGCACCTCCGCACAACTCCACACGCACCTCCGCACGCACTTCCACACAACTCCACACGCACCTCCACACAACTCCACACGCACCTCCACACAACTCCACACGCACCTCCACACAACTCCACACGCACCTGCACACGCACCTCCACACAACTCCACACGCACCTCCGCACAACTCCACACGCACCTCCGCACGCACTTCCACACAACTCCACACGCACTTCCACACAACTCCACACGCACCTCCACACAACTCCACACGCACCTCCACACAACTCCACACGCACCTGCACACGCACCTCCACACAACTCCACACGCACCTCCACACAACTCCACACGCACCTCCACACAACTCCACACAACTCCACACGCACCTCCACACAACTCCACACAACTCCACACGCACCTCCACACAACTCCACACGCACCTCCACACAACTCCGCACCTCCACACAACTCCACACGCACCTCCACACAACTCCACACGCACCTCCACACGCACCTCCACACGCACCTCCGCACAACTCCACACGCACCTCCGCACAACTCCACACGCACCTCCACACGCACCTCCGCACAACTCCACACGCACCTCCGCACAACTCCACACGCACCTCCGCACAACTCCACACGCACCTCCACACGCACCTCCACACAACTCCACACGCACCTCCACACACCTCCACACACCTCCACACGCACCTCCACACAACTCTACACGCACTTCCACACAACTCCACACGCACCTGCACACACACTTCCACACAACTCCACACGCACCTCCACACAACTCCACACAACTCCACACGCACCTCCACACAACTCCACACGTGGCAACTCTGACTCCACACGCACCTCCACACGCACCTCCACACGCACCTCCACACAACTCCACACGCACCTCCACACAACTCCACACAACTCCACACGCACCTCCACACGCACCTCCGCACGCACCTCCACACGCACCTCCACACGCACCTCCACACACCTCCACACGCACCTCCACACAACTCCACACGCACCTCCACACAACTCCACACGCACCTGCACACACACTTCCACACAACTCCACACGCACCTCCACACAACTCCACACAACTCCACACGCACCTCCACACAACTCCACACGTGGCAACTCTGACTCCACACGCACCTCCACACGCACCTCCACACGCACCTCCACACGCACCTCCACACAACTCCACACGCACCTCCACACAACTCCACACACCTCCACACATCTCCACACAACTCCACACGCACCTCCACACGCACCTCCACACGCACCTCCGCACAACTCCACACGCACCTCCGTACAACTCTACACACACCTCCGCACAACTCCACACGCACCTCCGCACAACTCCACCCGCACCTCCGCACAACTCCACACACATCCACACGCACCTCCGCACAACTCCACACACATCCACACGCACATCCGCACAACTCCACACGCACCTCCGCCAGAGTCCTGCACGGGTCCATTTTTGGAGACCCGCACCCACCCGCACCCGCACTCTATAGCACCTACCCGCCCGTGAACCCGTGATCATATCAGAGCTCAAACCCGCACCCGCCCGGACCCGTTAACATTCCACCCGTTACCCACCCGTGCCCGTGATAAATCACACAAATTAAACGCATGCGATTATATTGAAGCACTTTATTTTTTTTCGATGCGCACGGAACGAAACAACGTGGCGCTAATGAGGGTTGAATGCTTAAACAGGTAATATGGTCATGGTGATCTAATTAAATGCTAATGCTGCTGGGGTAAATTGCGCGAATTTCGTTCGCTGTTAAGTGACGTGGGATATAGATTAAATATATTGCGGGTAGCAGCTACCCGCGGACCCGCCCGTATGTAATCACTACCCGCCCGCAAACCCGCGGGTAAAATTCCAGGACGTAAAACCCGCCCGTTTCAGCAATTTTTGCGGGTACCCATCGGGTACCCGCGGGTACCCGACCCGGTGCAGGACTCTGACCTCCGCACAACTCCACACGCACCTCCACACAACTCCACACGTGGCAACTCTGACTCCACACGCACCTCCACACGCACCTCCACACAACTCCACACGCACCTCCACACACCTCCACACACACCTCCACACATCTCCACACAACTCCACATGCACCTCCACACAACTCCACACGCACCTCCACACGCACCTCCGCACGCACCTCCGCACGCACCTCCGCACGCACCTCCGCACGCACCTCCGCACGCACCTCCACACGCACCTCCGCACAACTCTACACACACCTCCGCACAACTCCACACGCACCTCCGCAGAACTCCACACAACTCCACCCGCACCTCCGCACAACTCCACACACATCCACACGCACCTCCGCACAACTCCACACGCACATCCGCACAACTCCACACGCACATCCACACGCACATCCGCACAACTCCACACGCACCTCCGCACAACTCCACACGCACCTCCCGACAACTCCACACGCACCTCCCGACAACTCCACACGCACCTCCCGACAACTCCACACGCACCTCCCGACAACTCCACACGCACCTCCACACGCATCTCCACACGCACCTCCACACGCATCTCCACACGCACCTCCACACGCATCTCCACACGCATCTCCACACGCACCTCCGCGCAAAACTGCGATTTTTTAAATAAAAAACTAGATTTTTTGTTGACTAAAAATGACTGCACACACCGACTCCTTACCTTTGAGTGTGTGGGTGGCCGTCTTCATGCTGGTCCTGTGTCTCCTCAGGCAGTCTACAGAGAAGGATGGCCTCTCCACCTGGAACAAAAGACATTACATAATATATTTAATGTATATACGTACCGTCCCTGTCAAAACTTTAAAGGGGGGGTATTATGTAAAATCGACTTTTTCAAGCTTTATATCATGTTATTATGTCAGTCCCTCATTAAACACTTGCCTGGAGTGTTGCCTTGGCTCATTCACATATTTTTGAGTAATCAGTAAAAACTTAGACGGCAGCCATTTTAGGTGTAGCTATGCCTCAGTCCTCCTAGGAACGCCCCCACCTCCTGAAAACGCCTCTGGACCTTTCGTCACCAGCCAAGCCACCAACCACTGCTCCTCAGCTCAGCAGAGCCCCCTCCCCGCACAGTGTTGTTGTTTCAATGCCACAGTAGTGTGCTGAAGGGGGCGTGTCGGAAAGCTTCTTAAAGAGACAGAGGCCTATTTCAAGACGTTCAGTACAGCCATTTTGAGAGAGCAATTTTATTCAAGGCAGTTATTTTAATTTACTGCATATACAGACCAACAGAAGGTTACGTCATCATTGTAGTGTGCTATAGACTGGTGCTATGTGATTGAAAAAGGCATAATACCCACTCTTTAAGACCAGTTGAAAGATGGAAAAAAATCCCATTTTGCATAGTTGGATCTTATCAAAGTCCCACGTAGAACTTGGCAGCAAGAAGATCTAGACTATAGCCAACATCTAAAAAACTCAACTTACATCCTACATTCATGCATTGACTTTTTTATGCGTAAAGGCCCCGCCCGAATGGACCAGCCGCCACTGGCCTTAAAACGTTTTACACCAAATCATTCATAGGCACTGTTAAAAATTCCCTGCTGCCAGTGGGAAATGGCAGCCTCTGGTGGACAGTTTGTGTAATGCAGCACTCCCTTGATTTATCCCGCCCACGCTTTCTCTTTTTGCCACTTTATTGTATTGACACTTCTGATAGAGCGCGAAGACCGTTAAGCGGAGAACAAGGGAAAATGTTCGCTGCTAAAATATGATGTTAAGTAGATTTGTGTAAAATGTCTAATGTTCATTTTCACCAACAAGACAACACTGCACTTTTCTCTCTCTTTCTCTAGTAACTGATTTAATCTGGACTTCTCCAGTCCCATGTAATCTAATAGGAAAGAAGGGGCGGGCACAATAAGTCGAGATGGGCGCAATCAGGCTCCTAATTTCAGCCCAAACAAACCACACCGCCATTGAACCGTGCGAGCGCGTTCAGGAGGCGGAGCGTGAACACTGAAGTATATTGAGCCATAACCGTGAACCGTAAGGCTTACTGGCACTGGTTTAAAGACTAAGTCTCAAGTGACATTTCTTGCAAATATTTATGTTGTCAATATCTTGAAAGCGAGGGAACCATCAGGGCGGCGGCTCCGTAGGCAGGAGCGGACCATCGCGGACAGGGGAACGACAGGACCTGGGATCAGCCCGACACAGACACCCTCACTTTTTAAATCATTTGAATTCATCTTGTAATCACAGGGAAAAGTTCCAAAATGGTGTTGATGTTAAATATTGTGGGAACATTTCCGTCTGTCAAATCAGCTCTGTTGTTCACCATCAGATCACTCGTAAAAAAATACATTTAGATGCATAGTCTGTGTGTGTATGTGGTTCTCTCAATTAATTGTAACAATTAATTCTGTCACAATTAAGAAAAAGATTTCGTCTACTGTCCACCTCCTTATTGACAAAAAAAAAAAAGAGAGATTCTATGTTTTTATTTCTCATTTAAGTTTAAATGTTGTGAATATCGGCGACATGAGGCCACAGTTTCAGACCCTGGACTTTGTCCAACAGTCGCTTCAAGGGTCAGAAATGTTTTTCTCACATATTTATTCCATAGTTATTCCAACTATGTGAACAAGGACTGGTCGTCACTTCTCTTCGAGATGGCAGTTTAGTTTCTGCCGCAGCCGTGGTTGTAAAAATAGACTTTAAGCTAATATTGTAACGGTCTCCATGGCGACGACAAAAACGCTTTAAATCATCAACTTTCCAGCGGTTAAAACGGTCCAAATCAGGGCAACGGGCGAGTCGAGGTGGGCATGGGGCTCATTCAAAGGGGCGGGGTCCAAACACACTTGAACTGGTCTGCAAGAGGTCACACCTCTACTTTAGAATAATCCATGTGTGACTGCAGTGAGACAATACCTGTGTGTTTGTGTTATTGTTTACTTCCCAACGTTGTGTTTGTGTTATTGTTTACTTCCTAACTCTGTGTTTGTGTTATTGTTTACTTCCTATCTCTGTGTGTGTTATTGTTTACTTCCTAACGTTGCGTTTGTGTTATTGTTTACTTCCCAACGCTGTGTTTGTGTTATTGTTTACTTCCCAACGCTGCGTTTGTGTTATTGTTTACTTCCCAACTCTGCGTTTGTGTTATTGTTTACGTCCTAACGCTGCGTTTGTGTTATTGTTGACTTCCTAACTCCGTGTTTGTGTTATTGTTTACGTCCCAACGCTGTGTTTGTGTTATTGTTTACTTCCTAACTCCGTGTTTGTGTTATTGTTTACTTCCTAACTCCGTGTTTGTGTTATTGTTGACTTCCTAACTCCGTGTTTGTGTTATTGTTGACTTCCTAACTCCGTGTTTGTGTTATTGTTGACTTCCTAACTCCGTGTTTGTGTTATTGTTGACTTCCTAACTCCGTGTTTGTGTTATTGTTGACTTCCTAACTCCGTGTTTGTGTTATTGTTGACTTCCTAACTCCGTGTTTGTGTTATTGTTGACTTCCTAACTCCGTGTTTGTATTATTGTTTACTTCCTAACGTTGTGTTTGTGTTATTGTTTACTTCCCAACGTTGTGTTTGTGTTATTGTTTACTTCCCAACGTTGTGTTTGTGTTATTGTTTACTTCCCAACGTTGTGTTTGTGTTATTGTTTACTTCCTAACTCTGTGTTTGTGTTATTGTTTACTTCCTAACTCCGTGTTTGTGTTATTGTTGACTTCCTAACTCCGTGTTTGTGTTATTGTTGACTTCCTAACTCCGTGTTTGTATTATTGTTTACTTCCTAACTCTGTGTTTGTGTTATTGTTTACTTCCTAACGTGTTTGTGTTATTGTTTACTTCCTAACGTGTTTGTGTTATTGTTTACTTCCTAACGTTGTGTTTGTGTTATTGTTTACTTCCTAACGTTGCGTTTGTGTTATTGTTTACTTCCTAACTCTGCGTTTGTGTTATTGTTTACTTCCTAACGTGTTTGTGTTATTGTTTACTTCCTAACGTGTTTGTGTTATTGTTTACTTCCTAACGTTGCGTTTGTGTTATTGTTTACTTCCTAACGTTGCGTTTGTGTTATTGTTTACTTCCTAACTCCGTGTTTGTGTTATTGTTTACTTCCTAACTCTGGGTTTGTGTTATTGTTTACTTCCTAACGTGTTTGTGTTATTGTTTACTTCCTAACGTGTTTGTGTTATTGTTTACTTCCTAACGTTGCGTTTGTGTTATTGTTTACTTCCTAACGTTGCGTTTGTGTTATTGTTTACTTCCTAACGTGTTTGTGTTATTGTATACTTCCTAACGTTGTGTTTGTGTTATTGTTTACTTCCTAACGTGTTTGTGTTATTGTTTACTTCCTAACGTGTTTGTGTTATTGTTTACTTCCTAACGTTGCGTTTGTGTTATTGTTTACTTCCTAACGTGTTTGTGTTATTGTTTACTTCCTAACGTTGTGTTTGTGTTATTGTTTACTTCCTAACGTGTTTGTGTTATTGTTTACTTCCTAACGTGTTTGTGTTATTGTTTACTTCCTAACGCTGTGTTTGTGTTGTGTACTTCCTTGTGTTTGTGTTATTGTTTACTTCCTAACTCCGTGTTTGTGCGCGTGTGTGCGCGTGCGTGTGCGTGTATGTGTGTGTGCGTGCACGCGTGTGTGTGTGTGTGTGTGTGTGTGTGTGTGTGTGTGCGTGCGTGAGTGTGTGTGTGCATGTGTGCGTGAGTGTGTGTGCATGTGTGCGTGCATGTGTGCGTGTGTGTGCGTGCGTGAGTGTGCGTGTGCGCGTGCGTGTGTGCGTGTATGTGTGTGTGCGTTAGGGCTGAACGATTTTGAGAAATAATCTAATTGCGATTTTTTTTCTTCAATATTGCGATTGCGATTAAATATGCGATTATTGTTGCAAGGTCCTCTTCTCATGTATTTTTCACCTAACACAAGCAATAAATCAGCCTGTTTCATAATAAACTATATTTGAAGTGAAAGTTGCAACAAAATTGTTGCTTGACCTATTCAAAATGGGGACTGCACTTCTTAAACTGTCTGAACTTAACAGTACAGTCTATAAATAAATGCTAAATTATATAGATATTAAAAAAAAATAACTCACTGATCCAGTCAGTAACATCACCCATACTAAAGTGCAGGAAAGTAAGAACAAACGTCTGCTTTAACTAGTTGGAAAAGTTTTAGGAAATCAAACTCCCAATTAATACAAAATAAGCTATTTAATTTATTAAATAGTACTTTATTATTTCGGCCAATCAAATCCCAGTCTGAGCTGCAACTCGTAGTTGCGTCAGATGCGTGTTATTGACGGACACGGAGAGGCCAGATGGAGCACACGCCAAAACACAGTGGAATTAAGAGCAGTATTTTGGTTTTGGGATGTAACTTTGGACAATATGAAGAAAGAAAAGAACACTGACACAAGGAGACGGGACATGAGGTGCCAGACACAGACACGTAATCTTTGACTCGCAGCCATTTGGTGACATTTCAGCTTAAACAGCACATTTCCTCAGCAAAATAAGACATGACACGGACTCCTAGTTACCAAACCTTTTCATACAGCAGTTTAGTGTTTATATCTAGCGTCTGTACGACCTACGGAGCGGATATGCGGTAGACGCAAAGGTAAATAAAGGCACATGGCACTTCGCCTCCGCGGATACTTAATGGTCATGAAACGTCATTATGCTTTTGAGATAAGTTCTTTATCCACAACATTCCCAAACATAAGCCCCCTAAACTGAGCCACAAACGACTCTTTACTTTTTACAATCAGCACAGACTCACCTATATATGTCTGTGGAGGCAGAGGCGTAGAATCCGGAGGTGAGGGAGTTTCTGTCATCAGAGCGTGTAGTAGCGGCGACGGAATGGCGTGATTAGCGCTGCGGCTAACGCAATGCTAACGGAGAAAAGCAATATTCCTTTCGCGGTGGCTGCATGATAAAAGCTGATATTTTCACTGTACATCCACAATCTACCGCGCACCTTAACTAGACTGAGACGTAAACAAAAGCACACGGCGGAGCGGACTTTGCTGCCATATCTCGCTGCTCCATTTACTTCCCAAATCGCGTGCCCTGCGATTACGAAATCGCGTGGTGTAATATCGCGATAAAATTGCAAATGCAATTAATCGTTCAGCCCTAGTGTGCGTGCACGCGTGTGCGTGTGTGTGTGTGTGTGTGTCTGCTCCGAGCGGGTACTCACGGGGAAGGGGTCGTTGCCTTCCTGGATGACGAAGCCCTCGATGAGGTGCGTGAGGACGTGGGACGAGCTGGGGGCCTGCTCCGGGCTGCTGCTCCCAGAGGTCATGGCCCCGCCCCTGTCAGCACGAACGGAGGGCGGGCAGGTGCGTGGGCGCGGCCCGCCCGGGCATGAAGCGGAGGGGGGGCCTGTGGGCGTGAGGAGGACACTTTTATCATTTGGAGGGTCTGGAGAAGCATCTGATCTGTCGCTATCTTTAGATTGTGTTTTTGTGAGGTCACCTGTTGGTCAGGTCTCTTGGGATAAAAGAAACAGACTTTTGAAATGGTTTCTTCTCTTCTCTCAGACTTAACAGTATGAAAGTGTTCATGTCTGATTCATGCCTTTAGTCAACTTTAAGGAAACTTCAATTATCCATTTGGAGAATTTTTTACAGCAGTTTCTTTGGACATTTTTAGATTTTTACATCATTTCATATTTTCTCTCTGATCTTTTGTCGCCACTGGGCCATAAATCAGACTTGAGTGAGTATTTCGGTCATAACGTTTTACTTCAACTGGAGTAAAACGTTACTTTTGAAAGAAAAGTGTTAAATGTGTTGCTCTGTGCCTTATTAAAACTTAAAACAAACACTCCAGCACAAACGTGCTCTTAGAACTCAAAGGGCCACGTGTGTAGGTTACGCAATGAAGACGTAATGTTATATTTGCCAAAACAAAGCAGCAACTCATGGGAGACGAGGCGGCGATGTCCCACTGACTCAGGGGTGCAGGGAGTGACCCTGCACCCCTGAGTCAGTCCACAGTAGGTCACCAACAAGAAAACCAATGAAAGTCATTCTTATTTCAATATTAGGTGAAAATTTCCATGTTGAAATGTATTTCTAAAGATTTCCTCGGCTGAAAGAGGAACAAAGACAGACCTTTCCCTAAAGTCACTGATAAAGCACAAAGTAGAGCCAGTGGACCTACGTCAAACGTTACTCGAGTAGCCCAATACTAGAGTCCCGCCTGACCATAGGACAGTGCTCACTTTGAACCACACGCTACCACAGTAACGTTACCGTTACTCTAAAGCACCAGTGCTCATCTGGAGCCAGCTCCTGCTTCGGAAATGGGGACACTGTTGCTTCACGGTCAAACTAAAACTTTTGTGTTGACGTTGGGCACGGCGGCGCGCGGACGCACATGGCGCAGTGCCCACCGGACCAACTGAACAGGCCATAGTAAATGACCTCATGTTTTTATCCACGCGCTCCCACATATCGTTTCTTACTTCCCAGCCCGGAGCAGCAGCGGCAGCCTCCCGGAGCGGCACTGTGCGCGGCGCCCCGGAACAATGGTCGAGAGGAGGAAAGGCTCTTTGTTTCCAGCGTCCTCCTCCTCCTCCCGTGGACAGCGGAGCGCGCGCCGTCACCGTGCCGGACCGGACCGCTGCTGTGATCCTGTCGATCCTCCTCACCGCCGCTCACAGCCCGGGCCTCCGCACTGGCCTGGGCACATTTCACAACAACTTCTCACCGAAACTTATTTTGGACCGAATCTAGTGGGTCCTCCTCTCATCCGACCACTACTTCCGGCTCAGCTCTTCAAAATAAGAGCACAACCTAAACCCTTCGCGCGGATTATTTTTTTAAATTTTATTTCTTGCCGATTTTTTTCTCTCCAAAATATTAATTTCAAATTAAACTTCTCACCGAAACTTATTTTGGACCGAATCTAGTGGGTCCTCCTCTCATCCGACCACTACTTCCGGCTCAGCTCTTCAAAATAAGAGCACAACCTAAACCCTTCGCGCGGATTATTTTTTTAAATTTTATTTCTTGCCGATTTTTTTCTCTCCAAAATATTAATTTCAAATTAAACTCCCTTTGTTTGTTGGTTCTTTGCGCTAAAAAAAATTAAAAGTACTCACTTTTAACCTGCATGTGATTTCAAACTTCTGCATACTCTTGGTTTTGTAAGGGTTGCAGCGAAATCTAAGCTCCTGATTCGTGCTTTGCTCACAGGCTACAGAACAAGATGCCCGGTCACGGTAACTGGCAACACCATAATTAGTCTGAACATAAACGTGAAGGACAGATAGAGTACACGCACATAGACCAAACAACTGATTCACTGGTAGGCTGTCCCCCTCTCTACGGAGAGAAGTGTGAGACGAGGATAAAAGAAGACGGTGGACGGGGGTCTGGACTTCACTTCTTCTCTTTCTCTGAAGTCACCAGCTGGTTATTCTGTTCTGTAACTTTGTAACTAGGAACAATGGCAATAAAGGCCTTTCTTTGAGACAACTTCTATCTCCAGTGTATGCTTTGGCTATATCCAAGTTACTCTCCTCGTGTGACATAAAAGAACCTTACAAATGGTGCCGAAACCCGGGATGTCTTCACGAGGATAATAATTGTTTTCTTTCTTGTTTAGAGCCTCGAACGAGACAACATGGCGATCTCCTAATTGGACTGGCCAACCAGTAGCAGACGTGGGAGCCGCAGCCTGAGGACGGGAACACTCAAAGGGGAAAGGGGCCTCAAAACAAGGTGAGCAGAAAACCTTTTCTAAATTTCTGCCACGCTCTGGCGTGTTATTTCCCTGTATTTGAGTGGCCTCGCTCTTAAGGTTTGGTACATCCCTGTTTAAATTTTTTGACATACACTGATCAAAGGCAAGAGAAATAGAGGAAAAACAGATTGCCGTTCCTTCTTACAAGGATCCCTTAGATAACAGTTAAGGTTGAATTTAAGTTCCGTGCGTAAACACGTCGAGAAAACTAAGGTCCGTGCGTAAACACGTCGAGAAAACTAAGTTCCGTGCGTAAACACGTCGAGAAAACTAAGTTCCGTGCGTAAACACGTCGAGAAAACTAAGTTCCGTGCGTAAACACGTCGAGAAAACTAAGGTCCGTGCGTAAACACGTCGAGAAAACTAAGTTCCGTGCGTAAACACGTCGAGAAAACTAAGTTCCGTGCGTAAACACGTCGAGAAAACTAAGGTCCGTGCGTAAACACGTCGAGAAAACTAAGGTCCGTGCGTAAACACGTCGAGAAAACTAAGTAAGCATAAATAAATAAATAAAAAAATAAAAAAATAAAAATAAAAAAAATAAAAAAAAATTAAGTCAAAACATAATAATAAATAAAAGATAAATGAAAATAAAGTCTTACAAAATGGATAGGAAAGAAATAGGGGAAGGTTCAGCCCTAACTAATGAAATATTGGAACAAGTGTGCCCAAAATGGGTCGCAGCGGACCCAGAAACTGTGAGAGGAATGATGCTGAAGTTGATCAGAGAATGGATGCCTGGTAAATCTAAAACCGATATTATGGTCAGAGCAGGGGACCTAGAGCAGTGGATGGAAATAGCAAAGAAATGTGGAATAATTACTGGCAAAAAGGGGCTTATACCAAGCCTAAAAACGATTCAAACATATAACAGGACCATTGACAACAAGGTACAGGTTTTTTTTGGTCAGGAGCAAGGTCCTAAACTTTTCAAAGGGAGAACAGTACAAGACAAAGTGAAAAAATTGACAGCTATGTCAGCGTTAAATGTGTGGATCATGAAGACATGGTATAATATTGCCGAGCGAGAGCAAAAGAAAGACACAACAGTAGAAGAGATACCGCCCTGTGTCCAGACAGCTCAGTGCAGTCAGGCTCCCCAACAAACTGAGCAGATAGACACAGCACATGTCTCACCATATGCTGAGGTGATCCAGGCACTCAAAGATTTGGGTAAAACAGAGTTAATTGCAAAACAGGCACACACTGTACAGGCCCCTATGATATCGATCAAAGAAGGAATACTAAATTGTGATGAATTTGCCTTAGACACAACCAGCGAGGACCCAGGTTTTTTGGCGTTAGAAACAAAACTGTTGAAAGAACAACAGGAGTACTCTAGACAAAAACTAGAAAAAGAGCATGAATACACCAAACTGTGGGAAGAACAGAATGAGCTGCAGCGAGAGGCGTTGAAAGATGGGGATGAGCGTAGAGCAGGCCTACAGCAAATAACAAGGCTAACAGCAGAAATGAGGGAACTAAAAATGAATATGGAGGCGCAAAAAGATGTATGGAAAGCAGAGGAACTGAAAGAATTAGAGAACCTAAAACAAGAATTACTCAGAAACAAAACAGGAGAGGCGAGTGAGAGTGGGGCACAAGGTTACACAGTTAGAGGTGCAAACACAGATATCAGTAACATGCTCACCCTGTCAGGCAGTGAAGAGGAGGAGGACACAGAGGAAGAGTGGGACGAGGAGGAGGAAATCATTAAAATGAAGTCACAAGAACAGAAAGAGGAGACAGAAAGGCTAAGGAAAAAAGTGATTGAGGAGAAGGAAGAGAAGCAGTTACAAAAAACAATGATAAGATTAGCAAAATTAAAAAAACGATTAGGAGTGGTAGAAAAGGAGCTGTCCACAACCAGGAGTGGGAAACAGTTTGGACAAAACACTGGAGGGACAACACCAAAGGGAAAGGGAGATAAGAAATTCAACGCATACACTGACGTCACTGGCCATGCCACTGATACTAAAGAACGATGAGTTAGGGAGAGAAGAACAGACTTACACCCCATTTTCAATGAATGATGCAGAACTATTCAGGGCAAAGCTTCCCCCACTCAGGGAGGGGGGAGGACCCTGGATTTCAGCATTTGCAGATCTCACTACAGGACACACACTAGCCCTGGGAGACATAAGAATAGCGTTAAAAGGACACATTTCAAGAACAGAAATGGCAATGCTTGAGCAAGATCTTGGTACAATAGAGGAGCCAAACCACACCCCTTTTTATGGTTACGTGGAGGACCTGTGGAAAATTTTGAGAGAGAAATATCCAACTAAAATAGACGCTGGCCGCCTAACACAAGAAAAATGGAGAAGGGGTGAATCAGGGGCAGATTATCTACAGAGATTTAGAACCTTATGGGTCCAACAGTTGGGAGCAGAATTAAATTGCCAAACAATGCTGCTATACAGGAATGCAGTTGAGGCCGGTTGTCCAGATACAGTGAAAAACAAACTGATAGGGACCGTAGGGTTATCATCAATGCCCCTGGAAGGATGGAAAGAGCATGTGTGCCATCACATTAACGCCCACAATGATCATAACGAAAAACAGGAGAACCATCTTAGAGACGTGCAGTTACAATTAGCCAAGTTGAACCTAGAAAATGCAAGAAAACAAGTAAATGCTGAGAAAAAAATTATCACTCAAAAGCAGACTTCCTCTGATGAGGCTGAAACTGAGGAGTCTCCGGGTACTCAGATGTATGCTTCTGTACAAGGGCCCTCTCCAGGGGGAGGCATACAATGTTATAATTGCCAAAATATTGGCCATTTTGCAAGAGGTTGTCCCTACTCTGAGGAACCAAGGAATAATAATTACCGTCGCAATAGGGGAAGGGCATGGAGAGGACAGTATGGAAACCAAATGCAATACGTTGATATGTACAATGCAAATTATATGCCACAACAACAGTACATGCCCATGGTTCAGGCTCCCCCACCACAACCACAGCTGTATTTAATGACACCAAACCAACAGCCACAGGCAAATGCTTACTACCAACCTGTACAGGGGGTAGGTGTACATCAACAGGGGGTGCAACCACAGGGAGCGCAAGGGGCACAGTACACTCTACCTAATGCACATAACCTTCCACCGCTCTAGGGGTGTCAGGGGCCAACGGGGGAGGTGTCAGGCCGGAAAGGTATATGTACTATAGGGACCAGCGCCAAAACGACATTATTGAAAAAACAACTCAAATAAATAATTGAATACATGGGAATACTAAACTCTGCTGTGAAGTTCTGATACAAAGGTGTACAGGAAACCTTGTCGGGGAACCCTTGGAAGTGGTCCTGGAGTAAATACAGGAAGGAGACCGGGTGATGAGAAGACGGAACAAGTGGAGGTGGGACAAACTTAAATTGCAAGTGGTAAGAGCCTCTTTATTTAGAGCCTCTTTATTTCACTACATTCACATGTGAAGACAAAATGATGTCAAAATATTTGGTTTTTAATCGACACTGCGCAGAATTGAGTGTATGTTTAAACAGTGAATAGAAAAATGTTTTTACATGTCTCGAGCTGTGTCCTCACATAGCGTTATCTAAGCCTGAGGCTGTGATGTGGGTCGAAGTTCAGGAATTTCTTGATGAATGTGTGTGGGAGCGTCTGATTGGCTGGATGAGGTGAAGCTGGTGTTTATGTTTATGTATCTCACAGCGTGTGCGCGTACCACACTTCTCTAAAGCAAACGCATGGTGTTACGCGCGGGACTTTCTTGGAGACTGTGGAGCGGCGAGGGGAGGGGCCAGAGGGCCCTCCCTGTTTTCTCACAATGGCAAGAAACTTGGCACCTGTCACTTGCTCGCTGGCTACGCTATATTGCTGTGCTTCTTGAACTTTCAAATAACTTTGTGAAGAGAGTGGGAGAACTTAACCCTGCTTGACTTTGTCCCGTCCCCACAGATGGAGACGAACACGGCTGTATAGCTGTAGAGGAAAGTCTGTACAACACGTACTGACCTCTCTGATGTGCTTCTGATTATACCCTGATCTGTATGTTCTGTATGTTCTGTTTGTTCTGTATGTTCTGTTTGGTCTGTATGTTCTGTATGTTCTGAATTTGACACTGTTGTATCCGGCCCAGTGTCTTCTCGTTTTTCAGCCCAGACTGCTGAGGGCCTTTTGCTCCTCCAGCTGCACAAACATCTGTTTGTCCAAAAGGAAACTAATGATGAAGTGTTTTCTTGACTTTGTGAGATGGAAACTGGTGCAGGCACTTTGCTGGTTTAGCACACGGGATTGGTCATGCATGATGGACGTTGTCAGAAACCTCACGGTGGGACGAGGAACATGGTAAGTATTTCGAAAAGGCAAAAGTAGTACAATCAGTGTAAAAACGGTATCTTAAGAGTCACTCAAAAGGTCATGACCTCAATGGTATATTGTCCAGTTTTTTTAACATTCATCCCGACTCTGGGTGCACACAGAGCTCGCTATGATTATTAAAAAGGGGATGGGCCAGAAGGAGAGTCGATTTGACCTCCGTAGAAATAATTGTGACTCTTTCTGATCGGAATACACAAATAATAAGGCTTCGAATCTAAATAAAAAAAAAGTAGATTCTGGTAAGAATTGACATTACATGTTTTGAATTGAATTGAATTAAAAAAGGACATAGACAAACATTATTAAAAGTATAGGACATGAACCTCAAAATTACCAGGTGAGCCAATTGGACAATAACAAGGTTAGACATGGGGGTGAGGGAGAGTAGGGAAACGTCCCCAGTTGTTCTCCTTGATTCTGTTACAGGTGTTGGTGAGATGGAGATGGAGGTCATGAGGCTGGAAACCTCGGACGTGACAGTTTAGGGTCTACATTACTGATACACAATGTTGCTAAAGTGAATCACACATGTTTACGCTGTGCTTTGCTAGAAATAGTTGTAGGGTTGCTTATTTATATTTTTGTCAGGAACACAATGTTTAGTAATGAAAATAATACACTATGTGCTTTGCAAAACAAAAACAAAAAACACACACGCTACATGCTGGCATTGACTGGAACTGAAAGGGTGGCAGAGCTGAGTTGGGGGTGGTCAGCATCACGTTAAAGCCACGCCTAGCTATGGAGGTGACAGTGGAATGTCCTACACATAGGATCACACACCACACAAGCTGAGTTAGTTGGTTTAGGATTAAGGGCTATTTTAGAGGGCTTGGTTTTGGAACTTCTTGTTATTATACTTATTATACTTACTCTTGCTGAGTAAGTAACAGGGGGATTGTAAGGGTTGCAGCGAAATCTAAGCTCCTGATTCGTGCTTTGCTCACAGGCTACAGAACAAGATGCCCGGTCACGGTAACTGGCAACACCATAATTAGTCTGAACATAAACGTGAAGGACAGATAGAGTACACGCACATAGACCAAACAACTGATTCACTGGTAGGCTGTCCCCCTCTCTACGGAGAGAAGTGTGAGACGAGGATAAAAGAAGACGGTGGACGGGGGTCTGGACTTCACTTCTTCTCTTTCTCTGAAGTCACCAGCTGGTTATTCTGCTCTGTAACTTTGTAACTAGGAACAATGGCAATAAAGGCCTTTCTTTGAGACAACTTCTATCTCCAGTGTATGCTTTGGCTATATCCAAGTTACTCTCCTCGTGTGACATAAAAGAACCTTACAGTTTAATAATTCCCATTACCAAAATAACTATTCAAGTGTGCTTCAAGTAGACTAAAAATTAAGACGGTGTAGCCTCGAGTTTACTTTTGATGTAACCTACTTATCAGAGAGTATGCATCCCCAAGTTAATGTGAAGTGTACTGATTTATTTAATTTTTTTAGTTTATAGCCTTCGTGTAAGTGGTCAGTGGTTAAAGTGGTCGGGAACGGTTCAGAGGTAGCCTGGCCTTAGCCACCTGTAAACTCCGGTCAGTTATCTTTTCCCTACATGTACGTCTGGGCCTGATCTCAGTGGCCGCGTTTCATCGGTTGAATTTCAAACCAATCAGCGAGCGGGGGGAGGCGGGGCTTGTCGGTGACGTCAAGCATTTGCTGGTTGTAGTTCGGCAATGGCGGCGGATACGAACGTAAAGGAAGCTCTTCAATCCATTCTGGCTCATTGAAGGAAGAAGTGATAAGAGAAACGTAACAGTGATCACATGTTTCCAATACAGTCCCGTTAAAAAGCAACTTAACAGGTAAGGAACACATAGGATTTTGACAGTACATTAAAAAAACAGTAAACAAAAATTATAATTGCATCTTTAAAAAAAAAGTTGTTGTTTAAATAAACACAAGCATTGTTCAAATTGTTTGAGGTTAGAGAAAAGTAATCATGTAATCATGCTGTCATTCAGCCCCTCAAGAAGCATGATCTGGATCCTGCAACTCCAATCCAATCTCTAAATTGTTTTTTGGATTTGGAGCCAAGAATCGGGGTGCCCCCTTGTCTCCCCAGCGTTTGGCCCACTGGGTCAGCCTCGCTATTCGCATGGCTTACGAGGTGCATGGTCTGCCTCCGCCGGTGGTGGTCGGGGCTCATTCCACACGTGGAGTGGCGGCCTCCGTGGCGCTTTTCCGAGGCACATCGGTGGAGGAGATCTGCTGAGCAGCCTCTTGGTCCTCTTCTTAGACTTTTGTGCAGTTTTACCTGCTGGATGTCGCCTCCGACTCTGTCGCCCAGTCTGTTTTGGGTGGTGGGCGACCTGAGTTCCCCAGCGATGCACTTGGGAGTGGCGGCCTGGGACACACACCATTGTCCCACTTAGTCAGTGTGGTCGGTTCGGATTCCTCGGGCGCTCTTGGGAGAGACTGCCTGTCTGGGACTGACCGTAATTCCTTCCTGTGGGTTCTAGCGCTCTTGGGAGAGGCGGCCTTGCACCCTTGTACTTTTGCCCGGGCGCTCCCAGCCCCTTTTGGTTGGCGGATGGGGTGGCGTTCCCGTCTTCTCTGTTTGGGTGAGAGGTTATGGTGCCTTGGATGGTGACTGCACTCCTGAGCCTGTGGGCTTCTGCCTTGCTGACACGTTAGTTGTCAGTGTGCACGTCTGCCCCAGGCTCGAGTCCATGCCTGCTGGGAGTACATCGGTCTCCTCGGCTTCACGATGGCTTATGGGCTGAAGCAACATATGAAATAGAAACCCCAGTTAGTAAATGTAACTACGGTTCTATGAATATGTTGCGAAGCCCTTTAGCTTCGGGCCCAACAGGCAAGTCCCCACCTCCGACGGCTTAGTTCAAAGGAGCAGAGTGTTGTTCCTTTTTATAGGGCCTGGGGTGTGCCAGGTTCATAGGGTGATTGGAGCGGTTAGGTCGTTTGATCTTCTCAGGCGGGAAGTAGAGCTTCCGAGAGATTATGCATCAACAGAAGCCTAAAGGACTTCGCAACATATTCATAGAACCGTAGTTACATTAGGTATCTGGGGTTTCCTGTCAACATGCAGATCTCCAGTTGGCTATCAATCCCTCTGCAATTCCCGGCCAACCCACATGAAACAAAAGCTGCCACAAAGTTCAATGCCATTTCCTCCAGCACAAACAATAAAGCGCAATACAGTTGAAGTGCTTCTAATATTATGATGCCTTACAATATAGTGCCCCTTTTTATCCGCGTATAAAACAATGTTTAAACATGTTTAATTTTGTGTAACTATTCTTGGATTGTGTAACTTTTCACTTAACTGTATTTAAATAGGG
The DNA here is from genome assembly GCA_021464625.1 of Proterorhinus semilunaris. Classification (NCBI taxonomy): domain Eukaryota; kingdom Metazoa; phylum Chordata; class Actinopteri; order Gobiiformes; family Gobiidae; genus Proterorhinus; species Proterorhinus semilunaris. The sequence continues at coordinate 41,399,653 of CM038347.1, forward strand.
AAACTGTAGAACAGCTTGGTAGCGTTTAACTTCACCCCAGTTTGGAGCTATACCTATGCTGGGAAAGGCTAAATGCTAACAACATTTGCGTGACTGAGCCATAGACATATTATTAATAGACCGTCCACACTCCTCCCCGTTTACTATAATGACCACGTTCGAGGGGGAAATTTACAGCAAGCTTTCTTTCCTATAGACAGACCAAGTGTTAGTTTTCGTACCTGACAGTTTCGGCTACAACCTAGCTACCTGGTTTCTTTAACTGTAACTAACCCAGCGTTAGGAAGATTAGAAACCAGGCTTTAAAGTGTCCAAAGCTAGCGACTATATGGAGGTACTACAGCAATGGCGGCCCCTAGTGTCGCCGTCATGACAGTGACGCAGTTGGTAGAGCGGGTCGTCTTGCTGTACTACCGGCACGGTAGTACAGCGGTTAGCGCTTGTGCTTCACAGCTAGAAGGTCCCGGGTTCGATTCCCAGTTTGCATGTTCTCCCCGTGTCTCTGCGTAGGTTTCCTCCGGGTACTCCGGTTTCCCCTACCACCAAAAACATGTACAATAGGCCGGCATGAATGATGTGAGTGAGTAAGTGAGTGGTTGGTGGTGGTCGGAGGGGCCGATGGCGCAGATTGGCTGCCTCGCTTCCGTCAGTCTACCCCAGGGCAGCTGTGGTTACAATAGTAGCTTACTACCACCAAGTATGGAGTGAATGAATAGTGCAATGTAAAGCGTCTTTGAGTGTCCAGAAAAGCGCTATATAAAACTGATGCATTATTATTATTATTATTATTATAAGGTTGGGGGACTGGTACACGCTGTCGTATTCTGCTGCTGCTTGACTGGCGAATACGACAGCGTGTACCAGTTCCCACTAATATCCAGCAACTTCGCACAGCCATTGAAGAGGAGTGGACCAACATTCCACAGGCCACAATTGACAATCTGATCAACTCTATGAAGAAGATGTGTTGCACTGCATGAGGCAAATGGTGGTCACACCAGACACTGACTGGTTCTGAGTCCCCAGACCCCCAATAAAGCAAACAACTGCACATTTCAGGGTGGCCTTTTATTGTGGGCAGTATAAGGTACACCTGTGCACTAATCATGATGTCAGATCAGCATCTTGATGTGGCACACCTGTGAGGTGGGATGGATTGTCTCGGCAAAGCAGAAGTGCTCACTATCACACATTTGGACTGATTTGTGAACAATGTTTGAGAGAAATGGTAATATTGTGTATCTGGAAGGAATTTTTGATCTTTGGTCAGGTCAGACAGATAAATTAGATATGCTTAGTTCCTGCGTAAAAAACATTAATACCTGGATGACTGTAAATTACCTTCTCCTTAACCCTGATAAAACCGAGGTTATTATTTTAGGTCCTCAAAAACTGAGAGAGTCTTTATCTCAGCAGATCATCTCCCTGGATAATGTTAGCGTATCGACGAGCTCTACAGTAAAAAACCTTGGAGTTCTGTTTGACCAAGACCTCTCTTTTAAAACACGTATAAACCAGGCTTGTAAAATTGCGTTCTTTCACCTGCGCAACATTGCTAAAATACGAAACATCCTACCTAAGAGTGATGCAGAAAAAATTATTCATGCATTTGTTTTGGTTCTGGTTCAACTGCAGCACAGCCCGAGCTCTCGTACTGTTCGTGGACTCTGGATTATATATATTGAAGAAAGATACATTACTTGGACTCTTGAAACGTTTGCAGTGCAAAGACATTTACGGACATCGCTGGCGCCTATCGCTCACCGCGGTGAGCCAGTGAGCTAACCGAACACTAGCTGGATTAGCCTAGCTATTGCGAGCGGTCAACTTCTACTGTTCACGCTGGAGACATACAGTGCCTTGCGAAAGTACTAATACACCTTGAACAATTGCATATTTTGTCATGTTTACAACCCTAAACGTAAATATTTCATTTAGAATGTTTTACTGAAAGTTCACACACAAGTAACAGACAACTGTGAAGTGAAAGCAAAATGATACATGATTCTGTTTGTTTTACAAATAGAATAGTGAAAAGTGAGGCGTGCATAAGTATTCATACAGCATGACTGAATACTTTGTGGAACCCCCTTTTGCTGCAATAACAGCAGCAAGTCTTCTGGGGTTTGACTCTACAAGGTTTGCACATGTAGAGACTGACATTTTAGCCCATTCCTCTTTACAAAACAACTCAAGCTCTGTCACATTAGAAGGAGAGCGTTTGTGAACAGCAGTTTTCAGGTCTTTCCACAGATGTTCAATAGGATTTAGGTCAGGACTTTGACTGGGCCATTCTAACACATGAATATGTTTGTTTTTAAACCATTCCATTGTAGATGTTTGTGTTTAGGGTCATTGTCCTGCTGGAAGGTCAACGTCCGCCTCAGCCTCAATTCTCTTGCTGACTCCAGCAGGTTTTCCTCCAAAATGTCTCTGTATTTGTCTCCATCCATCTTCCCAACTATTCTTACAATCTTCCCAGTCTCCGCTGAGGAAAAGCAGCCCCATAGCATGATGCTCCCCCCACCATATTTGACACTGGGGATGGTGCACTCAGGATGATGAGCAGTGTTAGGTTTGCTCCATACATAACGTTTTGCATTTGGGCCAAAAAGTTAATTTTTGTCTCATCTGACCAAAGCACCTTCTTCCACATGGTAGCTGTGTCCTCCATATGACTTCTAGCAAACTTCAAACGGGATTTCTTATGGCCTCCTTTCAATAATGGCTTTCTTCTTGCCTCTCGTCCATGAAGGCCAGATTTGTGTAGAGTACGACTTATAGTTGTCCCATGTACAGATTCCCCCAGCTCAGCGGCAGGACGTCGCAGCTCCTCCAGAGTTATCTTGGGGCACTTGGTTACATTTCTGACCAGTGCTCTCCTTGTTCGGTCTGTTAGTTTAGGTGGACGGTTAGGGTTAGGACCAACGTTCTTCACCATCCTTCCAGCGGATAAAGGTAGATGCACAGTTGTCCTTAACACAGCTGACTACGAGACCAAGGTCAAGCAGCTGCTCTTTGATGAAAACATGTATGAGCGACTGAGAAGAGACCCCACCAGCGGTTACAGGAAGAAAATTATAGAGTATCTTCAGAAACTAATAAAGGAAGAAATAATTGACCAAAAGCTGTATTACAAGCTTTACCTGGGAGAGGCTATTCTGTGTATCTATGGTCTGCCAAAAATACACAAGGAAGGTTTTCCTCTCAGACCCATTGTGAGTGGCATCAACTCCATCACCTATAATCTGGCGAAACACCTCAAGTTCATCTTATCCCCTTTAGTCGGCAACACAGAACACCATGTGGAAAACACCAAGGAGTTTGTGGAGAAGATCAAACACCTGCAGCTGGAAACGGATGAAACCATGGTGTCTTACGATGTGACAGCACTGTTTACATCTGTCCCAACCTCAGCAGCAGTCACAGCGGTGAGGAAGAGACTGACTGAGGACAGCACTCTAGCTGATAGGACCAAGTCCACTCCTGACCACATTTGCCAAGTACTGGAGATCTGTCTGAGCACCACATACTTTCAGTTCAGGGACAACTTCTACAGACAGATCCACGGCTGTGCCATGGGCTCTCCAGTTTCACCCCAGGAAACAAATCCAGCCACTGGTTCAGATATGTAGATGACACGTGGGTCAAAATTAAACAGAAGGAAGTGGCACCTTTTACAGATCACATCAATGCTGTGGACCCCAGCATGAAATTTACTCGGGAGGAAAGACTTGCCTTTTTAGATTGTAAAGTTATCATAGGGGAAAACGGACAACTTCAGACAGAGGTTTACAGAAAGGCAACTCATACTGACTAGTATTTGATGTTTGACTGTAACCATCCACTTCAGCACAAACTAGGGGTCATCATGACGCTCAGACATAGAGCTAAAGAGGTGCCTACGAGTGCAGAGGGAAAGACCAAAGAGGAGCAACATGTCCAGAGAGCCCTCTCAGACTGTGGCTATCCTAACTGGTCTTTCACTAAAGCACAAAGGGCAAGAAGACCCAAAGAACAAGACTACAGAGGCCAGAAGAAAGGGAGTTGCAATGCCGTATGGATGTGTATGAAGGACCATCTCTGAACTATACCCCTGAGGCAGGTCTGCCTCGTGGGGGCTCAGTCCTGTCTTAGGAAACGCTGTCATCCACCACAAACTTCTTTGAAAATAAAGAAAATAAAAAAAACTAATGGTAAATCATTGAAGTTACTTCAGTGGGGATGTTTATACTTTTCGGATAACGTACCAATAAATCCTATATTGAACAAAATAAGCATGATTTCTGCACCTGCCCTGGATCCAGTACAGATAAATGCTGTATAAAAACAATACTTAAAATTATTCTAATGATAATGCAATATAGAACACTTTTGTAGCACTCCTTATTTGTATTTCAGCCAAAAATTCTAGTGGTGAGGTTATACTAGCAAATACAGTGAAGTAAAAACAGTGAAGTGGCAGAGCGAGAGTACATTAGCGCGGCGACGTGCGTTCGAAGGGCAGCTGCTCCGGTTGTTGAGAGCGGGGCTATCTAGCTTATTAAGCCCCGCACTGACAAACTGACCCCCCAAGTCATCTTAACATAGTAGCTTCATCGCCTGAAATGGCCTTAAACATTCATTTTGTATTTAAAGAACGATGATATTAAGAGATTTGACTTACGGCGTAATGGCGTCCGCTCCGCTCTGAGGCTTCGTCGGCAGCCGTGCGCGTTCACGCTGCCTTCATAGATACAGGTGACGCATCATACGGGACCATGGGCCGTTATGGCGGACAAAACTGGTTTCATGCGCCACTGAGCACAACCATTGAAAGAGATAGGAGGTGGGACAGCATGCCTCTTCCATATATTTACTTCAAGGGAAAGGACTGACTGATACTGAGGTGAGCAGGTCGTTATAGACGCTCTACTTCAAAGGTGTTTACCCACAGGTGAGAGTAGCTGTGATTAGAGGGGAGGAGCCGGGCCAACCCTAACTCCTCCCCGTTGGTCTATATCTTCAGCTGCGGGCTGAGTAGGACTTTTGTCGCTGACGAAGCCTTTTGGATCTTCATTGAAGATGGACTAATGCTGATGAAATGAAATGCAACCAAAATAATGTATTGAACTTGATACAAAGTAAATAAATGAAATACTATATTGTTCTTAATAGAACTGTCTAAGCCTCTTATTCAATTACAAACCTGTGTGTCCTTTAGTGCGTGTTCATTAAAGCTGGCGTTGCTGGTATTTTTGTGTATATTGTGTTTAATTTCTAACATCTTAACCACTCGTCTTGCCACAGATGTAGCAGGCTATGGACACACACTTTGCCTGAAAATAGACACAGGTGCATCAGGGCAGACTCTTCCACTGCGCACATTCAAGCAGATATATGGAAGCGACGCACATACATGCAAAAGACTGAAGAAAAACAACCTGAAGCTGTCTGTCTATGGAACTATAAACATCCCATGCCAGTACAAGGAATCCAGATGGATAATCGGCGAGTTCTATGTCGTGGATGTACCAGGGCCAGCTGTTGTTGGACTACCCACGAGTGAACTGTTGAACCTTGTCACTCTGCATGTGGACACAGTCAAACAAAAAACTGACAATACAAAAGAAAACAGACAACAAGCAAAACAATTGAAAATAACAACCTGTGAGGATCTCACAAGAGAATAATCGAGTCAGTTTGGCAAAATAGGAAACTTCAAGGGAACGGCAAAACTCATCCTGAAGCCTGACGCCGTACCATTCATAGACCCACCACGGAAATGCACATCAAAGACAAGCTCCAAGATGAACTGAGCAAACACATAGAACAAGATGTTCTGCGGAAAGTATAGAACACCACACTGATTGGTGCTCCAGCCTAGTGTTCAGCACAAAGAAGGACAAATCTCTACGTATGTGCCTAGACCCACAGCCTGAAAAGATGCCCACACAAGATACATACTGTTGAGGAACTGTATCCAAAATTCGCAAATGCAAAGATGTTGAGCAAGCTCGATGCGAAAGCAGGATATTGGTCAATACATCTTGACGAAGATTCACAAATCCTGACAATGTTCCGCACTATATAGCTCTGCTGGCAACGTCTGCCATTTGGGCTGAGTGTGTCTTAGGATCTCTTCCAGGCCAAGATGGATCAAATTCTGGAGGGACTTGAAGACATGGCCATCATAGCTGACGACATAGTCATATACGGAAAGGACGAAGACGAGCATGACAGAAACCTGACTGGCCTGATTGAAGGGGCTGTAGAAGTAGGTATGGTGGTCAACAGTGACAAATGTGTAGCACGGTAGCACAGCGATTAGCGCTCGTGCTTCACAGCTCGAAGGTCTGGGTTTGATTCCCACCAGGGTACTCCGGTTTCCCCTACCACTAAAAACATGTACATTAGGCCAGGATGAATGAGAGTGTGTTTGAAAGTGTGCATGGGGAACGACGGATGGAAATTTGCCCAAGGCTAAAATCCGGTGTGGCGTGTTTACTTGCATGAGACCCATGTATGATCATTAACATGCACTGTCCCGACCAATTAACCAATAAATTAAGGAGAATAACATATTCATTCTTTGGCAACCTTTACACAGACAGTGGCATAAAACCAGATCCTGCAAAAATAAGAGACATACAGAAAATGCCAACACCTCAACACAAAGATGAACTGCACAGATTCATGGGAACTTTCCTTGCTACTACGTACATACCAAAGTTTACAGAGAAAGCGCACACCTTAAGAGGACTACTGGTGGTCTGCTATGGGAAGCAGACCACCAGAAATGCTTTGACGAATTAAAGTCTGCCATCACAGAGGATGCATGTCTAAAATACTACGACGCCAGCACACCCCTGACACTTGAAGTAGATGTGTCACAGAAAGGCCTGGGTATAGCACTGGTGCATTCGGATCAAAGACCCTGACAGTCAAGATACAGCAACATAGAACGGGAAATGTTTTCAATAGTTTACCATCATTCACCGTGATAACAGATCACAAACCACTTGTCACCATCTGCTCAAAACCACTGCATGCAGCGCCACCCCGGCTCCAGTGTTTGTTGATAAAGACCCAAGGGTACAACTATGAAGTCAAATAACGGCCTGGAGCAGAAATGGTTCTAGCAGACACTCTCAGTCGGCTATCAAACCCTGAGAATGATGGCGACATTGACCTGGATGAGAGGATAGATGGAATCGAAACAGAGTTTGATGATCCATAGAGGCATACCATCGCAAGTGTAATGAGCCGAGGAGCTACGTTGTCCAGACACCAAATGGAAATATGATCAGGCGTAGCAGGAGCCATCTGCGTGGACCCTACAGCACGCAGGTGCAACAGACTGTGAAAAGAACCCACCAGGCAGAACCACAAACACTGGATGAAGACCAGGAGGATCGCAGTAGCCACACACAGTGTGAAAGTAAACCACCAGACCCCTACAACCCTCAGCCAGTCCGTACACGATTCGGAAGGGCTGTGGTCAAACCAACGCACTACAGAGACTATGTCTAACAGAAAGCATAATCCACTTGGTTAAAACATAGTTCTTGTTCACTTGCTAAGACTGAATTGATGTTGACAGTTGTCAATATGACAATATGTCCCTATTACCATATATGAGAGACATGTTATGCCTTAAATTAGTTAGTTGATAAGTAAAAAAAAAAGGAAAAAAAAGAGGGTTGTCTTGTGCCTACAGACGTGCATGTAATAATAACAATAGATACATGTTTAATAACAGCTAAAGATAATCTTTTAAAGCTAATCATTTTCTTTGTTCTGATTATTATCAGAGAGGGTCTCAGTTAAACGGGTGGATGTTGTGATATGTACTGGAACTATATTACCTAAGGCGGAGTGATATACACAAGGCTTTAGTACCAGCATAGCAATACCCTGCAGTTGTATTATATACCCAGGAAGCTTATCCGCTGGTCTCCGAACTATGTCTCCGAGCTGGCCTGGTGTCGCCTCGGGGTCCCCCCAGAACAGCTGGAGGAGGTGTGCGTGGATCGGGAAGTCTGGGCATCTCTGCTGAGACTGCTGCCCCCGCGACCCGGCCCCGGATAAAGCAGAAGAAAATGGATGGATGGATTATCCCCGAGCCTCATTCTTAAGTATCAAATAATACTTCATGCATCTGTGTTCCACATTGTTTTTCTGGATTCTTTTGTATGTCTTTGCCGTGTTTTTGTGGAGGTTTGGTGGATTTGTTTACTTTGAGAGTCTAAAATGGTCCTGAAGAAAGCAGCTTTTTAACGGTAAACAAAATGCTAACTCATCAGCTAAACCCATTTGAGACCTACACATTTCTTCTTCTGAGACACTGAAGAGGCACCAAGAGCCCCCCCTGCAGCACAGAGGAGGCATCACAAGAGGAGCTACAGGAAACAAAAAAGGACAAACGAGAGATGGTGAAAGACTGTTGTGAAGCCGAGGGAGGAAGAGGAAGGAGGAGGTGGAGCTGACCAGTGCAGGACACCACGCTCTGAAACGGGGACAAACCCAGGAGGCGCGGCACCGTTTCAGAGGATCAGAGGAGACAGAGGGCAGCCAGCCAGGTTTCTTCCGAGTGCTACAGTTCCCCCGACCTCCAGGGTCGTGCGGGTCAGGTTGACACAGTGGCAGCGGCTCAGCCGCAGCGGCTCAGGACTAACACCTGAACACTATTTCGTTGTACGCTTGTACAATGACAATAAAGCACTTACTTACTTACTTACTTACTTGCATCAACTTGTCTAAGCTTAGGCAAGAACATATCTCAGTATGTAAAAATGGTGGCCTGTTAAGCCACATTATGTAATAACTTTGCATTATGTAATAAAAGTCCAAAATGTAATAAAATTGTCCCTTCATTTTGTAATAAAGCCGCATTTTGTCATAAACTGCCAGATTTTGTAATAAACCTCCCCAATGCATTATGTAATACATTTTGCCATATTGTGTAATAAGTTATTACATTTTGAGACAGTTACTACAAAATGAACTTGACACTATTTTATTTTCAGGAAAATGTGATAACATGATCCATTATGTAATAACACAGAACAAAACAGCCTTAAATAGCTATTAATGAATGTAATCAGCGCTTTAAGACAGTTTGTAGGCTAGTTGTGCATATAATTGTTCTATCCTCTTGTTAAGTGATGATACTCTACTTCCGAGTCCAACGGAACTTTAGTCCTATTCACTTTAATGGGATTTAGTTGATTTGAATCTGCAGTAGAGCCGACTACAAAGATCTTATTAAACATCTGATCACAAAGAAATATGACTTTTACTCTGGATTTCCTTTAGCAGTGCTTTTACATTAATTATCAAACTATTGGTTTTCCCATACGCAATTAAGGCTTATCAAAACAACACACAATTATCTACTTTCAAAAATATTTGGTTTTATGTGGACAGCGCCCTCTTCTGGAGGAGTTTCCCCGACATTCTCTGAACTGATGGTTTATCCGAATACTTTGAGACTCTCAAATGAGTTGGGTACACATTATGTAACACCTTCTAATGCACTTTTAATACAACAAGTGAATGGCTAAGCCATGCTGCGTCCCAACATAACTCCACAAACTGAGCAGACCAATAGGCTTTGTAAGCAGGTACTGGTGCATTAAAGATTTTTTTATGTGTTTATCAGAGCATCTTTTATCCCTGAGATCAATTCAAAGCTATATCTTTGGAGATTTTTTTTTGCTCTTTCATTAATTCCTGGATATTTTGGAATACTTTTTACAACACTGTTATATTCCTGGGAAATTATTAAAATATATGACATTTCCATATTTCATAACGTCTCCCCCTCCCCCATTCTAAAACATATCCTTAATGAGAATATATATATTTTTAATCTATCCATTTCTTAAAGTTCAATGGTTTGTACTTTAAGATATTAGAGTACAGTATATTAGTTATTCCATATGGTTTTATCAGGGGAGAAATTATGAGTAGGACAGCTTCCATGCCAGCAAATCCTGTTGGTAAAAAGAAGACTGTTTTAGGCAAATTAGACAAATTATCATTAGGCTACATTTGAACAAAAACTGTAAACCTCCAACTCCCTTAAATATATGATAAGAAACTATAATGAGTCAGGATTTCTGAGATATGCATGAATCGAGTTTGGTAAATCTGCTGTGATCATTTGGAGCGACACCTTTGTCGTTTCCTGTGAATGCCGTTTGTGGAGGTGACGTTCTGCCGCATGTGTGCGCGTGTGTCCGCGTGTGTGCGCGTGTGTCCGCGTGTGTGTGCGCGTGTGCAGCCGTTGCCCCGGCCCGGTCAGCGCGAGGACAGCAGAGAACGACACACAGCAGTGAGAGGAGTACAGCGGCGCTGTCTCATGTCTCCCGTGGACCGGATGAAAAAAGGTTTCGCCTCTGGGACCCTGAGCTCAGCTTCTCTCAAACAGAGGTTTATCAGGAAGGCCAGAGTGGCCCCGGGACCGCAGAGCCCCCGGGACAGCGACTGCCAACTTTGCAGGTAAAGTGTTCAGCGTCGGATTCACGGGACTGGCAGAGCTTTGACAGGCACCTTAGCCAAGTGCATTTTTTTCTAATTCAGCGTTACCCAAATCTGAAAGGTTGCAGCCTATTTGAAAGCTAAGACCAACAAAACTCATCTAAATGGATCATTTTCCTTGCGCTGTCGTCACTTTTTTTCAGCTCGAGTCACAGGGAACTTTATTAAACCGTTTCCAACAGTGTGATGTGCATGTATAGTATATCGTTATATTATATTTGTAATATTTGTGCAGCACTTCAGAATTGCTTTTATACAATGTGTATACAATGTGCTATAGAAATAAAGTGTATCACATATTTTAGCGAAAAATAAAAAAATGGGATCCTGTGCTGACCTAGCCTGGCCTTAGCCGTCCGTAAACTCCGGTCACTTATCTTTTCCCTACATGTACGTCTGGGCCTGATCTCAGTGGCCGCGTTTCATTGGTTGAATTTCAAACTACCAATCAGCGAGCGAGGGAGGCGGGGCTGACGTCTATCATAACTCTAGCATAGCTCGTCAAGCATTTGCTGGTTGTAGTTCAGCAATGGCGGCGGATACGAACGTAAAGGAAGCTCTTCAATCCGTTCTGGCTCGACTCCAAAATATCCAGAAATTATAACTGAAGCCATGGAATGCTCCCAAGAGTTATGATAGAGTTATGATAGAGCTATGATAGAGTTATGATAGAGTTATGATAGAGTTATGATAGAGCTATGATAGAGTTATGATAGAGTTATGATAGAGCTATGATAGAGTTATGATAGAGCTATGATAGAGTTATGATAGAGTTATGATAGAGTTATGATAGAGTTATGATAGAGCTATGATAGAGTTATGATAGAGTTATGATAGAGCTATGATAGAGTTATGATAGAGCTATGATAGAGCTATGATAGAGCTATGATAGAGCTATGATAGAGTTATGATAGAGCTATGATAGAGCTTTGATAGTTATGATTGAGCTATGATAGAGCTATGATAGAGCTATGATAGAGTTATGATAGAGCTATGATAGAGCTTTGATAGTTATGATTGAGCTATGATAGAGCTATGATAGAGTTATGATAGAGTTATGATAGAGTTATGATAGAGCTATGATAGAGTTATGATAGAGTTATGATAGAGCTATGATAGAGTTATGATAGAGTTATGATAGAGCTATGATAGAGCTATGATAGAGTTATGATAGAGCTATGATTGAGCTATGATAGAGCTATGATAGAGCTATGATAGAGTTATGATAGAGTTATGATAGAGTTATGATTGAGCTATGATAGAGCTATGATAGAGCTATGATAGAGTTATGATTGAGCTATGATAGAGCTATGATAGAGCTATGATAGAGTTATGATTGAGCTATGATAGAGCTATGATTGAGCTATGATAGAGCTATGATAGAGCTATGATAGAGTTATGATAGAGCTATGATAGAGTTATGATAGAGCTATGATAGAGCTATGATTGAGCTATGATAGAGCTATGATAGAGCTATGATAGAGTTATGATAGAGCTATGATAGAGTTATGATAGAGCTATGATAGAGCTATGATAGAGTTATGATAGAGCTATGATAGAGTTATGATAGAGTTATGATAGAGCTATGATAGAGCTATGATAGAGTTATGATAGAGCTATGATAGAGTTATGATAGAGCTATGATAGAGCTATGATTGAGCTATGATAGAGCTATGATAGAGCTATGATAGAGTTATGATAGAGCTATGATAGAGTTATGATAGAGCTATGATAGAGCTATGATAGAGTTATGATAGAGCTATGATAGAGTTATGATAGAGTTATGATAGAGCTATGATAAAGTTATGATAGAGCTATGATAGAGCTATGATAGAGCTATGATAAAGTTATGATAGAGCTATGATAAAGTTATGATAGACTTATGATAGAGCTATGATAGAGCTATGATAAAGTTATGATAGACTTATGATAGAGTTATGATAGAGCTATGATAGAGTTATGATAGAGTTATGATAGACTTATGATAGAGCTATGATAGAGCTATGATAGAGTTATGATAGAGCTATGATAGAGCTATGATAGAGTTATGATAGAGTTATGATAGAGCTATGATAGAGCTATGATAGAGCTATGATAGAGCTATGATAGAGTTATGATAGAGCTATGATAGAGCTATGATAGAGTTATGATAGAGCTATGATAGATCTATGATAGAGCTATGATAGAGTTATGATAGAGCTATGATAGATCTATGATAGAGCTATGATAGAGTTATGATAGAGCTATGATAGAGTTATGATAGACTTATGATAGATCTATGATAGAGTTATGATAGAGCTATGATAGACTTATGATAGAGCTATGATAGAGTTATGATAGAGTTATGATAGAGCTATGATAAAGTTATGATAGAGCTATGATTGAGCTATGATAGAGTTATGATAGAGCTATGATAGAGTTATGATTGAGCTATGATAGAGCTATGATAGAGCTATGATAGAGTTATGATTGAGCTATGATAGAGTTATGATTGAGCTATGATAGAGCTATGATAGAGTTATGATAGAGCTATGATAGAGTTATGATAGAGCTATGATAGAGTTATGATAGAGTTATGATAGAGCTATGATTGAGCTATGATAGAGTTATGATAGAGCTATGTTAGAGTTATGATTGAGCTATGATAGAGTTATGATAGAGCTATGATAGAGTTATGATAGAGCTATGATAGAGTTATGATAGAGCTATGATTGAGCTATGATAGAGCTATGATAGAGCTATGATTGAGCTATGATAGAGTTATGATAGAGCTATGATAGAGTTATGATAGAGCTATGATAGAGTTATGATTGAGCTATGATAGAGTTATGATAGAGCTATGATAGAGTTATGATAGAGTTATGATAGAGCTATGATTGAGCTATGATAGAGTTATGATAGAGCTATGATAGAGTTATGATAGAGCTATGATAGAGTTATGATAGAGCTATGATAGAGTTATGATAGAGCTATGATAGAGTTATGATAGAGCTATGATTGAGCTATGATAGAGTTATGATAGAGCTATGATAGAGCTATGATTGAGCTATGATAGAGTTATGATAGAGCTATGATAGAGCTATGATAGAGCTATGATAGAGTTATGATAGAGCTTTGATAGAGTTATGATAGAGCTATGATAGAGCTATGATTGAGCTATGATAGAGTTATGATAGAGCTATGATAGAGTTATGATAGAGCTATGATAGAGCTATGATAGAGCTATGATAGAGTTATGATAGAGCTTTGATAGAGTTATGATAGAGCTATGATAGAGCTATGATAGAGTTATGATAGAGCTTTGATAGAGTTATGATAGAGCTATGATAGAGCTATGATAGAGTTATGATAGAGCTTTGATAGAGTTATGATAGAGCTATGATAGAGCTATGATAGAGTTATGATAGAGCTATGATAGAGTTATGATAGAGCTATGATAGAGCTATGATAGAGTTATGATAGAGTTATGATAGAGCTATGATAGAGTTATGATAGAGCTATGATAGAGCTATGATAGAGTTATGATAGAGCTTTGATAGAGTTATGATAGAGCTTTGATAGAGTTATGATAGAGTTATGATAGAGTTATGATTGAGCTATGATAGAGTTATGATTGAGCTATGATAGAGCTATGATAGAGTTATGATAGAGCTATGATAGAGTTATGATTGAGCTATGATAGAGTTATGATAGAGCTATGATAGAGCTATGATAGAGTTATGATTGAGCTATGATAGAGTTATGATTGAGCTATGATAGAGCTATGATAGAGTTATGATAGAGCTATGATAGAGTTATGATTGAGCTATGATAGAGTTATGATAGAGCTATGATAGAGTTATGATAGAGTTATGATAGAGCTATGATTGAGCTATGATAGAGCTATGATAGAGTTATGATAGAGTTATGATAGAGCTATGATAGAGCTATGATAGAGTTATGATAGAGTTATGATAGAGCTATGATAGAGTTATGATTGAGCTATGATAGAGTTATGATAGAGTTATGATAGAGCTATGATAGAGTTATGATAGAGCTATGATTGAGCTATGATAGAGTTATGATAGAGCTATGATAGAGCTATGATTGAGCTATGATAGAGTTATGATAGAGCTATGATAGAGCTATGATAGAGCTATGATAGAGTTATGATAGAGCTTTGATAGAGTTATGATAGAGCTATGATAGAGCTATGATTGAGCTATGATAGAGCTATGATAGAGCTATGATAGAGTTATGATAGAGCTATGATAGAGCTATGATAGAGCTATGATAGAGTTATGATAGAGCTATGATAGAGCTATGATAGAGCTATGATAGAGTTATGATAGAGCTTTGATAGAGTTATGATAGAGCTATGATAGAGCTATGATAGAGTTATGATAGAGCTTTGATAGAGTTATGATAGAGCTATGATAGAGCTATGATAGAGTTATGATAGAGCTTTGATAGAGTTATGATAGAGCTATGATAGAGCTATGATAGAGTTATGATAGAGCTATGATAGAGTTATGATAGAGCTATGATAGAGCTATGATAGAGTTATGATAGAGCTATGATAGAGTTATGATAGAGCTATGATAGAGCTATGATAGAGCTATGATAGAGCTTTGATAGAGTTATGATAGAGCTATGATAGAGCTATGATAGAGTTATGATAGAGCTTTGATAGAGTTATGATAGAGCTATGATAGAGCTATGATAGAGCTATGATAGAGTTATGATAGAGTTATGATAGACTTATGATAGAGCTATGATAGAGCTATGATAGAGTTATGATAGAGCTATGATAGAGTTACGATAGAGTTATGATAGAGTTATGATAGAGCTATGATAGAGCTATGATAGAGTTATGATAGAGTTATGATAGAGCTATGATAGAGCTATGATAGAGTTATGATAGAGCTATGATAGAGCTATGATAGAGTTATGATAGATCTATGATAGAGCTATGATAGAGTTATGATAGAGCTATGATAGAGCTATGATAGAGTTATGATAGAGCTATGATAGAGTTATGATAGAGTTATGATAGAGTTATGATAGAGCTATGATAAAGTTATGATAGAGCTATGATAAAGTTATGATAGACTTATGATAGAGCTATGATAGAGCTATGATAAAGTTATGATAGACTTATGATAGAGTTATGATAGAGTTATGATAGAGCTATGATAGAGTTATGATAGACTTATGATAGATCTATGATAGAGCTATGATAGATCTATGATAGAGCTATGATAGAGTTATGATAGAGCTATGATAGAGTTATGATAGACTTATGATAGATCTATGATAGAGTTATGATAGAGCTATGATAGACTTATGATAGAGCTATGATAGAGTTATGATAGAGTTATGATAGAGCTATGATAAAGTTATGATAGAGCTATGATTGAGTTATGATAGAGCTATGATAGAGTTATGATTGAGCTATGATAGAGTTATGATTGAGCTATGATAGAGCTATGATAGAGTTATGATAGAGCTATGATAGAGTTATGATTGAGCTATGATAGAGTTATGATAGAGCTATGATAGAGTTATGATAGAGTTATGATAGAGCTATGATTGAGCTATGATAGAGTTATGATAGAGCTATGATAGAGTTATGATTGAGCTATGATAGAGTTATGATAGAGCTATGATAGAGTTATGATAGAGCTTTGATAGAGTTATGATAGAGCTATGATAGAGCTATGATTGAGCTATGATAGAGTTATGATAGAGCTATGATAGAGCTATGATAGAGTTATGATAGAGCTTTGATAGAGTTATGATAGAGCTATGATAGAGCTATGATAGAGTTATGATAGAGCTTTGATAGAGTTATGATAGAGCTTTGATAGAGTTATGATAGAGCTATGATAGAGCTATGATAGAGTTATGATAGAGCTTTGATAGAGTTATGATAGAGCTATGATAGAGTTATGATAGAGCTATGATAGAGTTATGATAGAGCTATGATAGAGCTATGATAGAGTTATGATAGAGCTTTGATAGAGTTATGATAGAGCTATGATAGAGCTATGATAGAGTTATGATAGAGCTATGATAGAGTTATGATAGAGCTATGATAGAGCTATGATAGAGTTATGATAGAGTTATGATAGAGCTATGATAAAGTTATGATAGAGCTATGATAGAGCTATGATAGAGTTATGATAGAGCTATGATAGAGTTATGATAGAGCTATGATAGAGTTATGATAGACTTATGATAGAGCTATGATAGAGCTATGATAGAGCTATGATAGAGCTATGATAGAGTTATGATAGAGCTATGATAGAGTTATGATAGACTTATGATAGATCTATGATAGAGTTATGATAGAGCTATGATAGAGTTATGATAGAGCTATGATAGAGCTTTGATAGAGCTATGATAGAGTTATGATAGAGCTATGATAGAGTTATGATAGAGTTATGATAGAGTTATGATAGAGTTATGATAGAGTTATGATAGAGCTATGATAGAGCTATGATAAAGTTATGATAGAGCTATGATAGAGTTATGATAGAGCTATGATAGAGTTATGATAGAGCTATGATAGCGTTATGATAGAGCGATAGAGCTATGATTGAGCTATGATAGAGTTATGATAGAGTTATGATAGAGCTATGCTAGAGTTATGATAGAGCTATGATAGAGTTATGATAGAGCTATGATAGACCTATGATAGAGCTATGATAGAGCTTTGATAGAGCTATGATAGAGTTATGATAGAGCTTTGATAGAGCTTTGATAGAGCTATGATAGAGTTATGATAGAGCTATGATAGAGCTATGATAGAGCTATGATAGAGCTTTGATAGAGTTATGATAGAGCTATGATAGAGTTATGATAGAGCTATGATAGAGTTATGATAGAGCTTTGATAGAGCTTTGATAGAGCTATGATAGAGTTATGATAGAGCTATGATAGAGTTATGATAGAGCTTTGATAGAGCTATGATAGAGCTTTGATAGAGTTATGATAGAGCTATGATAGAGTTATAATAGAGCTATTAGGGGCCTCTGCGTTGCTACCATGCATAGCAAACTCAAAACCAACCAGAGGTCCACAGAGGGAGTGTGTTCTTCTGAAACAATTAGTACTGTCAAACAACATAGATTAGATAAGCGAGGGACAGTCAGACCGTCCAATCAAAGAACTCTAATCCATATCCCTTGCAAAAATATTCCATCCACTCAAACACAGATAAATCTCAAACATGCTGTACTGAATGCCAGATCATTAAAAAACAAGTCCTTTTTAATAAATAGTTTTATTTCCTCTTATAATCTAGACTTTATGTTTTTAACTGAAACATGGCTTGACAAAAACACTGGAAACGCAGTTTTGATTGAGTGTAGTCCATCAAATTTCAATGTTGTGTCTGAAACACGCCAAAACCAAAGGGGCGGGGGTGTCTGTGCCATATTCAGGGACAATATAGTCACCCACAAATTGTCATTTGGGGTTTTTCAATCATTTGAGTATGTGTCTTTCAAAATGGAGATAAAACAATCTTCCATACTTTATATGACTATTTACAAACCACCACAGGATAGTTTTATTGAAGATTTTATTGAATTACTTTCATTTATATTGACTGATTTTGATTGTTTGGTTATTTCAGGTGATTTTAATGTGCATGTGGATGTGACCAATGACAGGCATGCAAGAGAATTTAGAGCTGTTCTTGAAATGTTTGGTTTAACTCAGCACGTGAGTGAAGCGACTCACAACAAAGGCCACACTCTAGATCTAGTTATTACAAAAGGTGTTAATATATCAAATGTGAATGTTGTTGATGTTGCTTTGTCTGATCATTTTTGTGTCTTCTTTGACCTGTCTGTTACACCCAAACCAGAGGCTGGGCCTGGAGTTATTCAAAGAAGACACATAAATGATACAACGAGGACACAGTTTATGGAAATGATCAGATTTGAAAATCCTCCATGTTCTAATGTTGATAATCTGTTGGACTCTTACACATCAAGCGTCTTAAATGTTTTGGATACTATTGCTCCTGTCAAGGTTAAAATGGTTAACAATAGACAAAGGGCACCTTGGAGAAGTGAAGATTCGGTCAGGGCACAGAAAAGGGAGTGCCGAAAAGCCGAACGGAAATGGCGCAAGTCAAAGCTCCAGGTTCATTTTGAGATATACAAAGAAGTGCTTTGTGAGTTCAACCAGATTTTGCGTGGAGAAAGGGAGAAGTACTTCTCTAAAATAATCGCAAACTGCAGAAACAATTCTCGTGTTCTGTTTTCCACAGTAAACAGATTAACTAACCCTCCAGTTTCACTGCCCTTAGAACTAATCTCTACATCTAAGTGCAATGAGTTTGCAATATTTTTTTATGACAAAGTCCAAGGCATTAAAAATGCCATAACTTCAACAACACAAATGGAAACCCTGCACCAGATAAACACCTTGAGCTGACACATTTCACACCTGTTACTGACAAAACAATGGAAGAGGTTATCTCCGGTCTGAGTTCATGCACATGCTGCCTTGATGAATTGCCCACTAGATTTCTGAAGTCTGTGCTGACCAGCTTGTTACCACAACTTGTTCAGTTAGTCAACATCTCATTTGAGACGGGAGCATTTCCAAAGGCTTTGAAAACCGCGGTCATTAAGCCTCTTCTAAAGAAGAGCAGCCTTGATCCCAAGATACTGAACAACTACCGGCCCATATCAAACCTGCCATTCTTAGGAAAAGTCCTGAAGAAAGTAATATATCAACAGCTCACTTACTTTCTCCTATCTAACAATGTGTTTGATACTTTCCAGTCAGGATTTAGGCCCCACCACAGCACTGAGACAGCTCTGATCAAGGTGACCAATGATATCCGTATGAACACCAACGCAGGTAAGGTCTCAGTTTTAGTTCTGCTGGACCTGAGCGCTGCCTTTGACACAGTGGACCATGGAATCTTACTTCACAGGTTAGGAAACTGGGTGGGAATCTCTGGTACTGCGCTAAACTGGTTCAAGTCCTATCTGGAGGATAGGACGTACTTTGTCGAAATTGGCAACTGTGTCTCAGACAAAATTTCCATGACCTGTGGAGTCCCCCAGGGGTCAATCTTGGGACCCCTCTTATTCAACTTGTACATGCTTCCATTGGGTCAGCTAATAAACAGCAACAATGTGTCGTACCACAACTACGCAGATGACACTCAGATCTACGTGTCACTGACGGCAGGTGAACATGGGCCTGTAGATACTCTCTGTCACTGATACAGGTGAACATGGGCCTGTAGATACACTGTCATTGCATCGAACAGATCAGTTTGTGGATGCAAAACAACTTTCTCCAACTAAACTCAGACAAAACTGAGATCATTGTTTTTGGCCCACAGACACAAAGACAAAGTGTTATCAGTCACCTTGAGTCTCTCTCTCTAAAACCAAAAAATCAGGTTAGAAATCTAGGAGTAATCATGGACTCAGACCTGAACTTAAACAGCCAGATCA
Source organism: Proterorhinus semilunaris (assembly GCA_021464625.1). Taxonomy (NCBI): domain Eukaryota; kingdom Metazoa; phylum Chordata; class Actinopteri; order Gobiiformes; family Gobiidae; genus Proterorhinus; species Proterorhinus semilunaris. Next base: position 41,419,647 of record CM038347.1, read on the forward strand.
AAGCAATGACATCATCAGCTTTTTACCATCTGAAAAACATTAAGATCAGAGGAATAGTGTCAAAACCAGACTTGGAGACACTCATCCATACATTTGTCTCCAGCAGGTTAGACTACTGTAACGGCTGCTCACTGGCCTTTCTAAACGAGCTGTTAGAGCTGCAGAACATCCAGAACGCTGCTGCTCGAGCCCTGACAAGAACCAGGAAATTTGACCATATTAGTCCAGTGCTCCGGTCCCTGCACTGGCTTCCTGTCACTCAGAGAATAGAATTTAAAACAGCTCTGCTTGTGTACAAGTCGTTTCATGGTTTAGTACATCTCTGACATGTTGGAGCCGTATGAACCATCTCGGGCCCTGAGAACTTCAGGGAGGGGTCTCCTGGTGGTTCCCAGAGTCAATAATAAACACGGTGAGGCTGCGTTTCAGTTTCATGCAGCTAAAATCTGGAACAGTCTTCATGAGGATGTGAGACAGGCCTCAACTCTGACAATGTTCAAATCCAGGCTGAAAACAGCTCTTTTTACCCGAGCAGATGAAAACTGAAAGTATTTTATCTGCACTCTTGCCTTTTACTGTAATTGATTAATTTTTATGTTGGATGTTTTAATGATTGATTTAATCTGTTTTCTTGTAATTTTATGCAACTGTGAAGCACTTTGAATTGCCTTGTGTATGAATTGTGCTCTACAAATAAACTTGCCTTGCCTTGCCTTGCCTATGATAGAGCTATGCTAGAGTTATGATAGAGCTATGATAGAGTTATGATAGAGCTATGATAGAGTTATGATAGAGTTATGATAGAGTTATGATAGAGCTATGATAGAGTTATGATAGAGCTATGATAGAGTTATGATAGAGTTATGATAGAGCTATGATAGAGCTATGATAGAGCTATGATAGAGTTATGATAGAGTTATGATAGAGCTATGATAGAGTTATGATAGAGTTATGATAGAGCTATGATAGAGTTATGATAGAGCTATGATAGAGTTATGATAGAGCTATGATAGAGTTATGATAGAGCTATGATAGAGTTATGATAGAGTTATGATAGAGTTATGATAGAGTTATGATAGAGCTATGATAGAGCTATGATAGAGTTATGATAGAGTTATGGTAGAGTTATGATAGAGTTATGATAGAGTTATGATAGAGCTATGATAGAGTTATGATAGAGTTATGATAGAGCTATGATAGAGTTATGATAGAGTTATGATAGAGTTATGATAGAGTTATGATAGAGTTATGATAGAGCTATGATAGAGCTATGATAGAGCTATGATAGAGCTATGATAGAGCTATGATAGAGTTATGATAGAGCTATGATAGAGTTATGATAGAGCTATGATAGAGTTATGATAGAGCTATGATAGAGTTATGATAGAGCTATGATAGAGTTATGATAGAGCTATGATAGAGCTATGATAGAGCTATGATAGAGTTATGATAGAGCTATGATAGAGCTATGATAGAGCTATGATAGAGTTATGATAGAGCTATGGTAGAGTTATGATAGAGCTATGATAGAGCTATGATAGAGCTATGATAGAGCTATGATAGAGCTATGATAGAGCTATGGTAGCTGCTTCTTTCAACACAGGCGCATTACATATGTCACGACCAAACGCTATAGTGAAAATCAGATCCAATCGTTTCAAAGGAGTTCACCTCCCACCTGATACCAGAGCTCAATTGTAAAACCAGGCTAGTGCTGACCTCATGTGTGACCGTCCTCCACAGGTGCCCCCTGGTGGTGAAAGGAAGCAGTCCCACTGTGCAGCGAGTCCTGGCTGCCTGCCTGGTGTCTCTCCTGGCTCTGCTCGGGGCCGTCTCCTCTGACCTCAGGAGCCAGTGGGAGCGCCTCCACTCCACAGACTGGGCCCTGTCCGAGCTGACGTCATGGCAGAGCACGGGACTCCTGCGGGTGGTGGACCGGCTGCAGCAGCTCCGGCGTGTGTGGAGCTCAGACAGAGGGGAGCAGGGAGAGGTGATGAGGGCCCTGGCTGACCTCTGCACTCAGCCCGGACATGGGGAGGAGGGCGGACTGCCCTGTGGCCTGGAGTTGATTGCTGTGTGCCTAAACATCAGCATGAGCCTGCAGGAGACCCTCAACATGTCCCAGAGTAACAATCAGAGCTGTGCCTTTTCCCCTGCCATCGCTCAGCTACTGGACCTGTGGGGTACTCTTCCTGACAGTGTGACGAGAGCGAAGGAGCAGCCCCACTGGAGGGGTGTCTTGTCAGTGAGACTGCTGCTGTCCTATGAGGAGCTGTGTCTCCAGCTGACAGATGTCCATGCCAGTGCTGCTCAGGAGAACTTCCAGAAGAGGTGGAGCTCGGTGTCCCTGTGGCTGCAACTGTCCAGGCTGCTCTCTGAGGAGATGAGTGATTGCTGGGCTCAGAACATGGACAACTGTAGCCTGGATGTGCTGGCCCCACTGCCCTGGCCCCTGGTCTCTGGGTGTAGTGAGGCCCTGAGGAGCATGCAGCGCTGTGTGTCAGCGCGGACCACAGTGGCTCTGAAGATGGAGGCTCGCGCGCTGCGCTCTGGCCTCAGTCAGAAGCTCTGTCTGCTGGGCCTGGCCTGTCTCATCTACCCCCTGGTGCTCTGCTCCTTCAAACAGATGACCTCCTGGATCCAGGACTATGCTCAGAGCCTGAGGGAGCGCACGGCTGATCTGAAGAGGCAGAGGCAGCTGGCTGAAGACCTGCTGCACCAAATGCTGCCCAAGTCTGTGGCCAAGCAGCTGCGCAGGAACCGGCACGTGGAGGCCGAGAGCTACGACAAGGTAGGCAGCCAACCAGAAGGTGGTCTGTTTCCTCCGGGTGCTTTGCTAAAAAACATGTGCAATCGGCACTAGCCAATATGGCGCCCTATGCAAAGGAGGGTTCCAATTTGAACCCCTGTACATAAGTGGTACCCCTCAAAAAAAAAGTAGGCTATGTTTGAAAAAAATGTTTTGTTTTTTTTCAAAAGAGCCAAAGCCTTTTTCTGAATTTTCTTGACCCGAATAACATTATATACTTGGTTTGTTTTGCTTTTTTTCCGAATCCTTTTGGACACACTTTGGATTACTTCTTAAATACATTTACAAATGTTCACTGCAATGTTACACGCCCCCCCCCCCCTCGGAGTGGAAGGACCAGGGAGGGGGCATTTGAAAGCTGGAAATTTCCAACACAAAGTCCGAAAATCAGCAATGTTTGTAGATTGCAGGAGAATGGGGTTCAATAATTAAAGGCAAATTAGAGCCCCCTTCAGCAGATGGTGCCCTAGACGGCCGCCTGGGTCGCCTATGCCCAATTCTAAAGCTCCGTGGGCTGTCCCTGCTAAACAAGGACCAAAAATAAAATCAACCAATGCAATCGTCTTGTATCACAACAGGAGTTGCGTCACCTGCACCAAACATTCAATCAATGAAACTTTATTTATAAAGTGCATTTCATACCACACAAAGTGCTTTACATTACATTATATACAACATTTAAAACAATTCACCCCCAATATGCATCATATACATATACACACACACACACACACATATATATATATATATATATATATATATATATATATATAAATACTGTACACACATATAAACATACATAAATATATATATATATATATATATATATATATATATATATATATATATATATATTTATGTATGTTTATATGTGTGTACAGTATTTATATATATATATATATGTATATGTGTGTGTGTGTATATATATATACAGTGACTTGCGAAAGTTTTCGGCCCCCTTGAACTTTTCGACCTTTTGCCACATTTCAGGCTTCAAACATAAAGATGGTAAAATGGTAAATGGTCTCAACTTATATAGCGCTTTTCCACCTACATTAGGCACTCAAAGCGCTTTACAGCAAGGAACCTCTCACCCATTCATACACCAATGTACGCAGACACTGGAGGCAAGGTGGGTGAAGTGTCTTGCCCAAGGACACAACGACAGCATGCACCTTCAGGAGGCAGGATTCGAACCCCCGACCTTCCGATCATGAGACGACCCGCTCTACCATTTGCGCCACCATCGCCCGCAAAATTATTCAGCCCCTTTACTTTCAGTACAGCAAACTCTCTCCAGAAGTTCAGTGAGGATCTCTGAATGATCCAATGTTGACCTAAATGACTAATGATGATAAATAGAATCCACCTGTGTGTAAACAAGTCTCCGTATAAGTGCACCTGCTCTGTGATAGTCTCAGAGGTCAGTTTAAAGCGCAGAGAGCATCATGAAGAACAAGGAACACACCAGGCAGGTCCGAGATACTGTTGTGGAGAAGTTTAAAGCCGGATTTGGATACAAAACGATTTCCCAAGCTTTAAACATCCCAAGGAGCACTGTGCAAGTGATAATATTGAAATGGAAGGAGTATCAGACCACTGCAAATCTACAAAGACCCGGCCGTCCCTCTAAACTTTCAGCTCATACAAGGAGAAGACTGATCAGAGATGCTGCCAAGAGGCCCATGGTCACTCTGGATGAACTGCAGAAATGTACAGCTGAGGTGGGAGACTCTGTCCATAGGACAACAATCAGTCGTATACTGCACAACTCTGGCCTTTATGGAAGAGTGGCAAGAAGAAAGCCATTTCTTAAAGATATCCATAAAAAGTGTTGTTTAAAGTTTGCCACAAGCCACCTGGGAGACACACCAAACATGTGGAAGAAGGTGCTCTGGTCAGATGAAACCAAAATCCAACTTTTTGGCAACAATGCAAAACGTTATGTTTGGCGTAAAAGCAACACAGCTCATCGCCCTGAACACACCATCCCCACTGTCAAACATGGTGGTGGCAGCATCATGGTTTGGGCTTTTCTTCAGCAGGGACAGGGAAGATGGTTCAAATTGATGGGAAGATGGATGGAGCCAAATACAGGACCATTCTGGAAGAAAACCTGATGGAGTCTGCAAAAGACCTGAGACTGGGACGGAGATTTGTCTTGCAACAAGACAATGATCCAAAACAAAAAGCAACATCTACAATAGAGTGGTTCACAAATAAACATATCCAGGTGTTAGAATGGCCAAGTCAAAGTCCAGACCTGAATCCAATCGAGAATCTGTGGAAAGAACTGAAAACTGCTGTTCACAAACGCTGTCCATCCAACTTCACTGAGCTCCAGCTGTTTTGCAAATATTTCAGTCTCTCAATGTGCAAAACTGATAGAGACAAACCCCAAGGACTTACAGCAGTAATCGCAGCAAAAGGTGACGCTACAAAGTATTCACTTAAGGGGCTGAATCATTTTGCACGCCCAATTTTTCAGTTGTTTATTTGTTAAAAATGTTTGAAATATCCAATAAATTTCGTTTCACTTCATGATTGTGTCCCACTTGTTGTTGGTTCTTCACAAAAAATTACAGTTTTATATCTTTATGTTTGAAGCCTGAAATGTGGCAAAAGGTCCAAAAGTTCAAGGGGGCCGAATACTTTCGCAAGGCACTGTATATATATATACACACACACACACATACACATACATAGTATGTATGTATATTATACATAATATACAATATATCATTAGGACTAAATAAACAGATGTGAGTTAAAAGCTAAACTAAAAAGGTGGGTCTTGAGCCTGCTCTTAAAAACATGAACGTTCTCTGTGGTCCTGAGCTCCTCCTCAGGTCGTTCCAGAGGCGAGGGCCATAATATTGGAAAGACGCCTCGCCGTGAGTCTTTCTGTTGACTTTAGGAATAACTAGGAGACCCCTGCCGGAGGAGCGAAGGGGCCGTGAAGGTTAAAAATCGAACTTTAAAATCGATCCTGAAACACACGGGGAGCCAATGCAGCGACTCTAAAACCGGTGTAATGTGGTCCCGCCTCCTGGTCTTCGTCAGGACACGAGCTGCTGAATTTGGTAAAAGTTGTAAACCTGAGATCCTCTTTTTGGGAAGACCAGAAAGCAGGGCATTACAGTAGTCGATACGACTGGTGATAAAAGCATGCATGAGCGTCTCCGTGTTGGCCCGAGAGAGAATGGGGCGGGGCTATGTTCTTTAGATGGTAAAAACCTATCTTTGTGATATTCTTAATGTGTGGAATTAAAGTCAGCTCAGAGTCAAAAATCACACCCAGCTTCTTCACCTGTGAGGAAGGATTAAAAGACAATGACTGTAGTTTGGGTAAAAGTTTCTCTCTCTGGGCCTCAGGACCGATGACTAAAACTTCAGTTTTGTCCTGGTTAAGCTGGAGAAAGTTTTCTGTCGTCCAGGATTTGATCTAAAATGCAGTTAAAAAGTGCATCCATTGGCCTGGTGTCATCAGGAGACATGGAGATGTACAACTGTGTATCATCAGCGTAACTATGAAAATTGTTAAAATCATTACAAGTCCGAATTGCTCTTCTTCAGCAGGGGCCTCACCACCGCCCCCTTAAAGGCAGCAGGGAAGACCCCCGTCTGAAGAGAGCAATTCATCATGTGTAAAAGTTCGTCTTTAAAGGATTCATAGAATGTTTTAAAAAACGGGGTTGGGACCGGGTCTAGAGGACATGTGGTGGGCCTCACTGAGGAGAAAACTTTATCATCTCAGCTTTAACCTGGACAAAACTGTGCAGTGTTTCCTCTGGAACAAGCAGACAACCAGATGTATTTAAAGCCGTGTTACTTTGGTTAGATAAAATATTACATCTGATAGTGTCTATCTTTCCCCTGGTCTGCAAACGCCTCACAGAGAGCGTCTGTGGGGTTTAAAGGAGGTCTGTTAGAATCAGGGTTTAAAACCTTTTCTATTGTTGAGAAAAGGACTTTTGGGTTATTTTTGTGGTTGGTGATTGTTGTGGAAAAGAATTTACTTCTTGCATTTCTTATTTTATTGCTGTAGGTCTTTTGTTGAGCACGGAATATTTCAAAATGTATTGTTATTTTGAATTTCTTCCATCTCCTCTCGGCCTTCCTGCAATTTCTCTTAAACATTAAACAATATAATGTCCAAAATCAAATCAACAGTAAATGCACATTAATGATAAGCACATTGTACAGAATAAGAGCAATTATTTAACAATGAACAACATAAAAGAATAAGGATGTAGCCTGCGCTCTAATATTCCTCCGTTTCTCTAGAATATGGAGCCGCTGCATGTAGCTGGCGCTGATATGACTCGGAGCCGAGTGGTCATCACTGATGCAGCGTGTGTTCCCATCACATTCAGTAATGGGTGTCAGTCTGGAGAGCTGTAAATCCAGGATTTATTTGAAGATGTTAAAGAAGTGTAAAAGTTGAATTTACGTGTGATTTATTATAAACTCAGCTCTGATGTTCAGGCAGGGTCCTGCTCATGCTCCTGGAGCAGACGGAGTCGGGACACGGCCCTGAGTATGTCCGAGAGGCCTTTGTTCTTTTGTGCCTCTAATTGCCTGTAATTGCTGTGCTCCATATTCATCAGCAGATAAAACAGCACATAATTGCACATGTGTCATTGAAGAGGCTTGAGCAGCTGCTCCCCCGACAATCTTATGGAAATACAAAGACTACGAGTTATTGGTCCGCTCTGTAATCCTCCTCTTTACAGGAGCTGATGCTTTCACGCGGTAGGTCTACAAGTACATGTACTCAAGTACTCTACTCTACTCTGAAGGAACTGTACTTCGTGGAGTAGTTTTATTACATAGTAATAATATCAGTGTGAAGCGCTTGAGTAAAACAGTTGTGAGTAAATCTGTCTCAAAAAGGACTCATTCATTCTTTGTATTCTTTAAAAATAACCGAGTCTTCATGTAATACGTGTTTGGCCAGTTACATCAGCTCTGAAGCACAAACCACACTTTTACTGTCAGTATTCTAGTAGTATTATCACTCTCCAGATCCTCGGCTTATCTGACAGCACTGCACAGGGTTAAAGGGAGAGACATCCAGCAAATACACAACGCTGAGATGGAGCATGTGAACCCAGATGAGCTTCACCCTGGAGCGCTGTCCGCCGAGTGAGACGTGGCCATACTGTGTCCCATGCATTTGTTTGGCTGGTGTTGCAGGTGACCATCTTCTTCTCAGACATCGTGGGCTTCACGTCCATCTCTGCGTCCTGCTCCCCTCTGCAGGTGGTGGAGATGCTCAACAGCCTGTACATGTGTTTCGACACACGCATCGACTCCTACGACGTCTACAAGGTAACGCGTGCTGCTGGCAGGTTTTTGTGAAAGACAAAGTTCTCGTATTCAAATGGACTTCCTCTGATGGGGGTGTCAGTCTTAACTGGACCGGTGTACATTTCATCCACTATAATATTTCAGGATCATTTTAGTCAAAGTAATATTGTTGCTGACTAAAATGAGACTACAACTAAATTAAATGTTAGAAAAGAAGTAGAGAGTCTGGATCAAATGAGTCAAGACGGCGTGAACTTAAGTAGAACTCATGTGAAAACACCTTAGAAAAATCAGGTCTTCATCAGGGCTACCGACACATGTGACCGGAATCACCTGACAACATATACAACAGGAGCAGCAGCACCAACACGGTCCAGGCTTGACAATATCTCCATAAAGAATCATATTGAGGACCATGTTATGCCGACAAAACTGTAACACGTAACAATAAATGTTCCGGTCCACATTTTTATTCACACAAGCGGAAACCAATTTTTTGGTTGACTTCATGGAAAATCGCAGCATTACATATAAATATGAGAAAAAACGGCTAATGAATATACTAACGACAACGAATATTGAGCCCAAACACATATGATTTATGTTTCATTTGTTGAATGATAAGTCGATATAGTCATTGTGGTGACAGGCCTGGCTGCTCAGATCACTCCTGTACGTTCATCTCAGAGAACAGTGTTTTTTTCTTTTTCTTGTAAAGATCAAATCTATAATCTCATATAAAAAAAAAATATTTTCAAAATAAAATGGGCTGTTCAACCTATCCAACTCTCCCCGTGTTCATCTCACTCATTTAAAGGAATTATTCATTTTCGGAAAAATCGTTTGTAATGAGTTTAATGCAGGAAATCGCCCAATGTAGTAAAATATGTATCAAACACTGATGATGAAGTCAAACACATTATACAATAACAATCTTCTGATATTTCCAAAGAATACACCATGAATATACAAACGACAACGAATATTGAGCCCAAACACATATGAAGGTTTAAATTAAGGTTTAAATTAAATTACCTTTAATAAATATTCACATGCCGATACAAAGGTTTTATATGGAATGGTTAGTTGTTGTTTTTTACGAACAGTACTACAAAATATGACTCACGTAGAAGTAAATATACTGTGTGATTGAACTACACCAACAATAACAATGACTCTGTGATTTAAAGGAGATGAATCAAGGCTCTGCTTCTGTTGCAGTTGCGTGTTTTGCCCCGCAGAGGTCATCAGAGAGCCACTTGGAGCGTGACCTTATTGTCTGCGCTGAGATGGAGTAGAGCTGGGCTTGGGGGACGTTTCGGTCGTTGCTATTTACAGGGAGACATTGTAGATGAAACCATTTTAATTTGTGTTCAGGTTTTGCTTGTTAGGAGGTTAATCCAGGCATATAATGTGGGTGACATTGGTGACTTCCATTTAAAGAGGACAAGTCGTCGAGCTTTAAGGGTTACGAATGCAAATACGTGTATCATTCGTTCAATCATTGTTCAAATTGAAATCAAAAACAAAATTACCAGAAACGTCCGCTATGCGCATTTTATATTGAGGCAATATCCTCAAATTAGATGGCCAAAAATAATACAAAACGTTGGTAAAGCAAGACCTCCATACGATTTTGGCTTTTGCAGTTGAGATTTGCCTATTCTAGGGGTCTTCTTGTCTCAGATCAAATCCGATATCAAGGTACCGAGTTTGGAGAAAAAGGAAAGTGGGTGCGATAGAGGCAGACACTGAAACAAGCACAAAAATGTAGATAGAATGTTAGGGTTAGGGTTTTTTTTTGTCTGTGCGATCAATGGAGAAATGTTTGCACTTAAAAGATCTACATTTTTAATTGTCACATTAATACCCAATGCTGTCTGCTGCTACTTTAAATGGAAAGCTATGGAAAGGGTAATTCTTGGCTGCTGTGTTAAGTAGTAGGATTTTACTTCCTGTCAAGTTAAAGAGTTACCTGCAGCGCTACTCGTAAACAAAGTCCGATGGAGTTCCAGCGAGCTAACTTGTTTAGCAACATGTTCCACAGGGACAACTTTACAGCTCTCTCTACACAGGAGAAACATCTCTACAGCTCTCTCTACACGGGAGAAACATCTCTACAGCTCTCTCTACACGGGAGAAACATCTCTACAGCTCTCTCTACACAGGAGAAGCATCTCTACAGCTCTCTCTACACAGGAGAAACATCTCTACAGCTCTCTCACAGGAGAAACATCTCTACAGTTCTCTCACAGGAGAAACATCTCTACAGTTCTCTCTACACAGGAGAAACATCTCTACAGCTCTCTACACCGGAGAAACATCTCTACAGCTCTGTCTACACAGGAGAAACATCTCTACAGCTCTCTCTACACAGGAGAAGCATCTCTACAGCTCTCTCTACACAGGAGAAGCATCTCTACAGCTCTCTCACAGGAGAAGCATCTCTACAGCTCTCTCACAGGAGAAACATCTCTACAGCTCTCTCTACACAGGAGAAGCATCTCTACAGCTCTCTCTACACAGGAGAAACATCTCTACAGCTCTGTCTACACAGGAGAAACATCTCTACAGCTCTGTCTACACAGGAGAAACATCTCTACAGCTCTCTCTACACAGGAGAAGCATCTCTACAGCTCTCTCACAGGAGAAACATCTCTACAGCTCTCTCTACACAGGAGAAACATCTCTACAGCTCTCTCACAGGAGAAACATCTCTACAGTTCTCTCTACACAGGAGAAGCATCTCTACAGCTCTCTCTACACAGGAGAAACATCTCTACAGCTCTCTCTACACCGGAGAAACACCTCTACAGCTCTCTCACAGGAGAAACATCTCTACAGTTCTCTCACAGGAGAAACATCTCTACAGTTCTCTCTACACAGGAGAAACATCTCTACAGCTCTCTACACCGGAGAAGCATCTCTACAGCTCTGTCTACACAGGAGAAGCATCTCTACAGCTCTCTCTACACAGGAGAAGCATCTCTACAGCTCTCTCTACACAGGAGAAGCATCTCTACAGCTCTCTCTACACAGGAGAAGCATCTCTACAGCTCTGTCTACACAGGAGAAGCATCTCTACAGCTCTCTCTACACAGGAGAAGCATCTCTACAGCTCTCTCTACACAGGAGAAGCATCTCTACAGCTCTCTCTACACAGGAGAAGCATCTCTACAGCTCTCTCTACACAGGAGAAACATCTCTACAGCTCTCTCTACACAGGAGAAACATCTCTACAGCTCTCTCTACACAGGAGAAACACCTCTACAGCTCTCTCTACACATGAGAAACATCTCTACAGCTCTGTCTACACAGGAGAAACATCTCTACAGCTCTCTCTACACAGGAGAAGCATCTCTACAGCTCTCTCTACACAGGTGAAACATCTCTACAGCTCTCTCTACACAGGAGAAGCATCTCTACAGCTCTCTCTACACAGGAGAAGCATCTCTACAGCTCTCTCTACACAGGAGAAGCATCTCTACAGCTCTCTCTACACAGGAGAAGCATCTCTACACAGGAGAAACACCTCTACAGCTCTCTCTACACAGGAGAAACATCTCTACAGCTCTCTCTACACAGGAGAAACATCTCTACAGCTCTCTCTACACAGGAGAAACATCGTGACAGACAAAGGCCTTGTACCTGAGACTGCTCTGAGGCGCTGGGTTATTTTATTAGAGTGATTCTTGTAATTTACAAAGCTAGCTGCTTAGCATTGAGCTCGATCGATGTTAGCATCGCAGCTAAGGGACCAAACTGTCCTTTTAGAATTTAACAATCTATTTTAATGTAGACTTTTTGCTGTAGTCTACGTAAGCATGTGTCCTCAGCAGATAATGTGTGAGGTATAGAGACGTGATTATATGTATTACAAAGCTTTATTTTATTTTCTCACAGCAAAGTGTACAAAACATCACATAAATAGAAACATATACCAACAAATGATCTGCATATAAAGAAACAACATGCTCTGCGCCATATCTGGTCATGCCCCTAATATTGGGATGAGATCTCAGTGCTGCCACCAAAAGCTCAATCCAAAGAGCGAACAACAAAGGGCTTAGAGGGCAACCTTGGCGTCTAGAGCGATTAAGGCAGAATGGTTTTGAAATATTATTATTAGTTCTGACTAAAGCTGTCGGGCAGGAGTAAAGTTTGATCCAGTAGATCAGGGGTGGCCAACTAGTCAGAGACCAAGAGCCGAAATTTTCAACCCTGATCCTGTGAAGAGCCACAAAGGCACCGATCATTCGCGAGATCCAGGGACGGATGTTTAATGTGATTAAATGTAATGTGACCGTTATAGTTAATCACAATAAACTATAACTTTATGCCTGGCCATAATCTTTTCTTTTCAATAATTGTATTAGATTTAATGGTTTTACTCCTGACCAAGATTGAAATAAATTAGATTACATAAACTGACATTTTGTGCTGTTCAGCTCTGACTGGGATAGAATTATATTTTTTTATTTTTAATGCTGGAGTGTGTTAGTGTGGGGGGCCCTGCCCACTGAGCCCCCTCCTCTGGTTCACCCCTGGCCTGTGCGCTCAGTGCCTGCAGCCTGGTCCTGACTGGACTGTGCAGAGAACACACTCTAAGCTGCACAAAGTTCATAAACTTTAATCAGGAGCCTCTGGAGGACGAGAGATTCTGTTTTTGTTGCATTTGTTACAGTTACAACATGTGAAAGAAAAGTCAATGACTTTGTGTATCCGCGTTACGATGTCGCGCTTCGCATCATATCCTTCATTAGAGCTAGGCTTTTTCCCATTTCCTAATTTTGATCTTTTTCTGTGAATATGAGTCCAACTTTCATCAAATAAAGAGTAGGCTAATCAGAAACTTGAAACGCACAGAAGCTGATCCCAGTGCCACGATCTGCCTGACTGTTGTTTAACTTACATCCCGCTTTGAGTAAAGCTGCTGCACGGACTCGGAAAGGACAGATACAGACTCTCATTCATGTGTGTAGCGATGGGAAACAGGGTCTGTAGGACTATGGTTGGATTTTTGATCAATATTCTAAAAGACTGTTACAGTTTATGGGAAAGATGTACCAGTTCTTTTGTAAAGAGCCGCACTCTGATTGGCCAAGGGCCGCCACCCCTGCAGTAGATGAATGATTGACCAAATCCAAACTTATGTGAAAGAGGTACTCCCACTCTACTCGATCCAAGGCTTTCTCCGCGTCTAAAGAAATCAAAGCCTCGATATCATTTGGGATAGAGGAGTTGTACAAAATATTGAAAAGTCCCCTCAGGTTAGTGAATGAATATCTACCTCTAATACATCCTGTCTGATCCGGTAGCGCAGACTCCAGGCATAAAGCAAACATTTTGACAAAAGTTTCAAATCAAGGGGTAAAAGAGGGTGGATAGCTAGTGGCAACAAGTGGGTAGTCATCCAGCCCAGACTCTGCTCAGATGTTCCTGTACACTGTGCCGGCAGGTGGAGACCATCGGAGATGCATACATGGTGGTGAGTGGTTTGCCAGAGAGAAACGGAGACAGGCACGCAGATGAGATCGCCAAGATGGCCCTGGACCTGGTGGCAGCAGTGAGGCAGGTGACCATTCCTCACATGCCCACCCAGAGACTGCAGCTAAGAGCCGGCATCCACACAGGTATGCAATTCAACTGCATTATCAATCAAGCAGTTTATTTCTGTAGCACTTTACACCCTGGCAGACCAAAGTGCTTTCCATAAAAACACAAAATAGAAAAACCTGAAAATGAAATAACATAAAATGTAAAAACACAGACAAAGCAGGTCAAAATGTGGCATTAGGCATTCTGGAAGGTCTAAATAAGTGAGTCTTTAGTCTGGACTTAAATAGTGGCAGCTTGACTGGGAGTGAGTTCCACAGGTTTGGCCCTGCCACGGCAAAAGCACACCCCACTGCCTGAACCCAGACCTGGGCACATCCAAAACCATCTGAGAGGAGGAGCACAGGGCTCTGTACGGGTGGTGGATGAACAGAAGCTCGGACAGATACGGGGGGGCATGTCCATGAAGAGCTTTAAAAAAGCGAATAGCAAAATTGTAAGTTTAATTTGAAAACGAGCTAGTTGGTTGAGGAGAGGATCAGGGCGATGTGGGGGCGTCTGGATGAGTTTGTCAAAAGGCGGGTTTTGCACCAACTGCAGGCTTTGTATAGTGAGGACTACGGGATAAAAAGGGTCTGACCATTGCTAAGAGACACCGTTGAAAGAAGCTAGATTTGACCACAGCACTGACTTGTTTGTTAAAGTTCAGCTCGCTACCAAACATCACACCTGGAGACGGCCTGCCTGACCATGTGTACCACGAGTGAATGATTCAATATGAAGCATCTCTGAGGGGGTTCACTTAGTTTGGTATTTTGCCTTTGTGTGTGGTTTTGTATTTATTATACGTGTTCCCCCACCTTGTTGCCGTGGTAATTGGTCACATGACCTCCCCTTGCACTCACGGGACTAAATCAGCCAAACTACGAACACCTGGACTCTGGCGGCAGGTAGGAGGCACGAGCAAAGAGGAGACACAGCACAGGAGTAACGAGACCGGGGGTCGCGGCTGGCACAGGGAACGGGGATACGGAGCAGGACGGGCCGGGACGAGGAAGGACCGGAGGAAGGCGCGCGGAGACGCAGCGGAGACCGAGGACCGACGCAACCTGACGGGCTGGCCTATGGAACCGGGGTCGGATGTCTGGATCGTCCTGGCCTGCGTGTGGGGCGTGGAACCTGTGCGCAGCGAGGAGTCCGAGAGCCGAGGAGGTGGTGTGTATGTCCCTGGGAGGAGAGGAGCCCGGAGTCACCCCGTGGGCTGTCCCATTGGCCACCTCAGTCGCCCCGGAACGACGGGAGATGGATTTTAACCAGCCTTTTAACCCTCGGAGTTGGACGAGTGGATTATAGGGTTTACACATTTTTTACTTACCTACTTTACCTCTGACATTTTATTTTAGGTCTAAATAAATTGTATTTAATTCTCTTAACGTTTTACTCCTTTTATTGGTTACACCTACCTATGCTCTCACTGCTCCTCGTCGCAATAACTTGTTCGGCCACAATTTCCTCCAATCTACTCCCAGCAATAGACCTCACCCCCCTGTGACATTTTCACTTTATACGCCTACACATCTGTAAACACAATCCCGCTGTTGTTCAATGTCAAATTGTTGTCTTACTGTATGTCACTTTTATTTCATCTTATTTAATATTTTTTATGCATCCCCTATAGCCTTATAGTTTAATGTTTTTTAGCTTATTTTTATCTTTGTGTTGTTTTATGTCGCACGTTTTCACAGAGGAAAAATTCCTAGTTTGTGAACCTGTTCTCAAACAATGGCAATAAATCCTATTCTGATTCTGATAATACGGCCGTGAAGCCAGGAGGCCATAAAAAACAATGTTATAAAAAGAAACGCCATTATAAAAACGGGGGGTAATCTATTTCCTCGTTAAGACCAGGACAAAAGTAGCATAGAGAGTGTGATGTTTTGAGACATGGTTTTGAATGTTTGGCTATGGGGTAATCCATGTTTTCAGTTGGGATCACATATTTGTGTCCTGCAAATCTTTCCTTTCAGTTGCGCTTGGTTTGACAAATATAAAAACGGACACAATCAAGACCACACACAGTGCGTCTCCAAAGTACTAATACACCTTGAACCTTCGCACATTTTGTCATGTTAACAACTATAAACAAAAAGATTTAATTTTGATTTTTTTTAACTGAAAGTTCGCACACAAGTGTGAAGTGAAAGCAAAATAATACATGATTCTGTTTTTTTTTAAATAGAAAAGTGAAAAGTGCATAAGTATTCATACAGCATGACTTAATACTTTGTATATAGTGTTACAAATGACAAAGGACACTTGAATGTTGAGTTCTGGGAGGATTTACTAGACACATTGTTTCAAGTTAAAGTACAAAATATTGAGGCAAGTAGTTCAAAAAGTCTAGATTTAAGCATATTATAGGATGTTAAATAAGGTATCCAGGTATAACTTTTCTTTTTTAATATTTCATATACATGATCTGTGTCCCCAGATATTAGGTTCAAATCCAATTTTTACTGATCCAAAGTGTAATTTATATTATTATGTTATGTTGAAATATTTCTTTGTAATGGACATTTTTGTAAAGAAAGTAAAGGCTTAAATTTGAATTTGCCATGATGGTTTATGTCATGCATCTATTGCAGGCCCATGTGTTGCTGGAATAGTGGGCTATAAAATGCCCAGATACTGTCTGTTTGGAGACACAGTCAACACAGCCTCCAGGATGGAGTCCACCAGCCTGCGTGAGTACAGCCCCAGTCCCAGGCTCCAGTCTCATTCTGCCCCAGTCCATAGAACACGGTAATAGGACGGACTGTACAGTGCAGAAGTAACATGTTACCAAGATGGAAGGAGCATGGTTTCAATGGTTCTTAACTTTTTATTGTTTTACCAGTAGATACATGTGATCTACATTATACCAGTAGATAGATTGGCAACTCTGACACCCTTTTCTATAATGACAACCCACTGATTTAAGGAAAAGTTATTTACATTCATTTCAGTATTTATTCTATTTTGAAAAATATTACACACATCTGTTCAAACAACTTTAACCTTAAAATTTACTCTAAAATTACTCTAAATGTAATTTTAGAGTAAAACTACTTGTGTCTTTTCCTGTGCTTCTGATAGAGAGTCTAGGTTAATGTGCAGCTCTCTCTCTGCAGCTCAGAAGATCCACGTCAGCTCAGAGACATACTTGGCTCTGGTCAAAGACAACGCCTATGAGATGCAGCTGCGTGGAGAGGTGGAAGTCAAGGTACGGCTGTGATCAGTCTGACCAGGAGGATTATTACTGCCAGACTGTCTATCAGGCTTTGACATAGGCCATGATAACATAGTTCAATCATTGGCCTGGCTGGCGTTCACAGGGCGCAGGATCCATCAGGGTGCTTGATGTACACCAGAGTCACTGTGCATTCACCAACTGCACAAACTATGCAGATTTCCCCAGAAAATCACCAGGGTTAGCTTCAAGTGGCCTTAAAGAATATGGCCTAAATGAATGCTGGGGTAGCCAATGTAGTTTCTTGTTGGCCTACATTGTAAATACACCACACCTCCGCTGTATTTACGCTGCATAAAAACATCTGCGTTGTAAAGTTCATACGACCTGAGAGGTTTTACATAAGCAGCTCTGTCATTGTAAGGAGCAGGGGCAGTGATTATCATATTATGGACTGGGACTCAGGTCCCTGGGGCACCAACAAAACACATGCTGATCAAATGAAGGATACTAATTCATATAGATATAGTAATAAAGTAAATAATGAGTCTGTTTGGCTACTCTTACATGCTTATTTTAAACTCTGCAGTTAGTGAAATGGCAACTGGAATAATTAGTATGGCATAATCATCCCGTTAAATATAATAAGGTGTGTTTAGACCTGACACAGCTCGCAGGTGAATGTGAAAGTGTGATTAATGAATGCACGGGCGTAGTGACACAATCAGAGAGGTGTAATCTATACAGACCTATACATGACTTGGACATCAGAAAGTGTAGTGCAAGACTCTCTTTTGGGTAAAAGGACACAGACGATCATCTGTTTGGATTTGGCGCAACAAAAGCTCACCTCTCTTACATCATAAAGACACAAGTCAAATGGAAACACCTTCTGAAAAGAGGAGGAAAAGCCTATAACGGAAAGGCTTTTGATACTGTAAACCACCAAGTACTCGAGAAAACTGAAACAACTAAACTTTTCCAAACAAGCTTTAAATTGGTTTAAATCATACCTTACATCAAGACAACAGTGTGTAAAAATAAATGTTGTTAAAGTAGTAATCCAAAAAATTAATTTAGGTGTACCACAAGGGTCAATATTGGGCCCCTTGCTGTTTTGTTTATACATAAATGATTGACCAGAAATCTGCAAAAACACCAGCTGCCAATTGTATGCAGATGACACAATCATTTATGTAACTGCAGATTCCCCTAAACAGGCCTCAGCCTCAGTGGCTGCGGGACAACTCTGACTTTAAATTATACGAAAACTGTTGCCATGTGTGTTTCTTTAAAAATAAATAAATGATCTAAAAATTTGTATTGACAAAAATAAAATCGGGCAGGTTGATGAATTGAAGTATTTGGGGGTTATTTTAGACTCTAAACGAAGTATGATGCCCATGTCAGAAAAAATGTCCAAGACCATCATGACGACTTTAAATTGTTTCCGTATGATTAGGCCTTGTGTATCAACTCAGGTGGCACGAGTATATCTACATGCTATGATTTTATCTCAAATGTCGTATTGTTCAATGGTTTGGGGCCAGGCCACACAGTCTTTCCTAAAACCTTTAACATCGCTCTACAAGCACACACTAAAAGTGTTTGATCAAAAACCAATGAAGTGGCATCTCTTTTATAAAACATATATTCAAGTGTCTTAACGGCCTTGCTCCATCTGTAATGTGTCAGTTAGTTTGAAAATACACTAATGAGGCACCGGAGCTATAGTCAGCGGCAGAGCCGTCGCAATGGGGTAGGCAAGGTAGGCAGCTGCCTAGGGCCCCCAGCCGAAGGGGGCCTCCGATGTCTGTGGCATTATGGGACATGAAGTTCTTCACTGTAGAAGAACAGTAGCTTCTGCAGAGAGAAGCTTTTCAGCTTTGAAACTGATAAAGTCTTACCTCAGATCATCCATGAGCCAAGAAAGACTGACAGGACTGGCCCTTATATCAATAGAACGCAACATTAGGAGGTTTTAGAACATGGAAGATTTGTTCACTGCTTTTGTGCGAGCTAAAGTCCGCAAGCGTTGCTAAACCTCTTAATATTGGATGGTTATTCTTGACAAAAAAAATCCTTGTTGTACAATGTTCTTAAAATAGATTGTGTTGTACCCTTCTTTTAATTCAATAGTATAGTTCAAGAAAAAAACACTACTCTGCATATAAGAGAAGACAGTTCTAAAGAATGATAATAATATGAATAATTATACTTTTTTACCTTGTTTTTGGCCATTTTGTGTAGCGTACTACAGAGTAATTTATTACTCTTAAAATGCACCAGAATAGAAGGAATCCCATCTGAATTTAAAACAATTTCCCGAGGGAGGACTTGGGGCCTCACTTCGCTGTTTTGCCTAGGGCCCCCAAATATCTTGAAACCGCCCTGGTCAGCGGTAAATGCAGACTGAAGTGGTGCAGAACTGCTCTGGGTCAGTCTGCGTTCTCAGTGAAAGGGACAGTTATGGAACTTATTGCCACTGCAGCTAAAGTCCCAAATGGACCTGAGATTTTTCTCCCTGATGCTAAAGCTGTGGCTTAAGAACAAACAAAAGTGTGAGCACTGAACTGTATCGCTGGACTTGGGATGTGAAGTGGTTAGACATGTCTCTCTTCACTTTTCACTGATTTTGTTGTTTAGTTCAGTTTATTTATTTAAAAGGGACCATGTACAATTATAACATTAATGTTGCCATTTGATTTTTCATCTTTCTATTCTTTTATAAACACCTTGAAAAGCCTAACCAGGGACGGGGACTGCAAATTAGCTCATAGACGCCTTAAGTACAAAACATCAGCCACTGAGTTGTCAATGTTTTCTTGTACTCTCCCTGTCAAACAAATAAATAAACAGCACAGCCTACAGTTAATCAGAGAAATTATATGCTTCAAACTTATGAAAACAAATGATACGGACACAGAGAAAGTGCTGGATTGCAATGTTTTAAACAGGATTTTATCATGAAATGATCGCTGGACAGACAGGTAGGCTACTGCCCACTCCAACACACACTTGTAGTTTTGGGCAAAGCTGAAATGATGTGTAGGCTGTATGTGCTTGAGTAAACCAAGGCAGTAATGTGCAGGGGCTCAGGTCGAGGAGGGAGCACAGCGTATGGTACGTAAACAGTGTATGATTTGTATGAAAACATGCACTGAAATGAAGATGTGGGATGTGTTGGAGGTACAGTAACTCCTGTGAAAGTGTCTGCTTCCTGTTGTTACAGGGGAAAGGTACAATGAACACATACTGGCTGGTGGGCCATAAGAACTACAGTGTGCAGAACGACAGCCTGGTGTGTCACTGGAATCCCAGCATGGCCCGCAAGAAGAGAGCTGTGGTGGGCAGCAAGGAATCAGTGGCCATGGTGAGTCACCTGTGCCCTTATACTGCTCACAAATGGTTGTGAGGCAAGATTATGGACACTCATGAACGGCTATGAACAAATACTAAAAGTTATTAACAATCGTAAACATTTTCAGCAGTGATTAACAGGTCTGTACGAGTCATGAACTGTTACAAACTGTCATGAACAGTCATGAACAGTCATGAACAGTCACGAACAGTCACGAACAGTCACGAACAGTCACGAACAGTCAGCAACATTCAGGAACAGTCAGGAAGATTCAGGAACAGTCAGGAACAGTCAGGAAGATTCAGGAACAGACACAATCTGTAACAGTCAAGAACTGTAACAGACAGGAACTGTCATGAACTGTAACGATCAGGAACTATCAGGAATAGTCAGGAACAGACAGGAACAGTCATGAGCAGTCATGAACAGTCATGAACTGTCAGGAACTGTCACGAACTGTAACGATCAGGAACATACAGCAACAGACAGGAACATTCATGAACTGTCAGGGACCGTCAGGAACTGTAACAATCAGGAACAGTCAGCAATAGACAGGAACAGTCATGAACTGCCAGGGACTGTTACAAACTGTAACAATCAGGAACAGACAGGAATAGTCAGGAACAGTAATGATCAGGAACAGTCATGAACTGTGACAAACTATAATAATCAGGAACTGTCAGGAACAGACAGGAACAGTTATGAACAGTCATAAACAGTAATGAACAGTCAGGAACGGTTAGGATCAGTCACGATCTGAAACAGTCGGGAACTGTAACAAACAGAAACAGTGAGAAACTGTCACGATCTGTAACAGTCAGGAACCGTAACAGATAGGAACAGTCAGGAACTGTCAAGAAGTGTGACGAACTGAAATAATCAGGAATAGTCAGGAACAGTCATCAACAGTCATGAACTGCCAGGAACTGTCACAAACTGTAACGATCAGGAATTGACAGGAATGGACAGGAACAGACAGTAACAGTCATGAACAGCCATGAACAGTCAGGAACAGTCATAAATCGTCATAAACATGCAGGAACAGTAAGGAACCAGTCAGCAACAGACAGGAACAGTTATGAACTGCCAGTAACTGTCACAAACTGTAACGATCAGGAACTATCAGGAATAGTCAGGAACAGACAGGAACAGTCATGAGCAGTCATGAACAGTCAGGGACATTCAGGAAAGGTCAGGAACATTCAGGAACAGTCATAAACAGTCACGATCTGTAACAGACAGGAACTGTAACAGACAGGAAAAGTCAGGAACTCTCACAATCTGTAACAGTCAGGAACTGTCAGCAACAGAAAGGAACAGTCATGAACTGTCAGGGACATTCAGGAACAGTTAGGAACAGTCACAATCTGTAACAGGAACAGTCAGGAACTTTCAGGAACTGTAATAATTGGAAACTGTCAGGAACAGTCAGGAACAGTCTGGAACCGTCATCAATCAATCAATCAATCAATGGTTTTGTATAGCCCAATATCACAACAGGAGTTGCCTCATAGGGCTGTAACAAACATTAAGGCAATAAAACAGAGCAGTAAATAAGACAATGTAAAGTTCCGGTGAATCAAACATAGGCAGGCAAACATAATGTCCAAATAAGCGTCAGCAGTGGGTGGCGACGAGCAGTGGGTGGCGACGAGCAGCTCGGGTGTCCCCTGTCCTTAGACTCTCCAGCACGTCAAGGAAAAACTCAAAAACCCAGTGGGAGAAACGAGAAACCTTGAGGAGAACCACAGAAGGAGAGATCCACTCCCATGGACGGACAGGCTATAGAGACCCAGGGCCGAAGGAGTCCCTCAGTAGACGGGCCAAGATCACAGACCGTCCAGTCCTTGTTGTCAGTACTTAGGGTTTCTCCATTCAGCTGGGTTCCTCCATTCGATCTAGACAGGCACTCCCAAGGGGGAGTGGGACAGGAGACACCATGTGAATAGTAATGAACAGACTACAGATAAAATAAATATTGTATCATAATAAGACAAAGTTTGCAGTAAGAAGATAAAGATAGCGCTCAGTGTACCGTACTTCCCACAGCAGTGTTTCTCCTAAGGCAGCTTTACTTCAGGCTATGGGTTAGAGCTGTACCTAACTGACCTGATCATAAGCTAATTCGAAGAGGTACGTTTTGAGCCTAGTCTTAAATGTAGGGACTGTTTCTGCTTCTTTAACGTGAGCTGGGAGTTTATTCCATAAAACCGGAGCTTGGTAGCTAAAGGCTCTTCCTCCTACAGTGATTTTGGAGCTGAAGGCTCTTCCTCCTACAGTGATTTTGGAGACCCGAGGAATCACTAGTAGCCCTGAGTTTTGAGAGCGGAGTGCTCTGGTTGGCCGATATGGAACGATAACGTCTTGGAGATAAAGCGGAGCCAAACCCTTTATGGCTTTAAATGTGAGGAGCAGGATTTTTTAATTTGATTCTAAACTCAACAAGAAGCCAATGGAGAGACTTTAGCACAGGTGTCATGTGTTCTCTTCTCTTTGTACGCGTTAACAATCTTGCAGCTGCATTTTGAACTAATTGAAAACTTTTTAGGGAACTTTTAGGACACGCTGCTAGAAGGCAGTTGCAGTAGTCCAGCCTTGAGGAAACAAATGCATGAATAAGGTTTTCTGCATCACTCTTAGGTAGGATGTTTCGTATTTTAGCAATGTTGCGCAGGTGAAAGAACGCGATTTTACAAGCCTGGTTTATATGCGTTTTAAAAGAGAGGTCTTGGTCAAACAGAACTCCAAGGTTTTTTACTGTAAAGCTCGTCGATACGCTAACATTATCCAGGGAGATGATCTGCTGAGATAAAGACTCTCTCAGTTTTTGAGGACCTAATATAATAACCTCGGTTTTATCAGGGTTAAGGAGGAGGTAATTTACAGTCATCCAGGTCTTGATGGCTTTTACGCAGGAACTAAGCGCATCTAATTTATCTGTCTGACCTGGTTTTATTGATAAGTACAGCTGTGTGTCATCCGCGTAACAGTGAAAATTTATATTATGATTTCGGATTATGTTACCTAAAGGGAAGCATGTACAATATAAATAAAATTGGCCCGAGCACTGAACCCTGTGGCACCCCATAACACACTTTAGAACACGGTGAAGACTTTAGGTTTACATTAACAAATTGGTGCCTATCAGATAAGTACGATTTAAACCAAGAGAGGGCTGTTCCCCTGAGGCCTACGTCAGTTTCTAACCTCTGCAGGAGAATATTGTGGTCGATTGTATCAAAGGCTGCACTGAGGTCTAACAGAACCAGGACTGAAGCTAGTCCGGCGTCAGCTGCTAATAACAGGTCGTTGGTAACTTTGACTAAGGCGGTCTCTGTGCTACGATAAGTTCTATACCCTGACTGAAATTTTTCAAATAAACTATTGTCCTGTAGGTGGCGGCAAAGCTGCTTAGCCACTACTTTTTCAAGGACTTTTGAAATGAAAGGCAGATTAGATATGGGCCTATAGTTTGCTAGAATATCAGGATCGAGATTGGGTTTTTTCAAAAGTGGTTTGATAACAGCATATTTAAAGGACTTTGGTACATACCCATTTTCTAAAGTTGAGTTAATTATTTTCAATATGGTATGAGTCATGAACTGTTAACAGGTATAAAGCTTATTTTATTCGGTCATCTCTCCAGTCCTCAGTGACCATGCAGAGCCTGACGGACAACATGCCCACCCCTGTGTCCCAACTCTCTCCAGCAACTCAGACCCCCCCGCTCCCAGCCAAACAAACAGAGACGTGTGGTGGGAGTCATGGCACACTGGGGTCTAAGGTGAGTGGGCTAAAGGGAGGAGAAGCAAGCCATCTGTCCAGAAGACTAGACCACAGTGAGGAGCAGCAGTCCTGACCTCTGGACTAAACTGAAGTGACTCTTTATTATTACTATTATTATTATTATTATTATTATTATTATTATTATTATTATTATTATTATTATTATGTAGTTATTGCATGTGTAATGTACCAAGGTACAAATACTGCTTGAGTGGTGTTTAAGTGTTTGTGTTCAAAAGTGGATTTGTTTTTCTGTTAATTTCTGTTTCTGTAATACATGGAACAAAACACAGAGTTATTCAATATTATGTTAGTTCCAAGGAGTAAATCATTACTCAATCATTTGACTGTTTTCCTTCAAG
Source organism: Proterorhinus semilunaris (assembly GCA_021464625.1). NCBI lineage: Eukaryota > Metazoa > Chordata > Actinopteri > Gobiiformes > Gobiidae > Proterorhinus > Proterorhinus semilunaris. Next base: position 41,444,063 of record CM038347.1, read on the forward strand.
CAAAAGTATTGATATTTTATTACTCAAATACAAACTACTCTAAACTACAAGCACTTTAAAAAGTACTGAAAATTTTTATTTCTATAATAAATCTGACATGATTAATGCCATTGACTAGACCCAGAACCAAATAATGGTTTGCACTCCAAACCTTACTCTCTTTTAGTCAGACACTGGACAGTTTCTCTGTGAACACATTAGTCATCCACCTTTATTTGCCATTGCAGTTTCATATAAAACACACTGATGAGTATCTAGTGTGTTTCTGTGCAGTGTCTAACATTTTACTAGAGAGTGTAAATTTGGGCCAAGAGGGTTGGGTCCAAATATCTGAAATAGAGTGCTGTGTCGAGGGAAATGTATCCTGTGTGTTGGGAACTGTGTCCTACCAATTTGTCAGCCCTCTTGCATAATTGCCTTAGTCATAGTTTAGAAAAAATACTTTGGGTCCAATAGAAATTACTTAAACAGATGTTGTTTTAGTGACAAGCCTTCTTATTTCCTCAGGACATAGCCTGTTATTGGTAAAGAGGCAAAACAAGAAAAAAAGACTCTCCTGTAATCATTTATGCTAGGAGGCTGACAAATTGTAATGTAAGCCCTGACCTCTGGGACACACGTCCTGTAAATGTGTTTATGTTATCTCTGTTTCACTGGGGACTCTCCGGGAACAAGACTCCCCTGGAAATCCTAATCTCAGTAGTACTTTCCTGGTTAAATAAAGGTTAAAAAAAACAGAGACACGAAGGTGGCCACACTGAGTGCTGCCACTGAGCTGGCTCTGTGTTTTAATCCACCACAGTTGCTATTCCTTAAAACATTCAAAACTGCATCAGAGTTTTGAACTGAAGGTAACTACACGAGAACAACAGAACAGTTGATGCTTATTTTATATATCTTATGAATGGAAGAACCCCACGCTTACGGAATACGTGTCCCAGGCCTAAATGTGCACTTTACATAAAATCACAAGTTAGCACTGACAGTCTTACTAACAATCCATGAGGAAAGAAGAACATAGTGATGAGCATTTATTTAAAAAAAATCAATTTGTTGCAGCGTACAGACTTTTGGATTAGTTTTATTGGACATGTCGGGTGGGATTTTCTGGGCCTGGATGTAAAGAATTGAAATACAAATCAATAAATAATTGAAACATGGGTAAGTTGTATTTTTGTCAAATCAACACCTGTTTTATTAACTAACTTAATAACTAAAATAACTTAAATTACACATTGAAGAAGAAATAGATGGAATTAATATTCTAATTTATTAAACCTTGTGATAATCAACAAAGCAAAAATAGACTTAGAACTTCGTTTGCTGTAGTTCTAAGTCTAGTCTAACTGTATACATTAAAAAACACAATAAAACTCCAGACAATAAAAGTAAAATAGTAACACTAAGTTTGGTAAAGGCTTGTTGTTCGTGTCTGTTGCTGTTTGGCATCTTTTCTGAGACGTCTCTCTCATGACGTCAAGTTACTGTGGCTGTCTGACCCTTTCACAATAAGAGTCTTACTAAAGCGATAACATACTGTGTCTTTTATTGTGTATAAGGCAAACCGGAAGCAGATAGTTACCATAAGTTATTACTTGACCAAGTAATTCACCAAAGTTGGACAAGTCTTATATTTTCAAAGACATGGATAAACAGCATTTGTGAACAGGCCCAGGATTTAAATTAATCAAATGAGAAGATGCGGCGCCTACAGAACTGTAAGGACGAAGGACACACTCGCTTCTTCACACGTGTGTCGACGTAGAATTAACACAAAAATTGAATTTCACCCCACGAAGGCCACGCAGGTTCGAAAGAACTGAGAGGAACGACAGACAAAAATAATCAGTTTACATTACTTTTATTTCTGAATTTGAAAAGACTAGATTATAAAACCTTTTTCTTTTTAAAATAATTGATAATACTAAGAAGTTTAAAACACACTCTCACTCAGTCGCACCACTCACTCAAACACTCACCCGAATCAAATATGCAGAAAACATAATCAAAGCAAGATGTCCTTTAAACTTAATGCATTGGGCTTGGGAACACCAGGAGCTCAGTTACCTGGGATAAAAACTGCTTGGTGCTTTTAACACCGTTTGGAGTCCGTATTTCGCTTCGACACGCAATAATGTCTCTTTACGAACCAAATCCCGAGTGGAGAGGTTCTAGCCAGGGGACGATGACCAAGAGGGAACGGAAAACTCGAACCAGTCCTATGTAGCATAATTAGACTTTAGTGACTAACAAACAAGGCAAAAGCCACAGCGCAGTGGTAGTCCACTTACCTATGTAGCACTCAGGAAACGCACGACACAGCGGAGATCAGAGGCTGTTTGCGGTGTCCGTGTTCCTCGCGCTGGCGTTACTAAATGGAGACGCAAAGTGTAAGGCCTCGCTATAGGCCAAATGGAGATACTAAAATATATTACATGACTGCTTACCGGAGACTGAAGTTGGTAAGGCACAGGGCGTTTTACACGCTGAGATGGGGAGCTAAACTGATTGACACGGAGCCACACGCTGACGCCAAGGTCCGACACTAAACACCCCAGCGTTAGAAATATTCAGAGTCATTGAACTGCGGTTAAGTTGTACTACTTACCCGTGATCACGACGAACCGTACTTCGATGGTTGCACAAGGCTTTTGAGACTACTAGCTTGTTTTGGACTTTACAGCGAAAATACTTAAACTATCCGTGGCTCCGGTCCAGTTCCTCCGTGTCAGGCCGGGACGATCAGAGGCAAAGCAAGAGGAGAGGCCGCGCACCTGCAGACATTTCCTTAATGCAGCGTGATTGGGCTGCCAGCGGGGCAGGGCCTACCACTACATTCGGCTAGACTTTTTGGAGCCAAACTAATCCACCGGCCACAAAAGAAGAGATCACGAAACAATGTGAGAAAATAAAACATGTGGAGAGGAGATGAGACTTCGTTGAGAAGCTCATCCCACAGCTGCTCGGTGAGCGAGCTCACCGGGTGGAGGTCACAACCGCTGCCGCTGGGTGGTCAAGACCCATTGTCGCACGGTTATTACGGTAGTCGGGCCAAGACCTGGTTCTGCACAAAGCGAGGGAGAAGGGCAAACTGAAGGCCACAAGATAAGGCTGTTTCCGGATTACTCAAAGGCCACCCAACAGCGACGGGACGAAGAAGAAGCTCCACCAAAACGAGGAATTAGATTTAGGCTCATCTTTCCAACAAAACTGATCATTGAAATGGAAGACGGACCTAAGCCATTTGACTGCTCAAGAAAGGCATCCATTGAAACCATACTGTGAGTAGTCTAAATGACACTTTTGTGTTGGATGATGGACTATTCAAAGAGCTCATTTCCAGACACTGTTGGAGCTAGATGGGCTGTTAGTGTCACAGGTTTAAAAGGTGAGCCTACGTGTTGGTGCAATCAATAAAACAAAAAAGGAATTACACTATTTATTTAAAGGCCAGCTAAAATTCAAGTTAAAAGGACATTAAAAAGGCGGTTAAAATAAATAAAAGACAAGTTCAAATCGAGGGGTGTGCATTAAGGTGCAGTCGTGGTTCATCAGGATGGGGGTCCGGCCAGGTCTGGGAAGCTAGCGGAGGTTTTGGGGTCCACTTCGGGGAGAGTATGCCCGGAGAGCCTGCCACCGCCGCTCCATCCCGCCACTCCTGTCCAGAGGACATCCCTGGCTTGACGCCGCTCCCTTGCCGCCATCTCGCTTTCCTACCTGGTGTGTTGTCGTGTCCCGTCTATATTGTTCGTGCCTCCTCGTGTGTGCGCCCCCCTGCCAGCCAGCTCGCGCTCGGCCTCCGTCCACTGCTGCTGCCATCGCCACCGCCCCCAGGCCCTCGTGTCCGCTCTCTGTTTGTCTCTTATCCCCTGCACAATCCACGGGGGGGGGGGCAGAGCACCGAGCGTGGATGGGTTTAAAACATGCATAAAATCAGTCTAACACCATGCAGAATAAAACACAATAAACACAACTTAAAACCAGTCCGCTCTTGCCCATGGGCGAGGAAGCTCTTCTCTTTGGTCCTCATGGCGGGGAGCTGACATCGCTGTAATACCACCCCCTTGTGGCCAAGGGCGACTCCAAGAGACACTTCGTTGATCACTTCGGGATCGTTGATAATGGGACTTCAAACGTCCCAAGAGCCTCAATCAAGCTCTGGAGCTCTGTGGAGGCTCCGGCCGTCCCATGAGCGTGGGGCTCATTTTGCCATTTTAAGGAACAGGCTGCGTAGGAGGAGACATTAAGTTGCACACAGGACTTAGGAACCTTTACAATGAGTGGGGCTGAATGACCCGCTCATCTTTATTATATTATATCGATGACTATTAGTTAGGGAGGGTTTTCAACGGGGATGGTGGGGTTTATTTTTTCTTTGTATTGTAAACCTGGGAGGCCATCACAATTGGCCATCACACTGTAAAAATGTACAAATATTTCCAACAAATAAAAATATGTTGTCAAAAGTAACACTGGTAAAGGAGTTATAATACTAGTTGATAAATATATAAATTTAAAATGTCTAAACCAAGTCAAGGATAACATGGGAAGAATTCTCATTGTAGTGGTAGAAATACAGGGACTGGTGTTGACATTGGCCAATATGTATATGCACCAAATTTAGATGATTTTTTCTTTTTGTTCTAGATCTTGAGACTAGACTGCAGATTGCAAGAAGTCACACAATTGTTTTGGGGGAGATTTTAATCTACTGTTAGATCCCCTCCTGGATCACAGTGGCGGTACAATTGTAGACGCATTGAGTTGCCTTGTGTACGAAATGCGCGGTATAAATAAAGTTGCCTTGCCTTGCCTAGAACACCCAAGGCCAGTGTAATGCTGCAAAGGTTATTAAAACATTGGGGCTAATAGATATTTGGCGAATACTCCACTGTTACGGCCCTAGGCCTCCAGTCTCCGTCCCTTTTGTTGGTTCTGTTTGTGTGGCGCTAACTTGCCCTTTTGCTCCATGGAAACCTGGCTGTGTGAGCCCTGGTCTGGGATTGGACGACTCATTTCACGCTCGGTTCTGGTTGGCTGCTCGTCCCTGGTCCTGATTCGTCCGGTATCGGAACACCGATATAAGCCACACCATGGGCGCTCGAGGCTGCGGGTCTTTATGGCCGTTCTGTGTTAATGTTGTGTGTCTAGGGACCACTCGAGATTAAGTTTGTGTCTCTCACATTCCAAGGAGAGACACACATCACATATTATGTGATGTGGGATCGAGAGGCACTCGTTTTGTTAAATTGACCTTTTACACACTATTAAATTACAACTTTATTCATCCATTTTTACATCTTGGTTTTTGTTACTTCCTTTTAATCTAGCTGAGCCGGGTTGTAATATCCACCCTATGTATAAAGAGTACACCTACTATTCTGCACTAGGATTTTGTTTTAATATCAAAATCCTTTGTTCCTCATGTCTTAAATTGTATTCTTGGCAATATAATTATATCCGATCATCCGTGGATGTGTCTAGAAGTAACTCATCAACTCAAAATGCAGGAACCAGAGAACGTTGAGGTTGGAAATATTGGATTTTTAAAAGATGAATTGGTTTTCTGTTTCATCACCAGGTGTAGCTTGAAAAGGTGTAAAGACGGTCCTGAGAGGCCGTATTATCCAGTACACATCGTATTTAAAAAAAGAAGGAAAATGGAAAATCTCCATGAAAATAAAATCTGCTAAATTGAAACAAAATGTAAAAAAATTCTAAAAGATCCAAAAGGGATGCAACAATTAACAAAGCTAAAGTATAAATATAATGATATTACTATTTATCTGACCAAATGGCATTTATTACGAGCTAGACAACAGTACTTTGAATCTGGGGATAACCCCAGTAAGATGTTGGCTAGCTATATAAAGCAAAGACAAGCCGCTTCTCTGATTTCTGCGGTTAGAACACCTGAAGGGCGTAGTGTAAGTGACGACAAAATCTTTTTACATAGACCTTTATGACTCGCCAACGGGGCCTCAGAGGAAAATATTTATGAATTTTTGCATCCGCTTAAATTACCTAAACTTACAGAGGAGCAAAAGCACTATCTGGACTCTGAAGTCACGCTGGAGATAAAGCAGATCATTTCAACCAGTTAATAAATCACCGGGACCAGGGGGCGCTAGTGCGCATGGGTGGGATGGCGGTTGTGGGACTGTGTTGTTGTTGTTGTTCGGCTCAGATACAAATGTTTTACTCACTTGTTTTTGATATTACAACGGTATTTGTATTTTTCCAAATTTTTTCTAAATGACTCAAGTACAAGGTAGAATTCAGGTAGGAGGTAGAGATATACAACTGATTTCATGGAACGTGAAGGGGCTTGGTAGTGCAGTCAAGAGGGGAAACGTTTTTAAACAAAATCTCTTTCTGGGGATTTAATTTTTTTGCAAGAGACCCATATCAAAACAGCTATGCAACATAGGTTGGAGTGTAATTGGGTGTCTGATATATCAATCGCCATTTACCTCGCACGCCCGGGTGTGGCAATATTATTTCGAAAAAATATCCCATTTCTGTTAACAATGACCCTCTTGGTGGGTGGATATATATATATTAGTCTCTGGTACTATAAACTCATTTTCATTAACCCTGCTTAATATATATGGTCCGAACATGGACGAGCCCAATTTTTTAGGAAAGGTTTTTGATCTGCTTCCATTTTAACTGCTCTCTGGATCCGACGACCAGCACCTGAAAATGCATCTGTAAAGCTTCTAAACAACCTTTTTGAAAGCTAGGACTCTAGTAGATATTTGGAGGCTACAGCATCCTACAAGTAAAGAGTATTCGTTCTACTCAAATGTTCACAAATCCTACAGTAGGATTGATTGTTTTTTGAGTAGCTCTAACCTTATTTCTCAAATCACCAATTCCAAATATCATAGTATTTTGATTTCTGACCCTCCCAAAACAGACGTATTCCTGGCGTTTTAACCCAAACTTTCTAAGTGATGACAACTTTGTTAGGAATATAACCTCTAAATTGAAAGATTTTATAGAATTAAATGATAATGATGAAGTTTCTGACTCGACCCTATGGAAAACATTAAAAGTTGTTTTACGTGGTGATATAATATCCTACACCTCAGCCATTAAAACAGAGAGAGAGATGCGACTGCTTGAACAACACTCTTCCTATTTTGGAAAGAACTTTCCAAAATTCTAAATAATAATAATAATAATAATAATAATAATAATAATAATGCATCGGTTTTATATAGCGCCAGATGATCACCAGATCATTATAAAGAGATATACAGTGAGGAAAATTAGTATTTGAACACCCTGCTTTTTTGCAAGTTCTCCCACTTAGAAATCATGGAGGGGTCTGAAATTGTCATCGTAGGTGCATGTCCACTGTGAGAGACATGATCTAAAAAAAAAAATCCAGAAATCACAATGTATGATTTTTTAATTATTTATTTGTATGATACAGCTGCAAATAAGTATTTGAACACCTGAGAAAATCAATGTTAATATTTGGTACAGTAGCCTTTGTTTGCAATTACAGAGGTCAAACGTTTCCTGTAGTTTCTCACCAGGTTTGCACACACTGCAGGAGGGATTTTGGCCCACTCCTCCACACAGATCTTCTCTAGATCAGTCAGGTTTCTGGGCTGGAGTTCCCTCCAAAGATTCTCTATTGGGTTTAGGTCTGGAGACTGGCTAGGCCACGCCAGAACCTTGATATGCTTCTTACAGAGCCACTCCTTGGTTATGCTGGCTGTGTGCTTCGGGTCATTGTCATGTTGGAAGACCCAGCCTCGACCCATCTTCAATGCTCTAACTGAGGGAAGGAGGTTGTTCCCCAAAATCTCGCAATACATGGCCCCGGTCATCCTCTCCTTAATACAGTGCAGTCGCCCTGTCCCATGTGCAGAAAAACACCCCCAAAGCATGATGCTACCACCCCCATGCTTCACAGTAGGGATGGTGTTCTTGGGATGGTACTCATCATTCTTCTTCCTCCAAACACGTTTAGTGGAATTATCTGACCACATGACTTTCTCCCATGACTCCTCTGGATCATCCATGGTCATTGGCAAACTTCAGACGGGCCTTGACATGTGCTGGTTTAAGCAGGGGAACCTTCTGTGCCATGCATGATTTCAAACCATGACGTCTTAGTGTATTACCAACAGTAACCTTGGAAACGGTGGTCCCAGCCTCCTCCCAGGTCATTGACCAGCTCCCCCCGTGTAGTTCTGGGCTGATTTCTCACCTTTCTTAGGATCATTGAGACCCCACGAGGTGAGATCTTGCATGGAGCCCCAGTCCGAGGGAGATTGACAGTCATGTTTAGCTTCTTCCATTTTCTAATGATTGCTCCAACAGTGGACCTTTTTTCACCAAGCTGCTTGGCAATTTCCCCGTAGCCCTTTCCAACCTTGTGGAGGTGTACAATTTTGTCTCTAGTGTCTTTGGACAGCTCTTTGGTCTTGGCCATGTTAGTAGTTGGATTCTTACTGATTGTATGGGGTGGACAGGTGTCTTTATGCAGCGAACGACCTCAAACAGGTGCATCTAAATTTAGGATAATAAATGGAGTGGAGGTGGACATTTTAAAGGCAGACTAACAGGTCTTTGAGGGTCAGAATTCTAGCTGATAGACGGGTGTTCAAATACTTATTTGCAGCTGTATCATACAAATAAATAGTTACAAAATCATACATTGTGATTTCTGGATTTTTTTTTTTAGATTATGTCTCTCACAGTGGACATGCACCTACGATGACAATTTCAGACCCCTCCATGATTTCTAAGTGGGAGAACTTGCAAAATAGCAGGGTGTTCAAATACTTATTTTCCTCACTGTATATCCATCCATCCATTTTCTTGTCCGTTGCCGGGTCGTGGGGGCAGCTGTTGGAGCTGCTCCAGCCCCTATAGCGCCCCCTGCAGGTGGTGGGTCCACAGAAGGACGACCTCATGGTTCTAACCGGGCCTGTTGGTCTCTCATAAGGACCTTCTGAACCGCTCTTTGTCTGACCCGTCAGGACCTGTTTGCCATGGGAGAGCCTACCAGGGGCACGAAGCCCCCGACAACAGAGATCCAGGATCATTCGGGTGCTCAAACCCCTCCACCACGTTAAGGTGGCGGTTCCAGGAGGGGTATAAAGAGATATTGAATCTTAAATATGAATACAATGGTATTATGAGTGGCCAAGTTAAGAATTTACTTTTGAAATGAAGGAAACCTTTTGAGCTTGGAGATAAACCTGGTAAACTGTTAAAGGTGCCCAGGCTTCAAGATCAATTTGTGGTATTAAGTCTAAAACAGGCATTCTTCTAACCAATCCTATTTCTATTCTGTGCTTTACTCTTCCAAAAACAATGTTTCGCAAACTAATCTGAATGACTTCTTTGACTCTATATTATTGGCCAAATTGAGTGGTGCTGCCACAAAATGTCTTGATTCAGACTTCACTCTGCAGGAAGTCATCAATGCCATAAAGTCATTTCCATCAGGCAAGGCTGCTGGACCTGATGGTTACTGCACAGAATTCTATAAGAGAGTTTGTGATATTCTTGCACCATTTATGCTCAGGATGATGCATAATTCTAAAAATGATGAAAAATTGCCAACAACCCTTTATGAAGCAAACATTTCTGTGATTTAAAAAAAGGGCAGAGACGAAACTGATCCTGCAAGCTTTAGGCCAATTGCGCTTCAAAACTTTGACCGCAAAGTAATGACTAAAATTTGGCTACTAGATGGAACAAATATTTGGCTTCTATCATCCATCCTGACCAGACAGGGTTTATTCCCGGCAGACTCTCTTTTTCTAATGTCAGGCGGCTGCTCAATGCTATTTAATTTATTTCAACAGGGACAATGTGCAAACACATTAATTAAAGATGCTTTGCACCAGATTTAGCTTGAGCTAGTTTCCATCTGTAGTCCCTGAGCAGGTGAGTTACAAAATGTACAATATAAAATATGTTTATACAATTGGTACTGATGGTGCCTCTATTTTGTCCCTTGATGCACACAAAGCTTTTGATCAGGTCGAGTGGCCTTATGTGTTTGAGTCACTGCGTAGGTTCGGATTCGGGGAAACTTTTATCTCTTGGGTGAAACTGATGTTTGCAAAACCATGCTGTTCTGTTCTGACAAATGGTGATCGGTCAGCCCCATTTTCTTTGCAGTGCTCAGTTCAGCAAGGCCATTTCACTGGAGCCTCTTGCTGTAACAATACGAGAGCATCCACACGTGAAGGGGCTTCAGGTTGGAGGTGTTGAAACACTTATCAGTTTATTTGCTGATGATGTAATACTGTATTTACATAACGAGGAAAACTCAGTTCCCCCTCTTCTCGAGTTGATCGGGTCTTTTGGTGAAATATCAGGGTACATGATCAACTGGTCAAAGAGCCAGTTTGTGCCTCTTTCCAGTACGTATTCATCAGGTTTTTTACAAAATGTTCCATTCAAAATAGTTAATGATCATTTCACATACCTTGGTTTGACTATACCAAAAGATCCAAAACTAATATTCCAATTAAATTTTGCAGAATTGTTTTCAAAATTAAAACAAAATGTTGCAAATGCCTCCCCTATCAATGGTTGGACGCATAAACTCAATTAAAATGATCTCCCTTCCCAAATGTTTGTACTTATGTCAACATCTCCCCATGTATCTCTCCGCTGCCTTTTTTAAAGACTTGGATTCAATTATCCTGTCCTATATTTGGAATAGTAAAAATGCCAGAATTTCAAAAGCGCACTTGCAGAAGTCTAGGTTAGAGGGAGGGTTGGACCTGCCTGTATTTAAACACTATTACTGGGCTGCCAGTGTTAGGGCATTGATGTTCTGGCAGCAGGGATCCCTGGATAATCAGACACCCCGTTATGGCTTAGGAGGGAGACCAACTCTGTAAATAAATCTTCCTTGCCAGCTATGTTATTTTCCAAGTTTGAAAAGCCAGGGTCCTATACGAATTTATGCTCCGTGGTAAAACAGTCAGTAAGAATTTTAAACCAGATAAGGAGCTTTCTAAAACTCCCAAATACATCGGTACAAACACCTATATGTTTTAACCATTGTTTTCTGCCTCCCTGGCATGACCTATCGTACCATGACTGGAGAAAGAGGGGCTTGATCGCAGTTAATAATCTGTACATTGAAGGTAAATTTGCATCATTCAACCAACTGAAAGAAAAATATAATCTCTCTAATTCCCATTTCTTTCGGTATTTGCAGGTTAGACATTACACCCAATAAAAAATTGAAGATTTTCAAGCGTCTTATTTCAAGAACTGTACGTCTGTTTGATTGTTGTGCACACTATGAAAACTAGGGATACTTGGAGAGAGGAACTAGGTGAGGAACTGTCTGAATCCATGTGGAACACCTGTTTGTCTAATATTCATTCCTGCTCTATAAACAGCAGGCACCAATTAATTCCATTTAAGATTTTCCATCGCTTACATTATTCCAAAGTCAGATTACATAGAATATATCCGTCAGTTTCCCCAGTAATATGTAATATGTCAGAGGGTACACTGTCCCATGCTTTTTGGGCCTGCTCCTCATTGACAAACATTTGGTCTAAAATATTTGAAGCATATCAGAGGCCCCTCCAGCCTGAGCCTGGACTTGCTATTTTTGGCTGCTCACAAATAACAAGGACAATTCCAACTATAATGTGGCAGCCATTGGAGCTGGGATTGATAGTTGCCAGGAGACTGATACTGAAGGAATGGAAGTCTCACACTCCTCCTTCCTTTCAGGGATGGGTCACTGATATGCTACCCATAATACAAATGGAAAAACTCCGCACCAGTCAAATGGACACGTTTCTTCGTTCTTGGAACCCATTCTTAACTCACTTTGAAAAGGCTAAAATACAGTAAACCAATTGTGTTCCTGTATTAACGACCTTTCCTCCTACTGCTGTACTAAATATGACTGTAACAAACTGGCAATAGCTGCATCTGAGCCCTGTTTGTCTGTTTAATTTGAAAATATAAATAAAATAAATCACCGGGACCAGATAGCTTTACATCTGAGTTCTTTAAGACTTTCGTAAAAGAGCTCATCCCATACATCAAGTACACAAGGAAGCTTGAAAGACTGGGACTTTGCCACAGACTATGAATCAAGCTTTAATAACATTGATACCAAAAAATGGCAAAGACCCGCAGAACCTAAGAACTACCATCCAATATCTTTAATGCAAATCAATGTGAAAACGTTTACACCAAATAACATGTGTGAGCAGACAGTTACTCCTGAATACATGGTCTTAGTATTCAACCGTGTTGGGAATCACATATAAGCTGTTTCCGTCTCGACCACTTTGGACGGAATCCACGTCATCACAGCTGCCGAGTGGCGTTCCAATTCCCCTCTTCTGTTTTGCTCATCTACGAAGGATGCACCTGAGGATCCTCCGCTGATAATAAATAGGCCTATTTATTGAGAGATTAGGCGCATGGTTGTTAACGTAAGTCTGCAATTGTAGCGATTAGCGACAAACTGGACCGGCTAAATATATTTGATATTTAATTGAATACCTTGCAAATCTTTGCAGACATTTTAATTAATTTTAGGCCAAAATGTTCAAACAGTCTGATATCCAATCAAAACCAGTTTATAAACAGCTTTTATTCATCAGTCATTTTTGTAGGCATAATTTCATGTTTTATCACATGATTTGACACATGACGCAGCTGCTCGCCCTGAGCTCAAATGCGGCGGTAAGAGGTAAGAGGTAAGAGGTAAGAGGTAAGAGGACAGTCAGCTCTGGTTTGGAGGAGCCCACCACCAAGGACGTCCACCGAGTGGACAAACAGAGGAAGGGTCCTGGCAATAGAGAAACAGCCTATGTGCAGATCATTGCTTATTTAGTTGAACATGGCCAAGGCTGCTAAGAAGCACATATATATATATATATATACCCAGATCGCAAAATGGCGTTGAATCAACGTTGATCTAGCGTCAGGCTTTTTCGTTGAATCAACGTTGATTTCTGACGTTGAAATGGCGCCATTTTGCTCGTTATGTTGAATGTTGATTCAACGTTGATCTTTCATTGATAATGACATTGAAACAACATCAGATCAACTAGAATTATCAACATTGAATCAACATTGAAACAACGTCACATTTTCAACCCTACATCAACATTGAATCAACATGGATTTAACAGTATTAAGCATTGATATTTCATTGATTTGACATTGAAACAATGTTCTAAAATCAACAGACCATCAATCTTATTGCAGCTTCTTTATTACACAATTTATTATACTGTAATACAAAAACATGACTGTACAAAACTACCTTCTTAACTACCAGACAACAACAACAACAAACACAAGCAAATGTAACATTACAATGCATGTGAAGAATTGTCATACTAGAATTAACCTTTTTGTCTAAATTTAGCTTTAATGACACCAAGTACCGCCCCCACTTCCAGTCTTGGACGTGTGTCGCAGGTAAAAACCCTATTGATTTAGTCTATTGATAAAAAGAAGAAAAAAAAAAGAGCACGACACATGGTTATCAGCTCTGTGTAAACTGCCAACCATGGCATGGATATTTTATACAAAGAATCTCACTAAATACTTGAAAATAAGGTGACATTTATTTCAGTTATAACATTTTAAATACATATTCAGTTTAAAATTGTGTGTTTTAGCACACAATGTTAGCACATAGCTGATGAGTCTGTGTTGAGCTTTTAAACTCTTGATATTTCTCAAAGTCAATGGATTAAATGGGATTTATAGCTCGGACTCACTAAAGAACAGGAAGTGGGCGGGACTGTTGAGCTCAATTCAGATAATCACTACAGGCTGTATCATAAAGCACAGTCCAATTAAAATGGCAATATGTTACAAATTATGTTGAATATATATATATATATATATATATATATATATATATATATATATATATATATATAATGAATGGCCTTCACAGAGTACATACAGTTTGTAGTTTAGAGCAAACACTTTTAGAAATGCTTTTGATTCTTGTATTAGTTCAACAGTTCATATTTCATTCCTCTCATACTGTGGGTCAAATGCTTCTGGACACATTAGACATGTTCTACCTTGCTTTTCATGCCATCCTTTCTTTCTAGTCCATATATCTTCTTATCATCCACTTCTTCAGCCCATCGCTGTAGGTGAGTTTAGGTGAAGAAAACTGACAAGAAGCCGCTAGGGGAAAAAAGAAAGAAAAAAAGACTTAATTACTTACTTTAATTTTAACAAAGAGGAGAAAACCGACACAGTTTGATATAAAATGTACTAGAATAGACCTAAACCAGCCCACAGGCGGCACTGGTGCTGATACAACCCAGACTAAACCACACCCACAGGCTGCACTGGGCCTGATACAACCCAGACTAAACCAGGCCCACAGGCGGCACTGGTGCTGATACAACCCAGACTAAACCACACCCACAGGCTGCACTGGTGCTGATACAACCCAGACTAAACCAGGCCCACAGGCGGCACTGGTGCTGATACAACCCAGACTAAACCAGGCCCACAGGCGGCACTGGTGCTGATACAACCCAGACTAAACCAGGCCCACAGGCGGCACTGGTGCTGATACAACCCAGACTAAACCAGGCCCACAGGCGGCACTGGTGCTGATACAACCCAGACTAAACCAGGCCCACAGGCTGCACTGGTGCTGATACAACCCAGACTAAACCAGACCCACAGGCGGCACTGGTGCTGATACAACCCAGACTAAACCAGGCCCACAGGCGGCACTGGTGCTGATACAACCCAGACTAAACCAGGCCCACAGGCTGCACTGGTGCTGATACAACCCAGACTAAACCAGGCCCACAGGCGGCACTGGTGCTGATACAACCCAGACTAAACCAGGCCCACAGGCGGCACTGGTGCTGACACAACCCAGACTAAACCAGGCCCACAGGCTGCACTGGGGCTGATACAACCCAGACTAAACCAGGACTACAAGCTGCACTGGGCCTGATACAACCCAGACTAAATCAGGCCCACAGGCTGCACTGGGCCTGATACAACCCAGACTAAACCAGGCCCACAGGCTGCACTGGGGCTGATACAACCCAGACTAAACCAGGCCCACAGGCTGCACTGGGCCTGATACAACCCAGACTAAACCCTGACTACAAGCTGCACTGGGCCTGATACAACCCAGACTAAACCAGGCCCACAGGCTGCACTGGGGCTGATACAACCCAGACTAAACCAGGACTACAAGCTGCACTGGGCCTGATACAACCCAGACTAAATCAGGCCCACAGGCTGCACTGGGGCTGATACAACCCAGACTAAACCAGGACTACAAGCTGCACTGGGCCTGATACAACCCAGACTAAACCAGGCCCACAGGCTGCACTGGGCCTGATACAACCCAGACTAAACCAGGCCCACAGGCTGCACTGGGGCTGATACAACCCAGACTAAACCAGGACTACAAGCTGCACTGGGGCTGATACAACCCAGGCTAAACCAGGCCCACAGGCTGCACTGGGGCTGATACAACCCAGACTAAACCAGGACTACAAGCTGCACTGGGCCTGATACAACCCAGACTAAATCAGGCCCACAGGCTGCACTGGGGCTGATACAACCCAGACTAAACCAGGCCCACAGGCTGCACTGGTGCTGATACAACCCAGACTAAACCAGACCCACAGGCTGCACTGGGCCTGATACAACCCAGACTAAACCAGGCCCACAGGCTGCACTGGGGCTGATACAACCCAGACTAAACCAGGACTACAAGCTGCACTGGGCCTGATACAACCCAGACTAAATCAGGCCCACAGGCTGCACTGGCCTGATACAACCCAGACTAAACCAGGACTACAAGCTGCACTGGCCTGATACAACCCAGACTAAACCAGGACTACAAGCTGCACAGAACTGACACTCACCTCTTCACACTTTGGGCTCTACAGGGCAGTTCCTGGAGCTTAACCTTAACAGCTACAACAGAAATAATAAAGTCAGATTATGTTTGCGTTGAGTTAAATTGTGATCCACTTTGGTAAAAGTTTTAGTAAACTATTATCAGTTTGTATATTTATAGGAAACAATGATACCAATGTAACAAGTAAATACCTGTATCAAAGAGATAAAAAGCAGTTGTGCTGCAGGCCGGTGTAGAGTCTAAAATCAAACAAAAAAATAAATAAATAGGTGATTTAGAATGTGGTGATGTCATAATGTCAGGTGGAGGGCGGGGCCAATACAACTCTATGGGAGAAATACAGTTGTTGTAAGAAATCTCCAAAACAAAAATTGACAAATGTTTTTCCTCTTCAGTATTTGACAGTGATTGGATTCACAAACCTGTGATATTATTTTTATGTCTGAAAGTCAAAAATACTGGACAACATCACGCTCATGTTTTTGAACATTGTCACCAGTTTTTGACGCCTCTCGGAAAAAGTTATTGGACATTTGTTCATATGTGCTGGAAGACGAGACACAGAACTTTGTGACAGTTTTTGTTTCATGTGGATTCTTCCAGTAATGACTGAGATATGAGCCAAAAACAAAGACATACAAATCAGCATTTTGTCAGTTAATGCCGTTACCATAGTTACCGCCATGGAATCTTCAGTTGCTTCGCCTCAGTTTTTCACTATGGCTCTTTAGGATGTGGTGATGTCACGTGAACACAACCTATTGAAGGTAACATGTAAGTAGGGCTGTACATGTAGAAGCATAAATATCTAATCATATTCAGGAAGAATATATTCTGCTGTAAGTTAGTGGAAAAGACAGACTTGAACAAACAACAATATGTGTTTTTTTTAAAGAAATTAATTAGTTGAAATAATAACATACCAAGATTATGTGCATTAAGATCCTTTTATCCTTGAGGTTAAGTCTAAAAAGACAATGACCAACATTAAAACAACATTAGACATTTAATTATTTTTTATTCATAGTTTGATTGTATTGACATTGTACAAAACAAAGTTCAAATTAGATCACTGAATCTACTATTTTATATCAGATTATAAGTAATATACAGTATTTAAGTGAGCTAACAATATAACTAACACGTTAAAAGGAACAGTTATCAAACTATGATGTTACATGCTGTGTGGGTTAAGTGTGTGGCATTATAAATATTATTAATCATCTAATCCTAATAAAAATCTCAGCAAACTTACCTTTAGACGGTCTGCTCCTGACCGAGAGGAAACTGCACTAAGAGGCTCCAGAGCAGTTGAGATTTGAAGGCTTTAGGTCACATGACCACTTCAAATTCCCGCTCTTTTTGCACCTGCTGAACCATCAGGGCCATGTACATTGAAACAATGTTGAGTCAATGTTGGCACTTCAACCTTAAAATACCTGCGTTTATTCAACGTTGTTTCAACAGCTTTTTTTCAACCATTGATTATGCGACGTTGATTAAACGTTGAATTAACGTTGACATTTCAATCTCAACCAAAAATAACCAATCTGACCAAAAATCAACTTTGAAATAACATCTTTTGCTATTTGGGTATATATATATATAAAATGATAATAATAGTAATATATGTGTTGTGATTGATGGAGTCGCCCACACATGCGCTCAGGGCCCATCAGCATCACTCACTTGTCAGAGGTGTGGAGGTGAGGTCATTATTGTCATATTCCAGGCGGATAATGAAGCTGTCACAAGGCTGTGCACGCGGACGTGCACGCTCAACAACATGCTTTCGGCGTGAGTCACTCTGCTTTGGACGTGCGAGTGTCGGGGTTAATGTGCGGGCGCCTGCTCCATAACAGACGGAAGCACTCGGTCACAGACCTTTCGTTTTGGTTATTAGCACGATGACAGGACGCTTCAGACACGCTGCCTTCAAGACGAGACACAAAAGGACTCCATGATCAGGAGCTCATAGTCATGACAGGAAGTGAAATAGACAAAAGACAAAAGGGTACAGAAACTATACAGAAGTCGGGCTGTTGTGGAATATGGGGACATTAGAGTATTTCGTGGTGGAATTATGAAGACTATCCTCATAACCTGTCCACTGAAACCAACACACAAACTGGAGAATATGAAACTTTTCTTTTTATGACAGAATCTGCAGAGTGCAGTGCAGTTACTGTATGTCCTTGGGCAAGGCACTTTTCCAGTGTGACTGTGTTTTTGGCGGTGGTTGGTCAAACTGATTTGTCGCAATTAAGGAAAAAGCAGAAAGCTGTTAACAATAAAAGTGAATAAATATGCACATAATATGTCAAAGTAAAAAATAAAAAATAGCAAGAAAACAGACCAAAGTCTCACGTTAGGACGTTTCACTGACGAGGACCACGCCATGAGAGAATTAAGACTTTCTTACAGATGAGATGATGATGATTATCGGGAGTGGAAGCTCTGTCTCAGGCGTGCCCAGCTCTTCAGGATCCCAAAAGGAAGAATAATGAACAAACAGAGATGGTCGAGGTTGTGGCAAATGTAAGAAAGATACAGTGGGTTTAAAATGATCCGTACCCCTTTAACTTTTGGACATTTTGCCACGCTATGGTCTACAAACATAAATATAGTTATAAATAGATCTGTGGCAACTGTTGTGGATGTTCTGTTTTTAATGAAATTTTACTCCTTTTTATTGTATTTTATTTTTATGTGTGCAGCGCTTTGGTCAGCTTTGGATGTTGTAAGGCGCTTTAGAAATAAAACTTGATTGATTGATTGAATAATAATAATAATAATAATTAAAGCCGCAAGCGGCATTGGGAGGCCCTCGCGGGCCGCGGTGGCCGATTGACGCCGGTTCGCGCACGCCGCCGCAATAACCGGGAGGCGCTGCCGCGCCCTACCTGCGTATAATGTCGCTGCCACCCTCGATGGAGTTTATAAAAGAGCAAAGGCAAGAAATGGCGCCTTCGGCGCCGATTGTCCCAAAATGGCCGACCTCCTGTTGGTCACCTAGCAACCATGTAATGTACAATAACCGGGAGGCGCTGCCGCGCCCTACCTGCTTATAATGTCGCTGCCACCCTCGGTGGAGTTTATAAAAGAGCAGGCAAAAGAAATGGCGCCTTCGGCGCTGATTTTCCCAAAATGGCCGACCTCCTGTTGGTCGCCTAGCAACCACATAATGTACTTTTTTGTTCGGACAGTCATGACGCACGCGTGTACCAATTTTGGTTTGGCTACGACAAAGTTGACATTGGGTCGTTGCCATGGCAACACGGTGGAAAAAGGGGCGGGGCATCAATATATTTTTTGTTCGGGATCACGTGACGGATGTCTGTACCAAATTTCATGCATCTACGACAAAGTTTAATTTTTGGCTCCATTCATTTTTATTTTGTGCTCTGCAGGGGGCGCTATTGCGGCAATTTTCAAAATTCCTATATCAAAACATCCGGGGTCGACGACTCGACCAACGATTCAAGTTTCGCTCAAATCGGCCAAAGTATGTGTGAGTTACGGCTGTTTGAACACGGCGGCGAGCGGCGAAAACGGACGCCAAATTCATGGCGTTGCCACGGCAACACCGTTAAACCTATTAAAAAGTTTTTAATAACTTTTAATCTCCCACATGTGGAGATGATCTGGAGCGAACGGGGGGTCGCTGCGTTCAACGGCCTAGGACGAGTTCGTTCAAATGCGTGGGCATGAAATGGCGCCTTCGGCGCCAATTCCCTCTTCGGGCCAATATGGCCGCCATACTGTTGGTTGCCTAGCAACCGCGTAATGTGTTTTTTTGTTGGGCTTCACGTGACCAATCACTGTGCCGAATTGTTTTCGTCTACGACGAACTAAAATTTTCAGATTTTCCGGTGTCTCTCCATAGGCGCAATGTAATCTTGATTTTCCAGGGGGCGCTGACGCGCCGTTTTTGTGATTTTCTTCACGAAACTTTTTGACACTGTGTGTCGCCGGGTTTTTAAATTTTGGGCAAAAATTGGGGAGTTTTCGTCGAAGTTTAGGCGATTTATTAAAAAAAAACACGGATAGATGAAAAATAATAATAAGAAGAAAAACTCATACAATAACAATATGGGGCCGCCTCCGGCGGCAAACCTTATATATTCGGAAAGGTCTCACGTCCAGTAATCCAACCGTAAGGTTTATTATCCAATACGAGCGCGTTGCGCTCGTCTTTTACCTCGTCTTTCTCAATGTTTCTCTACCCGTTTTTTTTTCCGTATTTTTGTGAGTACAAGAACAAATTTGCCGCTTTCGCGGCAAATACTTATATCACCGGATAGGGCTCGATGCCCTGAGTCACTGTAACAGTGTTTTGGTGAGTGGCCATGGTCGATGACGAGCTTCGCTCGTCATCGACCACTTTCTTGTCCATGTTGCGCCTTCACTGTGGTTTTCACCTTTTTTTTTTACGAGCAGCAACAAATGTGCCGCTTTCGCGGCACACACCTATATCATCGGACAGGTGTTGGTGCCGGGAGCCCCCTGATTACTGTCTCTTACATGGGTTTTGAGCGCTCCGCGCTCTTTTCCCGTGGGACGTGCGCTACGCGCACGTCTTTCTTCAGTGCGCTCCGCGCACTGCTTGTACAATTACAAGAGGCCCGAGACCTGCCAGGTCCGCTCGGGCCTAATAATAAGAAAAAGAAAAACTCATACAATAACAATATAGCGCCGCCTTCGGCGGCGCATTCTTATATATTCGGAAAGGTCTCACGTCCAGTAATCCAACCGTGGGGTTCAAAGTCCAATACGAGCGCGTTGCGCTCGTCTTTTACCTCTTCTTTTTCAATATTTTCCAATCCGTTTTTTTTTTCGTATTTTTGTGAGTACAAGAACAAATTTGCCGCTTTCGCGGCAAAGACTTATATCACCAGATAGGGCTCGATGCCCTGAGTCACTGTATCAGTGTTTTGGGTGAGTGGCCATGGTCGATGACGAGCTTCGCGAGCTTCGCTCGTCATCGACCACTTTCTTGTCCATGTTGCGCCTTCACTGTGGTTTTCACCTTTTTTTTTTAAAAAGCAGCAACAAATGTGCCGCTTTCGCGGCACACGCCTATATCATCGGACAGGTGTTGGTGCCGGGAGCCCCCTGATTACTGTCTCATACATGGGTTTTGAGCGCTACGCGCACGTCTTTCTTCAGTGCGCTCCGCGCACTGCTTGTACAATTACAAGAGGCCCGAGACCTGCCAGGTCCGCTCGGGCCTAATAATAATAATGTATTGGTTTTATATAGCGCTTTTCTAGACATTCAAAGACGATTTACATTGCATTATTCATTCACTCCATACTTGGTGGTGCTAAGCTACAATTGTAGCCACAGCTGCCCTGGGGTAGACTGACAGAAGCGAGGCAACCAGTCTGCGCCATTGACCCCTCACCACCGCCAACACTCACTCACTACATTTGCCAGGCTTCCTGGTCTTACCAAACGGTTTCCCATCCAAGTACCGACCAGGCCCTTCCTGCTTAGTTGAAATATTACGTGAAAGACACACACTAAGTGACACACTATCGTGAAGTAAAAGTAAAAGTAAATTTAAACATGATTTTGAACTTTTTTTTCATGTATAGAATCTGAAAAGTGGGGCGTGCAAAAGTATCTATAGCTAACCCCTTTCCTTTTAGTGCAACCAGTTGCCTTCAGAAGTGACTGAATGATCACATGTTGACCCAATAGAGTCGACCTGTGTGTAATCTAATGACTTCAAATACAGCTGCTCTGTGATGGTCTCAGAGGTCTGCTAAGAGACTATTGTACAGTGTCCTTGGGTGTTCTGAAAGGCGCTTTTAAATATGTTATTATTATCATTATTATTGGGGAACAGACCACATCATTGAGTCCAAAACTTTGGTGGATGTCCTGAAAAAGGACAACGTGACGCTGCGCTTGGAAGTAAACGATCTCAAATCTTTGACGGATAAGCTACATTACGAGTCAATAAAAGCTTCATATCACATCCTCGACTTGCAATGTAGGAGTATGCGGGACAACTTTATCATACACGGTCTACCAGAGAAAGAATTTCTAGACGCAGCCAGGGGCCGGAGGGTGTCCGGTTTGGGAACCTCAGAATCTCATCTCTGCTGTTTGCAGACGATGTTGTTCTGTTGGCTTCATCAAATCAGGACCTTCAGCGCGCACTGGGGCGGTTTGCAGCCGAGTGTGAAGTGGCCGGGATGAGGATCAGCATCTCCAAATCTGAGGCCATGGTTCTTCACCAGAAAAAGGTGGCTTCCCCGCTTCAGGTCGGTGGGGA
Source organism: Proterorhinus semilunaris (assembly GCA_021464625.1). Classification (NCBI taxonomy): domain Eukaryota; kingdom Metazoa; phylum Chordata; class Actinopteri; order Gobiiformes; family Gobiidae; genus Proterorhinus; species Proterorhinus semilunaris. The sequence continues at coordinate 41,466,250 of CM038347.1, forward strand.
GTCCTTGCCTCAAGTGGAGGAGTTTAAGTATCTCGGGGTCATGTTCACGAGTGAGGGACGGATGGAGCGTGAGATCGGTAGACGGATCGGTGCGGCGTCAGCAGTGATGCGGTCGCTGTATCGGACTGTTGTGGTGAAGAGGGAGCTGAGTCTGAGGCAAAGCTCTCGATTTACCGATCGATCTACGTTCCCACCCTCACCTATGGTCATGAGATTTGGGTAATGACCGAAAGGACAAGATCACGAATACAAGCGGCCGAAATGAGGGTGGCTGGGCGTACCCTTCGAGATCGGGTGAGGAGCTCAGTTAACCGGGAGGAGCTCGGACTCGAGTCGCTGCTCCTTCACGTCGAAAGGAGCAGCTGAGGTGGCTAGGGCATCTGTTCCGGATGCCTCCTGGTCGCCTCCCTCGGGAGGTGCTCCAGGCATGTCCTATTGGGAGGAGGCCTCATGGAAGGCCCAGGACACGCTGGTGGGACTATGTCTCCGAGCTGGCCTGGTGTCATCTCGGGGTCCCCCAGAACAGCTGGAGGAGGTGTGCGTGGATCGGGAAGTCTGGGCATCTCTGCTGGGACTGCTGCCCCCGCGACCCGGCCCTGGATAAAGCGGAAGAAAATGGATGGATGGATGGTCTACCAGAGAAAGATGGGAGACTCCGAGGTCCGAGAAATCCAGCTGGCTCGGTCACATCGCCTAGGCCAACATCGTGAAGGAGAATCCCGGAATCGTCCTATTGTGGCCAAGCTTCTCGATCCCAGGCACAAGTCTACCATCATGGGGAAAGCCAAGGAGCTCAAAGGGTCTGGGTTCTCCCTGATTGATCAGTTTCCCCCCGGTCAGTATTACACAGAGGACCTTTACAATTGCAAATTCAAGAACGTTAATGCTTTTTCAGTAATCCACTTCAACAGTCGACGCTTATATGCTAAAATTGACCACATCAAGAGCTACTTAAAACAGTTTTCAAAACCATTCAATGTAATTTTAATCACAGAAACATGGATCCACAAAAACAGAGAAATGGACTTTAGTATCGAAGGTTATGAGTTTACAAGTATGAACAGACGAAACAAGCACGGTGGGGGCGTAGCTATGTTTGTAGACTCAAACTATAGTTATACAATTAGAGAAAAAATGACTATGGCAGTGGATGATGTACTTGAATGTCTTACTGTAGAAATTGTAAGGGAAAAAAAGAAAATATTATTGTAAGCTCCTGGCTCCGATATAGAGTTTTTTTCTAACTGGATGGAGGAGCTCTTCTCAAGCTCAAAACAGAAAGTCATGTTTGTGGGGGGAGACCTTAATATCGATCTGTTAAATTCAAACAAACTTATAACAAATTTATAAATACCTTATTCAGCATAGGTTTGTATCCTCTAATAACCAAACCGAGTAGAATTACAACCCATAGTGCTACTCTAATTGACAAAATTTTTACAAATGAAATAGAAAGTGATATAATCAGCGGACTAATGATGAATAATATTAGTGATCACCTTCCAGTTTTTGTAATATACAAAAATGAAGATAAAAAAAATCAAAACAATGAATGTACTGGTTTAGAAGGGTAAAAACAGAGAAAACTATCGATGCACTTAAAAAGGAGCTATTGATGCAAGACTGGAATATTATTTACAGAGTGAACGACACTAATAAAGCATATGATGAGTTTGTACAAGTATTCCAAAAGGTTTATGATAAAAATTGTCCAACGAAAAAATACTGTAATAACAGAAAGTGTAAAGAAAACCCTTGGATGTCTAAGGGTTTGCTAAATTCATGCAAGAAAAAAATTTCTCTTTACAAAAAATGTATAAATAATAGAACAAAAGAAGCAGAGGTTGAATATTAATTTATGAATATTAATAATAAGAATAATATTAAAGGTTTATGGAACATCTTAAATAGTTTAATTAGAAATAAACCAAGAATTATTAATTATCCAAAATAATTTAAAGATGAGGATAACACTTTAAATAATAGGAATGAAATAGTCAATAACATTTAATAAATTCTTTGTAGATGTTGGACCGAACCTTGCTGCAAAAATTGCAAACGTTGAGAACTATAATGGTGAACTGATAGACACAAATCCTATGTCCCTGTTCCTCAATCCTGTGGAGGAAAAGGAGATACTGGACATTGTTAAAGGGTGTAAAACTAAAACCTCGACAGATTACCATGACATGGACAGGAAAACTTTAAAAACTGTTATTGAAAGTATCTCTAGGCCGTTAACTTACATCTGTAACTTATCGTTGCAAACTGGACAATTTCCTGATAGTATGAAAGTAGCAAAAGTGATTCAAGGCAGGAGATAAACATCTCTTTACAAACTATAGGCCTGTTTCCCTTTTACCGCAATTCTCCAAAATATTAGAGAAGGTTTTTAACTCTAGACTCGACAGCTTTATCGAAAGGTGTAATTTACTCTCTGATCAGTTTGGTTTTAAGAACAATCACTCAACCTCACACGCGCTCTTTGATATAACTGAAGAAATAACTAATGCTGTAGATAACAAGAAGGCAAGGCAAGGCAAGTTTATTTGTAGAGCACAATTCATACACAAGGCAATTCAAAGTGCTTCACAGTTGCATAAAATTACAAGAAAACAGATCAAATCAATCATTAAAACATACAAATTAATCAATTACAGTAAAAGGCAAGAGTGCAGATAAAATACTTTCAGTTTTCATATGCTCGGGTAAAAAGAGCTGTTTTCAGCCTAGATTTGAACATTGTCAGAGTTGAGGCCTGTCTCACATCCTCATGAAGACTGTTCCAGATTTTAGCTGCATGAAACTGAAACGCAGCCTCACCGTGTTTATTATTGACTCTGGGAACCACCAGGAGACCCCTCCCTGAAGTTCTCAGGGCCCGAGATGGTTCATACGGCTCTAACATGTCAGAGATGGACTTTGGTGCTAAACCATGAAAAGACTTGTACAAGCAGAGCTGTTTTAAATTCTATTCTCTGAGTGACAGGAAGCCAGTGCAGAGACCGGAGCACTGGACTAATATGGTCATATTTCCTGGTTCTTGTCAGGACTCGAGCAGCAGCGTTCTGGATGTACTGCAGCTCTAACAGCTCGTTTAGAAAGGCCAGTGAGCAGCCGTTACAGTAGTCTAACCTGCTGGAGACAAATGCATGGATGAGTGTCTCTAAGTCTGGTTTTGACACTATTCCTCTGATCTTAGCAATGTTTTTCAGATGGTAAAAATCTGATGATGTTATTGCTTTGATTTGGCTGTTTAAGTTCAGGTCTGAGTCCATGATTACTCCTAGATTTCTAACCTGATTTTTTGGTTTTAGAGAGAGAGACTCAAGGAGACTGATAACACTTTGTCTTTGTGTCTGTGGGCCAAAAACAATGATCTCAGTTTTGTCTGAGTTTAGTTGGAGAAAGTTGTTTTGCATCCACAAACTGATCTGTTCGATGCAATGACAGTGTATCTACAGGCCCATGTTCACCTGTATCAGTGACAGAGAGTATCTACAGGCCCATGTTCACCTGTATCAGTGACAGAGTGTATCTACAGGCCCATGTTCACCTGTATCAGTGACAGAGAGTATCTACAGGCCCATGTTCACCTGTATCAGTGACAGAGTGTATCTACAGGCCCATGTTCACCTGCCGTCAGTGACACGTAGATCTGAGTGTCATCTGCGTAGTTGTGGTACGACACATTGTTGCTGTTTATTAGCTGACCCAATGGAAGCATGTACAAGTTGAATAAGAGGGGTCACAAGATTGACCCCTGGGGGACTCCAAAGGTCATGGAAATTTTGTCTGAGACACAGTTGCCAATTTCGACAAAGTACGTCCTATCCTCCAGATAGGACTTGAACCAGTTTAGCGCAGTACCAGAGATTCCCACCCAGTTTTCTAACCTGTGAAGTAAGATCCCGTGGTCCACTGTGTCAAAGGCAGCGCTCAGGTCCAGCAGAACTAAAACTGAGACCTTACCTGCGTTGGTGTTCATACGGATATCATTTGCAGTGGCGGATTTAGCTATTTGGGGGCCCAAGGCGAACACAGACATGGGGCCTTCCTCACACTTAATGTTCAAAATCTTTTTAAATCCTTGGGTTTTATTTTTCAAGAGAATCTTACTTTTAACTTGATTTGTGAAGCCCTCCAGTCTTCTGCCATAAGTTAGATGCTGGAGATGACGTCTGTAAAGAGAGAAAAGGGTATTGACAGTAAAGTAAATGCAAAAAATGAAGATTATGTTTTTTAAATAACATTGTTCTCAAACACTTTATATTTCATTCATAAGGAAGATCTGAAATTCCATACCAGCAATTACCTTGTTTTTTTCTGCATAATTTTGTAAATATGATGATGATGATCTGACTTTCTGTCAAATCTTCTTTTACTAGAGCGGGAAAGAAACAAATGAAATCCCAAATATAGGAGTCATACACATAACAACAATCTATACTTATGCCGGTACAGTGCTCAACTCATTCATAAATCAAAAGCCATTCCGTTGTTTAATGACTTTTTTAATTTTAAAAGTAAGAAAAGATTCATTTGAAGTTTAACAGGTGGTCAGGGGGTCCGGGGCCCCCCAACGTTAGGGGGCCCTAGGCGGCCGCCGACCTATGCCTAATGGTTAAGTCCGCCTCTGATCATTTGTCACCTTGATCAGAGCTGTCTCAGTGCTGTGGTGGGGCCTAAAACCTGACTGGAAAGTATCAAACACATTGTTAGATAGGAGAAAGTAAGTGAGCTGTTGATATAATACTTTCTCTAGGACTTTTCCTAAGAATGGCAGGTTTGATATGGGCCGGTAGTTGTTCAGTATCTTGGGATCAAGGCTGCTCTTCTTTAGAAGAGGCTTAATGACTGCGGTTTTCAAAGCCTTTGGAAATGCTCCCCTCTCAAATGAGATGTTAACTAACTGAACTAGTTGTGGTAACAAGCTGGTCAGCACAGACTTCAGAAATCTAGTGGGTGATTCATCAAGGCAGCATGTGCATGAACTCAGACCGGAGATAACCTCTTCCATTGTTTTGTCAGTACCAGGTGTGAAATGTGTCAGCTCAAGGTGTTTATCTGGTAGCAGGGTTGGTATTTGTGTTGTTGAAGTTATGGCATTTTTAATGCCTTGGACTTTGTCATAAAAAAATATTGCAAACTCATTGCACTTAGATGTAGAGATTAGTTCTAAGGGCAGTGAAACTGGAGGGTTAGTTAATCTGTTCACTGTGGAAAACAGAACACGAGAATTGTTTCTGCAGTTTGCGATGATTTTAGAGAAGTACTTCTCCCTTTCTCCACGCAAAATCTGGTTGAACTCACAAAGCACTTCTTTGTATATCTCAAAATGAACCTGGAGCTTTGACTTGCGCCATTTCCGTTCGGCTTTTCGGCACTCCCTTTTCTGTGCCCTGACCGAATCTTCACTTCTCCAAGGTGCCTTGTGTCTATTGTTAACCATTTTAACCTTGACAGGAGCAATAGTATTCAAAACATTTAAGACGCTTGATGTGTAAGAGTCCAACAGATTATCAACATTAGAACATGGAGGATTTTCAAATCTGATCATTTCCATAAACTGTGTCCTCGTTGTATCATTTATGTGTCTTCTTTGAATAACTCCAGGCCCAGCCTCTGGTTTGGGTGTAACAGACAGGTCAAAGAAGACACAAAAATGATCAGACAAAGCAACATCAACAACATTCACATTTGATATATTAACACCTTTTGTAATAACTAGATCTAGAGTGTGGCCTTTGTTGTGAGTCGCCTCACTCACGTGCTGAGTTAAACCAAACATTTCAAGAACAGCTCTAAATTCTCTTGCATGCCTGTCATTGGTCACATCCACATGCACATTAAAATCACCTGAAATAACTAAACAATCAAAATCAGTCAATATAAATGAAAGTAATTCAATAAAATCTTCAATAAAACAATTCTGTGGTGGTTTGTAAATAGTCATAAAAAGTATGGAAGATTGGTTTATCTCCATTTTGAAAGACACATACTCAAATGATTGAAAAACCCCAAATGATAATTTGTGGATGACTATATTGTCCCTGAATTTGGCACAGACACCCCCGCCCCTTTGGTTTTGACGTGTTTCAGACACAAAATTGAAATTTGATGGACTACACTCAATCAAAACTGCGTTTCCAGTGTTTTTGTCAAGCCATGTTTCAGTTAAAAACATAAAGTCTAGATTATAAGAGGAAATAAAACTATTTATTAAAAAGGACTTGTTTTTTAATGATCTGACATTGAGTACAGCATGTTTGAGATTTATCTGTGTTTGAGTGGATGGAATCTTTTTGCAAGGGATATGGATTAGAGTTCTTTGATGGGACGGTCTGACTGTCCCTCTCTTATCTAATCTAAGTTGTTTGACAGTACTAATTGTTTCAGTAGAACACACTCCCTCTATGGACCTCTGGTTGGTTTTGAGTTTGCTATGCATGGTAGCAACGGAGAGGCCCATAATGTCCTAGACAGCAGCAGTGACGCTGCTAGAGATAACAGCTGTGGGCACCGGTGGTGGGGGCCGAGCTGGGGAGACCTTGGGTGAAAAAGACAGAGGTGGGAGAGGGGCAGGATACTTCTTTGGGGATGAAAGCCTTAGTCTTGACATGACTGAAGTGCGGGGAGTCATTTGAGTCCCTTGTTGTATTAAGGTTTCAAAATGGATGGGGAATCCCATAGGTGAGTCTGGGGATGGGAATGATTCAGAAAGATCTCTGGAGGGTGTAGATGCAGCAGTCGGGCTCAAGGCCTGTGGTGGAGCTGATGAAAGTGCTCCTTTGGCTGAATCATTTACTATAGATGCAGGTGGTACCGAAGCTGAGCTTTTCCCCGGAGATGCAGATGTGGATGGTGCTGCTGTGGCTGGATCCTTAACTGTGGCTGAGTCCTTTGCTGTAGGCGCTGATGGTGCTGCTGTGGCTGGATCCTTAACTGTGGCTGAGTCCGTTCCTGTAGGTGCAGATGATGCAGCTGCAACTGAATCTTTTATTGGGGATGCAGGCAAAACCTTTGCTGGCGAGCCAGGAGCTCTTCTCATGCTCCTCTCTGCTCTCTCTGGCCGCTCAGGCCTCCACTGATTTTGCAGAGCATGGAGGAGATTTTCCGTCAGTCGTCTCACTCCACCTCTGTTCAAATGTGGGCCATTTCCTTTAAACAGATCGTCGCGTTTCCAGAAAAGATTAAAGTTCTCTATGAAATACAGTCCTCTTGACTCACAGACATTGGACAGCCATGTGGTTAACTGAAACAGCCGGGAGAATTTGTTTATTCTCCCATCGATGTTTGGGATAGGTCCACTGATGAAAATTTGTATTGCATCTTTATCCAGAGAATCAAGTCTCTCAAAAAGTTTATTAAACTTTTCTTTCAGGACTTCCGACTCTCCGTTTTTTATGTCAACAGCACCAACATGAATAACAAGTTTATTTATCCCAGGGTTATTTGTAATCTCCTTGTTTAGAACATCTATGATGTCAGAAACGGTGGCGCTCGGATAAGTACTGGTGGTTATCTTCTCATTGTTTATGTTAGATATGGCTCCGTCTCCAAGCACCAGGATATCTCTGGCCTTGACACTTGGCACAGTTTTTCTCTCCATCTTTGTTTTGACTTCTTGTTCTCTGTTTCTCTGTGACTTTTTCTGTTTGTTATACTCATCTTCTGAGAGAGGTTAAAATCTGTTTGTTAACTTTATTCCAGGTGCATTTTTACCAGCATGTTGTCTTTGCTTTGGCTTAGCACCAAGTTGTCCCTCAAGTTTTGGGAATGTTATGGTATCGTTTAGCTTTAGGTTGCAAGTATCAGTTTTTCTAGTCTTCTTACCAGGTTCCACAGGGAGCGTGTCAAGAAATATGCAATAGGGTTATTTATTGACCTGAGTAAAGCGTTTGATACAATAAACTATGATATATTAATTAATAAACTAGAACATTATGGGATATGGGGGGTAGCTCTACAGTGGGTCACCAGTTACTTAAAAAATAGAAAACAATGTGTGAAAATCTGTGATTATCAGTCGAGTTGTCGACAAATTGTGTGTGGTTTACCTCAAGGTTCTATTCTGGGCCCAAAATTGTTTAATATGTATCTAAACGACGTTTGTAAAACCTCTCAAATACTTAAATTTATCTTGTTTGCAGATGATACAAATATTTTTGCATCAGGAGACAATTTACTGTGTCAAATAGTTGGAACTCAAAAGAGTCAATAATTGCTCAGGAAGCAATTCAGATAGAGGGTGTTGTTATCGAGCGAGTGCATGAAATCAAATTCCTTGTGTGATTATAGACGATAAAATGACTTGGAAATCTCACATTAATTATATAACTATTAACATTTCTAGAAGCATTTCAGTAATGGCAAAAGCAAAGCACATTTTAAACATCAAAGCTCAAAAATATCTTATACTGTTCTCTGATTTTGCCCTATCTAAATTACTGCACTGTGGTTTGGTGTAGTACTTATAAAAGCACATTAAAACCAATAGTATTGTTGCAAAAAAGAGCTATCCGAGTAATTCATAAAGTTGGGTTTTTGGACGACACAAACTCATTATTTTTAAATTCAAAGATCATGAAGTTTTGTGACGTTGTTGAGTTCCAAACTGTACAGATGTTATTCAAAGCAAAGTATAAACTGTTACCAAACCAAATACAAAGAAGGTTCCAAGAACGTACTGGTCGTTATGAATTACTTGATGAATTAAATTTTAGGATTCAGAAACATAGCACAACTTTGAAAAGTTTTAGCCCGACAGTTAATGGTGTACAATTGTGGAACAAAATGGAGATGGAGTTGAAACGATGTCCAAACATCAACCTGTTCAAATATAAACACAAACAAAAGACTTTTGAAAAGTATAGAGAAGAAGAAACGCATTGCCACAAGGGGGAGTAGTAGGATCAAATTACAGTTGCACTATATTGACTAAGACGGCGTGTTGTTGCTCTGAACGGTTGTCATTCTATTGCTCTAAATTATAAATTGAGAATTGGAATAAGCGAGTTATGGATCTGTTGAGAGGACCCTCTCAACGGGCTCATAAACCTTGTCTTTTAACGCACCACTAAGCATAGGAACATCATCTACAAATTCAGCCAGTTAGGGCAGCTGGGTGGGGGTTTGTTGATGGGGAGCTACTGCCCTCTTCAATGGACCTGCTCTACAACCTGGCTTTTTAACACACTACGGTATGCAGGGCTTACATATTAAATTTTACATAATCCTTTGAACAAATAAAAAATAAAAAATAAAATAAAGAAAAATGGAATGATGGAAATGACAAGATGCAAGATCACGGACAATATGTAATGTGCCTTTTGAACACAGAACTAGTGCCTTATTGAAGTTGTTAACTATGTTTGGCAGTGGTAGCCATCTGTAAAGAAAAAATAAAAATAATAATAATATATATATATATATATATATATATATATATATTTATTTATATATATAAAGAAAAAAAACATATATGTGTATGTATGTGTATACTTAATCGCCTTTCTCACTTGCTTTGTATTGGACATCGTACATGAAATGATACAGTATTTGTGTTTCCTTTCAGTTGTGTTTCCGTTCCGTTAAATTCTGTACATTTCTAGAGGTGCTTTGTGGGTATGGTCCGCTCTGGTGTGTTGTAGGTTCTCTTTTGCCGGTGAGGCAAATTCAAAAATCAATGTATGATGTTGCTTAATGTAGGATTGATAATGTAATTAGGGGTACGGTGTGTGTGTGTGTGTGTGTGTGTGTGTGTGTGTGTGCGTGTGTGTGTGTGTGTGTGTGTGTGCGCGCTCCCGGGCTCTTGTACCTACTATTGTGATTTTATTTATTTGTTTTTATTTCAATGATGTTGGGGGTGGCGCTTATAAGCTTTTGCTTCAGCCCACTCCTTTTGAGCAGAATTTTAACTGCTCAAAAAACTAATAAACTAAACTAAAGCACACCAGACAGGTCCGGGATAAAGTTATTGAGAAGTATAAAGGTTATGAAAAGATTTCCAAAGATTTTAACATCTCTCAAAGTACAGTTAAATACACCATCCAGGAATAGAAAGAGTAAGGCATCACTGCAAACCTACCAAAACTCGGCCGTCCTCCTAAACTTACTGACCGAACAAGGACAGCACTGACCACAGCTGTTACCAAAAAGCCTCTGATGACCCTGGTTTAGGGTCGTCATACAATACGGCTCTTTGAAAAAGAATTAATAGCCTACATATTTCCCATAAACTGTCTTTAAGAATCTTGACCAAAAATCCAACCATAGTTCATGTGTTCTCATCTCTACACATGAATGAGAGTCTGTATCTGTCCTTTCCAGGGCGGTGTGTAAAAGGTGCCCGTGCAGCAGCTTTACTCAAAGCGGGATGTAGGTTAAACAACAGTCAGGCAGATCGTGGCACTGGGATCAGCTTCTGTGCGTTTCAAGTTTATGATTTGCCTACTCTTTATTTGATGAAAGTTGGACTTATATTCACAGAAAAAGATCAAAATTAGGAAATGGGAAAAAGTGGAGCTCTAATGAAGCATATGATGCGAAGCGCGACATCGTAACGCGGAAATACGCAAAGTCATTGACTTTTCTTTCACATGTTGTAACTGTAACAAATGCAACATAAACAGAATCTCTCGTCCTCCAGAGGCTCCTGATTAAAGTGTATGAACTTTGTGCAGCCTAAAGTTCGTTCTCTGCACAGTCCAGTCAGGACCAGGCTGCAGGCACTGAGCGCACAGGCCAGGGGTGAACCAGAGGAGGGGGCGCAGTGGGGAGGGCCCCTCACACTAACACACTCCAGCATTAAAAATTAAAAAAATCTAAATCTGTCCCAGTCAGAGCAGAACAGCACAAAATGTCAGTTTATTTAATATAAATGTATTTCAGTCTTGGTGAGGAGTAAAACTATTACATCTAACACAATTATAAAAAACAGAAAAGAGAACGGCCAGGCATAAAGTTATAGTTTATTGTGATCAAATATAACGGTCACATTATATTTAATCACAATAAACTACCGCTCCTGGATCTCGCAAATGATCAGTGCCTTTGTGGCTCTTCACAGGATCAGGGTGGAAAATTTCGGCTCTTGGTCTCTGACTGTGATTTGGGCAGCTCCAATAGCTGCCCACACGACCCGGCAACGGACAAGTGGAAGAAAATGGATGGATGGATGGGTCTCTGACTAGTTGGCCACCCCTGCCCTGGATGAACTGCAGAGAGCTACAGCTCAGGTGAGGGAAACTGTACACAGAACAACTATTAGTCGTACACTGCACAAATCTGGCCTTATGGAAGAGTGGCAAGAAGACGCCATTTTTAAAAGAAAACCAAGAAGTTTCATTTGGTGTTTGCCAGAAGCTACATGGAGGCTACAGCTAACATGTGGTCAGATGAAACCAAAATGGAACTTTTTGGTCTAAATGCATAAAAGTAACACTGCACATCACCTTGAACACACCATCCCCACTGTCAAACATGGCGGTGGCAGCATCATGCTCTGGGGGTGCTGTTCTTCAGCAGGGACAGGGAAGATGGTTCAAGTTGATGGAAGATGGATGGAGCCAAATACAGGGTAATCTTGGACGAAAACATATTGGAGTCTGCAAAAGACCTGAAACTGGGGTGGAGGTTCACCTTCCAGTAAGACAACAAGCCTAAACATAAAGCCAGGGCCACAGTGGAATGGTTGAAAACAAAAAATATCCATGTGTCAGAAAAGGCCAAGTCAAAGTCCAGACCTAAATCCAATCGAGAGTCTGAGGAAAACTGCGGTTCACAAGCGCTCTCCGTCTAATCTAACGGAGCCTGTTTTACAAAGAAGAATGGGTAAAAAACAACAGACTTGCAGCTCTAATTGCAGCTAAATGTTTTTATTTAGCAAAATCAAAATTATACAACCAACCAAGGTCAAAGTGGGAAACACCTCCAAAGGTGGTAGAGAATGACCGAGCCAAGATCCTGTGGGACTTCCAGATACAGACGGACAGAATGGTAATGAACCAACCGGACAATACCATTAGTACTATTGTGCCGTTAAATGTGATACATGTCGCCACAGTAAAAGTTTCTTTCCACAAGCTGTGAGAAGTCTGAACAATGCACTCTGATCAGGCTTTATAACTTTTTTACCTTGTATTGCCTCCAGTGTCTGCGTACACTGGTGTATGAATGAGAGTGTGAATGGGCCCCCTATGAGAGACCAACAGGCCCGTTTGGAACCGTTTGGAACCATGAGGCCGTCCTCCCGTGGACCCACCACCTGCAGGAGGAGCCATAGGGGCATGGTGCTATGTGACTTGGGCAGCTCCAACAGCTGCCCCCACGACCCGGCAACGGACAAGTGGGAGAAAATGGATGGAATGGATGGATGAATTTTACAATTTTATTATCAAAATCCTATTCTGTTTCATATGTTTATTGGTATGCATACAACACAACCGTGAAGGCACTTGGATAACAATAACAAACATATTTGTATACAACTTTTCAATTTTTATATACAAAAATAAAAATAAAAAGAATAAAAAGAAATACAAATTATTCCAATATAAATTGATATATTCAAAGTATGTGCAGAAAAAAGAAAATACAGTAATTGGTATGTTATTTAAATAAATGTATATATGTGTGCCTACACACACACACATACACATACACATTCAACATAATGAACTCACTGTATATTGCACTAGTATAAAACTTTACCGTCCAAAAATAATAATAAAATAAATTAAAAAAAATAAGCAAGCAAAAACAAAAACAAAAAGGGTGTGTGTTGGGATTAGGCCTAGTTAGCCTGAAAAAATTGCATAAATGGTTGCCACTTCTTATGAAATTTGACAAGATTACCTTGTTTAGAATATCTTATTTTTTCTAGTTTTAGAAAAGACATGACATCCGTGGTCCAAAGTGTATTGGATGGGGTATTTGTTGCTTTCCAATTAAGAAGAAGATGGCGTCTCACTATCAAAGAAGTGAAAGCCAGGACCTCTAACTGAACTGATGAAAAACGGTGGTAATCTTGAGGCATACCAAAAACAGCTACATGTGGAGAGATATCAATGGTCTTGAGGAGCACTTTAGACATGGTGTCAAAATAAGTTTGCCAAATATTTCCTAGAGTTGGACAAGAGAAAAACATATGTGCAAGATTACAGGGTGAACCAGAACATCTGTCACAGACATCAATTGTATTTGGCAAAATTTGTGATAGTCGGGTTTTCGAATAGTGACATCGGAACACTACTTTGAATTGTATTAAGGTCAAGCGGGCACAAATGGAGGTTTTGTGAATACGGCCTAAAACCAAGTCCCACCAATCAACATCGAAGGTCAGACCCAGCTCTTTTTCCCAAGCCTCCTTCGTCCCAGAGTTTAAATGATGATCGTAGGACTGGATAGTACCATAGACTTTTGAAATTAAAGATCTTTGTGAAAGATTTAATTGTAAAAGATCATCCTATGTCTGCTCAGGTGGAAGTTGTGGGAAACTAGGAAATAAAACTTTTACACAGTTCCTAATTTGAAAGTACCTAAAAAGATGTGATGGTGGAGGGCCGAACTCGTTAGCTAGGTCTGTAAAGGAATAGAAAACCCCCTCTTTATAAAAATCTTGAAAACATTTTAGACCCTTATCATGCCATAAGGTGAAAGTAGAGTCAGTAAATGCAGGTTTGAACGCATAATTCCTCAATAATGGACTTGATGTGGTGGGAGTGAGAAATTTAAACTGTTTCCTAAACTGAAACCATATCTTTAATGTGGAAGTGACCACTGGGTTACTAGTAAAGCCAGAGGGGTTGACTGAAGCTGCGCCAGACAGTATCGCCAATAAAGAGGACGAGGGACATGAATGTATTTCCAACTGACACCAAGGTATATTGACCAGTCTAAGCCAAAATGTAGTTTTTGTTATGTTCGTAGCCCAATAATAAAATTTGAAATTTGGTAGAGAGAGACCACCATCAAATTTGCAATTCTGAAGTACTTTTAGCCTAACTCTGGGAGTCTTACCATTCCACAGAAATTTAGATATAATCGAATCAATGCTTCTGAAAAAACCTTTGGATAGAAATATAGGTAGGCATTGGAACAGAAACAAGAATTTTGGGAGGACATTCATTTTAGCCACATTAATTCTACCGATCAGAGAAAGAGGAAGGGAACCCCATCTTTGGAAATCCGCCTTAATCTCAGTCAATAGGGGAGTAAAATTTACAGAATAAAGCGATTTATAGGACCTGGCCACATGAACCCCCAGATACTTAAATCCTGTAGAACTCAGTTTGAAGGGGATATCAGATTGAGATATTTGCATTGCTAGGGCATTGATCGGATAACATTCACTCTTCGAGACATTAATCTTGTATCCCGAAAACAAACCGAATCTATGAAAAAAGGAAAGAATAACGGGACATGCCCCTACTGGATTTGTGACATACAGTAGCAGATCGTCAGCATATAAAGAAAGTTTGAATTCGACACGGGAACGTGTAATGCCGTTAAAAATGGGGAAAGACCTCAAATAAATGGACAAAGGCTCTATTGCAAGAGCGAAGAGGAGGGGAGACAGAGGACAACCTTGTCTACAGCCGCGATTTAAGGAGAAATAACTAGATTGAACCTTATTAGTTGTAATACTGACACAGGGTGATGTATAGAGGAGGCGTATCCATGACATGAAAACATGACCAAATCCAAATTTCGTTAAAACCGAAAGCAAGTAGCTCCATTCGACTCTATCGAACGCCTTTTCTGCGTCAATAGAGATGACAACTTCTGGAGTGGTAGCACTTCCTTTCGAGTAGATAACATCTAATAAGGTACGGACATTATAAAAAAGCTGACGTCCTTTTATGAAGCCCGTTTGCTCCTGAGAAATTATTTTTGGAAGCACCTTCTCTAGACGACGTGCCAAAGCTTTTGCGAGAATCTTGGTATCGACATTCATCAAAGAGATAGGTCTATAAGAGGTGCAAAGTTCGGGATCCTTGCCCTTTTTCAGAAGAACACTAATAGAAGCCTGTCTCAAAGTAAACGGAAGAGCGCCATTCGACAAAGATTCCAGATAAACAGCATGTAACAGCGGGATGAGTTGATTGTGAAATGCCTTGAAAAATTCAACCGGGAACCCATCTGGCCCAGGTGCCTTGTTATTTTGCATATTTTGTACAGCCAATATAAGTTCCTGCGTAGTCAATGAAGAATCTCGATTAATTGCATCTGTGCCCATATTTGGGAAATCCAGATCTTGCAAAATCGCATCCATATCAGTCAAGTCCACTGGAGATTCAGAACTATACAGGGATTTATAAAAAGATGAAAATACCGAATTAATAAGGGCCGGTTCCTCAACCAACATTCCCAACTCATCTTTAACACGAGGTATTAAACGCGAGGCTGCTTGTCGACGTAGTTGGTGAGCTAGTAATCTTCCAGATTTGTCTCCATATTCGTAGTATTTGGACCGAGAATGTAGAAGTAGCCGCTCCGCTTCATTAGTTGTGATCAAGTCCAACTCTGTTTTCAATACCATACGCCGCTTTAATAAATCAGGATTCGGGGAGGAAGCAAGCTGTTGATCCACTGATTCCAGATCGGCTGATAATTTTTTAATAGTTAACAGTCTCAATTTCTTCAAATGAGCAGAATAAGAAATAATCTGACCCCGTAAGTATGCCTTTAAAGATTCCCACAGGAGCGCCTTAGAAATAGGTTCTGATTCGGATTGGTTAAGAGATACAAAGTCTTCAATTGTACTTATAATAAATTTGTGAAATTTGTCATCAGACAAAAGAGATGTGTTGAATCTCCAATGGGTTGGGTAATGAGATTCAGATGAGATCTCAATGTCCAAGGTTACAGGCGAATGATCTGAAATAATAATAGGATGATAAGAAGTATCTGTCACCTTGGGCATCAGTCTGGCATCAATAAAAAAATAGTCAATACGGGAGAATGTCTGGTGAACATGTGAATAGAAGGAGTATCGTCTGTCAGTAGGATTACGAACCCTCCAGGGGTCAATGTAGCCATTATTGGACATAAAACTACAAAGAGTTTTAGCCATTTGAGACTGATTTAAGATAGCTTTAGAGCGGTCTAGCTGCGAATTAACGACACAATTCATGTCCCCGCCAAATATAAAAAATACATCATTTAGTGATGGTAAATTCCTAAACAAATTATTTAAATAACTAGGGTTATCAAAATTTGGCGCATATACATTGACTAGTAGAACAGGAATCTGGTGTATAGTCCCTAAAATAATCAAATACCTGCCGTCCTTATCCGAGATGATTTTAGTCTGTGTAAATGGGACTGATTTATTAATCAGAATGGCGACCCCTCTGGCCTTAGAATTGAAGCTAGAATGAAAAACCTCTGCAACCCAGGGGCATCTCAACCGTGCCTGGTCGTTATTTCGCATGTGGGTCTCCTGTAAAAAAACAATATCAGGCTTTAGACGCTTCAAGTGAGAAAACACCTTTGACCGTTTGACCGCACTCCCCAAACCCTTGATATTCCAACTAACAGATCTCACATTTGATGCTTTAATACTGGCCATGTTCAGTTCGTATCACAACAGAACCTGCAACCACATTTGGACCTCCAACACCCAAGGAGAAAAATAAAAAATAAAAAAAT
Source organism: Proterorhinus semilunaris (assembly GCA_021464625.1). Lineage (NCBI taxonomy): Eukaryota > Metazoa > Chordata > Actinopteri > Gobiiformes > Gobiidae > Proterorhinus > Proterorhinus semilunaris. The sequence goes on from CM038347.1 coordinate 41,482,906, forward strand.
AAATAAAAAAAGGGGATATAAATAAAATAATAAATGAAGAAAGGACAGAAACAGTAAGTAAACCCAAACCCCCCTCCCCCCGCACCTACCACTACCCCATCCCCAAACGATAGGATACCGGTGCAGACTCCACTAGGAGTTATTAACAGAGTAAGTAAATTCCGTGTATTAGACCTGACAGTCTTCTTCATACTTCTCCAAACTCAACAGGAGCTCCTGCTCAACAATTGTGTAACTTAAATTAAATTAAAGGGTGTACATCCAACAAAAACATTGCAACTTGTGTGAACCTAAGAAAGATATTTGTTTGTCAAAACAATAAACATTTGTGCCACTGTCTTAAAGTCAAATTTACATTGATATTACATCTATAATGCAACGTTCAAAGTCATTTTGTAGGCAGGTGGCACTTAAAATCAGCTTTACCTATTTAAGAGTTTTGACAAAAACAGTAGCCTCTCCAGGGGATGTGAAATCCTTTGTGACCCCTCCACTCGTTGTGATCCGTAGGAGAGCAGGATACATCAGACCATACCTTATACCTGGAATGTCCCCGAGTTGCCGCCTGATGTCGTTAAAAGCAGCGCGCGCATTCGCCGTCCGGGCTGTGTGATCCGGGAAGACGGAGATTGTTGAGTCCCCAATCTTGATCCGTTGCTGGGCCCTAGCACGTTGTAGGATGTCAACACAGTCTGCATAATAATGTAAACGTGCTATTATGGGACGCGGTCGCTCTCCGGGTTTGGGGATTGAGGATCGATGAGCTCGGTCAATAAGAGGCGCTTTCTCCAGGTTAAACATTTCTTTCTCAAGCAGATCAGAAGTAGATGCGGCGGTAACCGTGTCACTTTGCTCAGATAGTCCAATTATACGGATGTTATTGCGACGAGATCTACCTTCTAGATCTTCACATTTGTTCTCAAGAGCTAGAACTTTAGTAGAAAGGGTCTCCACTTTACCCTTGAGGTACACGATGTCGTCTGTACAGGTTGACAGCGATTCCTCCATCTCACTCACAGTCCCCCTTAATTCACCCACGTCAGACTTTGTAGCGGCTAGGTTAGCCGTCAGCTCCGTCTTCACACTTTGCAATTCTGACTTTATTTGAGATAGGTTTTCAGTCATAGCCATCTGTAATTCCGACTTAAAAATGCCTACCATCTCTTCACGGAGAGCAACCAGAAGTTCGGCTTTAAAGTCTGCAGAAGCCATACTCGAAGCCGGGACTGTGCTAGCGGCGCTAACGCCAGCACCCTCACGAGGAGGCGGTCCGACAGGATCACGCTGGGCTGGGGATGTAGCCTCTTGAGCAGGCCGCGTTTTCGATGTCGTCTGGTTGTCCGTATTTCTGGTTTTTGGACGCATATCGGTACTCAAAACAACCAAAAAGCCTTTGTAATACTGAAATCTGTACACACCACGTCGGTAAAAAACACCCTGATAGTCTTTAGAAGAAGTTTTTGCAGGAGCCCTCGGAGACACGTCTTTACGCCATTAGTCACTAACAGGAACCCCTATTATCAAAATCCTATTGTAACCTTTTTCAACTTCTTTAGCTATGTGGCTGACCTTTATATTACGAGTGAATGATTGACAGTGCACCTTGAGCTCGAGCACCTTTTTTCTAATGTGGTTTTATACCGCTAATGGCAAATAAACTGAATCTGAATCCAAGTGATTGCAACATCAGAAAAAAGGCAGATGAAAAACTAGAGAAATACCAGGGGCTCAGAGAAGAGCTAGAGAAGGCCTGGAGAGTGAAGGCATCAGTGGTGCCCGTGGTCGTTGAGGCACTCGGGGCAGTGACCCCCAAACTGGAGGAGTGGCTACAGCAGATCCCAGGAAATACATCAGACATCTCGGTCCAGAAAAGTGCAGTTCTAGGAACTGCTGGATGTGCACATGGAGGACATTATTTCCCTGGTGCTATGTCCAAAGTCATTCCTAGCTTTCCTAAGGCATTCTAACAGAGACAACTTTGGAAACACATTTCACACATTTCTCTGTAGGACATAGAAAGGACAAAAGGACTGCCAAAACAAAAAGGATAAACTGAATGAATGAATTGTGCGTGCGTGCGTATGATTTGAACAGTCGGAAGGTCTTTAGAAAGAATGTGTTACAAATGGTATTTTAATGTAGTGTAAAAAGGCCAAACCACACTCCAAAAAAATAATGTCTAGATTAGTTTAAATGTCTCAAATTTAACATAATATTTGAAGTTTGACTTGTTTTGACTAGTTTTTGACTTTTGACCTAGATTATTTCACTTGTTCTGAGATGTTTCTGACTCGATTCAATACATGTTGTCTTTATTTCAGGTTTATTTTTAATCTGCCAATAGGGTAAGAAAATTGCACCTGTCCCATGGGCAGTTTTACTTTATCTCATTTCAAACAAGATTACCTTAGAACCAGTCTGAAATATCAATCAATCAATCAATGTATAGCCCAATACCACAACAGGAGTTGCCGCACAGGTCTGGACTAAACATTAAGGAAATAAAACAGTAAATAAGATCATGTAAAGTTCAGGCAAACATAATGTCCAAATAAGCGTCGGCATTTGACTAAAGTATTCTTGGTCCGATCAGGAAAACGTTTACACGAGTGAAAATCACTCAAAAAAAGAATAATATCCTCACATCAAGTCATTTAAACCAATGCTTGATATTTCTTTTTTGTAGAGCAGGGACTGGAGTTGCTATAAACTCTTTTAAAAAGAGAAAGAAAATTATGAATGAATGAATAATGAATTCATTGTCATACCCATTTAATTTGCAAACACATGCATAAATGTAATCATGTAAGTCTTTTTAAATCATTTTTATTTGTTTCAAATTGTATTTCTTTGTGTGTGTGTTGTCTTTGTATCGATTTACTTTACCCACATTTGTTTATGTATTCTTATTTTGGTCCTATGTGGGTGAATATGACAGAAAGGTCCTCATCACTGCCAGATCACCTCGGCCTCCTCAGAACCAGCATCAGAATAACTGCCAGTGTCACAAACTAGGATTTTACTTTGGTGCAAAATGTGCAACATTAAACATGTCATGTAAAACTTGGTAGAGATAAATAATAAACTATAAAACTATAAGGCCATGCATGAAAAATGGATACTACCACTACTATCACTGGGGTAAGTGGTTCAAATAGTTAAGGCTCATGCTACACGTATGCAGCTGACATGTGTGCAGCCGTGTCCAACTTGTAGTATGTGGTATGTAGTGTGTAGTATGTAGTATGTAGTATGTGGTATGTAGTATGTAGTATGTAGTATGTAGTATGTAGTATGTACTAAAGTGGAGCAGAAAGCAAAAGCAGTTGACATTCTGATTCTCTAAAAAATGCCGCAGCATAAAGTCTGTGATCTAAACCTTATAATCTCGGGTCCCACCTTCACCAGCGCTGGTTAGGTGGGCTGTGGCGGTGTGGGCGGAGCCGAACGCCCTGTGGCGGTGTGGGCGGAGCCGAACGCCCTGTGGCGGTGTGGGCGGAGCCGAAACCCTGTGGCGGTGCCGTACGGCTGCAGATGATGGATGTTCCTGGTGCAGACGACTCCTTGGATGGTGTTTCCTCTTTCGGTTCATCTCAGCCTTACGTCCATCTGTTTGTGTGTGGGGGGGGGGTTTGTTGTTATTTGCAGGTCGGGATGATTTGAATGATTTTTAAGCACTTGTAAAGCTTTGTGTTACATTTTGAATGAAAAGCGCTTTATTTATAAATAAAGCTTGATTTGATTTGATTTGATTAGCTGGTTAGTTTTCCAAAACATCCCTCTGGGGATGGTGTGCACAACACCGGACAGATGCTTCTCAAACCAGTGCATATGTACTTTTGGATGACCGTAGAATTCAAAGCTTAGGGTTGTTTCCTACTGAAGCTGTTCCTGAAGGTTCCCCTGACGGTGTCCCTGAAGTTGTTCCTGAAGGTCCTACTGAAGGTCCTACTGATGCTGTACCTGAAGGTCCTACGGAAGCTGTTCCTCAAGGTCCTCCTGAAGCTGTTCCTGAAGGTCCTCCTGAAGGTGTTCCTGAAGGTCTTACTGAAGCCATTTCTGAATATCCTACTGAAGCTGTTCCTGAAGGTCCTCCTGAAGCTGCTCCTGAAGGTCCTACTGAAGGTGCTCCTGACGGTACTACTGAAGCTGTTCCTGAAGGTCCTACTGAAGCTGCTCCTGAAGGTCCTGCTGAAGCTGCTCCTGAAGGTCCTACTTAAGCTCTTCTTGAATGTCCTCCGGAAGGTCCTACTGAAGATCCTCCTGAAGGTCCTACTGAAGGTTCTGCTGAAGCTTTCTCTAAAGCTGTTCCTGAAGGTCTTACGGCAGATCCTCTTGAAGGTCCTACTGAGGGTTCTGCTGAAGGTGTTCCTGAAGGTGCTCCTGAAGATCCTACTGAAGCTGCTCCTGAAGGTGCTCCTCCTGCCCCTCTACAGCACCAAGCCGACCCCCACTTCCACCCACTGATCTCTTGCTGCTACAGAAAAATCTCTGCTCAGAAAGGCCTTGGGGTGCAATTATTGGAAATCTGAGCGTGACAAGTGAAGCGGATCTGTGAGACGCCTCCTCGGTCATGTTCTGGGAGCTATTTTTGGCCCAGCGGTCAATGATTACAAGCAAGTGGAAATAAGTAAGCCATGGACCGGAGAAAGACCAGACTGGTCCTGTGGGCACAGGCACGACGTCACCTGAAAGGTGTCCCAACCACGATCTCTGTGTTTATGAAGTTCAGAGCTGTTTCTTGAGGCACATATTTCTCTGGTTTTAAAGCTGATATTGAGAAAAAAAACACTGTTTTGTATTTCTACATGTGCAAGGCGAGAGTTAACTTGGTGGTGGGAAAGGTCGAATCAATCCTTAAGCATTAACTAAATTACTTTCATTTGTTCAGGTTGTTGCAAGTTTATAATGTTGATTTGGTTAACCATTTTAACCACTAAAACAATTGTTCAAATGATTGACCATTTAATACCACAATGGTTTCCCCCACCTCTAAAACATAATGGCCCACAGAGGCGGGGCGGCTCAGTCGCAGCGGCTCAGGACTTGCACCTGAACACAATGTTGTCGTACGGTTGTACAATTACAAATAAAGCACTTACTAATCCAATCCAGACGTGCCCGAGTTCAGAGGAATTAGTTTCACACACAAAGAACTGAAAAACAAAAAATATATATATATGAAATTTCCCTTCACAGTAGAAACGACGAGACCTCTTGTCATGCAAGGGCTTTGTTCCAACTCTTCCTAATAAGTTCTTGAGCAGAGCTTCGTGTAGGTCCACTAGACCTGTCCTCCTGCAGCAACAAGTCAAACACATGTTTTCAGTTTATTTCATAGAGGGAATGGTCCATGAAATAATGGACCATTATTTCATGTGTGATGGGTGCGTAGGGACCCTACGCACCCATCACACAGTCTCTTCAGAGTAATGCCTTCAGGGAGGAGACTGCGGAATCTACGGGCCAGGTCGAGTCGACTGAAAAACAGTTTCGTACACAGGGCCATCGGGAAGCTGAACTCCCTGCCCTCCCTGCCACCCCTCTTCCCCCACCCCCCGCTCCACAATCAAGGATGAGAGAAATATAATTTCGAATCAGTCATGGTTTGACAAATAAAACAATCTTGAATTGAATGTGTGGTTTGTATGTGTAGAGTTATCAATGTTCTAATTGTTGTTCTCCACTCCAAAAGGACATTACACAACATCTGTCAGCACTGATCTATGTTTGTGCCCAGGTGCAGTGAAGTCCTGTCCCTGAGCTAATAGTGCTAATGGGGGGGCCACATGTCAACCAGTGATCCGCTACGCTGCTCCCATCGCCACCCTTCATCAAGGTGTCAGCTGTGTGAAGGAGACGGAACGCTGCTCGGGCTACAGGCGCCACTGCCTTTACTTTACAACATGGACCCTAACCCGATCATGAGACGACCCGCTCCATTCCCATATATTTCCATCGTTGGAAATTCCTGTATGCAGACACATGTCCACTGACGTTGGATCGTTCTTGAGCCTTTCCAAATATTTCCATTTCCTTATACACTTGATGAGTCTGCAAACGTTTAGGTAAATATAGTAAAGTGTGAAGAAGATATTATTGTTTTGAAATATTCTCCTCATAAACTCAAATGTCTGTCAGGGTCTGGATGGGCCCTGGTCATTGCGCTGCAGTCGTCCAGTGCTCCTCACAGGATGATGGATACACAGGCACAATGTGTAGCTAACCTTAAAGGTGCATTATGTGAAAAAAGTAGATATTTGTGAGTATTTGACCTTGTAGTGACCCAGTGGTCATTTCCATCACAGTGGTCTCGAGGATGCTCCAGGATCAATTGTTGTAGGTTTTCTGGTGAGCAGCGAAAACTTTCCAAACAGTTGATCCTGGAGCGTCCTAGCCTCGCTCTCAGAGGGGACCCCAGCCCCTGCATCTGTAATGAGGGCCCTCACAGCAGATACAAATGTCAATGTGCTGACCTCCACCTCCACACCGCCAGTGTGAGCTGGGACAGGGCTAATAGCACACTTGGCCCTCTGGCTCATAGAGGAGGGGGGTCAGTCACTTTAGATTCATATAAATAGATTGGATGAAGGTTCTGCTAAACTGCCTTTGTCTCTTTTTTATCCATGTTCTGATTCTACATCGGTCCCTGTTCCTGACCACACACTTCCTAAACACGGTTCCTTTAAATGTAAACATTATTTTTATTCATTTCTAAAATTGTGACCAAACAGGACTTACAAAATCTGGATCAAACTAAGGCTAGGATGGATGTAAATGAGTAAAATCACACTAAAACTAAAACCTCTGCACATTTGTAAGTTCTTGTGCATTTTGGTTTGAGATACAGAGGAGTGTTTCCTTCACTGCATCACGTAGTGCAGCAATAATAATGATTTAGTGATTTATTACACGCCTCTCAGTCAGCGTGCACGAGCGTTTACATACGCCGCACCTGTCCTTCTGTTTGGACTCCAAGGACACTCGCTGCTTCTATTTGCGTCGCCTTTGCCCGCTCTGAGGCCGCTCTGAGGCCGCTCTGAGGCCGCTCTGAGGCCGGGAGCGAGGAACACATTAGCCGTCACGCGTCGTTAGGCGTCCGGGCGGTGACGTCACGCCGTGGGACTGCCATATAAAGGCTGCACCTGCCCCGCGCCGGCCCCATTCCGAGGCTTCTCTTTTCCACCATGGACCTGCTGGTGGCGCTGTGCTGGCTGTTCACTCTGCTCCTGCTGCAGCCCTCCTGTGCCAGACCCACAGACACTCAGGTGAGGCGCTTTAAAGTCTAAAGAATGCTTTTGGTTATCTCGGGTCATGCCCTGTGAAATGTATTTGACAGAATTAGAAGTGACAATGAAAGAAACCGTGCCCAGTGGTTTGGCCCGTCTGCTCACATTAAATAGAGACTGGGACATTAAATAGAGTCTGGGACATTAAATAGAGACTGGGACATTAAATAGAGACTGGGACATTAAATAGAGTCTGGGACATTAAATAGAGACTGGGACATTAAATAGAGACTGGGACATTAAATAGAGTCTGGGACATTAAATAGAGTCTGGGACATTCTGGGAATGACCTTCATTTTGTTGCTCAGAGGCTAAAATGTGCACACATCGTTTTCACCATTTACTTTGGGCTTTTGAGAGACACCATTTCCATTGAATCGAACGGTAAATATCGACTTAAAAAATATATATTTAAAAAAGGTTTTACTGCCCACATTGTCAGCCAACAATCTGGCATTTGAAAGTTTATAACGATGTTTTAGATGTTTATGGAAATGAAAAAGGTGTCTATGATGAAAAAGAACCCTATGTGAAAAAGATATATTTTTAGGAGGGTGAATAAAAGTCAACACCTTATATCCAAACAGGTGTTGCTCATTTTTCTTTGGTCTTTATGGTCGTTCCTTTCGACCAAAAATAACAAACAGCAGCTCACACCAGGGATTGGAACGAGCTCCTGGAACTGTTCACTCACAAACGCTTCCCTCGGATTAATTTACTAAGCCTTAGGATTCTGTCATTGTTACAATGTATTTTTCTGTTTGTACAAATTATTTTGAGAAATGCACCTAAACTTGGGAAAAGATGTTTGTATGTGTAACGCTTTATTACAGTGATTGTGATTTTGGAGTAGGAGCTATAGGAGGAGCTCTTATATCACCTTATCCTTCACTTAACGACAGATACACAATACAATGGGCTCAGTATTTATCATCTGTACATCTATTTGCATTTCCCGTCATTTTCCTAATGTCATTTTCCCTCAAAGTATGTTGCGTTTCATTGTATTTCATATTCATTGTGGGATATTTTAGGATTAAGTACTTTTCAAATAGAGCCTAACCTTCATTTTTAACCTCTAGAGTTAGTTTCTGTTGCACCATAAGGTCTTCAATAATGCCCCTATAGTTTTTAAACTATTTATCTCTACCAAGTTTCAGGTTGCATGTTTCGTTCACGTTTGCACCAAAGAAAATTCCTAATTTGTGAAACTGACCATGGCCATAAAACGACAACATCAAATGTAATGGAGTGTGTCACCTGTAACTTCAGGCCTCTGTCAGATCATTACACATGTTCCCATCGCTTTGGCTCATCTCTCACATGATGCGTTCATGAGTGCGATTGTTACAATGTAACACTTGCAGAATCCTAAAGCTTATACATGAATGGGAGTGAAGTATTTGTGAGTGAACATGTCATCAAAGTGTATTTTCAGTGAATGAACTGAAACATGAGGCTGAATTTTGACGCAGCATTTAAAGTGTTACATGTGTGTGTGTGTGTGTGTGCGTGTATGTGTGTGTGTGTGTGCGTGTGCGTGTGTGTGTGTGTGTGTGTGTACTTGTGTGTGTGTGTGACAGAGTCTGAAGCAGCTGCTGCAGGAGGACTTCCAGGGGCCCGAGGAGCTCTTTGGGGCTGATGCAGACTCACTCAAAGCTGTGTTTGGAGCCCCGGCGGTGGGACCCTGGGAGGACGACGACCCCAGTAACTCAGCCCTGGTGGAGAAGGAGAACGTCCTGGCCCGGCTGCTCAAAGACCTGCTCAGGACTTCCAAACGCTCGGGGAGCCGCTACAAGAAGGGCGGCCTGCGCAGCTGCTTCGGCGTGCGCCTGGAGCGGATCGGCTCCTTCAGCGGACTGGGCTGCTAAGCTCAGGTACGCACATGTTCAGCTTTAGTTGTTTTGTGAGATACAAAACAAGTGAGTCTTCAATGGGTTAAAAAAATGTAGACACAGGTGCTCTTCAAAGATTAGAAGAAGATCTTTATTTCTATAGCGCCTTTCACAGACATGGCCACAAAGTGCTTTACATGAGAGCATTTACATTCACTCCATACTCAGTGATGGTAAACTACGTGAGTAGCTTCAGTTTCCCCTGGGGGAGACTGACAGAAGCGCGTCGCGACTGCACACATCTGCACCAACGGTCCCTCTGACCTCCATGCATTCACACACATCATTCATCCTGGCCTATTGTACATGTTTTTGGTGGTAGGGGAAACCGGAGTACCCAGAGGAAACCTACGCAGACACGGGTACCATCGTAGTAATAAAAACAGGATAAAGGTTATGTTTACACACCAGGATCGTTCATGTGATACTGGCTACTGGAAAAGTAAAGTTACATTTCCCACAGAGGAGAGCTCTTTGTGACCGTCAACATTACACACATCAAATACCTCTCCCCTCACATCCCGCTGGAATTCCCTCTGTAATATATACATTCACTGCACCTGGATGTTTCAGTTGTGTGGATTTGTGCCGTAGGTTGAAGGATGGTTCTGTGCTCTTCTCTCTGCAGAATCACTCCTGACCCCGAGCTGAGCAGAACTGGGGCTGGACGGACCCTTGGAGCTTCAGACCAGACCGATCAAACTTTACAAATGTTACATTTTCAAGCACGATCAATGAATAAATTATGATAACTGTATTTATTATTATTCCTTGTTCTTTGTAAGTAAATATATTTTGCAGATTTTTTTCTCTGTATTTGAATTTGTTTGAAATACTGGTGTGACTGAGTGGAAGACACCCACGTTAGACCAGAGCTTGTCCATCTTTACACCAAGATTAAAAACATGTGACCCTCCAAATACCACCAGGCCTTCACCGAGATCACAGGCGGTCAAGTATATTCAGATACGATACACGTGTCCCATCAGATCCATCTGCTCTCACTCAGCACCGCTTTAGAGGCTGCAGTCGCTACAAACACACTCATGCCCCTGCTTTTCATTTGGCCTTTAGAGTGGAGTCAGAACTGAGATCTAGAACACTGAAGCAAGTCTACTTTAGTTTAGTTTAGTTTATTTCCTTATTTGGTGTCTTGCACCTTAAAGGGGCCCCGCCCGCATGGGCTGATAAGACACAAACAGGCACACATCGCTTAACAAAAACTTGGACAAATAAAATGGCTTATACTTGAACTAATACTTAAGCCTTTCCTCATCTGATAATTCAAACAAATGTACAGCGACATCAGACAGTTTACAAAATAATAACCAGATCATGATATAAAGGACAATAAAACACAAAATGCAATTCGTTTTCAATATAAATGACAAACGACATGTCCGCTCCTCCTCTGGGACCGAGTGGAATCGACCCGTCTCCAGAGCCCAGCTGAGCACAGACTGACCTCTGACCTCTGGGCAGGTTCAGGGTCACATAGGGCTCAGGGCCAAAATGATCTTTTATCAAAATATAAGTTCTCAGCTTTGGCTTACACAAGATATCATTTAAACATTTATGTTTATACTTTTCAAAGTAGACTTTTGTAATTTCCCCAACATTCCATCTCTAAACTGGAGATCAGCATCAACAAAAATGTTCTTCATCTGGACACTCCAGCCACATCTATTAGACAGGTCCCATTTAAGGATGTGTTTGGACAGTCTTGTGTCAGACTTATTGATGAACCTATTCCATAACCGTGTCACACACATGCCTCACTGCGCATGGTTCCCATGTCCCCGTACAGGGCAAGCTTAGGGGTGTTTTTGTGTACACCTAAAAAATACCTTAAAGCTCTGCATTGAACGTATTCACTGTGGGTTTGTTTACAGTAACCCCAGACCCCCCAGCACCATAATCCAACACAGGACAAACAGCTCAGTGTAGGTTTTATAACCTCGATCACGACACGCCTTAAGTCTGTTTATAACGAGAGCTCTCCCTGAGGATTCAGACAGTGAGTTCATCCCTTCATCAAATGTGAGATGTTCATCTACAGTAAATCCAAGATATTTGTACTTTTTAGTAAAAGAAAGAACTATAGTGCCAAAACAGAATTAAACATCTGATAATGCATGGGTACGTCTTCTAAAATGTATAACTTGAGTTTTATCACAATTTATCAACAGTCTCATTTTGTTGCACCGAGCATGAACAATATTCAACATTTTCTGAAGGTCTGATTCCTTTTCAGCCAATAGCACGATGTCATCCGCATACAACAGAATACAAAGTTTCAAGTCTCCCACATTAAAGCCCATATCTGCCTCTTTTACTTCATTTACTAAATCATTAATATTTATGGCAAATAATGTGGGAGACAGAACATCACCCTGTTGTACGCCATATGGTGTTGGGAACCAGTCAGTTAAGTGGTCATTTACTTGAATACAAGATGTAGGATTTTAAATTATATTATATTATTATTATAAATAGCCTTAACTGAGTCATAAAATGTACCGTCGATACCCATTTTTAATAACACATAACCAAGTAAGTCTCGATTAACGCAGTCAAAGGCTTTATGAAAGTCTATGAAACAGGCAAAGGTAGACTTTCCCTCTTGTTTTCTAGCATTTACTACGGTAATAAGAGAATAAATGTGATCTATACAGGCTCTTTTCTTCCTCTCTTCTTTTGTTTACATGGATAATAATTAGCCAAGTGCAAGGCCTTTTATTAGAGTCGAGCTGACATCTGTGTCACAGTGAGAGATGATGCTCTGCTGTCAGAGCAGGACCTTCAAGTTCAGCCCCAGCAGAGACCCGGGCGACGTACCTGGCCCTGCTGGTCACTCATAAGGAGCTTCTGAATCGCTCTTTGTCTGACCCGTCACTACCAGGGGCACATGGCTTCTGATCTGATGGTTCCAGGAGTGGGCTTCAGTTCAGTATTGTACAAAAGAGGAAAAGGCTCACATTAGGTCATGTGTTGTTCAGGAATCTCAGACAGTTGGACTGTGAGGAATGTGCCGAAGTAAGATTCACGTCACCACCTTGTTCCGGCACATCCACAGCATTAGTCCACACTTCCTCTTGATAGTGGCTCTCACATCAGCAGACAGAAGGAAGCCCCAGTGTCCGGCAAACAGCACATATCTGAGAGACAGCACTTTAAAAGGAGAGATTCCAGCGGTGTTATCGGCAGCAGGTGTCAGGAATGTGGCTTTGTTTCCTGGCAGCGCTACAGTGAGTGTATAAAAGAGCCACGGCCACTGCAGCGGGCCAACCCTGGGCAGGACGACAAGACCAGACCTCCATGACCGCCATGACCATCATGACCATCACGAGCAGCCTGTGTGTGAGTGTGCTCCTCATGGCACACCTCGCCAGCCCTTACCCCATCAGCCCCGCGGAGCTGTCCCAGCCCCGAGCCGACGTGCTACTGCTGCAGGTGAGTAGTCCAGTTCACTGCTCAACATCGGGATTTGTTTAAATGACTCCAACTCTTGTTCTGAAGTTGAATTGTTTTAACTAGTTCAAATTGAGTTGTGTGTTTGGCCTAGATCATAATAATGACCCTTCACAGTTCATGATACATACATACAGTTTTAAATACATATGTAAACATGAATCCTTTGTGTGCGGCAGGATCTGTTGAACAGACTGGAGTTCTTCTCAGAGCAAAGGGCTGTAGATGTTTCCCAGACGGGCGGGGAGCTGGAACAGCAGATGGAGGTCCCTCCAGAAAGGGCCGCCACAGACCAGCTCCGCGACGAGCTCCGGGATGAGTCCCGGGATGAGCTGGACGAGGCCCTGATCCGGGAGCTCCTCTCGGGAAAGAACCTCAAACAGCTGAGGAACAACTCCAACAAGAACTCCTCAGGCTGCTTCGGCCGCCGCATGGACCGTATCGGCTCCATGAGCTCGCTGGGCTGCAACACCGTGGGCCGCAACAGTGAGTGGGACTTCACTATCGCCATGGCAACACTACAACACACAACTGAGCAAGTACTGACCCTCTGACTGACTCTCTTTCAGATGCCAAGTCCTCGTGAAGTCTTACGCCTCATCGCAAAACGGAGCCACTGACCAAGGAGATGCTATTTATTACGTATGAAGTATTTATTCCATGTGTTTGGACTTTATTTATTCTTTGTTTATGGCTGTTTTGAATTGCAGATTGTAAGACTCATTTTTGTCCAATAAAAGTTTACATTTGCATAGACGTGGTGCTTTCACTCAGTGTTGGTCACAGTCAATGGGCGAGGAAAGCCCTTCTCTTTGGTCCTCATGGAGCTGACATTGCTGTAATACCACCCCCTGGTGGCCAGGGGCGACTCCAAACGACACTTTGTAAACAGGAATCCTAATGTAGCGTTGGGCCTTGTTTAAACTGCTTGAAAGCCTGGCTCCAAAGAGTTTTACTGTTCTAACAGTTGCTGACCCAAATGAAAACGCATCATATTTTTAACCACACTGTATATGTGTACAAGAAATAACATCTATGACAGCCTGACTCTGGAGCCCTGTGGAGGCTCGTGGCCGGTCCGCCATTTTAAGGAACAGGCTTCGTAGGAGGAGACAGTGCAGCCATGTGACCACTCGGGATCATTACTGTGACTGAATGGAACACTGGTTATCTCCTCATCTTACATCTATGGTCACAGTACACAGTGGCTCAGGGGCAGACTGTCATTGTGTCCTTGGGCAAGACCCTCTGTGTGACTGTAGTGTGAGTGACAGGTCAGTGTTAGTCTAATTACACACCATGTGATTACGTCACATGTATATGGAGCGCAGACACGTCTGTTGGATGAGATTTGAGCCCGGCGAGAGAAAGAGAGAGCATTACATCACACAAGAGGTTCGATTCCCACCTGGACCGGGCCTCCAGTGTGGAGTTTGCATGTTCTCCCTGTGTCCGCAAAGGTTTCCCCTGGGAACTCCGGTTTCCCTTACAACTAAAAACATGTACAATAGGCCAGGATGAATGAGGGTGTGTGCCATGCTGTGAAAAGCCTGGAAAGGTCTGTAAAAACCTATTACATGGGTAGGCAACGTCAGGCCCAGGGGCCAAAACCAGCCCTCCATCATAAAACCTCTGGTCCTCACTGTGATTCTGAGGAATATTATTACACACATCAGAGATCAAATGCCTGTTAAAGTACTCTAGTACTCTATATGTGAAAAATACTGTCAATTCCTTTAAAGTTTCTGAGCAGAACACCCATTTAGGCCTGATTTACTTCGGCTACAATTGGAGGGTTTGGTCCTTCCCTCCACCAAGGAAACGTGTCCACCCTGATCTACTATGTAAACACAGTGAAGTCAGCCCCCCCATGGCCATCAGCCGCTGCGGGCTAGATGGATGATTGGCAGCCTCACTTTATTAGACTACCCCAGGGCAGCTGTGGCTCCAACAGTTACGTAACGTTTCGGGCTTAGCCCTTCATCAGACTGATGAAGGGCTAAGCCCGAAACGTTACCACTTAGGTGCTATTATTAATAAATCGCTACTTGGGAGCTAAGAAAGCTGTGCGGATCTTCTCTGTTTTTTGTTTGTATATTCACTCGGTCCGGCACGCTTTTTAAGTTTTTTGGGATGTGCGTGTCTTCCTCCTTCCAACAGTTACGTACCACATCAGACTATGGGAGTGAAGGAATAATGCAATAAAACTATGGGAGTGTCCAGAAAAGCCCCAGATAAACTGTCCTCCAGGAGTGTTGTCTAGTGTCTAGTGTTGTCTAGTGTTGTCGTCCGATAGAAACGGCCCTGGAGCTACGTGCTGCTGCTCAGCTCCACCTCCAGGTTAGCCTATGCCCAGGACTTTGAGCTTTTTGGTGTTTCTGTGTACCACCATGTCTAAACTGTTGCAGTTAAAAACAGGACAAAACTAAGGTTTAGTTTTGGTTTATCCAGAACTACACATTAATGGCTTCGCACAACCACTAAATATGAGTGTTATTATTAGGCCCGAGCGGCCTGCCGTAGCAAGGGCCTATTGTAATCGCAACGCAGTGCGCGCAGCGCACTGTACCGAGGTGCGCGGAGCGCACGAAAACAGCGCGAAGCGCTGTCCCCATGTCAACTGTAAACTCACCGTGTAAAACAGTGACTGCCCACACCTCTGGTGTGGGCCCTTATACTTATAATTGCTGCAAAATGAATGGGGGAATATGGCCAACTGTCATACGGAGGTGGATCCACCTCCGTATGACATCCACCTCCGAGCCCCACGAGTGCGTGGGGGAAGTCCAAAAATTCCAAAAATGTATAATATGTTTTTGCAGGAAATATTATTATTATTTTTTTTCTTCTGCTCTTTGAGCAGGAATTTGACCCCCTGAACATAGTTGAAAACTCACCAAACTTTGCCCAAAATTCAGATCCGGTGAAAAATTAATTAAAATGTGTGTTTCGTTTTGGGGAAATAAAAAATGGCGCGACAGCGCCACCTACAAAAGTGAAAATACATTGCGCCTATGGGGAGGGGGCCAACATAAACTTTGTCGCAGAGCGACGGGATTCGGTACAGACATTCGTCCTGTGAGGACAAAAAAAATATATTATTGTGGCCACGCCCCCAGACAAACCGGAAGTCCGCCATCTTGACAGGAAGTCGGGAAAATGCTGAGTCAGCGTTTTCGCTGACGTCGCATTTTAACGAACTCCTCCTAGGGCGTTTCACCAAATGAGCCCAAAATCGCTCCAGCTCATCTCGAGATGTGGGGCATCAAAAGTTATCCAAATTTTTTGGCTAAGTTTTACGGTTTGTTTGCGGCGAAGCCGCAATCTTTACGAAGAATTTTGCGACTTTCCGAAAACATCAAAATGCTCCCATTCGCACAAACTAACTCCGATTAAAAATCGGAAATATACATTTTATTGACCTTTCACCCCCGGACACAACAAATGTGAAAAAGTGAGATTTGGCGCGATAGCGCCCCCTCTAGGCCGAGAACAAAAAATGCATTATGGGAAAAAAATTAGTTTCTCGGAAATGGATAAAATTCGGCACAAAAATAGCTGATGGCATCCCGATCCAAAAAGCCAATGAGACCCATACCGTATTTTGTACGGTGTTGCCATGGAGACGACCGAGGCTCCCCATGTTAATCCAATAGGACTGACCCGCATATCACACATTATACACAATTACAGCTCGTTAGCGCCCTCTGTCAGGAGCTTGTGGACAGTAGTCATTGAAGTACGGCCCGTTAGGGCCGTCCGATGCTGCTTGTGAAATAAAATAGATTTGGGGCGCGCTAGCGCCCTCTGCAGGTTGGAGCCATCATTCACATGGAGACGCTAAAAATCTCGTTTTGATGTTTACTCACAAACATTAATGGCTCATCAGGGCAATAAAATGTAGTGTGGCCACACTAGCGCCCTCGGTGGGTTATGGCGCGGCAATGGAGGCACTAAGGGAGGCCTCCATTACATGGTTGCTAGGCGACCAACAGGTGGTCGGCCATTTTGGGAACAATCGAGTAATCAGGGCCGAAGGCGCCATTTCTCGCCTTTGCTCTTTTATAATCTCGACCTAGGGTGGCAGCGACATTATAACCACGTAGGGCGCGGCAGCGCCTCCCGGTTATTGCGGCGGCGTGCGGGAACCGGCGTCAACCGGCCAACGAACCCCCGCGAGGGCCTCTCGATGCCGCTTGCGGCTTTAATTATTCATATTCTTTGAAAAATGGGCAAAAACTAAATCTACATTCATCTGCATACTCAAACTGCATTGGATATGTTGAGCGTCTTGATTGTAAATAAGCTGCTTAAAATCCTTGTTTGGCTGCCTTGACGTGAGGGAGAGAAGGTTCCCACCAGAGGCCCGGGCGGGAGGATGTTCCAGTGCCGGTGGACTTGTGGAGGGATGTTGGGTAGCGTGACCTCCTGAGGTATTTCCAGTGAGCTGAGGTCAGGACTGACACTCATCATCCACAGCTCCTCAGACGCCTGACCACAGGCTTATCACAGCTGTCACAATGCACTTGAGCAGCCCTGATAATGTCTGCAGAGCCCGGTATAAAGGGCCCCTGAGCCCGGGGCCCAAAGAACACCATGAGGGCCGTGCTCCTGTGGGGCCTGCTGCCTCTGCTGCCTCTGCTTTGCCAACTCCCCCCCGGGGTCCGGGGCCACAGTCTGGGACGGTCGGCCGTGGAAGTGGAGCAGCTCAAGGTAAGACCACACTCTTCCAGAGGGTCCAGCAGAAAGAATAGAGATATAGATATCAATGTGATGGGTGAGCATGAAGAAAGAGAAACTAGTGAGTTTACCTTCATTTTGTATTTTCAAAAGGAAATAAGCACGTTAGTGTAAAAGGGACACCTCCGGGGCCTTGACACCTTTTATAGAACTCTGGACATGAGGCCCCTTCATCTCCTCTTAAATAAATAAAATAACTCCAAGAACAAAATGTATGCTTTGTTTTACATTTTTAACATCGGGTTCATGGACAAAGCCAGGCCTAAATAAATGGGTTTGTTTTATGTTGATCTATCACTGATTATGGATATCTTATTCAGTCTTTGAAAAAAAAATACAGAGAAAGCTCAAACTCAAATTAAAAGTTAAACGTTTAATGAATCCGTTAAAAGAAATAACTTGAAATATTTTGTTGTTGGTAGAACTATGAGAAAATAGACTTAAGTTTCAGGAAAGTGAAATAATCCCGTGGAATAAAGTGAAATCATTCAGATCATTAAAGCGTCCCAGGCTCCTGCTGCGAAGAATACATTTGAAATGTTAAAGTCCCAGTTACACAAAGTCTCCGCTGGAGACATGGACATCTTTGTAATCCTGTCCCTGACTGTGTCTCTCCCCCTTGACTTGCTCTCTAAAGAAACTTGAAAGAAAAATGTCTTCCCATAGTTGTTCCTGGTCGATGGGTAATATCTCTGGCCTTTGCACCTCCTCCCCCCCTCCCCCAGTCTATACTGCAGCGCCTGGAGGCCAGTCTGTCCACCGCCCCTGAGGAGGACCAGGAGCCCGGGGACTACGGGCCGGACCCCGGGAGCCAACGTGGAGCGGGGGCTTCAGACGAGTCCAGCCTCAGGGGCCTCATGGACCTGCTGCAGAGCTCACGCCGCTCCTCCGGCTGCTTCGGAGCCCGGATGGACCGTATCGGGAACGCCAGCGGGCTCGGCTGTGGCCGAGGTGAGACGGACTGACTGCTCACATGATTTACTCTTTAAATGATCAATTATTCAAAATCCTCAAGAAAAAGATCAAAAACATAAAGAGGAATCCCATTTTGTCCAATGAAAACATGTACAATGAGCTACACAAAAGGGCGGTACAGTATCGGAGGCATGTATCTTTGAAATGCATTGCAAATGGTACGGCCTCACCCGGTGAGACGCCCGGCCTCACCCGGTGAGACGCCCGGCCTCACCCGGTGAGACGCCCGGCCTCACTGAACACTGGAGGGACGCTGTTCTCAGCCTCACAGGGACAGAAGACGATGAGGACGAATGTCACAGCCCGATCTGAACCATTGGTTAAACTCACGTCTCATACTGTCTTGTTGTGAAGCTCTTCACATTTGTAATTAATCAAAGTGTAAATTATTTGAAGTGATCGGACATGACGCTCTTGTCGACGTTGCCGTTGTTGACCAGGAGCAACATTTTGTCTGTGCCTGGTTTGTTACTCGGTATCTCAGTCAGGATCCGGTCATTTCTTTGAAATGTCTGTTTTATAGCCGTATTAGCATTGTGTTCTCTATACATTCCCAGAGTTCCGTGGTTAGCATTAAATATTGGTCATGTCGTGTTAAAAAATACAGAAATACTATTTTAACGTAGGATTTATTTTTGATTTTTGATACAAATAGAAGTGAATGATTTGACAGGAAAATCCATGAACAAATGAAGCTAAAGTCTATGCATCCTAAA
This sequence comes from Proterorhinus semilunaris, assembly GCA_021464625.1. Lineage (NCBI taxonomy): Eukaryota > Metazoa > Chordata > Actinopteri > Gobiiformes > Gobiidae > Proterorhinus > Proterorhinus semilunaris. Next base: position 41,501,992 of record CM038347.1, read on the forward strand.
ACTGGAATAACATTTGAAAAACTGCAAGAACGTTATTTTCTTGCCAGATCTGACTTAAGGTTAGTCACAATTATTAGAGTCATGAAATAACTCAAAATAAATCATAACAGTATCAAGGAAATAAGTGGGGTTTCCATTTGATGACATTGCACTGGGACAGAAGGGCCAGGCACAAGATGGCCGCCAGTATTGCCATTCGCTCCAACGTGCCATTAAGGCCATGTCCTATCTGGAGTTTTATTAAAGATCTTTGCCTCTGTGTACAAATAACTGTCTCATGTGGCTGTATTGGTTCATATGTGTTGCAGGTTAGACGCTCACCTGGACCTGCTGCCTCCGACCCCTGACCCCTGACCTGTGGCGTGTGTCATCCTGATGTGTGGCTTTCTGTGAATATGTCTGAAGTTTTGCTGTGTTTTATAACTTTCTTTTACACAAATGGAATAAAGTCCTGTTTGTTGGTTGGTCCTAGTGTTGTCCTCATTTCTGTCAAGCATGTCCACATTCTAGACCCAAATATATCTCCGTGAGGCATTTCTAAATTACACCCAAACTACCTGAAAGACTTTACATTTGATTAGTTTTGGAGACATTTATCCAACATTTCCCTCACTCTGGCTGTGCACTCTCACTGTGAGACCAGTGTCATAATGCAAGTGTTATGCTTTTTATACTGTTGCTTATTGACACTCATACACATTATTTAATTACAAGAGCCAATGCTGACCTAAAATTATTTTAAAAATACAAATGAGTCATTTCTTTCTGGTGCATTGATTCACACCTGCCCTTAACGGAACAGGTCACCGTTTTTCCACACTGAGATCTGTTCTTCCCTGAGCTTAGACGAGTTGATGCGCACCTCTCTGGTCTTTGTGCGCGTGGAAGGGCGTGGTCGCTTCTAACCGCACCCTGTTTGGAGCTATAGGAATATGCTGGGAGAAGCCAAATGCTAACATCGTTGGTCTTTTTGCGTGACTGAGCGCACACACAAAGACCAGACAGGTACGCATCAACTCGTCTAAGCTCAGGTAAGAACAGATCTCAGTGTGGAAAAACGGTGGCCTGTTCCTTTACGCAAATGTCGTCACCAAAGCACACAGCATCAAGAGGCCTGTGCCTTCAGCCCGGCGGCCTTCACAGTGAGGGCGCTCCAGTTCTCAATCAATCAATCTTTATTTATATAGTGCTTTTCATACATTTCATGTAACACAAAGTGCTTTACAGATTTAAAACATTCTCCTCCACCTTCCCAGAGACACACCACACACACTCAAGGTAAAACAATGGACGCAATGGACATACGGCTGAGATAAGGCTGGGTACAGATAAACCAGGTAAGGAAACACCATCCAAGGAGCCGTCTGCATCGGGAGCGGCACCTCGGCCGTAGCCACAGGGCGCCCAGAGGAGGTACCACACCTCCATCCAGACACCCACAGGACAGCACCCCAGCAGCCACAGCCAATCCCCGCTCCCGAGGCAGAGGGCTCCTCCAGAGGAAACTGGGGGAGCATAAAAATTGTTAAAATAAGTAAAAAGTAAAGTAAGAATATTAGGACCACTAAAATAAGAAAAGAAAAAAATATATATATATACATACACACATACATATTAATAACAATTAAATAAATAGGCCTCGCAAGAATAAATATTAGTTAAAAGCTAAACTAAAAAGGTGGGTCTTGAGCTGCTCTTAAAAACATGAACGTTCTCTGTGGTCCTGAGCTCCTCCTCAGGTCGTTCCAGAGGCGAGGGCCATAGTATTGGAAAGACGCCTCGCCGTGAGTCTTTCTGTTGACTTTAGGAATAACTAGGAGACCCCTGCCAGAGGAGCGAAGGGGCCGTGAAGGTTCATAAGGTAAAAGCAGTTCTGAGAGATAAGAAGGACCAAGACCATTAAGACATTTAAAAACCATTCAAAGAACTTTAAAATGGATCCTGAAACACACGGGGAGCCAATGCAGCGACTCTAAAACCGGTGTAATGTGGTCCCGCCTCCTGGTCTTCGTCAGGACACGAGCTGCTGAATTTTGTAAAAGTTGTAAACCTGAGATCCTCTGTTTGGGAAGACCAGAAAGCAGGGCATTACAGTAGTCGATACGACTGGTGATAAAAGCATGCATTAGCGTCATGGACAGCAGTGGGATGGTTTGCTTTTTATTATTGTGTGCGTTTTGTAATTTTATTTGTATTCAGTTTGCTATTGTGCATGCCTTTTTAATTGTAACCTCCCACTTAACTGAGACTGATGCCCCAATCAGTGCACCTGCGCTTAAATGGACCCAGGTGCATAAAAGGAGGGAGCAGGAAGACGTCAGGGGGGAAGACACACAGAGGACGGAGGCACGAGGCTCGGGGTGGGGACGACACCCCGGTTCCGGCCGCATGGCTGCGGCAAGGGGAAGGGTCGTGTGCCTGGGGCAGCAGGCTATGTGGCAGAGGAGGTGAATGCAAGAACACGCAGTGGCGGCGGAGCACCATCCCCGCGCTGAGAACCACCCCTGCGACCGGCTGGTACCGGTGCGGTGCCCGGCTACCGACCCGTGGTGAGACGACCCCACTGGAGCTTGCGGCGAGACACCCCGCGATGGAGGCAGCGGTGAGAGGCCCCGCAACCCAGCCAACGGAGAGACGCCCCACGTGGAAGGAGTAGCGACGCCCCGCGATCCAGCTGGAGGAGGGGATCGTGCCTCAGCCGGGGAGGTGAGACGCTTGTGGACGAGGCGCCCCGGAGGAGGCGCGTGGACGCGGCGTGAACGGACGCACTGTTTTAACTTTTTTAGTTTCCTTTAACAAGTTTTACCTTTAAATCTTTTATGGGCCCATTGTTTCCTGTGTTTTTAATAAATCCCACCTTTTTATATTATAGTTCCTTTTTTTTTTTTTTGGGTTACAACCACCTCTCAAATCTAGGCTACCTGTGACATTAGCGTCTCCGTGTTGGCCCGAGAGAGAATGGGGCGGGGCTATGTTCTTTAGATGTTAAAACCTATCTTTGTGATATTCTTAATGTGTGGAATTAAAGTCAGCTCAGAGTCAAAAATCACACCCAGGTTCTTCATCTGTGAGGAAGGATTAAAAGACAATGACTGTAGTTTGGGTAAAAGTTTCTCTCTCTGGGCCTCAGGACCGATGACTAAAACTTCAGTTTTGTCCTGGTTAAGCTGGAGAAAGTCTGGTGTCATCAGGAGACATGGAGATGTACAACTGTGTATCATCAGCGTAACTATGAAAGTTGACTCCATGTCTCCTGATGACATCACCAAGAGGGAGCATATACAGGTTAAAAAGCACTGGGCCTAAAATCGAACCCTGGGGCACACCACATGTAATGTTATGGACCTTGGAGGAGCAGGTATCCACACTTACCATGAATGTCCTGTCTGTGAGGTAGGATGCAAACCATTTGTGGACAGCACCAGAGAGGCCGATGTGTTTTAAACCAGTTAAAAGAATAGTATGGTCGACTGTATCAAAGGCAGCGCTCAGATCCAGTAGAACCAACACTGTGACCTTCTGTGAGTCATAACTTAATCTAAGATCATTTAAGATCTTTAAAAGGGCCGTCTCGGTGCTGTGGTTTACCCTAAGGCCAGACTGGAATTTCTCAAGGACGTTATGTGCATTTATAAAGTCGCTAAGTTGGATAAAGACAAGTTTTTCTAAGATTTTGCTTAAAAATTGTAAGTTGGATACCGGTCTAAAGTTGTTAAAATCATTAAAATCTAAATTGCTCTTCAGCAGGGGCCTCACCACCGCCCCTTTAAAGGCAGCAGAGAAGACCCCCGTCTGAAGAGACCAATTCATCATGTTTAAAAGTTCGTCTTTAAAGGATCCATAGAATGCACCGTACACCTGGCGTACGGTGGCTCAGATCCTACACCGAGTCAGGAGGTGGAACATGATACACCAATTTAACTAAACACTAAACAGCAGGAAAACAGTTTTAACAGCATGAATCACATATGATCCTCATTAGAGATTTAAACATGAAACAAGGTACAGCGTTAATGTTTATGGACTTGAGCTGCACCGACACGGATCCGAGCCCAGAGGCTCAGCCCGGACCAGAGACTCTAGAACCTGGACCAGAGACGCTAGAACCTGGACCAGAGACGCTAGAACCTGGACCAGAGACTCTAGAACCTGGACCAGAGACTCTAGAACCTTGACCAGAGACTCTAGAACCTGGACCAGAGACACTATAACCTGGACCAGAGACACTATAACCTGGACCAAAGACTCTAGAACCTGGACCAGAGACTCTAGAACCTGGACCAGAGACACTAGAACCTGGACCAGAGACTCTAGAACCTGGACCAGAGACTCTAGAACCCGGACCAGAGACACAAGAACCCGGACCAGAGACTCTAGAACCCGGACCAGAGACACTAGAACCCGGATCAGAGACTCTAGAACCCGGACCAGAGACACAAGAACCCGGACCAGAGACTCTAGAACCCGGACCAGAGACGCTAGAACCCGGACCAGAGACACTAGAACCTGGACCAGAGACTCTAGAACCTGGACCAGAGACTCTAGAACCTTGACCAGAGACACTAGAACCTGGACCAGAGACACTATAACCTGGACCAAAGACTCTAGAACCTGGGCCAGAGACTCTAGAACCTGGACCAGAGACACTAGAACCTGGACCAGAGACTCTAGAACCTGGACCAGAGACTCTAGAACCTGGACCAGAGACTCTAGAACCCGGACCAGAGACACAAGAACCCGGACCAGAGACTCTAGAACCCGGACCAGAGACACTAGAACCCGGATCAGAGACTCTAGAACCCGGACCAGAGACTCTAGAACCTGGACCAGAGACGCTAGAACCTGGACCAGAGACGCTAAAACCTGGACCAGAGACGCTAGAACCTGGACCAGAGACTCTAGAACCTTGACCAGAGACACTAGAACCTGGACCAGAGACACTAGAACCTGGACCAGAGACTCTAGAACCTGGACCAGAGACTCTAGAACCTGGACCAGAGACTCTAGAACCTTGACCAGAGACACTAGAACCTGGACCAGAGACTCTAGAACCTGGAGCAGAGACACTAGAACCTGGACCAGAGACTCTAGAAATGGACCAGAGACTCTAGAACCTTGACCAGAGACACTAGAACCTGGACCAGAGACACTATAACCTGGACCAGAGACTCTAGAACCTGGACCAGAGACTCTAGAACCTGGACCAGAGACTCTAGAACCTGGATCAGAGACTCTAGAACCCGGACCAGAGACTCTAGAACCCGGACCAGAGACACAAGAACCCGGACCAGAGACACTAGAACCCGGATCAGAGACTCTAGAACCCGGACCAGAGACTCTAGAACCCGGACCAGAGACACTAGAACCCGGACCAGAGACTCTAGAACCCGGACCAGAGACACTAGAACCCGGATCAGAGACTCTAGAACCCGGACCAGAGACTCTAGAACCTGGACCAGAGACTCTAGAACCCGGACCAGAGACACTAGAACCCGGATCAGAGACTCTAGAACCCGGACCAGAGACACTAGAACCCGGATCAGAGACTCTAGAACCTGGACCAGAGACTCTAGAACCTGGACTGCAGCCACAGAGATGCTTACGATGTTTTTTATATTTATGTTTCGTGTTTTGTTTTTAACAAAATGCCGCTGCTGCACAAACTTTGTGTGGATTCCCCGCCTCACACCCGCAGCCGCTGCCGTGTCCCGGGACACCGGGCCTCACCTGGGTCTGCGCGAGGCCATGCTCCGTGTTCTGGTTGGTTTGAGCGCTGAGTCTGTGGACCGTATTCCGTGCTCGCGAGTATCCCGGGCGTCAAACAAATCCTTCGACAGGTCCACAGCTTTCGTCGGTCCGGACAGGTTCGTGAAGTCCGGGTTTGAGCGGAGCACAGGGTCTGCTGACCGCGCGCTCTCCTCTCGTCAGGGGAATGATGGAAACACGTCTCGTAGGGCTGTCTTCGGTCCGGACGGGTTAGTTAGGTTCCGGTCGGCTGTCAGCTCTCTGCGCACCTGTTTCCTCCCGGAGGAAAGCTCTGCTCAGGCCGAAAGACCCGTAGCTCTGCCCCGGCTCTAACGCTGAGTCCCCGGAGCTGAGCTGCTTTTACTGGTTCAGATCATGGTCCAGAGTCTGCTCTGACTGCAGCGTTGTGTCCACGCTTTATTAATGTGGTCTAATTTTATAACCTTTTTTATACAGGCTATTTAGGCCTACAGCTTATTTAATAAAGATCACTTTTTATTATTAGCCTATTTCTTTTTTCCCCCCTCTTCTTTTATTAGTAAATGTGATCTTGGATTGGCTATACGGTTAACGTTGGTTACTGACAGATTTTTTAATATCATATAAACAACTATTTATCATTTCCTGGTTGGAGAAATGTTCTTTTTTGCCGTGTTTTGTGCGTGCCGTAAAACCCATGGGTGAGGCCTCCTCATACGTGAATATTTTTGGGCGTTTCATTCAAATGACGCTGGGATTTCTCCGTGGCATTTACCATCAGCTGCTCTTGCGTACGATAAGATCTGAGCGGAAACACAGGTTCATAAATGTCACGCGCACTCTGGTGTATATCGCAAATACACCTACGCACACACCATTTGTTTACGCAAGTTTGATAAATGAGGGCCATTAAGATTTCTATACCTTTAAACAGTTTGGCTAAAACTGTTTAAAACTATGGCACAACCAAGTAAATAATATAAGTAAGTACTTCCTCTGTGGAAGCTCTTCCATGTTGCACAGGTCATGAACGTTTTGGAGGACACACACATGCGCACTAGCACTGGCAGTCTGAGCTCAGGACCCAACGAGATACTGATTTGTAAAACTAGTACTTTATTACCTGAAAATGCAAAACTACGCGTTACTTTACTCGTTACTCTGAGAACATAATCTGAGTACTCTAACGCGTTACTAAGTAGCACGTTACCCTCAACACTGATGGTGAATAAAGCACTGGTGTTGTTTAAGAGACGTTAGAGTCACATTCACATTCTTAGTGTATTTACAGTAGGAACCATATGTTTACATACACTTTATAAAACAACACATTTGCATTTTTCCTCACAGTATGACATGAAACCAGAATTAACTTTTCTTTTTTTTTTAGTAGAAGTAGAATTTTTACAATTATTTCTATTTGCTAAATGCCAGAAGACATCAGCCAGGAAGTTAAAGCTTGGGCACAGATAGGTCTTCCAAATGGACAATTCCCAAAGCAAACTGCCAAACTGGTTATAAAGTGGCTTAAGGATAACAAAGTCAATGTTTTGAAGTGGTCATCACAAAGTCCTGATCTCAGTCCAGTTTAAATGTATGGGTAGAGCTGAAAAGGCATAGGCGCGCAAGGTGGCCTACAAATGTGTCTCAGTTACACCAGTTCTGTTTGGAGGAATGGACCAAAACGTCTGCCAACTATTGTGAGAAGCTTGTGGAAGGAAATCCAAAATGTTTGACCCAAAATATACAGTTTAAAGGCAATGCTACCGAAAAAATAAATTAATGAAATGTATGTAAGACATTTCTATAAAGTTCTGTAATTTTGCTGGAATAGAAATATTTTTTTAAATGCTATTTTACCTAAAAAAAAATAATTCTGGTATAATGTCAGTGAGAAAAAATGCAAATGTGTCTGTTTATGAAGTGTATGTAACATATGGTTCCTGCTGTATATTATCAGAAGTAGCTTCTAGCCTCACATGCACATTCTATATCCCAAATGGAACCATTTGGCCGTAGTTTTACTCACCATTCTAGGCTCAATCTTCAGACGTTTGACACAAATTGTCCAATAAGTCCTTGTTTTAATATCCTATATTCATATTGACAAACTTGTGGCTATTAGCCTGATCCTTTCAGTCAGTCGCTATGACAAAGGATCTGTGAGTCTGTTACACAAGGACCTTTATTTGGCGGATAAAAGCAGCGTGTGCATTCAAACAGAACATTGGACATGAAGCTACAGACTGCGGAATGTTGCAACAAAAATAACAAACATATTTAAACTGAAATAATAATACAAACAAGTGGCCTGGCTCACTTATAGACGTCATTATTTAAAACAAAACAAATTTGATAAAAAGATGTGTTGTCCAGAGGTCACTTCATTGGAATGGTCTTGTATGTGTCCCTGTACAAATATACTGGCCAATATCTGCTTCAGTCAGTGACTTTTCCACATCCTGAAGCTACAACTGCATTCCATGAAAATAAAAATAAAATAACACATTCTTAAAAGTGCTGTAGTGAAAAGATCACATTAGTATAAAAACACAATCAAAGAAAGAAAAAATGAAACAAGGGAATGACCCTGGATAAAATGGCTGAAGATCTGCAGGGAATTGACGTTCCAGTATGTTGTGATTGACTTGACTAAAACGTTATTAAAAGAAAATCTGATTTAAGCAGAGGAGAGGAGCAGTTAACACGGGAGACTCATGCTGCGTTCAAGTGCAGTCTGTGCAGTCAATATACTTTACAAAGCTCTTGACTGCACTTGAAAGCAGCATATTACTAAAGCGGCCATGTCCCACTTTGGCCCCTGTAGTGTCATCTACTAGTCTCTGCTAACAGAGAACTAGGATCACCTCTTTACATCCACAAACACGTGAAGAAACTGTAGCCTGAGTTTTTCTGTCCATTCACTTGGATCAAAAATCACGATAAAATGAAAACTAAAAACCACACCCAGAACTCGCCACCACATAGAAACAAACAACTTTAAAATACGGGTTCACAGGCCAAGTATTAGCTCTGCATTTGGTTGATTAAAGCAAGGCTAAAGTATAAAACAAATGAGTGTGGTGAAGGGAATGCTTCAGTTCCAGGATGCAGGATGTGACCGGCCGGGGTTTCAGGATGCGCGACATAAAAGATTGGAGTTGGCGTCCTGGTGAGATGTTCAGATGGTGATGGAGTGCTGCCGTAGCTTGGCTGTCAGGAATTCATGGGTCAGGTTGTGTCTGGTGATAATCCCAACGATCTGCAGTAGAAAAAGGCACATTTCAAACAGGCGTTTCTCGCCAATGTGTTTGCCTTGAACTAGAGGCAAACTGTGATGGATCTAAGTTAATGTTTATGTTTCTTTTAACCTTTATGTTTGTACAAACAAAGTGCACCTGAGGTAAATCACTTATAACGCCAGCCTAAGGATATAAATGTCTGTGTTGATAGAATAATTATAACCATTTTGCATTTAAAATAACTTATTGTAATAGAACTGTAAATATGTGAATAAACTATAATAAAATTATAGTCATGTGAATGATGCAACAGCCAAGTATTTGAATTTATCTGCAAGGTTAGCATATGTTTCACAATGTTCCAGTAGTATCTAAGAAGATACTGTGTGGTATCAAAAGTACGCAAGTACGTAAGTACTGGTAGCAGGTTGACCATGGGTAGTGAGACAACGAGTGAACTGGACAAACGTAAATCAAGGGGGGGGGGGGGGGCGGACTGTGCAGGTCAGACTGAGTCTCACTAACATCAGGTGTCCTTGTACAGGCCGGGCCTCCCGATTGGATAAGTATAGTGTGATTCATGTTTTAAGATATGGTGTGATACATGTGTTTCGAGAGGTGATGAGCAATATCTGTAACTCCACCTCTATGTGTAATATGCTGTGGAAAACCAAATAAAAGGCTATACCAAAAAACAACTCTTTGAGAATGGTGCAGGAGAACCACTCTGCGTAGCTGTGGTGAACTGCCATTCTCCCTTGCAAGCCAACCAAAGTATTGATCTCTGTGTCGTTTTCTTCTAGTTGAAGTGTTCTCAAGAATTGGAAAACAAAGGTATTAACCCTAATTTTCTGACACTTATATTTGAACAGTATCAGCGTTGTGGTTGTAAGCTAACGCAGTGGCGGAGTGATCTGCGAGAAAATAGTCCCTCAAAATGCGGCAAATTCATGTGATACATGATCAGTTATATTAAAAAAATTATTACCTCACGTGCACTGCGGAGTGCGTCAGACTGTTTTTAACGCAGGGTAGCTGATACCATAGAAATGTGTTAGCCTAGCATTAGCCTAGCGCCACGAAACTCTTCAAATGTAAGAACTGCATGAATTTAAGAAAAAAATATCTCCAGACATCAACAACACTCTGGATAACTAGGAAATGAGGCCCAATGTCAAAAATGCTGAAATATCCCTTTGATACTGTACTCACACAGCCTAGAGTTAACCAGGTTATTGATTTAGACAACGAATACAAGTGCATTTTATTGATGGCATTTTGAATGAAACATGATCAATGTCCCAATCAATCATGTTTGCGATGCTCTGGATTGGCGTATACAGTGCAACAGCATGTCCCTGTTCCTGCCAATATCCAGCCATTAAAGAGGAGAGGATCAACATTCACAGGCCACAAACAACAACCTGATCAACCCTATGAAGGAGAAGTGCTGCACTGCGTGAGGCTCATGGAGGTCACACCAGATAATGACTGGTTTCAGCGACACTCATCTGCAGAATTTATGTCAAGGAAAGTTGAGGATTGTTTTGTGATGTGTGTTGGTGTGAGTGCCTTGCAAAAGTACTAATACACCTTGAACGTTTGCACATTTTGTCACGTTTACAACCATAAATATAAAGATTTTATTTTGAATTTTTCACTGAAAGTTCACACACAAGTAACAGACAACTGTGAAGTGAAAGCAAAATGATACATGATTCTGTTATTTTTCAAAAAATAGAAAAGTGAAAAGTGGGGCATGCATAAGTATTCATACAGCATTTTCTGAGTGCATTAAAGGGGGGGGTATTATGTAAAATCGACTTTTTCAAGCTTTATATCATGTTATTATGTCAGTCCCTCATTAAACACATGCCTGGAGTGTTGCCTTGGCTCATTCACATATTTTTGAGTAATCAGTAAAAACTTAGACGGCAGCCATTTTAGGTGTAGCTATGCCTCAGTCCTCCTAGGAACGCCCCCACCTCCTGGAGACGCCTCTGGACCTTTCGTCACCAGCCAAGCCACCAACCACTGCTCCTCAGCTCAGCAGAGCCCCCTCCCCGCACAGTGTTGTTGTTTAAATGCCACAGTAGTGTGCTGAAGGGGGCGTGTCGGAAAGCTTCTTAAAGAGACAGAGGCCTATTTCAAGACGTTCAGCACAGCCATTTTGAGAGAGCAATTTTATTCAAGGCAGTTATTTTAATTTACTGCATATACAGACCAACAGAAGGTTACATCATCCTTGTAGTGCTATAGACTGGTGCTATGTGATGGAAAAAAGCATAATACCCCCTCTTTAAATTGCCTTTATAACATTCCTAATGACTGCAGAAAGTTCACACCTTGCCCTAACCATTAAATAGAGGCCCCTTGTGTGTAATATGGTGGGGGGAGCATCATGCTATGGGGCTGCTTTTCCTCAGCGGGGACTGGGAAGATTGTAAGAATAGTTGGGAAGATGGATGGAGCCAAATACAGGGACATTTTGGAGGAAAACCTGCTGGAGTCAGCAAGAGAATTGAGGCTGGGGCGGAGATTGACCTTCCAGCAGGACAATGACCCTAAACACAAACATCTACAATGGAATGGTTTAAAACAAACATATTAATGTGTTAGAATGGCCCAGTCAAAGTCCTGACCTAAATCCTATTGAAAATCTGTGGAAAGACCTGAAAACTGCTGTTCACAAACGCTCTCCTTCTAATGTGACAGAGCTTGAGTTGTTTTGTAAAGAGGAATGGGCTAAAATGTCAGTCTCTACATGTGCAAACCTTGTAGAGTCAAACCCCAGAAGACTTGCTGCTGTTATTGCAGCAAAAGGGGGTTCCACAAAGTATTAAGTCATGCTGTATGAATACTTATGCACGCCACACTTTTCACTTTTTTTGAGGGAAAAATAACAGAATCATGTATCATTTTCACAGTTGTCTGTGTCTTGTGTGTGAACTTTCAGTAAGAAAATTCAAAATAAAATCGTTATGTTTAGGGTTGTAAACATGACAAAACGTGCATTACTGCATGTGTTGCGTGAGTTGTTGCAGTGTACCTCCCCCACTGCATTGACCACAGGCAGGTGTCGCAGGCCCATGGTGCGGAAGAGGTTGAAGACTTGGGAAATGCGGCTGTTGGGAGACACGGTGTAGGGACAGGGGTTCATGTAGGGGGTCACATCCTGGAACACAGGAGAGTCTATGACTAAAAGATCACCAAACACACAGTATATTCTCCACTGGCGTGTTCATTTTTGAATCGATGTCCCTCTGACCCATTCCCATGTGGGAAGAGGCTACTCTTTCAGACGACAGGCCCATCGTGCCATAGTTCTGTGATCTGGACCCCCAATCTGGTTCACCCCCTCACTTGTCTGAACCCTCACCCCCACCTGTCTGAACCCTCACCCCTCACCTGTCTGGACCCTCACCCCTCACCGATCTGGACCCTCACCTGTCTAAACCCTCACCCCCCACCTGTCTGAACCCTCGCCCCGCACCTGTCTGAACCCTTACCCCGCAATTGTCTGAACCCTCACCCCTCACCTGTCTGAATCCTCACCCCTCACCTGTCTGGACCCTCACCTGTCTAAACCCTCACCCCCCACCTGTCTGAACCCTCGCCCCGCACCTGTCTGAACCCTTACCCCGCAATTGTCTGAATCCTCACCCCTCACCTGTCTGGACCCTCACCCCTCACCGGTCTGGACCCTTACCTGTCTAAACCCTCACCCCCCACCTGTCTGAACCCTCGCCCCGCACCTGTCTGAACCCTTACCCCACAATTGTCTGAACCCTCACCCCTCACCTGTCTGAATCCTCACCCCTCACCTGTCTGGACCCTCACCCCTCACCTGTCTGGACCCTCACCCCTCACCGGTCTGGACCCTCACCTGTCTAAACCCTCACCCCCCACCTGTCTGAACCCTCGCCCCGCACCTGTCTGAACCCTTACCCCGCAATTGTCTGAACCCTCACTCCTCACCTGTCTGAATCCTCACCCCTCACCTGTCTGGACCCTCTCCCCCACCTGTCTGGACCCTGACCCCTCACCTGTTTGGACCCTCGCCCCTCACCTGTCTGGACCCGCACCTGTCTGGACCCTCGCCCATCACCTGTCTGGACCCTCACCTCTCACCTGTCTGAACCCTCACCCCTCACCTGTTGGAACCCTCACCCCTCACCTGTCTGAACCCTCACCCCTCACCTGTCTGGACCCTCACCCCTCACCGGTCTGGACCCTCACCTGTCTAAACCCTCACCCCCACCTGTTTGGACCCTCACCTCTCACCTGTCTGAACCCTCACCCCTCTGGACCCTCACCCCTCACCTGTCTGAACCCTTACCCCGCAATCGTCTGATCCCTCACGCCTCACCTGTCTGGACCCTCGCCTCTCACCTGTCTGGACCCTTGCCCAACACCTGTCTGAACCCTCACCCCTCAACTGTCTGGACCCGCGCCCCACACCTTTGTTGTTTGGTTCCGTTTATCTAATGAAATCTTTTACATTCTGTGCATCAGGTGAACAAGAAGGAAGAGCAAGTACCACTATCATGCGTGGGTTGAGCTGGGTGAGGTCCACATCATGAATATCGGGGAATCGGGGGTAATCTTCAGTCATCTCTGCGAAGGACAGTCTGGGCTGAGCAGCACTCTGACAGGAACAACAAAACACAGGGATAAGACTCACAATTAACAACATTAACAACTGTTTAAAGCAATTCATGTTTCAAGCATTTGAAATCAATTCAACAACTGTAGAAAATATATATATATGAGATATACATTAGTACAGTTTATATACTGTATGTGTTAGCTTGTAGCTCCTCAGGCAGTGATTAATAATGCCCCCTGCTGGCTGTCTCTTTGTTTGTTTAGTGTATGACTGACGATTGTTGTCTCTTTATTATCTTTTTATGTGCACTGTTAAAAGTGATGCTGCTCCACAAATTAAGTTCCTAACAGATTAATAAAGTTCCGATCGATCGATAGATAGACAGATAGATAAATAAATATCTAAGATAGATAAATATATCTTAAATATCCAAGATAGATATTTATCTGTAAATATCTATCTTATTTACAGATCGATCGGTGCAGCATCATGCTGTGGAGGGACTGGTGCACTTCACAAAATAGATGACATCATGAAGAAAGAACACTATGTGGAAATATTGGAGCAACATCTCAAGACATCAGCCAGGAAGTTAAAGCTTGTGCGCAGATGGGTCTTCCAAATGGACAATGACCCAAAGCAAGCTGCCAATACTGGTTACAAAGTGCCTTAAGGAAAAAAACAAAGTCAATGTTTTGAAGTGGTCATCAAAAAGTCCTGATCTCAGTCCAGTTGAAAATGTATGGGCAGAGCTGAAAAGGCATAGGCACGCAAGGTGGCCTACAAATGTGGCTCAGTTACACCAGTTCTGTTTGGAGGAATGGATCAAAATTCTTGCCAACTATCGTGAGGAGCTTGTGGAATTTAGCAAATCGATTTTTTTTTTTAAATTCTACTTCACCTAAAACAAAAAAGTTCATTCTGGTTTCATGTCAGACAGTGACAAAAAAATGCAAAGCTTTATAGGTGTGTAGAAATAAATCCTTGTGTTAACCTATAGCCAAAGTAGGGAGGCAAGCACTATATAGGTGAAGCTCGAAAAAATTTAATATCGTTCAAAAGTTCATTTATTTCTGTAATTCAACTTAAAATGTGAAACTGATATAGACTCATTAAATGCAAAGTGACATATTATGTCAATCTCAGAAGATTAGAATATTACATGAAATCAATAAAAATATATTTTAAACAGAGAAATGTGGATCCTCTGAAAACTATAATCATGCATATATACTTAATACTTGGTTTAGGCCCCTTTTACTTGAATAACTGCCTTAATGAGGCGTGGCATGGATGCTCTCAGCCTGTGGCACTGTTGAGGTGTTATGGAAGACCAGGATGCTTCAATAGCAGCCTTAAGCTCCTCTGCATTGTTCGGTCTCATGTCTCTCATCTTTCTTTTGGCAATGCTCCATAGTTTCTCTATGGGGTTCAGATTAGGAGAGTTTGCTGGCCAATCAAGCACAGTAATCTAATGGTCATCGAACCAGGTTTTGGTACTTTAGGCAGTGTGGGCAGGTGCCAAGCCCTGCTGGAAAATGAAGTCAGCGTCTTCATAAAGCTTGTCTGCTGAAGAAAATTAATCAATTACAGTAAAAGGCAAGAGTGCAGATAAAATACTTTCAGTTTTCATATGCTCGGGTAAAAAGAGCTGTTTTCAGCCTGGATTTGAACATTGTCAGAGTTGAGGCCTGTCTCACATCCTCATGAAGACTGTTCCAGATTTTAGCTGCATGAAACTGAAACGCAGCCTCACCGTGTTTATTATTGACTCTGGGAACCACCAGGAGACCCCTCCCTGAAGTTCTCAGGGCCCGAGATGGTTCATACGGCTCTAACATGTCAGATGTACTTTGGTGCTAAACCATGAAAAGACTTGTACACAAGCAGAGCTGTTTTAAATTCTATTCTCTGAGTGACAGGAAGCCAGTGCAGAGACCGGAGCACTGGACTAATGTGGTCGTATTTCCTGGTTCTTGTCAGGACTCGAGCAGCAGCGTTCTGGATGTTCTGCAGCTCTAAGAGCTCGTTTAGAAAGGCCAGTGAGCAGCCGTTACAGTCGTCTAACCTGCTGGAGACAAATGGTAAATGGTCTCAACTTATATAGAGCTTTTCTACCTTCATTAGGCACTCAAAGCGCTTTACATAAAGGATCCACTCACCCATTCACACTCTCATTCTTACACCAGTGTACGCAGACACTGGAGGCAAGGAGGGTGAAGTGTCTTGCCCAAGGACACAACGACAATGTGCACCTTCAGGAGGCGGGATTCGAACCCTTCCGATCATGAGACGACCCACTCTACCATCTGCGCCACCGTCGCCCCACTGAGAAACTGGTGGTGAAGCCTGACTAGCTTTTAAAAATAGGTGGATGGATGAGTCTCTCCAAGTCTGGTTTTGACACTATTCCTCTGATCTTAATGTTTTTCAGATGGTAAAAAGCTGATGATGTTATTGCTTTGATGTGGCTGTTTAAGTTCAGGTCTGAGTCCATGATTACTCCTAGATTTCTAACCTGATTTTTTGGTTTTAGAGAGAGAGACACAAGGTGACTGATAACACTTTGTCTTTGTGTCTGTGGGCCAAAAACAATTATCTCAGTTTGGTCTGAGTTTAGTTGGAGAAAGTTGTTTTGCATCCACAAACTGATCTGTTCGATGCAGTGACAGAGAGTATCTACAGGCCCATGTTCACCTGTATCAGTGACAGAGAGTATCTACAGGCCCATGTTCACCTGTATCAGTGACAGAGAGTATCTACAGGCCCATGTTCACCTGTATCAGTGACAGAGAGTATCTACAGGCCCATGTTCACCTGCCGTCAGTGACACGTAGATCTGAGTGTCATCTGCGTAGTTGTGGTACGACACATTGTTGCTGTTTATTAGCTGACCCAATGGAAGCATGTACAAGTTGAATAAGAGGGGTCCCAAGATTGACCCCTGGGGGACTCCACAGGTCATGGAAATTTTGTCTGAGACACAGTTGCCAATTTCGACAAAGTACGTCCTATCCTCCAGATAGGACTTGAACCAGTTTCGCGCAGTACCAGAGATTCCCACCCAGTTTCCTAACCTGTGAAGTAAGATCCCGTGGTCCACTGTGTCAAAGGCAGCGCTCAGGTCCAGCAGAACTAAAACTGAGACCTTACCTGCGTTGGTGTTCATACGGATATCATTTGTCACCTTGATCAGAGCTGTCTCAGTGCTGTGGAAGGGCCTAAATCCTGACTGATTTGCCATAATTTCAACAACACAAATTTTGTGTTGTTGAAATTATGGCATTTTTAATGCCTTGGACTTTGTCATAAAAAAATATTGCAAACTCATTGCACTTAGATGTAGAGATTAGTTCTAAGAGCAGTGAAACTGGAGGGTTAGTTAATCTGTTCACTGTGGAAAACAGAACACGAGAATTGTTTCTGCAGTTTGCGATGATTTTAGAGAAGTACTTCTCCCTTTCTCCACGCAAAATCTGGTTGAACTCACAAAGCACTTCTTTGTATATCTCAAAATGAACCTGGAGCTTTGACTTGCGTCATTTCCGTTGGGCTTTTCGGCACTCCCTTTTCTGTGCCCTGACCGAATCTTCACTTCTCCAAGGTGCCTTTTGTCTATTGTTAACCATTTTAACCTTGACAGGAGCAATAGTATCCAAAACATTTAAGACGCTTGATGTGTAAGAGTCCAACAGATTATCAACATTAGAACATGGAGGATTTTCAAATCTGATCATTTCCATAAACTGTGTCCCTGTTGTATCATTTATGTGTCGTCTTTGTTTTTTCTTTATGTATTTTACCTCTCGGTCTAATTTTAGTAGTCCTAATATTCTTACTTTTACTTTTTAACTTATTTTAAAAAAAAAAATGCTGTCCCAGTTTCCTCTGGAGGAGCCCTCTGCCTCGGGAGCGGGGATTGGCTGTGGCTGCTGGGGTGCTGTCCTGTGGGTGTCTGGATGGAGGTGTGGTGTTTCTACCGCGCCTCCTCCGAGCGCCCTGTGTTGGTGCCTTGTGGCTGCAGCCGAGGTGCCGCTCCCGATGCAGACGGCTCCTTGGATGGTGTTTCCTGGTTTACCTGTACCCAGCCTTATGTCCACTGCGTCCATTGTTTTACCTTGAGTGTGTGTGGTGTGCTTGTGTGGTGTGTCTCTGGGGAGGTGGTGGGGAGATTGTGAATGCGACAATGTGTTTGTATTTGTGGGAGGAGGTGGGTGTGAGAGAATGTTTTTAAATCTGTAAAGCACTTTGTGTTACATGAAAAGCACTATACAAATAAAGATTGATTGAATGATTGAATAGTCCTGTTCCTCTCGTAGCCAAACATGCATCCGTGACATTATCGTTGGGTAAGAAAAAAGAACAGGCGGTGTCCAGAGTAGGTTAGAAAGAGCTCCGTCTTCACAAACATGACTTCTGTTCGGATCCTCTGGGGTTGAGTTTGTTTACTCTTTACAGCACAGACGCGTCGGAGACTTCCTTCTTTTTACTTTTTTAATGTTTTCTTTTTTTTCTTACAACAGAAATAATGAAAAAGCTGTTTTATAAATTAAAATCAGGCCGCAAGGCATTACATTACAGAGGTCTGGCCCTTTCTGTTTGACACTAGGGATGGGACGATACACTTAAACTCACGATACGATGCACCTCGATATGTCAGTGTCACGAAACGATACGTCACGATACGATATCAAAAAAGAAAAAAATATTACTGTATAATAACAACTTGTTTATTTTTGTTTCAGTTTAACACAGGGAAACACAAGGCCTAACAGGCCAAACACAACAAGAACACTCCCTTAGTGCTGCTCTAACCCTAGGTGAACGTATCTCAGGACTGGTTCTCCTTCAAAAAAACTAACATATCATACCTGTGACTGACGCGACGACGCACTGCACCATTCCCCGGATATGTTATTTTTTTTTTTTTTTCATTTAATAATAATAATAATAATACATCGAACTTGTATTGCGCTTTTTGGACACTCAAAGACACTTTACATGAAAATAAATAAATAAATAAATAAATTATAAAAAAAAAAAAAAAAAATGTATCGCGATATTTCGTCCCATCCCTGTTTGACACTGTGACGTAAAATACGTCAGAGCGTCACAACTCATCGTTTTCCAGGAGAGGGCGGAGCAGCTGCTCAGAGAGCAGGATTCGGGAGGATTGCTTAGAACTGCGTGAAAGAAGCCAAACACCACTCTGGGGGTGTTTTTGAGAAGGAAATAGCATAACAACATGGTTAAAAACTCAAAAAAGTCGATTTTGCACAATATAGGACCTTTAATGCGCTTTGATACAGCATTTTGAGAACATCCAACTTGCTATTACCTTTTAAAGCTTTCCCTCCTTATGGAGGGTGGGAATGATGTTTTTCTGCACAACTGTCAGCTCAGCAGTCTTCCCCATGATGGTGAATTCTACTGAATTACTGAGAGACCATTTAAAGTCTCAGGAACCCTTTGCAGGTGTTTTGGAAGAATTAAATTATGAAATTGAGATTGTTGTGGACTTTCGAAGAGCGCGGGTCCAGCATGCTCCTCTAACAATCAATGGTGCTGCAGTGGAGAGAGTGACCAGCACTAAGTTCCTGGGTGTGCACATCACAGAGAACCTCTCCTGGACCATGCACACTACATCACTGGTCCCAGCCTCCGTTATGTGCAACTTCTACAGAGGGACTATAGAGAGCATCCTGACCATCCTGACCAGCTCCGTCACTGTGTGGTACTTCTACAGAGCGACTATAGAGAGCATCCTGACCAGCTCCATCACTGTGTGGTTCATCTACAGAGGGACTATAGAGAGCATCCTGACCAGCTCCATCACTGTGTGGTTCTTCTACAGAGGGACTATAGAGAGCATCCTGACCAGCTCCGTCACTGTGTGGTTCATCTACAGAGGGACTATAGAGAGCATCCTGACCAGCTCCATCACTGTGTGGTGCTCCATCACTGTGTGGCACTTCTACAGAGGGACTATAGAGAGCATCCTGACCAGCTCCATCACTGTGTGGCTCTTTTACAGAGGGACTATAGAGAGCATCCTGACCAGCTCCATCACTGTGTGGCTCTTCTACAGAGGGACTATAGAGAGCATCCTGACCAGCTCCGTCACGGTGTGGCACTTCTACAGAGGGACTATAGAGAGCATCCTGACCAGCTCCGTCACTGTGTGGTTCTTCTACAGAGGGACTATAGAGAGCATCCTGACCAGCTCCGTCACTGTGTGGTTCTTCTACAGAGGGACTATAGAGAGCATCCTGACCAGCTCCATCACTGTGTGGTGCTCCATCACTGTGTGGCACTTCTACAGAGGGACTATAGAGAGCATCCTGACCAGCTCTGTCACTGTGTGGCACTTCTACAGAGGGACTATAGAGAGCATCCTGACCAGCTCCATCACTGTGTGGCTCTTTTACAGAGGGACTATAGAGAGCATCCTGACCAGCTCCGTCACGGTGTGGCACTTCTACAGAGGGACTATAGAGAGCATCCTGACCAGCTCCGTCACTGTGTGGTTCTTCTACAGAGGGACTATAGAGAGCATCCTGACCAGCTCCGTCACTGTGTGGTTCTTCTACAGAGGGACTATAGAGAGCATCCTGACCAGCTCCGTCACTGTGTGGTTCTTCTACAGAGGGACTATAGAGAGCATCCTGACCAGCTCCATCACTGTGTGGTTCTTCTACAGAGGGACTATAGAGTCCACCAAGCTGCCCTGCTCTCCCCGCCATGTTCCGACCTTAAGAGAGATGTGTACCTACCGACTGGCTCTCGACATAGCAGGCCCCGCGCAGCAGCAGGTTGACAAGCTGTGAGCGCAGGATGATGCCGTGAAAGGTGAGGGGTCTGAAACGCTCCTCCAAGGTCCATTCCTCACTAGGCGACTGGTCTGGGTACAGATTAGGGTACGGCATGTGCCTGGTAACAAGAGAGAAATGACCAGGGGACAGGTGAAACTGCAGCTTGTCAGAACTGTTCAAGTGGAGTAAGTCATTAGTTATGTTTATTGGCGTCAAATCAAAAAGTGTGACCAACATAAGGAAAAACAATTGTGAATTCCTCTCTTGGCCATATCACCCAGCCCTACGTTGTCCCTCATCAAAAACATGTGTGGAGTAGTACATATGGAAAAAAAAGCCTTTATTTTAGAGGGCTAATTAACTTTAAATATTTTGAAAAGTTGCACCATAGGGGGGGGGAGAATTTATCCCACACACAGCGATCAACAAGACGGCCTCCTTCAAGAAGTGAAGGTCTGGCTTTCTTAGTTTGTGGTTCATTAGGAAATGCAGAGCACTTGGTTAATAGCGGCGGTGACATCACAAATAATCAAACCAAAATCATAATAGATCAAGAAAGCACAAACATTTGACAAAAATGTGATATTAAAATTCAACCAAAGGTGGAAGAACTTCTATATTTTGGGAAAATAAGTTTGTCCTAGGATAATCAAACTTACTTCTCTTTAAAGCAATCTGGTATCCGGACACCCTATCTTTGATCCTTTCCATTGTTTTATAAAACCATCAACAAACTACAAATTAGGTTTTAGCCTTCCAATCGTTCAAAAATGAAAGCTTGTTATTTACTACAGTATTGTTACATGTTATTCAAACTGCATAGGGTGCACCAGTTGCTACTTTGAAACGCAGAAAAACACAGAACTCCTTCCTGAATAGGGATGGGAATTGATACGTTTTTATCGATATCAATGCCATTGATAATTTCTCTTATCAATCCGGTTCTTTAACGATTTCAATTAATAAAAAAATAGGCTATAAATTATAATAAGTGCTTCTTGTGTTTTTTATTTAAACAGAAGAGATCATAAATTGATCTGTTTTGCCATAAACTTCCCATCATGCAAAGCTTTAAAAAAGCTATTGTAAAATGGTTATTCAATTAACAGGATTTAAAGCTCCTCTAAGCGACCTCGGCTTCGTTGCATTCCCACATTGCACCACTAGATGCGCCCCATGTAAACACATGTAGACATCGCAAATGTTTGAAGCAGAAGACGCAGCAACAGTTAGCGGCTAACAGTTTAGCATTATGGCAGAAGTTTACAAAAAGATCGTGAACTGATACAAATCTGAGAGACCTGCTCTGATGCAGCTGAAATCCTCAGGAAATGTCCGTTTGTTTAATAATCCAACATCTACAGGAGCCGCCAGGTCTTTTCTCCTCATGATTACAGCAGCACCGAGAGGCTGTGTTCAAGGCATTCAAGGGTTGCAGGGGACAAAAGTTCTGTACTGTGAACTTAGTTCTAAATTAAAGTATTATGTTCTAAATGCAAAAAAAAGACTTTCATGAAAGTTGCAGTTTAGGAAATAAATGTAAGTCTCTTTGCTACATATCTTATTTATGCTGTTAAAAGTGTGTTTCACACAAGATTAATTAGATTTCCGTATCGCATTGAATGCAATCAGAGCAGCGTGTGGTCTATGGTTCAGGGGAGTGAGGGGCCTGGGTGAGGTGGAGGGAAGGGCAGGGCAGAGTTCACTACTCCACGTACTGACGAAAAAAATTCAAAAAGACATCACTTAGAAATATATATTTCAGAGGGGCAGACACTAATTTCTCTAAATTTTTTATTTGACTAATTAAACTTGCACTCTAGCGTTAACAATAGCGTGCGGAGGAGGAGCTGCACCTAAACGGATCGATTTTCTTACCCATCTCTCCCTTCTTCTACTTTTATGAACGAGGGTCGAAGGATATTCTTGGCCCCTCAGCGCCGAAGTTTCTGAATGATACGAGCGAGCGAGCAGATGCACATGTTTCAGCACGTGTGCTTTGTTTTGGTTCTTAAAAATGTATAAGCGTTTATAAAGAGGACAGATTCGGACTCGTTACGACGGGCCGCACGGATCCTAAAACAATGCAGACCTTAGAGATTTATAATATAAAGATGCTGCGGTGCATCGTTTATGAAGGAGACATACAGTAACGTCCGATGGATAGCTCAATCAGAATCTCAATTCCCATCCGTACCCCTGAAGTGTCATTCCCATACATAATATTCAAATGATAAAAAGTCAAATGCTGAGGTACCAAAAAGAATGTTTATCAGAGGAAATGTAAAAATTCCCATTAGAGATAAGCCCAAATTAAACACTGTGGAGAATTGAGTTGGGGCCTCATTTAGAAAACGTCCTATGTACAAAATGAAACCCAAACTTCCTCCATGCCAAAGGTGGTCTTTTTAAAGAACAAACTGAACATTGTGTACGAGGTCCGCACTTTTCAGAAACACTGCAAGAGACGAGGAGCAGCGAGGGGAAGCTAGTTTGAGGAAGTCACGTTAGGTCACTGTAATAGTTTCAACTTCTTCAGAAATGGCAACGTTTAGAATGAATGAGCAACTAATCACAATATTTGTGTAAAACATGTACGACTTGTCTGTATACTTCTACAAGGCGGTGTCATCATCGGTGTGCATAGAAGTTAGAGTTTTATAAATGGGGCGGTGCTAACCTTCTCTGGAGCATCTGTTGGAGCACGTCCTCCCCATCTTCTGAAGGCTCCTGCTCACTGGGGGCATCCTCACACATGTTCCTCAGCTCACTGGACGGGTAGGACTTCATGGACTGACAGCGGCGCCTCTGCTCCCCCGCACGGGTCACCACACTCGACCTCTGTATGCACACATTACAAGAAGAATTCTATTAAAGTTGTCACGGTAAACGGTGTAGCGGTAAACCCCGGTAAAAATGTTGACGGTAATAATTAGCGTCTTGTTTTTGAAAAACTATATTATCTCGGTGGATTACGGCGCCCGCGGTGTCGGCAAAGTGAGCCTCACCGGCCGCCGTCTCATCTGCTGAAGTTGCCGCGCAGGCGCACTGTGTTGTTTGCAACGAAAACAAAACTTTCTCGAAGCTGAAATCATGGCTGAAGACGACAGCGCTCAGGACGTCCATCAGCTTCAAACAGGACCAAGTCTGGAGTCTGGGCATATTTTGGGTAATTTAAGAAAGTTGAAGGACAGTTGATAGAGGACAGTTTTCCTGTTTGCAGGACGTGCATGAAAAAAAGTGTCTCTAAAGGCAACGATACTTCAAACCTCATGACCCACCTGTGTGACCGTCACCACAACTATAGCCAATGCAAGTAAGCTAACGTTAGCGTTGTTTTAGCAGACATGTATGATGACTTGTGTAATGTAATGTAACAAGTCGTGCCATAGAGCAGCTACAACACCACCGCCAGCATATAAACCGTGTCCGGATACCTCTGGCACAAATGTGTTACAGGGCTCCTGGAGGGCAGATTAAAGTTGGTCGCCAATGCAATAGATTCACTCTCGCCGCATTATTATGAATTTAACAACGATTACTGTCTGATGGCATTTTCCCAAATCTGCAGAACGAAAGCAAACTGGAAGGACTCAAACTGAGAACAATATTCCTGATATAGAGGGTTTATCTAGTTACAAATATTCTAACACGGTTCTGGCGCTATAAATAGTACATGTGATACCCTCCAAACGATCACCAAGTCATAGTTATAGTGCCTTTACTTTGATGTGAAAAGTTGATGTGGCTTTGTCTTTATTTTTAAAATATAACAAACACTGTTACACTTTTTTGAAACTATTTCAGTTTGTATGGGACGATCAATGCTTTCTGAACTTATTATCACACATTAAAAAAAATACAGCGATAATACCGAAAACCGTGATAATTTTGGTCACAATAACCGTGAGGTAAAATTTTCATACCGTGACATCCCTATTCTATATACCGGTAAACAGCCTGTGGTAGACTTTCACCAGTGTTTTACGTTTATCTTTCAGAATACTTTACTTTAATCTTTTATCATTTTGTAACGGACCAGTGGTTTCGCTAGGGATAATTTCTCTCCATTTTGACGGGAAGGTTTATAAAAATTCCTACTATTTTTATCCTTCATGAATTAATCTCGCATTATAAGCAATTTTTAAAAACATTCACATAGCCTATATATAGGCTGCATATTGTGCATGTTAGGAAAAATGTGAGATCGCTGGATAAATGGAGTTAAACTAAACATCTGAACAATCATGGAACACAAATTTTGCTACAGAAATGTGTATGAAAGTCTCAGAGGAGGACGACTTATCCAGAGCGTCATCAGCTCATCAATATCAGGGCTCACATTACACTAATACAAATGTAAAGAGGAGCTTATTATTTGCATTTTCGATTTTAACATTAATGTTTAAGAAAGAGCGGGTGAACGGGACAATATTTACCAGTTCGTATCACTGCACAAAACCACGCACAGAAACAAACAAGTGGGAGGGAAAGAGGGAGGGAGAGAAATGGATGATCTCGTCCTGAGACTTACGAGAGTTAAAGTTAAAGTGCGGCTCCAGATGAGAAGGATATTATTAGCCTTTAACTGCATTTGCATCGTGGTTTTCTTCCCCGTGTTGTTGTTGAGCCCTCCGCACTCTGAAAAACAGCAGCGCTGCGTCTTTATCTTAATTACAGCTTGATTTTCCATCCATCCATCCATCCATCCATTTTCTTCCACTTGTCCGTTGCCGGATTTGAACTGTTCCACAGACTGAGAGGACCTGATAGACAAAGGAAGACTATTCCATAGTCGGGGCGCTGCCACAGAGAAGGCTCGATCACCTCTAGTTTTTTTCCTAGTTTTAGGAACATCCAATAGGAGCTGGTCATCCGACCTCAAAGCTCTAGATGGAGTATAGAGTCACAAGAGATCACTCAAATAGAGCGGGCCCAAGGAGTGGAGACATTTAAAAACAATCAACAAAACTTTAAATTGAACACGAAAGCTGACAGGGAGCCAGTGTAAGGAGCACAAAACAGGAGTGATGTGCTCACGCCTCTTTGTATGGGTCAGGAGGCGGGCTGCGGCATTTTGTACACTCTGCAGGCGCTGCAGGGAGCGCTGGTCCAGTCCAATATACAAGGCATTACAATAATCTAGGCGCGATGTTACAGATGCATGGATAGCTTTTTAAAAAATCACATTGAGGAAGGTAGGACTTAATTTTGGCCAGAGTCCTCAGGTGAAAGAAGCTGGACTTGATGACAGAGTTGATATGTTTGTCAAATTTAAACATTGGGTCAACCATCACCCCGAGGTTTCTCACATAAGGACGGCAGTAGGAGGACAACGGACCAATCACACTGTCATGTCCACACAGTGGGTTGCTTTGTCCGAAAACCAAAATCTCAGTTTTATTTTTGTTAAGGTTCAGAAAGTTTGCACTCATCCATGCCTGTACATCACTAAGACAGTCCTGTAGAGTTTTAACAGCGGACAGCGCATCACTGGCTGTAACAGGTAAATAAATCTGAATATCATCCGCAAAACAGTGAAAACAGACTTTGTACTTTTTAAAAATAGAGCCCAAGGGGAGCATATACAAGGCGAAGAGAATAGGCACTAGTATTGACCCCTGGGGCACACCATAATTTAAAGGTGACACAGCAGAAGAATTCTGTCCTAGGTTTACGGAGAAGCTCCTATTGGAGAGATAGGACCGAAACCAATTGAGAGCTGTACCCTTGATGCCTGCATGTGTCTCCAGGTGGGTTAAAAGGATGCTGTGATCCACAGTGTCAAAGGCTGCGGACAAGTCTAACAGTAGAAGGACAGCAGATTTTCCAGCATCAACAGTTAAAAGGAGGTCGTTAAAAACGTTTAAAAGGGCAGTTTCTGTGCTGTGCCGTAATTTAAAACCAGATTGGAACTTTTCTCCAATTTCATGTAGCTCAAGGTAAGCCTGTAATTGGTCGTAGGCAGCCTTCTCTAAGACCTTAGACACAAAAGGCAGCTTAGAGATAGGTCTAAAGATAACCATCACATTAGGATCAAGGTTGCTCTTTTTAATGGGCGGCTGAACAACAGCTTGTTTCAGGGCAGAAGGAAAACAGCCGGACATTAGAGACTCATTCACAATTTCCATAATACAGGGACCAATACAATCAAGACATTCTTTAAATAATTTACTCGGGATAATGTCAAGTGGACATGAAGAGGGCTTTAGTTTTTTCACAATTTGATTCAGGTCACCCAGAGATACAGGTTTACAACATTCAAAGGCAGCGTGGCAAACCGATGGAGTCACGGGGTCCACAGCAGGCAGAGGGGACAGTCTCAGAGCAGAGATTTTGTCTCTGAAAAAAGACAGAAAATCTTCGCAGCGTCTGACTGAGGGCTCAAAGTGTTAAAAAGCACCTGGGGTTTGTGAGAATTTATGCACACAAGGTTTGACAGATAACTGCTTTTTGCAGCTTTAACTTCTCTCTGATACTGTACAAGCCTGTCTTAGTATTTGCAATGAGACATGAAGATGGTCTTTATTCCACTGTCGCTCAGCCCGCCTGCAAGAGCGCCTGAGTTCGCGAGTACTCTCATTTAGCTTTTTTTTTTTTTTTTTTTTGGCTTTATGCGCTTCAGCCTAAACGGGGCAACCAAGTCCAAAACCTCTGTGCATGTACCATTAAAAAATGCAAATAATTCATCAACAGAGGGGTTTTAGTAAAACTCTCTGTATATTACACTGAAAGCATCAGAGAACAAGGTGCTTGGGGATTAACTGTGCGCACCCATCGCGCTGGGACGCACGGACTAACCACGCCCTGAGACAGCGTTACAGAAAACAGTACAGCAAAGTGATCAGAAAAGTGTGTTTCACAAATCTCAATGATATTCACATCAAGACCATAGGACAGCACCAAGTCCAGGGTGTGCCCTTTCTCATGTGTTGAGCCCGACACCGATTGAGTCAAGTTAAAAGAGTCAATCAAGTTTAAAAAGTCTTTTGCGAGTGGTTTAGATTCACAGCAGACATGGATATTAAAATCCCCAACAATCAGAAATGTGTCATAGTTCAAGAACAGGCCTGCTACAAAGTCCACAAATTCCACAATAAAGTCTTTGTTGACCTTAGGAGGACGATACACCAGTGCGCACAGAACTGGAGTGTCAAAGTCTAACACAAATGTCTGAAGCTCAAAGCAGGAAGGCGAATCTGCCGGTACCTGCCGACAGGTGTAGGTGGATTTATACAAGGTTGCTAGCCCCCCACCTCTACCAGTGGTACGGGGCGAGTTCAGATAGAAGCACTCAGGAGGTAAGAGTTCTGAGAATGGGAAAGACTCAACGAGTTGAAGCCACGTCTCCGTGAGCAACATAAAATCCAATGCGCGCGACGTGAAGAGATCATTCAACAGAAATGTCTTGTTAGCTAGAGATCTAGCATTCAGCCGACCCAGGCGTAGAGTCACTTCCTCGCATCCCCGTGGGGATGACACAGGCCGGATTCCAGTCCAGTCTGTATCCACCGCAATCCAAGAGTTCCTTGGCATCCAGGTATACCGAGGAGAGGAGTAATCCCGGGATTGGACCTCCAGTACGCCTTGATCCTCACTAGCCGGCCTCTGCGTTTACCCCGCTTTCTGGTCCGCTTCTTGCGCGTAAGGACCGTCGAGCGCAGCAGGTAAGCCGGCACTGATGTCAGGTGAGGAGGCAGTCTGGATGTTTGATCCTCAAAGTTGTTATTTAGAAGCGCCACATGAGCTCGATTAAGATCGATAAGTGTCTGACGATCATACACTAGCAGCCCAGTGATATCTTGGCAGAAAATACATATTAATGCAGCAATAAGTAGTATTTCAAACAGAGCAGGCAGACGACGGCCGGGACACGCTGGCGCCATCTTGCCACCTTTTCAGAATCATGTACAACAGTGGTCCCTCTTCAGGCTTTTTTCTCCTACCAGGAGTACCAGATTAGAATGTCTTAATGCTGAATGGGGCTGGTGGGGTTGGGAGGGTTTGATCACGTTTCAGTGATGTGGAACTCTACAATGCCAGCACCACAGTGGGGCCGTTGTATATTCTTTTTCCCTCGAGACAAGGACAGTGTTTAACCAGGCTGCATCTTGCCTGGGGCTTCAATTTAGCTGTCTTTCTGTACCTTGAAGTGGATATTGTTGCTGACGAGCACGTTGCCTTTGGTGAAGTCCTTTTCGTTGTGCCGGTTCTCGGTGACCACGGGGAAGGCGTGGTACACAGTGGTGCGCAGGATGCTGACCAGCGACTGCACTCGGGTGTGGGGGTACACATACGTCAGGTTGGGCTCCATGATGTCACCGGCTGTCAGTCTAAACAAACAAATCAGTTCACTGTTTTATAATTACCCTTTGGGACAATAAGTTGAACCATGATCTTAACCTTCAAGCAGTGCTAAGTAACTCGTGCACCCTAGAATGCTGAATGCAGGAAAACGCATCTAAATAAATAAAAAAATCTCTCCTACCACAGTTTCCTTGAAATCTGTGGGAAACACTGCTGTACACTATGCAGCCTTTTGGTTATGGCGCTCCACGTAAGCTTTCCCTGCACCGTTACAGCCCTAGAGCAGCACCACAGTAAAGGTACACTGATCATACTTGTCCATCTCCACCTCGGTCTCCCAGTCTAGCAGGGGCACTCCCCGCAGCTGCACATGGATGTCATAGATGCCCTTGTTAAACAGGTCTCCAGTCCATTTGGCCACCTGTGGAAAGACACAAAGACTAACTGAAGATTTATTACAAAGTATTTTTCATCACTACTAATTGATTATCTATAACAAACATTATTCTTCCTTGAGTAAATATTTTGGCGACGCTACAACTCTAAACTTTATTTAGTCTCCGTGTTCCTGCCTCACAGTAACAAGATGATGATAACAAGATGATAATAACAGCGCTTTATTTGTGTTATTTATGTTTTCCATGCCCATTAAATTTTTTCAATAAGAATTGCTAAAGCCAGTGGACAATAGAGTAAAAACAATGTATATTCGATTAAAGGCACAATACCTGATTTTATTTCTACAAATGGAACTTATTTTTGTCCTCCTTTAGTATACTGTAAACTCAGACATTTGTGGGAAAACACGACATTAAACCAAAGCATTTTGCATCAATTTAACCTATTAACCCCTGCCTTAACCAAGCACATTTTGCCCAATTCGGCTTTATGTGGGCCCGTGGCCATTATTATTTGAGTTTTTCTGTGCATGTTAATTTCCAGTTGTTGCATGTTTTATGATTATTTGGAGTGGATTGATGCGCGCCCGCCCACACCACCGCCATTGGTCAGGCGCACCTGGGGACAATTAACCCATCAGTGTAGCGGCAGACGTGGACTAGGAGTCAGAGGATAAAAAGAGTGCGTGTCAGGTGTCAATCAATCAATCAATCAAATTTTATTTGTATAGCGCCTTACAACAGTCAGAAGGTGCCCAGGGCGCTTTCCAGAATAGAAATAAAAGATATAATAGACATCAATAAAAACACAAATGTACATAAAAACAGGCGTGTCGTGGTGTCAGGTGTCAAGGCAGAGTGGCTGACTCCCCCGGTTGGAAGCAACTCCGAGGCAGAACGACGCACGGACGGTCGACTGCAAGGGACGAGGACGAAATGGCACGGGCTTGTGGCAACGGTGAAGCATAATCGGCGAGCTGAACAGAAGGAGACAGGACTGATCCAAGGATAGAACACCGCACGCCGACACGCAGCGGCAGGGGAAACCCTGCCCTCGCTGTAAGTATCAGACATTGGGGCGGTGTTCATCGTGACGCGGATACAAAAGGGCCTAAGCGGCGTTTTGGTGTATGGGACTGTCTCCTGGGCTGTGCTGTGTGTCTTAGGGGAGAGGACGGCGGCCGCGGACCTAGGACCCACCCACGTGGCGGAGCCGGTTCCGGACCCTGTTGTCTCGCTTGCTGCATCACCATTTTTTTAATGGACTTTTATGACTTCTATTTTCAGTACAACTAGGCCTAGCTTTTAGTCATTTTGAGTGTCCTTGTTTTTTTTCATTGTTGTAATAAATGCTAGTAACTTTTCTAATTCTCTGGTCTCACTGCTCACCCCCGTGAATACGAACCTCCTTTTAGCCTTTTTAATTGGGTCCTAGTCCCTTCCACTAGGTGGCGTTGTCGGCTTCCAATTACCAGTATTACACCACCGGCTACATTTACCCAAATCTAAAAACTTCTAATTTGAAAGCCAAGCCTAAGCTCTTTCCTCGCTCTTGTTGTCAGGTTTTTGTAATTTTTGTGGAGTTTCATCATGTTTTTGTGGCTTCATCACATTACACTGAAATTCTAAATGCGGCAAAAGTGTTACAAAAATGAGCTTTGTAGGCCTTAGCTTACCACCTACCATGTAGGTGACGTTACGCATTTGCACCGGATTTGCTGGTTGTAGTTTTAAAACAGATCCAATCGTTTCAAAGGAGTTCCCTTCCACTTGAAAACGGAGCTCAATTGTGAAGTACCAGGCCCTCTGTACGAAATGAGTATGAGGGTATGGTAAGACCAGGCTGTACCAGTTGTGAAATTTGCCAATAAACCCATCCCGTGAAGAAATAAAGATGAGGAGCCCAAGAATTGTGTAAAAATGGGCCAAAATCCGAGGCATTCTTCCTGTGAAGAATTGGGATGCTACAAATATGTTAGGAGTTTGGACACAACTAACTAATTTAGTGGCTTCCCCTTTCATTGTTCGTAATCCAAAAATCAGGGCCTTTAAGGCAATTCCATTTTAAAACAGTAGGGGTGTGTCTCTTATTATTCCTTTTTATTATTATTACTCCTTTTTATAACCCAGGATGCAGAAAATGCATACACTACAGACAGCACCTGAAACATTCTATAAGTGGATTTATTCTTCCCTAATGATACATAGATTTAAAAAAGAGACCGTGCCAGGATAACCCCTTTGAGGCCAAATAAAAGCCACACAGTCGTGTACACTTGTTAAAGTATGGCATTGTTGGGGTAACCGGGTCATTTAGTTTGCTCAGGTAGTCAGCTGAGCTCTTCCTTTGGGCACTTATAACATGTTTGAGCAGCAGTAATTATCCACTGGGAAGTTCTTACCTATTTACTTTTGGCTGTGCAATTTGTCTAAATCACTGGTTAACACCTTGTTTTTTAAATAAGTTGAAATGTTAGAAGCACTCATACCATGAGCGTGATCATGATGGGCAGTCCATATGAGATCTCATTGGTGGACTCGATGAGGATTACGGTGAGACTGATGGTCATCCGCACCACTCCTCCGAGGAAGGCGGCCGCCCCAATCAGAGCGAATGTCCCGGAGTAAACGTCCATGTGCAGTTTTCTACCAACACAACAATAGTTCACTACACGGCAGAGGTGGGTAGAGTAAACAGAACAAAAGAGTAACTTAAATATTTCTTTACTCAAGCAAACTTCCTCTTGCCGAAGGAGCCTCCAGTGCATCGTGAGAGCAGCGGAGAAGATCTGCGGAGCCCCCCTCATCCTCTATTAAAGACATGTACTCCACCCGTCTCACCCGCAAAGCCCTCAGAATCACCAGGGACCCAACGCACCCATCACACAGTCTCTTCAGAGTAATGCCTCCAGGGAGGAGACTGCGGAATCTATGGGCCAGGTCCAGTCGACTGAAGAACAGTTTCATACACAAGGCCATCGGGAAGCTGAACTCCCTGCCCTCCCTCCCACCCCTCGGCTCCATAATCAAGGATGAGAGAAATATAATTTCCCCATATCACCGAGAGGAAACACTTAGCCTTTTCCACTGGCAAATCCTTCCCAGCCCAGTGTCACTGGCCTGGTCTGGCCTCTGGGGCTAGGATTAAACAGGGTCAGCCTTGGTCAAAGCACTGTACCTATACGTGACGTGAACAGACTGAGGCCAAGATTGGCCAAGGGAGAGAGGACTGTCCTCACTAAAATAGGGATTATGAGATTTAATATTTCACAACATCAAAGCGCTATTAAAAAAAGTGATTTTGCCGATGATAGTTTTTTGTCGCTGTTAGCACAACTTTAGCTGGTGTAATCATAGCATCTGCATGTAGCTTGCCTTCATAGTTTGTCTTTTAGCCGCTTCTTTCCCCTACTATTTGCATTGGTACCTCTGAGGTTTTATTCCATAAACCCCACCAAAAGGCATTATTTGTCCACATTGGTCTAATCGAGGCTGCCAAAACTTTTCATCGCCATTCTGTTGTCCCTTCAGTAAAGTGTATTCTAGCGTGCGCATACGTGCACCATGCACAACAACTGCGGTCCTTTGCAATGGAAATGCTACACGTGAAAAACCATACCATATGATAGGTTAGATGGTATTGCTATGTTTTTTTTCCCTATATCAGCAGCCTCAGATATGTTGTGCATGTGTTCGCTACTCACACATTGAGGATGTTGGCCACGAGACGTCCGAAAGCTGCACCACAGAGCAGAGAGGGCACGAACAGACCACTGGGCACCGACACACCATACGTCCAACAGGCCATCAGCAGGTACAGCACGAAGAAGACCAACAGGCTGAGAGGGCTGAACAGACCTGCACACAGAAGAGTACCAGACTGAACACACAGAAGAGCACCAGGCTGAGCACATCGAAAAGAGCACCAGGGTGAGGACACATAAGAGGACCAGCTTGAACACACAGAAGCACACCAGGCTTAATACACAGAAGAGCACCAAGGTGGGGACATGAGGACCAGCCTGAACGACACAGAAGAGCACCAGGCTGAATAAACAGAAGAGCATCAGGGTGAACACACAGAAGAGCATATGAGCTCCCAGTTCCCAGCATGTGTGTTGCAGCCTTCACTACAAGGCCATGTGCAGCACAATGACTTATTTTTTCAAATACAATCTAAATACCTGGTTATCGGAGTTCCGGGTTATGGCTGCTTGGTGAGAGGTCGCACGTGTGAGTGGCTCGCAACTAAATCCTTCAAATTATCCTTAACTTTTGACCAACTATAATTTTGACGCATTTTCGTCTTTAGTATTCTTTTGTTCATCATGCCACCACCTGAAAATGCCACACCAGGCCAGCAAACTACAAAAACTACCAGATCGAACAATGGCGCTAATGTTGCTACAGCTAATGCTAATGTTGCTACAGCTAATGCTAACAAGGCTACGCAGCCGCTGCATCTGACCCACTTTGAGGACGCTGCTCGAGAGACAACTACCAACAGTGAAATCCTCAACGCCATTCGTTCATTACGAGTCGACATGGAGAAACATTCTGCTGACACGCTGGAAGCCATCAGAAGTGTGAAAGGAGATGTACAGGCGCATTCACGAAGACTCGACGAGGCGGAGGAGCGAATATCACGGGCTGAAGATGATGTAGCCTCTCTCCAAGGTAAAGTTCAACAACTTGAGCAAACGGTTACCGACTTATCCAGCAAGATTACAAGCTATGAAGATAGAAACAGACGCTCTAACCTCCGTTTGGTGGGACTACCCGAAAAATCTGAAGACAAAGACATGTGCGGATTTCTGGAGAAATGGCTCACAGACGTGCTCGGTGGTTGTTTTACTTCGCCTCCCATCATCGAGAGAGCGCATAGGATTGGATCATACAGCCCTAAAGCTACGACGCCAAGGGTAGTGATCATGAAGTTCCTGAACTACCGGGATCGAGAGACCGCCATGACCGCTGCCAGAAGAATGAAGGAGATTTTCTACAAGGACCACCGGCTCAGTCTGTTCCCTGACCTGTCGCCAGAGACCCGCCGTCAGCAGCGGCGCTTCGATGGCGTAAAAGCCAAGCTGCGCGCTCTGAATATCCGCTATGGGATGCTATACCCGGCCCAGCTGATGATCACACACAACGAAAGGCGTATCATCTTCAAGTCGGAAGAAGAAGCTGAAGATTACCTTAAGAAAATGAGACCACAACCAGCTGCTAACGACGATGGAGACTGAGCTCAGAAACTGCCTTTTTTCTCTCTCTCTCTCTTTGAGGAGCAGACTGTCACTGTGAGGCAAGAGCCGAATAAGATGTTCTAATGGACCTATAAGTAAGTGACTGGCTTGACTATACATATTTTACAATATACATTTTATTTCACTACTATTTCTAGTTTCCATTTGACCGGTTTTTACATTAGGGGCATACTCAATTATCTATTTTTATTTTATTTTTCTGTTTGGTCAAAGTTCTCCTGTTGGGGTCCGGTATGGGCCACGGGTTTTCCTGCTGGTCGGTGCTGGTTTTCTCAACGGAGACTACTGTTATCGCGAGCACACCTGTGTTGTTATGTGTGCGCAGTTGTACGTTACCCATATTGTGGATGGAACGTCTTGTTTAACCCAAGTTCTTAGTCTAGAAGGGTTCACGGTCACACTTCGTTTGGGGAAATGTGCGGTGTTTTATTTTGGGAGCTTCACTCAAGGTCGTTTGTATTTAAGATTTCTACAAAACTTAGATGTGAAACTGAAAAGGGTACAGCCACTCTCTTTTGGCATAATCAAATAAAAAGTTAATCTTATTATGTCAGGTAGCTCCACTATAAATGTGTCCACTTGGAATGTACGTGGCCTAAATAAAATTGTTAAACTTAAGCAAGTATTGGGCAGAATAAAGCAGATGAAGACCACAATATGCTTTTTACAAGAAACTCATTTGCTGGAGAAAGATATTAACCGGGTGAGGTCCAGATGGCCTGGACAGGTATTCTTCTCTAGTTTTTCCTCTCATTCTAGAGGTGTCATCATACTGATCCATAAGTCAATTCCGTTTCAATTAAGAGATAAATACTTGGATCCTACTGGGAGGTTTATTATACTTAGTGGTACTATCATTTCAACTTTAGTCAATCTGGTTTGTTTATATGCCCCTAACATTTCTTCCTAACTATGTCATCTTATAGTGGTCAGTACATCATTGGAGGTGATTTTAACTGTGTGATTAATCCTGCATTGGACAGATCAAATACCTCTGACACCTCCCACCAACAAGCAAGAAAAACTATTGGAAAATTCATGAGAGACCTTAATTTGGTGGAGGTCTGGAGACATCTTCACCCTGATAAGGCAGAGTTCTCATGTGTCTCCAGCACGTACAAAACTTACTCGCGTATAGATTTTTCTTGGTCTCCTCCAGTCTGGTATCTCTGGTTCAGAAATGTTGGTACGAAACTATTTTACTCTCTGATCATGCCCCAGTTATTTTATCCTTACTGATGCCCAATTTTTGCTCCCATCCACTCCCATTTCGATTCCAAGCTAAATGGTTGAAATCTGTTGAGTTTGAAGAATTCCTAGAAGGAAAGATAACAGATTATTTCTCTTTCAATACAAACCAAACAAGTGCATCGATAAAATGGGAGGCATTTAAGGCCTATATAAGGGGAAATAATAAGCTATACTAGAAGTAAATCTAAAATGCATTTGAGTAAATTGAAAGACCACTTGTATCATCAGGATGACTCTGGAAAATATAAGAAACTTCTATTATTAAAGTCTGAATATAACGAACTCAGCACTAACAAAATAGCGACAAACTTATTGTGGTTGAAACAGTCCTACTATGATCAGGGTGAGAAGGCAGGGAAGCTCCTGGCCTAGAGGCTCAAAAAAATACAATCAGATAGAGCTATTAACTCAATTACACTGGACGATGGAGAAAATGTTGTAGACCCAATACGTATAAACAATGCCTTTGCCAATTATTATGAAAATTTGTATAAATCTGAATATCCTGAAAATGAAAATGCACAGAATCAATTTCTAGACCAGCTGCAATTTCCAATCCTACCTGAAGAGACTAAAAATAACCTTGATGCAAAGCTGAGTGTTAGAGAGGCACTTCGTCATATGAACAGTGGCAAGGCCCCAGGCCCTGACGGACTCCCGATCGAAATTTACAAGAGATTCTCTGACAAATTATTGCCTCACTTGCTTGAAATGTTTAATGAGTCCTATGAAAAAGGTATCCTACCACCATTTTTGAGAATGGCCTCCATTTCTGTCATTCTAAAACCAGGTAAAACTCCAAAAGAAATGGGTTAATATCGCCCCATATCATGTCCTGTGACACTAAAATATTGTGCAAGGCCTTGGCTCGCAGGATTGAATCACACACTCCAAAATTAATTTCTAATGATCAAAATGGATTTATTTTGGGCCGCCAAGCCTTTCATAATATTCGTCGACTTTTGAATATATTGTACGAAAAACAATCTGCCACTGACCACGCCTTTTTGTCATTAGACGCTGAAAAGGCGTTTGACAGAATAGAGTGGAGATACCTTTTTGAGACCCTCAAAAGATTTGGTCTGGGAGAGAAATATTTGAAATGGGTCAGACTATTATACACAGAACCGATTGCTAAAATTGTAACAAATAGTCAGTTATCTACACCTATACAACTTGGTAGATCCACTCGACAGGGCTGTCCCCTTAGCCCGCTGTTGTTTCTTTTTGCCATTGAGCCGCTTGCTATGGCTATACGCAACTCCCCCGAGCTGACTGGGATTAAAATAGGACAAACTGAACATCGGTTATCCCTTTTTGCGGATGATATTGTTTTGTTTTTAACTAACTTGGAGAAGTCAGTTCATGCAGTGGGAAATATTTTGCAGACTTTTGGTCAGTTCTCTGGATACAAAGTTAACCAGAAGAAAAGCTCCCTGTTATTTTTGAACAAAAACAACCCTCCTATCCAAACACAATTTACCTGCACCTACGAAGGTTTTACCTATTTGGGAATCCAGGTTAACCCGGACATAAAGAAAATTGTTCCTATCAATTATGACCCTCTAGTTCAAAAGGTTTTATAATCATTAGAGAGATGGGACACGATGCCAATCTCCATGATAGGTCGCATTAATATTATAAAAATGTCGATTCTTCCAAAGTTTCTGTTATCTTTTTCAATCTATTCCCCTACATATTCCTACCTCTTTTTTTTCATCATTAAATAAAAACTTTACCAAATTCATATGGAATAATAAACGGCCCAGGTTACGCCTTTCTCTTCTATATTTACCTTTCGACCGAGGGGGGCTTAGACTGCCCAACATGAAGCTGTACTACTGGGCAGCTCAACTATGTGCCGCTACTTCGTATTTTTCACGTAAGGATATTCCTTCTTGGATACAAATTGAAAACAACACAATAGAATTGCCATTAAAATCCTATATTTACTCAGCTGAAACTAAACAGTTGCTAAAAAACACAAAAAATCTAATTGTTTCGATCTGGCACCAGGCACTTGTTGCTTTGAATGAGGAGTCTAAGCTTTCAACTCTGTCACCCATTTGGGGCAATGTTACATTTAAACCTGCACGCGCGGATATGGGCTTTAAAATGTGGATGAATAAAGGTGTGTGTAAAATAAGGGATTTGTACAATGATGGAGTTCTAATGTCTTTTGAACAGTTGAAAAACAAATACGACTTGCCTAAGAAACATTTCTTTAAGTATCTTCCGGTCAGAAGTTTTGTTACTAAATTATTGAAGTCGACTGTGCAGCCCCCACTGTCCACTATAGAGAATATGGCTGTTAACCATCATCACAGTAGGGGCTTACTTTCCAAATTTTATAATATTTTAATTGCAGCCTCAAAAGAAAGTAGTCTTTCATATTTACAAGCCTGGAGATCCGATATGGAAACAGACATTTCAGTTGAGGAGTGGAATAACTCCTGTATTCTTGCACAAAAACAAACTATCAACACAAGATTCCGATTAGTACAGTACAAGTGGTTGTTTAGAACCTACATCACGCCAGTGAAACTCCATCATTTTAACCCTAATATACCAGATGATTGTGTCAAATGTGGTAAAGAAAAGGGGACACTTTATCATTGTATGTGGCAGTGTGAGGAACTTCAAATATTTTGGAAGCAAATTTGTGCACTCATTTCTGATTTAATTGAATGTAAAATGCCCCTAGATGGTAAACTCTGTATATTGCACATTTTTCCAAATAGCTTCAAATGCAATACAAAGAACAAGAAACTTGTAAATTTTTGTCTGGTGCAGGCGAAATATGTTATTGCTTTGAAATGGAAGGACACAGAAAAACCTGGAGTGAAACAGTGGATTAAACTGATGTCCAGTAACTTGGCGCTGGAAAAACTGACATATATTGCCAAAGGAAAACTGGAGGACTTTAGAGACATTTGGTTGCCTTTTCTACGCCTTGTGAAAGACTTCGATTTGTAGAAATAATGTTGTTGTAATTGAGTGAAGAGTGGGTTTTTAGGGTGGGGGGAGGGACTTTATTTCATTTTCGTGTGTGTGTGTGTGTGTTATGTTTTGTTCCTAAATTGAAAATTGCAATAAACATATTTGTGAAAAAAAAAAAAAACCTGGTTATCGATGTGAGCACATTCAGGAGGAAGCCACTACCACACACCACTAAACATCCAGGGGGAGGACAGTTTCAAGTACCTGGGTGTTCACCACAACAATAAACTGGACTGGTCCCACAACACCAACGCCCTGTACAAGAAGGGCCAAAGTGGCCTCCACCTTCAGAGGAGACTGAGGTCCTTCGGAGCGAGCAGGCCTCTGCTCACGACTTTTTAGAGGCTACCACAGTTGGGGCGACAGTGGCGCAGATGGTAGAGCGGGTCGTCTCATGGTCGGAAGGTCAGGGGTTCGAATCCCGGCTCCTGCAGGTGCATACTGTCGTTGTGTCCTTGGGCAAGACACTTCACCCAATGCCTATGTGTGAGTGGTTGGTGGTGGTCGGAGGGACCGTTGGCGCAAATGTGGCTACAAATGTAGTTATCAGCATGGAGTGAATGAACCCCCCTCCCTTTCATGTGTGAAGCACTTTGGGTGTGACTTGTGTCATATGAAAAGCGCTATACAAATAAAATCCGTGTATCATTCGTTCATTTCATTTTCAAAATAAAACCAACACAGAAAAAACGGATTACAACAGACGCTTTTGATTTCTGATTTAAAATATGATTTGGAAACCTAAGTAACGGTTTGTTTTTTTGCTTTCTGTGGATCCGATTAAATCGTATTTGTAGTAAACCAAAAAGCGTATATAAATTATTTTATTGCGATTTCGTTTGAGACAAGGGAGTGCCCCGGAAGTGGTTCAAGCAGTGTGTGCTGCAGGTAAACAACGTAGAAGAAGACGGTGTAGTGGCCAAAATGTACCATCTGGCCTCTAGGTGTCGCTGCTGTGTTAAGGGTGTGGCCTTTGCCTAGTTAAGAGAGGTGATCAGGGTGTGTTTTGTTGCACCTGTGAGGAGAAACAGTCTTTTGACCGTGTTACAAAATAAAGGACATTTTTGAACCGTATATTTTGAGTATTGGGCTCATCTGTCAAGGAAACACGCGTCCAAATCTTCTACCAAACTGGTGCATCCTAGTGGCTTAGTGGCACAGGGCCACTGGCTTCTACATAAGTCACAAGACTTCTCTGTTTGATGGGAAGAAGTTGAGTCTCCTGTGGATCTTCCTGTTGCTAAAGGAAAAGCGACAGGCAGCTGCGTCGTGACTCTGGATACAGAAAGTAGAAGGGAAAGGAGCAACAGCAAAAGGCTGCGCTTGACTGCCATCTGGACAGTGCCTCCACCTTTGGACTTCAATGGACATGTTCAACTCATTAAGACATGTATGATTTGTCAACTATTTTTGAAAAATGACTCTACAGGATAAGCTTTTATGTAAATGAGATGAGTTGGTGCTAAAAAAAACAAGGTCTTCACACAAAAGACTGAGCTCATCTATTGCTG
Source organism: Proterorhinus semilunaris (assembly GCA_021464625.1). Taxonomy (NCBI): domain Eukaryota; kingdom Metazoa; phylum Chordata; class Actinopteri; order Gobiiformes; family Gobiidae; genus Proterorhinus; species Proterorhinus semilunaris. The sequence goes on from CM038347.1 coordinate 41,542,110, forward strand.
CAGCCCGTTTGGAAGTTAAAGCAGAAATAGCTGCACTTTTGGTTCGGAAAGCTGCACTAAAGCAAAAGCATGAGCTTGAAGAGCAAATGGCAGTTCTTAAGAGGAAGAGAGAACAAGTTGAGTTTGAAATCAAAGTCGCTGATGTTAAAGGTCCTATATCATGCAAAATCGACTTTTGGGAGCTTTTAACCATGTTGTTATGCTATTTCCTTATCAAAAACACCCCCAGAGTGGTTTTTGGATTCATTCACGCAGTTCTCAGTAATCCTCCTGAATCCTGCTCTCTGAGCAGCTGATCCGCCCTCTCCTGGTAAACGACTGGCATGTTCAGTTGTGTCGTCACAGCGGAACGGAAGTGCTCCACGTCTGTAATCTAATGCCTTACGGCATGATTTTTATTTGTAAAACAGTTTTTTTCATTATTTCTGTCGTAAGAAAAAATAAATAAAAAAAAAAAAGGAAAAAAAAAAAAAAAAAAAGGAAGTGCCTGACGCTGCGCTGCCCCTGTACCGAAAACAAACGCTCCTCCTGAGCGTCCGAACGGTCTGAACAGATGGTCATGTCATGTTGCACCGAACGTTGTGAAGAGGGAGCTTTTTCTAACCTACTCTGGAGTCTGGACACCTGTTCTTTTTTTCTTACCTCACGATAATGTCACGGAGAAAACCGCGTTTGGCTGCGAGGACTGGAGTTTATTCAACCTTCCCAAAGAAGAGGCCATAGAAGTTGGCATTTCCCTCCGGGATTCAGCGACTATCAGCCAGAATAGTGTTTGTCTGAGCCTGTCGCTGATGGATGCTGATGAACCTTGGCCAGAATCAAAGTGGATTAACTTTTATAACCAACGCAAGTCCCATAATGGAAACATCAGAGTGGTGAGTCGATCAAAATGCATGTTAGCGTGTGTGTTAGCGTGTGTGTTAGCCATTTAGCCATGAAGCTGTGTTGCACATGTTAACTCCTTATAACAGCATCATGAAATAACTTCACTTTTTGCTGTGATATATATATTTCTACTACTGCTAAAGTTGTATGAGCGGCGAGAGGGGGCGGAGTTAACTGAATCCAAGCGTTTTGTCTTCCGGGTTGGAGAAATACCTCCAGAAAATACTAATATTTATCACAAAAATGAGTGCTCCGTAGTGGTAGAGGTACAATATATCATATAAAGGCCTATACTTTACTTTGGAATGGCTTAAAATAGCATGATACAGGTCCTTTAATGTTAAACTTGCTTCACTAAAGTCTAACAGAAGAAATAAAACGGTCTTCAAGGAAGTGAGCATAAAAGAAAAGGAAGCAAAACTGACTCTAGTAAAAGAGACTAAAGCAGATACCCCAGTTGTTCCACTGCCTCTTCTACCTGCCCCACAGACCATCTCTCCTGCCACGCCTTGTGACAATACAGGGGCCGGGGCTGATGACGGCCTCCCAGCCTCGGTCAAACAAACTACTCCAGTTATTCTTGATCAGCTCTCCAACGGTCCTACTCCATCTCAGGAACAACATGTCTCCATCTCCAATAGCAAGCAAAATCCCTCTAACATTGTGGATTCCTCTGATGTGGCTCACAGCGAAGGTATAGGGCCAAGTGCTGTGGAAACCCTATTGGGAAAGGGTTTACGAAGCCCTCTGAGGAAAGTACAGGGCAGGACAGGCCTCCCTGATGTTGGTTCGAATGTGGATGGAGGGAGCATGTTGACGAGATGTGAGGTTACTGTTGGTGTGTTACTGGATCTGGACAAGGAGTTGAGAGGATCTTGCATTCTTGTAATGTCTATGTACTCTTGGTCTTTAAGGCGTTCTGAAGAAGCTCAAGATCTTTTCCACCTTAAAAGACCAAAAGCATACAAGCGGAAACGATGGAAGTCATAAATTCAGGACATTAAATATCATGCTTGCTCATTTGTGTCAAATCGACTCTTAAAATGTAAACCACAAAGAAAAACAAATGTATTGAATGTTTTGTACATGTAAAATATATCATGCATTTCTATTTTATTGTAAAGCTAAAGTACTTGAAGAAAAGCAAAAAATTATGTCCTTTGTACATTCTAGCCACTGTAAATATGTGTAATTGTTCTGGCTCATGCAGAGACAATTAAGGGGCCGGTGTGTAGTGGCCAAAATGTACCATCTGGCCTCTAGGTGTCGCTGCTGTGTTAAGGGTGTGGCCTTTGCCTATTTAATAATAATAATAATAATGCATCAGTTTTATATAGCGCTTTTCTGGACACTCAAAGACGCTTTACATTGCAGGAGACATTTAAGAGAGGTGATCAGGTGATCAGGGTGTGTTTTGTTGCACCTGTGAGGAGAAACAGTCTTTTGACCGTGTTACAAAATAAAGGACATTTTTGAACCGTATATTTTGAGTATTGGGCTCATCTGTCAAGGAAACACGCGTCCAAATCTTCTACCAAACTGGTGCATCCTAGTGGCTTAGTGGCACAGGGCCACTGGCTTCTACAGACGGCGTTTAAAAAAAATAAATAAAAAATCATGGCGAGTTTGGAAGACTTTGCAGATATAGTGGTAGAATGTTTTGAAAACGGCAAAACACATGCCGAAATATCTATATCTACGCTACAACGACTGGGATTGTTAAAGTGTTCTGAAATGTCAGTGAGACGATTTTGTATGAACCATCAGCTGAGACGAAAAAGACATATTTCGGATGCTCAACTTGAAATCGCAGTGGCGACATCGATAGAGAAGGTACGTTGTTTACATTGACTGTATTACATACAAACAACGTTTTAAAACATTTAACTGCATGGGTGTGTTACAGACAGGTCCATCCTACGGGCGTAAATTTATGACGGGCTACCTGTCATCAGTTGGAGTAAGGGTAGGAGAATGTCGAGTTGGCAGGGCTCTCAGAGAAGTACACCAACCATACAACGAGCTACGATGTCACGTAAGATTCTCAAAGTAAGCCGTTTATTCTCGCGAAATAAAAAGAACGTGTCCATCTTTGGCAGGAAAGTGTGCGCTTGGCTTGTAGTTGGAAAGTTAGCAACAGCAGTCACTGTGCTCTCTGCAGGAACCACTTCCGGGGCACTCCCTCGTCTCAAACGAAATCGGAATAAAATAATGTATACGCTCATTTTTGGTTTATTACAAATTCGATTAAATTGAATCCATAGAAAGCAAAAAAACAAACCGTTATTTAGGTTTCGAAAACATATTTTAAATCAGGAATCAAAAACGTCTGTTGCCATTTTTTTTCTGTGTTGGTTTTATTTTGAAAATGAAATGAACGAATGATACACGGATTAAATAAGATTCCCTTCCCCCTTCTGCTATCCACCCGGCCATGTTCTGGGCCCAGAGCAGGACAAGAACAGACTGAACAAGCTGGTTAACAAGCCACACCGGATTGTAGCCTTGGGCTAATTTCCATCCGTCGTCCCCCATGTGCACTCTCATACACCCTGACCTGTTGTACATGTTTTTAGTGGTAGGGGAAACCGGAGTACCCGGAGGAAACCTACGCAGACACGGGGAGAACATGCAAACTCCACACAGAAAGGCCTGGACCTTCTAGCTGTGAAGCAGGAGCGCTAACCGCTGTGCTACAGTGCCACAATAAAGGCTACCTTATCTTATTTAAAATGTTATAAAAAAAAAGCTGAGTCAGGGGTCAATAGATGAAGAACCTCAGAGCTCAAAATCCTGGGGCTTAGTTAAAACGAGGCATCACATTGTCTCTCAAGTGGTGATCAAATCAACAACAAACAAGATAACTGTGCTTCAGGAGTCATACCTTTCATTGCCACACCTCTCTATTTTTTTATACAGCAGTCTGATTTTTTTCAAAATATACACGGATTATCCTACAATAAACAGTGTATACTTGTAAATTTCATAGTTATGCTGTAGTTATGCTGTATCATATCTTCATACAAATCTAGCAATCAAAGCACACAGCGAGAAACGTTGAGCAGCGTCTTTCTCCGCTTCTCTCCGTTTTGCAAAATCTCCACCACAGACGTGATCAATGTCATTGCGGCGGGAAATACGGGGAAAAGAAAAGTCCTTCCTCATCATCACTGTGAGGAACCCCTGTGTGTTCTCCCACACCGTGTTCTCCACAGTAACAAGTACTGAACGGTCACATCAACCAGAAAGTTCAGCTATGTCGAGCAGAGGATCAGATCTGGACAGTAGTTTGTCCGATAGTAGTAAAGTGGTTGATTGTAGGCTGTTTGGGCCTGACTGAAAGGAGCACAGCTTGGTGATGATGACTGAATGAAGTGATCTTGAGGTCAGGACCAAATGAAGAGAGTGATGAGATAGGGCTGGGCAATTAATCGAATTTTAATCTAATCGCAATTTTAATAAATGTAACCCGCCGTGGTCTCCAGGGACACAAGTCGGCAGACTCACTTTCTCGCAAATGGAGAAACAAGCAAATTTTTTGAAAATGTGTGATTTTTGCTTTTTTGCAAAATCGTTCAGTTGAAGTCACAAAGAAGCCTCTACATGTTTAAGCTAGCAGTATTGGTATATTTAAAGGCGTAAACTGTTAGGTTCAAACCGGCTTGATTTGGGTGATTTCGGAGCGTGCAGTAGGGGCGTGACTTTGTGGCCATTTACATACTGCGTAAACACCGGGGGGGAGGAGGCACCGCTGCTTTGATTTGGCAGTTTTATACATACGCCTATTGTCGATCAGTTTTTCAGGTTGAAAAAGCCTCGTTTTGTCAGAGAGCGCGTGTGGCTCATGGTTATGCAACGCTTCCCTGTGTGTCTCACCGAGGCTAACGCTGGAATACGACTGCAGAGGTTTGTTTTTCTGTGTGAAACCAGTGAACTTTTCCAGGCTGACTTTCTCAGTGCGACTGACTGGCTGTAAGCATGCAGAGCGCCCCCTGCTAACCATTACGTTTCCAGAGCAAACTCCTCGCCTTCACAGCTTGATTTTAGACAGTAGGATGTAGCGCGGATTTGCCAAACTCTACATTGAAAATAACTGAGCGACGAAAATGGATTTGATCAGGAGTTTGCTGAGCAGAAGGCACGCAAAGGTTACGTCAGATGGGTGAGTGAAAGTTTTTCATTTTTTTGTCGCTTGTGGCCGCTGTGCCATCGTGTCTGCTTTTTTATAAAACCATTGTTGTGCTGTAAGCTAACGTGGTGTGTTCAGTTGATTGGATTTGTTTGCGTTTTGTTTTTGGTCGTAATCCAGATCGTTGCAAACTTAAACTAATTTATAAATGTAGTCAGACTAGGGCTGAACGATTTAGAGAAATAATCTAATTGCGATTTTTTTTCTTCAATATTGCGATTGCGATTAAATATGCGATTATTGTTGCAAGGTCCTCTTCTCATGTATTTTTTACCTAACACAAGCAATAAATCAGCCTGTTTCATAATAAACAATATTTGAAGTGAAAATTGGGGCGACGGTGGCGCAGATGGTAGAGCGGGTCGGCTCATGATCGGAAGGTCGGGGGTTCGAATCCCGCCTCCTGAAGGTGCACATTGTCGTTGTGTCCTTGGGCAAGACACTTCACCCTCCTTGCCTCCAGTGTCTGCGTACACTGGTGTATGAATGAGAGTGTGAATGGGCCCCCTATGAGAGACCAACAGGCCCGTTTGGAACCGTTTGGAACCATGAGGCCGTCCTCCCGTGGACCCACCACCTGCAGGAGGAGCCATAGGGGCATGGTGCTATGTGACTTGGGCAGCTCCAACAGCTGCCCCCACGACCCGGCAACGGACAAGTGGGAGAAAATGGATGGATGGATGGATGAAGTGAAAATTGCAACAAAATTGTTGCTTGACCTATTCAAAATTTGTGTGGACTGCACTTCTTAAACTGTCTGAACTTAACAGTACAGTCTATAAATAAATGCTAAATTATATAGATATTAAAACAAAATAACTCACTGATCCAGTCAGTAACATCACCCATACTAAAGTGCAGGAAAGTAAGAACAAACGTCTGCTTTAACTAGTTGGAAAAGTTTTAGGAAATCAAACTCCCAATTAATACAAAATAAGCTATTTAATTTATTAAATAGTACTTTATTATTTCGGCCAATCAAATCCCAGTCTGAGCTGCGACTCGTAGTTGCTTCAGATGCGTGTTATTGACGGACACGGAGAGGCCAGATGGAGCACACGCCAAAACAGTGGAATTAAGAGCAGCATTTTGGTTTTGGGATGTAACTTTGGACAATATGAAGAAAGAAAAGAACACTGACACAAGGAGACGGCGACATGAGGTGCCAGACACAGACACGTTTTACTTTTTCTTTGACTCGCAGCCATTTAGTGACATTTCAGCTTAAACAGCACATTTCCTCAGCAAAATAAGACATGACACGGACTCCTGCCTCGGATCCTAGTTACCAACCCTTTTCATACTGCAGTTTAGTGTTTATATCTAGCGTCTGTACGACCTACGGAGCGGATATGCGGTAGACGCAAAGGTAAATAAAGGCACATGGCACATGGCCTCCGCGGATACTTAATGGTCATGAAACGTCATTATGCTTTTAAGACAAGTTCTTTATCCACAACATTCCCAAACATAAGCCCCCTAAACTGAGCCACAAACGACTCTTTACTTTTTACAATCAGCACAGACTCACCTATATATGTCTGTGGAGGCAGAGGCGTGTGAATCCGGAGGTGAGGGAGTTTCTGTGATCATCAGAGCGTGTCGTAGCGGCGACGGAATGGCGTGATTAGCGCTGTGGCTAACGCAATGCTAACGGAGAAAAGCAATATTCCTTCGCAGTGGCTGCATGATAAACGCTGATATTTTCACTGTACATCCACAATCTACCGCGCACCTTAACTAGACTGAGACGTAAACAAAAGCACGCGACGGAGCGGACTTTGCTGCCATATCTCGTTGCTCCATTTACTTCCCAAATCGCGTGCCCTGGGATTACGAAATGGCGTTGTGTAATATCGCGATAAAATTGCAAATGCAAATGCAGCTATTTGAGAGAGATCCACTTCATATTTTTGGTTTTATGGTTAGATAAAGTTACGCTGGGTGTGTGGAGTGAAACGTAAACATGCGTTCACGGCGATACGTCTCAATGTCGGCCTTTTCCTCTCTCGTGTGTGAGAGTGTATGTGCATTACTAAAGTAGACCAGGAGTCTTTTCTAAAGTTATAACTTCAGTGATGTCTGGAGTCTGTAACTCTCTCAGTGTGAGGCTCCAGCAGCTCACGAAGGCGAAGCAGACACAGGCATAGAGGGACTGGAGAGAAGCTATGGGAGAAGCTACAGGATTCTGACTGTAAAGTAAATAAAAGAGTCGGCTACACTATGTCCATTATCTGCATCACTATGGCCCAACATACACATATAGCAACAACCAGTGTTGGGAACGTTACTTTAAAAAAGTAATTAGTTATAGTTACTCACTACTTGTTCCAAAAAGTGAGAGAGAGTTAGTAACTGAATTACTCTATAATGAAAGTAACTCATTACCAGGGAAAGTAACTATTTGCGTTACTGTTTAAAACAAAAAAAGGCTTTATATCAAACTATTTCGATTTTTTTTAGTTTTCAATAGTCAGCTGAACTGAGTAGAACAGACAGGTGTTTGTATTTATGTACTATCATGTAAAAGATGTTCATAGTAACTGAATGGGGGGTAGAAAGCCTCTGTGACAGAATGGTATTGACCAGTATTTGTGCTGCTGTTTTATCAATGTAGGAATACGGCCGTATTCAAAGAGAATGGGAAGGAACAGGAGTAAAAGAAACATGTGCCAACGTAGCGATCAGGGCAGACTTTACGCACAGGCATTGTGCATAAAGTCTCTCTGTTCATTCATCAGGCAAAACGTAAAACAATCAGCAAATATAAGGTTAACACAAAGTTATCGGCCTGCTGTCTCTCTGGAGTGGAGAGAGCTGAGAGAGGGAGCGGGGAAAGACGCGTCTCCACCGATTCTGCATCTTTTCGTTAAAAATAAGTTCAACACAACAGATCAATGATCATCAACTCGATTCTCCCCCGCGTCCGCCCCGCGCTGTGGGGAGGACGAGCCGCGGGTCGGGGACACACGTAGTTTTTGGAGCAGAGAGCACGAGCTCTGCGCACACAGGCAGCGCGAGTACTCCGTGAGTCTCCGTGAGACTCCGCCCACCCTCTCCCTGCTCTCCCCATGCTGACACCGCGGAGCTCATTCAGTCCAATTGTAACGTCCCACTTTGTTGACCCAGTAACGATAACGGCGTTGTAACGACGGGGAGAGTAATGAATTAGATTACTCCGTTACTGAAAAAATAACGCCGTTACGTAACGCCGTTCTTTTAAACGGCGTTATTCCAAACACTGGCAACAACATACACATAACATGACATGACAGTGGGGAGCTTTACGGGGGTGTGGCTTATCCAAATGAGATGTAAATGAGCCCTATTGTTATTCCCAACAGCAGAGAGAGGTGAGAACTGCCCAAAACTTCAGAGGGGTTTTTCAGCCCTTTGGCCTTTTTGGAATTGTTAACTTCAAATTGCAGCTACGTCTCCAAATATGATCAGATCTCCATGTGTTACACATCGTTGGAAAGCTTGGAGACGACACTTTAACAATCTGTGAAAAGCTCAAAATGCCCCAGAACCGACTTGTGTCTTTGGTTCCTGTGACTGGTCACAAATGTCGATCAATTAAATGATTGCTTTGGGAAAATTATTATGATGCTGTGGCAAACAGTAATCGCCGGAAGGGTCGACAAACGTTCTTGTCCCGGTCCCCGCCAAGTCTGTCAACTGCCCTGTCACGATCAATAGACAATAGTAACCTTGTACACTTTATTATTGTGTTTTTTGACATCGTGTATTGTGTTTGGATGTACTGTGCTTCTGGACGCCTGAATTTCCCCTTTTGGGATAGATGAACTAACGCACGCACAAACAAACAGGTAAGAGTGGTGGAGTGGTTACCGTCCTGGTGGAAGAGCTGGTGGATGGCCTTCTCTTGGGGATTGAACAGCAGCGTCGCCATGTCGTTGTAGGTGTTATTGGGACAAAAGTACTGTCGCACTGAGGAGTTGGTACTGGAGGTCCCCTGCAACACATACCATGGTCAGTCACAGTATGAGCTGCTCACAACACATCCCAGTGTAAGAGCTACAGACTACAGTGTGGAATAATATAAAACTTCACTCAAACAAGCATCGCAAGTGTCTCAAAACACCACGCTACGTCTTTGATGTACAGTGGTGATAAAAAAGCTCTAAAACCAGGGTAGGCAATAACTCAAAAGTGAGTTAGAGGGCTGCACCAATGATAACCTGAATTTACATTTTTGTCATTACAAAAACGCACTAAATTATATCTGAGACTCGCTTAATGGTCATTGTAAATATTGTAAAAAATAAATAAATGAAACACAGAATTGATGAAAAGTGATTGTAAAGTTAAGGCTCTCTGCTCCTTTTCATTCAGACTGCATTGGCTCAGCAGTTTTGTTGAATATATTCCAATTAGTGGTGGGACTCGATAAAACATTTTTGCACCTAAATAATTCAATAACTAGATAGACACATGAGATCAACAACAAATGTATTTGTTGTTAATCTGTATAGTTATTCAAGTGAGAGATGCAAAGTGTATTTATAGCTATTTAGCTTTCAAGTGTTTTAGGAACTCTGATCACTCATGTAACTTGTAGAGTGCATTAAACAGTAATAATAATGCCACATTTATATGAAGCAAAAAGCAAAAAGGCCATTAAACAGCGCCTTTAAGTGTTTAACAATTGCTGTAAACAGAAATGTGTGTTCCATTTCTTATACTGACAAAATAATTCAATAGACTAGGGCTGGCTGGAGCGTTTGTTTGAGCCACAAGGCTGAACGCTAACATTAGCATCGGGGACGTCTGTGTTTGCCCCAACATGTTTTGCATTGAGACGGTATTTTAGACTTGAGTAACCACGGTGGAAGGCGAACTCTTTTTTTGCACAACTTGCACACAGCAGTACGCTTGTCTATCGTCCCATCAGGACGAGTCCCCAGTGGGCCGAGTGAAGCATCTTCGTCCATCATGTTGTGAACGGATGTGCATCAGCTCTACGGGCATACCAGAAACACGCAAATGGGAAGGTTTCGGCTCGGGATTTCTGGCTTGGGATACGATTCATTGCGTTAAAAAAATTTACGCGTTAAAGTCCCACCCCAAATTCCAATGTTACTTTTTAATGATACAGATAAAATATACATTTAAAAATGAAAATATAAAGCCATTTGTGCCCACTCTGGCAGGGGATAGTCATTGTGCCTCAGATGCACCGCTACACAGTTATGCGTGGAAATTGCCGAAAACATTATGGCAAGAAAGTCAAGGGCCGGACAGAATTGCTTGTGGGTTCGGATCCGGCCCACAGGCCACAGTTTCCCCACCTCTGCTCTAAAGTGTCCCCGATAAAAAAAAAATGTCTGGTATATTTGATGAAGTGGGCAAGAGCTTTAGTTCTACAGAGCCTCTCGAAAGTACTAATACACCTTGAACTTTTGCAGATTTTGTCATGTTTACAACCATAAACATAAAGATTTTATTACTGAAAGTTCAAACACAAGTAACAGACAACTGTGAAGTGAAAGCAAAATGATACATGATTCTGTGGGGTGAAAAGTGGCGCGTGCATAAGTATTCATACAGCATTTTCTGAGAGCATTAAATTGCCTTTATAACATTCCTAATGACTGCAGAAAGTTCACACCTTGCCCTAACCATTAAATAGAGGCCACCTGTGTGTAATCTACTCTCAGTATAATTCCAGCTGTTCTGTGAGGGCCTCAGCGCTATGGTCAGAGTGTATTGGTCACTAAACAACATCATGAAGGCCAAGGAGCTCACCAGAGAGGTCAGGGATAAAGCTGTGGAGAAGTTTAAAGCAGTGTTAAGTTATACACAGATTTCCCAAGATGTGAACATCTCACGGCGCACTGTTCAATCCATCATTCAGAAATGGAAAGAGTATAGCACCACTGCGAACTTACCAAGACACGGCCGTCCACCTAAACTAACAGACCGAACAAGGAGAGCACTGGTCAGAAATGCAACCAAGTGCCCCAAGATAACTCTGGAGGAGCTGCGACGTACTGCCGCTGAGCTGGGGGAATCTGTACATGGGACAACTATAAGTCGTACTCTACACAAATCTGGCCTTCATGGACGAGTGGCAGAAGAAAGCCATTATTGAAAGGAGGCCATAAGAAATCCCGTTTGGGAGTTTCCGGTGACGTAGGAGCCACGATGGTAGCCTAAACCTTAGCTCCTGACTAAACTACACAGGAATCCCCCTTTTTGATATTCTAGGAGATATATTTTGCGGTATTTTGGTGCTTAAACATGCCGGGGGGAGAAGAAAAGGGTCCTACCATGGGAACGAGAAGCAAAAAAGGACAAATTGACGCAGAAGATGCAAGCCTCGATGGAGCGGCTAGCCTGGCAGAGCTGCCATCGCTAGCTTCCATCCGCGAAGTTATCAATGACTCCTTGGCCAAGTCCATGTCGGATTTGGAAAACAGACTTTCCCAGCAGTTTCAACATTTGCAAGACATTTTTTCACAAGATGTTAAAAAGCAGCTGGGAGAGGTACGAGCCGAATTTCGCGAAATGGTCAAAAAGAAACTACGGGGAAAATGGAGGCTACATCACAACGACTCCAGGAAGCAGAGGAGCGTAAAGACGACGTGGAAGAGCTTGGAGTAGAGACGAAAGAGCATTTATCTTTACTGAAGAAAACACAGCTTGAGTTACAGTTAAAAGTCACTGAACTCGAAGGGTTCTCGCGCCGCAATAATATCAGAATCTACGGCGTAAAAGAGGGGGTTGAGGGCACTTCCATGATTCATTATATTGAAAATTTGCTGAAAAGCGAGCTGGCGGAGAGTATCGGCTTGACCGAGCTAGGTATAGAAAGAGCGCATAGATCCCTGGGCCCGAAGCCAGCTGAAAGCGCACCTCCGCGCTCTATAGTGGTTAAATTTTTGAAGTACACCACTAAGGAGAAGGTTATCAGCACAGCATGGAAGAAGCCGATCACCGTGGAAGGAAGGAGAGTATTTTTTTAACACGACTATGCAACCGCTGTGATGGAAAAAAGGAAAGAATACCAGCCGATTAAAAAGATACTGAAAGAGAGGGGAATAAGATTCCACACGCCAATGACACGGATGCGTGTTTTTCTGGACTCTGGGACCAAGACCTACGACAGCGCTGACCAAGCCGCAGAGGATTTACGTGCCAAGGGCTTCCCAATTCCCCCGATGCCAAAGCGAAGAGAGACAACGCAACCACCCTTCTCCTGGGAGCGAGTGACGGAGAGAGCCAAAGAAAAACTTTCCCAACAATTCCACTACAGGTCAGCCGAAAACGACGCCGAGGATACTTCATCCACCCCGGTTTAAGCAATAGTTTTTTGTTTTTTTTTCTCCCTCTGCCTGTTCATCTTTACCAGACTATTACAGTAAGCGCTCACTCATGGAGTGACCTTTACAAGACTCTTTTCTTTTTTCTGTTCTTATATTGTTTTTTTGTTCCATAGTTTATTTGTGTGGTTATGGAGTTTAAAGGTTTGTATTTTAAATTTGAATTTACTTATGCAGTACAAACAATACAAGGTTATTACACTTAATGTTAATGGTATAACAAGTCCCATTAAGAGAAGCAAGTTACTGTCAAAGGCAAAAAAGGAAATGGCCCAAATAATTTTTCAGCTGGATCTGCCTTCACTTGGTAAACTGCATAATGAAAAATTAACAATTGAAGAATCAGAATCAGAATCAGAATTCGTTTATTGCCAAGGTTTGTGAACAAGGTTTACAAACTAGGAATTTTACTTGGTGCAAACGTGCGACATAGAACATTTAACACAGAATTAAGATAAAAAATAAGCTAAGAACGTTAAACTATAAGGCTATAAGGGCATGCATAAAATAAAAAATATTAAATAAATAAGATAAAATAAAGTGACATATGGTAAGACAACAACAATTTGACAATAACAACAGCGGGATTGTATATACAGATGTGTTGGCATATAAAGTGATATTAAGTGTTATAAAGTGATAGCAGCGGGTCTAAGTGTGGACACACCGCACAGTGCAAGTGCAGATACATCCATGAGTCTGTAACTGAGCTACAGAGACTTGTTTTTGTTCATGAGTCTGATGGCGGAGGGGAAAAAACTGTTCAAGTGGCGGGAGGTATGGGTCTGGATAGACCGTAGCCTCCTGCCTGAGGGGAGAGGGGTGAATAGTCCGTGTCCAGGGTGAGAAGGGTCAGCTGTGATCCGACCCACACGCCTCCGCGTCCTGGAGGTGAACAGGTCCTGGAGAGATGGGAGCTCACAGCCAATCACCTTCTCTGCAGCACGCACAATGCGCTGCAGTCGGTGCTTGTCCCGTTCTGTAGCGCCGGGGAACCACACGGTGATGGAGGAGGTGAGGATGGACTCGATGATGGCCGTGTAGAACTGCACCAGCATCTTGGTTGGCAGCTTGAGTTTCCTCAGCTGCCGCAGGAAGAACATCCTCTGCTGGGCCTTCTTGATGAGGGAGCTGATGGTTGGCTCCCATCTGAGGTCCTGGGTGATGGTGGTGCCCAGGAAACGGAAGGAGTCCACGATGGAAATGGGGGTGGAAGAGTCTGTCAGGGCGAGGGGGGACGGTGGGGCTGTGTCTTTCCTAAAGTCCACGATCATCTCCACTGTCTTCTGGGCGTTCAGCTCCAGGTTGTTGTGGCTGCACCAGGACGCCAGCCGTTCCACCTCTCTCCTGTAGGCGGACTCATCACCGTCCGAGATGAGCCCGATGAGGGTGGTGTCGTCCGCAAACTTGATCAGTTTAACGGTCTGGTGGCTGGAGGTGCAGCAGTTTGTATACAGGGAGAAGAGCCAGGGGGAAAGTACACAGCCCTGAGGACATCCAGTGTTTGTAGTCCGAGTGTCCGAGACGATCTTCCCCAGCCACACGTGCTGTCTCCGGTCCGTCAGGAAGTCAGTGATCCACCTGCAGAGGGAGTCGGGCACGCTGAGCTGGTAGAGCTTGTCTCGTAGCAGTTCAGGGAGGATGGTGTTGAAGGCAGAGCTGAAGTCCACAAACAGGATCCTGGCGTAGGTTCCTGGTGAGTCCAGATGCTCCAGGGTGAAGTGGAGGGCCAGATTGACTGCGTCGTCCACAGACCTGTTGGCTCTGTAGGCGAACTGCAGCGGGTCCAGGAGGAGGACCCGCTGCAGAAGTTGATAAAGTGATTTCCTCCCTGAAATCGAACAAATCTCCAGGACCGGATGGTTTCCCGGGCGAATGGTATAAATCACTGAGAGAGCCACTGCTACCAATGCTGGTAAAAAGTTTTAATTATACTTTTAAAGAGGGCTTTCTCCCTCCCTCCTGGAAGGAAGCCTCTATCTCAGTGATTCCAAAAGAGGGGAAGGATTTGACAGAATGCGGATCTTACAGGCCCATTAGTGTATTAAATCAAGATTACAAAATTTTTGCAGCCATTCTTGCCAAAAGAATGGAGGAAACTATGACTTTTTTGATTGACGAGGATCAGTCAGGATTCGTCCAGGGAAGGCAGACCCAGGATAATATAAGGAGATCCCTACATACAATAGAACATATAAAAAACATGACCTAAAGACTATTCTATTGAGTATGGATGCGGAGAAAGCGTTTGACTCTGTGGGGTGGGAGTTCCTTTATAAAGTTATGGAAAAATGTGGTTATCATCAAGATTTTGTTCGAAGTATTAAAACATTATATACAGGCCCTACAGCCAGAATTAAAGTGAATGGGAGCCTATCTGACCCAATTCACCTGCAGCGTGGTTGCCGTCAGGGCTGCCCTGCAAGTCCAAGTCTCTTCAATCTGTTTATTGAACCGCTTGCACAAGTTATAAGACAGGACACAATACTGCAAGGTATAAAAATAAGAGGCTTTGAGTATAAGCCTTCATGCAGATGATGTTCTAGTCAGTCTTGAAAACCCAGATTTAGCTGTCCCCAGATTGATGGACCTGCTGCTGCAATATGGAAACTTATCAGGCTATACTCTCAATATTGAAAAGACACAAGCCCTCGTGTTTAATTTTAAACCATCAGCGGACCTCAGAACAAAATACAAGTTCAATTGGGATTCTAACTCTATAAAATACTTGGGTGTAAGACTAACAAAAGAAGTATCTGAGCTTTATACAGAAAATTATCAACCGATTAATGTGCGTATTAGAGGTGACTTGGACAGATGGGCTTCTTTGACCCTGGATTTAGGTAATAGA
Source organism: Proterorhinus semilunaris (assembly GCA_021464625.1). Taxonomy (NCBI): domain Eukaryota; kingdom Metazoa; phylum Chordata; class Actinopteri; order Gobiiformes; family Gobiidae; genus Proterorhinus; species Proterorhinus semilunaris. The sequence continues at coordinate 41,557,381 of CM038347.1, forward strand.
ATAATGGTAATGGGGCGACGGTGGCGCAGATGGTAGAGCGGGTCGTCTCATGATCGGAAGGTCGGGGGTTCGAATCCCGCCTCCTGAAGGTGCACATTGTCGTTGTGTCCTTGGGCAAGACACTTCACCCTCCTTGCCTCCAGTGTCTGCATACACTGATGTATGAATGAGAGTGTGAATGGGCCCCCTATGAGAGACCAACAGGCCCCGTTTGGAACCATGAGGCCGTCCTCCCGTGGACCCACCACCTGCAGGAGGAGCCATAGGGGACAGGTGCTATGTGACTTGGGCAGCTCCAACAGCTGCCCCCACGACCTGGCAACGGACAAGTGGGAGAAAATGGATGGATGGATGGAATAATGGTAATAAAAACTACTATTTTGCCCAGATTGCTCTATTTATTCCAATCTTTGCCCATTCAAGTCCCTGATTCTCGAATTAAAGACTGGGATAAGGCCATCTCCCGTTTTATCTGGAATGGTAAAGCCCCAAGAATGAGATTTAAAACTCTACAATTACCTAAATCAGAAGGGGGAATGAGTTTACCATGCCTGAGAGATTACTTTGTAGCAGCACAGATAAGACCACTTATGCTCTGGTGTAATAATAATTATATAGCAAAGTGGAAGACCATCTGTTAAATATACCATTACAGAGCTTATTAGGCAATCCATTACAGGCTAAACATTTCGATATTCAGAATCAATGGGTCAGATTTTCTTTAAATATTTGGTTTGGGTTAGTTTTAGTCAAACAACTCAAACTTCAAAAAGAAACTCGCTGTCTAATGTGGCCAGTTCATGACCCTCATTTCGAACCGGCTGTGATGGATAGAAGTTATCCAATGGGAAAGAGCAGGGGTTACTACATTGTGTCTATTAATGGATAATCTGAACTTTATAGATTTTGAAACGATGCGTGAAAAATACCAGCTTGATCGATATGATTTTTATAAATACCTTCAGCTTCGACACTTCTTTGATAAAAATATTAAAAACTTACCCATAGTTAACCTATCAGGTATCATACAAATGTTTATAAAAGCCTACAAATCAAAACTGCTTAAGAAAATAATTGGTGAGCTATATTGGAACATAACAAAATTAAGAGGTCATTCCACCTCCTACATAAAAGAGAAATGGGAAAAAGAATTGGGTGTTGAAATAGTATCCGATGAATGGGAATTTATTATTAATAGTCAAATCACTGTTACTAATTCGCAAATGTGGAGGGATTTCTCCTGGAAGAACATTGTTCGATACTTCATAACCCCCAAAGTAAAATCTAGGCAGACTGGTCAACTACCTGAATGTTGGCGAAAGTGCGGTCATTGTCCTGCAGACCATACCCATGTTTTCTGGGGGTGCAGTGTTCTCGACCCCTTTTGGGGAGACGTTCAACAAACGGTAAAAACTGTTCTTGGCTTTGACATAACATTTACTTGTGTATCTTTTTATCTAGGGAATATAGATCAGAGGTTGTCCACAGCTGATAAATATCTTCTAAAAATGTTCATGACAGCGAGCAAAAAAGCGATCACTAAGCGCTGGCTAAGTACAGACCCACCTACAATTAACCAATGGATGGCCATAGTTAATGACATTTATTGCATGGAACGCCTGACTTTCAACCTGAGACTACAAAAAGAAAAGGGTGATGCCTTTTGGGGAAAATGGGACAAATACCCAATGAGAAAAAATGTGATTTGAACACAAAATAGTGTTTTTGCTTTATATTTATTCTTATTCGGATTTTGTACCTCTTATAAACCCCCAGTTTGTTCAAAGTGTGTGTTTTAGTGTTTTAATTTTGTAAAATATGTAGTAACCTGAATAAAAAGAAAGTATAAAAAAAATGTAAAAAAATAAATAAATAAATAAAGAAAAAAAGAAAAAAAAAGAAATCCCGTTTGAAGTTTGCTAGAAGTCCTATGGAGGACACAGCTACCATGTGGAAGAAGGTGCTTTGGTCAGATGAGACAAAAATTTAACTTTTTGGCCCAAATGCAAAAACATTATGTATGGAGCAAACCTAACACTGCTCATCGTCCTGAGTGCACCATCCCCAGTGTCAAATATGGTGGGGGGAGCATCATGCTATGGGGCTGCTTTTCCTCAGCGGGGACTGGGAAGATTGTAAGAATAGTTGGGAAGATGGATGGAGCCAAATACAGAGACATTTTGGAGGAAAACCTGCTGGAGTCAGCAAGAGAATTGAGGCTGGGGCGGACGTTGACCTTCCAGCAGGACAATGACCCTAAACACAAAGCTACATCTACAATGGAATGGTTTAAAAACAAACATATTAATGTGTTAGAATGGCCCAGTCAAAGTCCTGACCTAAATCCTATTGAAAATCTGTGGAAAGACCTGAAAACTGCTGTTCACAAACGCTCTCCTTCTAATGTGACAGAGCTTGAGTTGTTTTGTAAAGAGGAATGGGCTAAAATGTCAGTCTCTACATGTGCAAACCTTGTAGAGTCAAACCCCAGAAGACTTGCTGCTGTTATTGCAGCAAAAGGGGGTTCCACAAAGTATTAAGTCATGCTGTATGAATACTTATGCACGCCCCACTTTTCACTTTTCTATTTAAAAAAAACAAAACAGAATCATGTATGATTTTGCTTTCACTTCACAGTTGTCTGTTACTTGTGTGTGAACTTTCAGTAAAAAATTCTAAATAAAATTAAGTTTAAAAACATGACAAAATGTGCAAAAGTTCAAGGTGTATTAGTACTTTCGCAAGGCACTGTAGTTAATGCAGCCGGGCTACCAGGATCTATCAGTGCACAGAAGAAGCTAGAGATACTTACTGTTGTGTTGTGTACAGAAGGCAGCTCCAGGCAATCTCCAACCAACATGGAGGCGGCAAAGATAAGCAGAGACGTAACCATGGAGACCAGCAGGCTCTCCAGGACCCTATGGCATAGAGGCACAAATCAGTATGCACAGTAAGAATGTCACCAGAGAGGAGCGCTCAGGTTTACGCAGTTCTCTTACTGTAAGAGCAGCTCTGAGGGCCTTAAGATTTCGTCATAAGAAATGATGAGTTTTATTAGTGAATAAAATGCTTCTAGCCCGTTTCACATGGAAACCACCTGTGGAAAGTCCAAAAAGCTATGCAATTCTGTGGGATTACCAGGGACCTGAGAGGGTCTCTCAGATGGTCCGTCCTCAGAGGGTCTCCTCAGAGGGTGTCTCCTCAAAGGGTCCCTCCACAGAAGGTCTCTCCAAAGAGGGTTCCTCCTCCCAAAGAGGGTGTCTCCTCAGAGGGTCTCTCTACACAGGGTCTCTCCTCAGTGGGGCCCTCCTCAGCTCCACAGGGGGTCTCTCTACACAGGGTCTCTCCTCAGAGGGTCTCTCCCAACAGGCTCAAAACCTCGTCTTTTAATGCACCACTCAGCATATTAACATCATCTACAAAATCAGCTGTTAAGGCAGCTGGGTGGGGGTTTGTTGGTGGGGAGCTACTTCAACTGGCACGCTCTACACCCTGGCTTTTTAATGCACCACACGTTTGATGTATGCAAGGCTTACGTCAGACTTCACATATAATATATAATAATAATAATAATAATAATGATAATTAAACCCAAATTAAAATGATATTGAGGATGGTAATGACAACTGCGAAGTAGCAAGATCTCGGAGTATAATATGTATTAATGTACCTTTATAACATAAAAGTAACTCTCTGTAATGTTTGGCACGGGTAACAATCTGAAAGAAATATATTAATGATCGCTTTTTTTTACTTGCTTTGTACTAGACATCGTACATGAAACCAGATCGTTGCTGTAGTTGTGCTTCGTTTCAATTAATTATATAAACATTTCAAATACTGTTTTGTGAGTTTGTAAGTTGGTCTGTGCCAATGTAGTTGCTGAAATGAATCAAATTCTCTTTGGATGAGGTCTTATAGATCTTCTTTTGTAAGGCGCATTGAGTTGCCTTGTGTACGAAATGCGCGGTATAAATAAAGTTGCCTTGCCTTATTGATGTTTTTGTTCCTTCTGTAAATGTACTTTTCTATTGCACTGAATTTGGGGGTAGGCGCTCATGAGCTTTTTGCTTCAGCCCACTCCCTTTGAGTAGAATGTATACTGCTCAAATAAACAAACTAAACAGAGGGTCTCTCCACAGAGGGTCTCTCCCCAGAGGGTCTCTCCACAGAGAGTCTCTCCACAGAGGGTCTCTCCACAGAGGGTCTCTCCTCAGAGGGTCTCTCCTCAGAGGGTCTCTCCACAGAGGGTCTCTCCACAGAGAGTCTCTCCACAGAGGGTCTCTCCACAGAGAGTCTCTCCACAGAGGGTCTCTCCACAGAGGGTCTCTCCTCAGAGGGTCTCTCCTCAGAGGGTCTCTCCACAGAGGGTCTCTCCACAGAGAGTCTCTCCACAGAGGGTCTCTCCACAGAGGGTCTCTCCTCAGAGGAGAGGGTGAGGAGCTTACCTGATCACTCGGGCTTTGGGCAGGATGTGTTTCATGCGATACTTGGCCAGACATTTGTTCATACAGTTGAAGAGTGCCCCCAGGAGGCCGCCCACCACCCCCATCAGCACGAAAAAGGACAGGTCCACTGCTGTCCACAGGTGGCACTGCTTGTCTCCATCTGAACACTGAAGACACAGGAGCATCAGGACATTTCCTCATGATCGGTCTCTGCCAAACCTCTCTGCTCGGATCATTTACCCAGGATGCACCTGTGGATCCCTCTGTGGCTTGGAGAGCTGAACGGTGCCAACTTACTTCATTTTCTTTCTTTTTTTTTGCTAACTCTACTTAACAATGTAAACACGCATTGATAAGATGTTTGTTTCCTTACACAATAAGAAAAAGATCACTGCTTTGTCCCACACTTACTCATTTAGCAGTGTCTGCAGCTTTGATGGGGATCAAATGGACCTGGTATATATGTTTATTTTACTAAACGTTATACTCAAACTCATTTCCCACAATTGTGGGAAAGTATTTTGATCATATGATTTGATCACATCACAAGACCAGCTGCTTGTTCCTGAAGCTGTTCCCAGAGGAGCCGACTCCGGAGGAAGGCTAAAAGTGGTCTAGGGACAAGGATCCTGGCACTAAAGAAACACTCAGTGGCTTCTGATGATGAATGTGACTAATTTACCTTGAATTCACCAAAGTTGAGAAGGCCGGGAAGCTGGAAGGAGCCCCATTTGTTAAAGTAGATCCCTGATCGAAAGAAATTCAGAGTGAATGTGGCCGACATGGAACAGAAAAGCTTGAGTGTGAAAAAGACAAAAAATAAAATAAATGAATACAGAGACAATTTAAATGATTTTCAACAAGAATGAATAAAGTGCATACCACTTTCCAGGTGAGCGCCTGGTTCCAGAATGAGGAGCCCTCCTCCAAACTAAAGAGGGTGCCCCCGATAGGTGCCCCAAAGGCAGCGGCTACTCCAGCTGCTGCTCCAGCTGACACAAAGTCCCGCTTATCCCTGACAGATGCAAACAAACAATATCCTACTGTCAAATATCGTGCACCCAGTCATATGCAGGTCTGGAAATGAAAACTCGAGGTGCACAGTACAACAGGTCATGCATAAACTTGGGGTTTCTTTTGGATTGTTTAGCTTAAAAGGGGAAAAGAAAGAGTCCAAACAGACATAAACCCCAAAGGCTGTCGCACAGGAGGACATGTATTCTCTCTTCCCCACATACTGACCTGTCAGTGCGGAAATATGGGAAGTTCAACTTGATCCACTTAAATGTGATGCTCTGAAACTGAGAGAAGGAGCGGAGTCAGAACATGTTACAAACCCTTCATTACTTTCCTACATCAGTATTCAAACTACTTGGTTTACAATACATGTCATCAATACATCATTCAGTCAAGGGATATTCCTTGAATCATGGAAACTTGCTTGCGTTATTCCAGTATTTTCCCATTAACCATTAATTACAGTCAGAATAGCATTTTACCTACTGTGTTCAAAGTATATGAAAAACACTCATCTCAATACCAGTTGTTAAATGTTGTATTGGGAATGGTGGTATCAGATATCGGAGCTGATACTGGAGGAAATACATCATTAGGTATCGATTCTACGTATCCGATACTGGACTGACATCTGTTTTGGCTCTCATAATTTTTTCACTCTCATGAGTTAGTTTTAACCTCCGCAAACCTATTGTGAACATAACGTTTTGAATGCCACGGCGAGCAGCCCCATGCTGCTGGGACAGAAACTATGATTCGATCACTTAAACTAGCCTAATAAAATTTCATGTTTGTATTTTAGTTTATGAAATGCTGTTAAAAAATAACTTGTAATTGTAATGCAGAAGTCACTTACGTGAGTTGTAAGTACAACCTAAAGCCTGTCATACACCAAAGGATATTTAGTGTATACTGGTTTGATAGAAGCAGTTACTTGATGGTGTCTGACCTGTGGAAGACCTGCTCCCACAATGGCCCCGCTGTGGATCATGGGCCCCTCTTTACCCACAAACAGTCCTGCGCAGAGATAACACAGGACGGAACAGGAAGCAGATGTCAGAGGAAGAGCAGTACGACAAGTCAATCTTACTTCTTCAACAAATTGTACTTCTAACAATAGATTTATTACACTTTTGCCTCCCACTTTAAGTTTGTATGCAGATTTTTCATTTGTAAAAGTTGCTAATGCGTGAATTGTCCAGTCATATATTTAACAGAGCCTCATGCTTTGGGTGGAAATGTTAATACAGGAAAATCATATAAAATAAACATGAACTTCAGAAGGCTCTCGCTGATCTCACTTTTAAAAATATGTAAATGGTTAAATGGGGCAGAATGTAAAATACACTGAGTGGGACTGTACTTTCTGAGTGTTTAAACATACGTATGTTTATCAAGAAAGACAATGTACAGTTTGTGTCCTCAATCAATGACGGCTTAAACTTCTTAACCCCCACTTTAACAAAGTGCATTTTTTCCAGTTCGGCTTTACCCAAGTCTAAAAGCCTCTTACAGCCGACAGGCCAGTGTAACGCCTCATTTGAAAGACCCACAAAAATTATCAAAGATTTTTCCTTATTGTGTTTCCATATGTTGTTGCCACATTGTCACTTTTTCATTTTTCAGTTTCTTCATGTGTATACAGTGGCGAGAAAAAGTAAGTACACCGTTTAGAATTTCTCACATTTCTGCCTAAATTGGTCACTAAATGTGGTCTGAACTTCATCTAAATCACAGGAATGATTAAACAGTGTCTGCTTAAACTAATACCACCAAAACATTTACATTTGACCATGTTTTTACTGGACATAACATGTAAACATTCATAGGAGAGTGTGGAATAAGTGAGTACACCACCTGAATCTCGCTGAACTGCAGCAGTTTTGTAAAGAGCAGTGGTCAAAGATTCATCCTGATCGTTGTGAGCGTCTAATCTGCAACTACAGAAGAGCAGTTATTGCTGCAAAAGAAGAACGCCAGCTATTTAATACAGGGGTTCACTTACTTATTCCATGATTTTCCTTGCACCATACTTCACGGTGAGGATAGGGTTTTAATGTTGGTGTGCTGTTCCATTTTTCCTCTACACATGACACTGTGTATTCCTCCCAAACTGTTCAACTTTGGGTCCATCAGTCCACTGAATATTTTGCCAGGAGCGCTGTAGAGCATCCAAGTGCTCTTTCGCAAACCAAAGTTGAACAGTTTGGGAGGAACACACAACGTCATGTGTGGAGGAAAAATGGAACAGCTCATCAACATCAGAACCCTCTCCTCACTGTGAAGTATGGAGCAGGAGAATCATGGTGTGAGGCTGTTTTGTTGCCTCAAGGCCTGGACAAATGCCATTATCAATGGAAAAATCAATTCACAAGTTTATCAATATATTTTACAGAAATGAGGCATTCATAACAGCCTGGTATAAGTAAGTGAACCCTTGTATTAAACTGCTGGCTGACTCTTCTTTTGCAGCAATAACTGCTTTTCTGAAGTTGCAGATTAGACGCTCACAACGATCAGGACGAATCTTGGACCGTTCCTCCTTACAAAACTGCTGCAGTTCAGCAAAATTCAGGGGGTGTACTCACTTATTCCTTACTGTTCTGTGAATGTTGACATGTTATGGCCAATAAAGATATGATAAGATGTAAATGTTTGGGTGGTATTCGTTCAAGCAGACACTGTTTAATCATTCCTGTGATTTTGATGAAGATCAGAGCCCATATAGTGACCAATTTAGCCAGACATGAAAGGAACTCAACGTTTCCACAGAGCGAGGCTTACCTCCTGCCACACTGAAGACCACCCCTGCCACTTTACACAGGAACGTCCTCAGCCGCACAATCCCCGGTATCTTCACCCCGTTCAGGTAACTTTTGATTTCAGGGATCCCGGACCCTGCAGCCACGGGCTGACGAGACAAAAACAGGAGTGCTTGTCACCGGTGCACGGAGTGACAGGAGCCAAATATCTATATGAAACTCTAGATCGGACCTGACGCATGCGGACGAGGCAAACGTGGCAACCATCTTGTGATTTGCTGCTGAGGCTAATGCTAATAGTAAAAATGGGAACATGGTTTCTGTTGATAAAGCGTCAGAATTAAGATGCAGTCATTGTTTTTGATTTGTACGGTCTTATTTACATAACAGATTTGTGGGCCTGATACTGTAATACAGGCAACATCAAATGGCAAATTAAGTGCTGCATGCCCACAAAACAGCAGATTTAATTTTTTCAGCTTGCACCAGCTGTTTAGTGTCTGCCTTGATAAATGACCCCCTTAGAGTCTCAAGTTCACAAGCTAAATATTGGTCAAATTCTGTTTTCTTCTATCAGCCTGTGCTCAGTCAAACTAAAGGATTGGATGGGAGGAAGCAACGTCAATCTGCCATTTTCTTTCCTTCAGATGAACTTTGCTTAATGTTATGTAATAAAATGCAATACAATTGTAAAAAGGTTAAATGTTTATATGATGTAAATATATACATATATACGACCAAATAGACCAATAAATAAATTAAATCATTTAATTACACTGCAAAAAGTAAATATCAAGCATTTGGCTTAAATTGCCAATGAGATAAGACCGATTTTCTTGCCCCATTGGCAAAGAAAATTCTTTGAAATAGAGACAAAATGTATTGAAACGAGTCAGAAACATCTCAAAACAAGTGAAATAATCCAGGTCAAATGGCCAAATACATCTTACCTAGTCAAAACAACTCAAATTTGGATTATTATGCTCAAATTTAAACATTTATACTAATCTAGTTAATTACTTTTTGCAGTGTAGCAGATTTGTTTTAAAGGATACAAAAATGAGTAGCGCATTGGTTTACATCAGTTCGAAATGACAATCACAATATGGCCGCCAGAATTGCCATTGGATTCCAATGTGTTACTATGGCGATGTCCTATCTAGAGTTTTATTAAAGCCCTTTGGAAAGGAACATTCACAGTTGGGGTGGTGTCACAGTTCTTGGTCATGTTCTATCCATGGGTAAGCCACTCATTTCTTTTTATTTGAAATATATATTTAAAACTGAAGATTAGAATAAACCCAGTTTAGAATAAACAGGAAATTGCATGGTTGGCCAGACTAGGTCAAATTAGGACTACTTCCATGGCAACAAACAAGTGGATGTACACACCAACATCACAATTAAATGATGACAGTAAGAAAAAGGCTGCAATTTTTAAAGAATTTAAGATGAAGATAATTTCAGTTATCTTTGAAAAGAACTGAATATCAAACTGCAACAGTCTTCTTATATCTGCTAACCCTGCACATTAGACTTCTACCTGTTTCGAAAAGCAGAATTGCAGCATTAGTGTAGAAGTTCATAAATCAGTCTTCTGTCTAATGTTAATACTCCTGGAATTGTGTTCATATCGAGGATAATCTTACTGTTGAAATGTGCATTACAAATCTACTCACAAAAGTTATCATAAGTTATACAATTCATTTTTTTCTTCATTTTTTTTTCGTGAAATCCTAAACCAAGCCCAAAGCTCATTTGTAGCAGTAATTAATTCCACAAAATTCTGACCCTGTATCGAAAGACTCAGATGTAGCCACAGGCTCATGGTCGTAGTAGAGAAAAGGCCGTCACCTCTATGAGGACCAGCACACTGGCGAGGAGCACAAAGGTCAGGTTGAAGGCCAGCAGCTCCAGCAGCGACACCGGCAGACAGCCCTGGTCTGTGCAGCGCTCCACAGCTGGATGCAGCAGGTAAGGCAGATAGTGTTGAAATAAAGAAAAAGTGTTTCCAAACTTTTGACGCATGCTGTATCTTTGGAGACCACGTTTTGAACTGTTGGTCCAGGGACAGCATTAAAGGATATTATTTGGTTGTTTAAATGTTTTTATGGAATAAGTTAACATTATTGCTTGTGGTTCTAGTGCTGGTGAACTCAAATCTATATTTGAATTTGTGTTGCCTCTTTGCTGCCTTCACTAAGCCCTTCCAGAATGGATCAGCATAGGGACTTATTATGCTCAACAGCCCATGTGCTTTGAGGCTGCAATGTTGTTTTTCTTCACTGTACCAGTACTCTAAGCAATACTGCACAAGCAACGTCAACGTTTTCACAGATTTAACCTGTTGTATTTTAGAGGAACCAGCAAAGAGGAGAAATGGGGCAGGACGTTTCTTCTTTTCATAAGGTGACAAGCGCACACCAGAACGCAGCGCGCCGCGGCACGTCATCTGACCTTGGTTTGTGTTCTCTCATCGAAAATAAAGGAGGCAGCTCTTTCAGCCGCGCGTCAAAGCATCTTCGTGTGCGCTGGGCTTAGGGTGACCACACATATTTTCACTGGGTGACCACTGACCAGACATCTTACGATTTGAGGAATACAAAGCTCAGATGTGTAAAAGTGCTGATTTTTGTATGAAAGGATACAGTCTCCGACCACGCTGAATTTGAGTTTGGTAAAAATATGAACAAAGAAATCCACAAATACGCCCACCTGAAAGGACAGACTGGTGAAGCTCTGTGCACAAAACGTGGTTTGTAGATGTCCCTGCGTGGCATAACTCACCAGGCCCACTGTGACCCCGATGGCAAATACCATGACCCAGCGCACCGCCTCGTACTGCCGCGCTTTCTGCACAGACACACATGTTAAGAACACTATTGCTGCTAGATTTCAGTTTGGGCAGTTTGTTTTCTACCACTCCTTTTGCCAACCATTATGCATAACAACATGCAATTTAGATCTTTTACAACATTTTTCACAAAATTACTTTATTTTGAACAGATTGCCCAGCACTAGTGGTCAGGGCTGGGCCTGTCCCGATATCCCCATGACCAAAAGTCAAATTTCATGTTCTGTAACATAGGTAAGTGCCATAAGAAGAGGGGGAATTCCAAAGACAGAACTGGCATGTGCTTAGGTACAGTATTGTTTCACAGCAACAGTTAAGAAATGTTTAGAGATGTTTCTGCATCCGTCACATCTCACTGCCATTTCCCAATGAGAAAGAATCATGTAAACATATTAAAAACCAAGGGAAACCTACGCAACATTTTGTTTCTTCACAAGCATGGTTCTGTTTTTATGCCTTTTTTGTTAGTTAGTTGCATTCCTTTGTCTCCCAAGGGGGAAGTTGGCAATAATAATGCTGCACATTACAGAAAATGCATATCTTTATCGCTGTCCTGGAACCACCACCGTAACGTGGTGGAGGGGTTTGAGCGCCCGAATGATCCTGGATCTCTGTTGTCGGGGGCTTCGTGCCCCTGGTAGGGTCTCCCATGGCAAACAGGTCCTAGGTGACGAGTCAGACAAAGAGCAGTTCAGAAGCCCCTTATGAGAGACCAACAGGCCCGGTTAGAACCATGAGGCCGTCCTTCTGTGGACCCACCACCTGCAGGGGGAGCCATAAGGGCTGGTGCAGCTCCAACAGCTGCCCCCACGACCCGGCAACGGACAAGTGGAAGAAAATGGATGGATGGATGGACAGATCTTCGTCTCCTGTGGGATCTTATGCGCTCCTATCATTAAAAACATGTACAACAGTCCAGGATGAATTATGTCTGTGTGGGTGAGTGAATGGTGGTCAAAGTAGGGCTGAACGATTAATTGCAGGGCACGCAATTTTGGAAGTGAATGGAGCAGCGAGATATGGCAGCAAAGTCCGCTCCGCCGCCTGCTTTTGTTTACGTCTCAGTTTAGTTAGGGTGCGCAGTAGATCTGCCGTGTCGTGTCTTATTTTGCTGAGGAAATGTGCTGTTTAAGCTTAAGAGACGTGTCTGTGTTTGGCTGCTCCTAATTCCACTGTGTCTTGGCGTGTGCTCCATCTGGCCTCTCCGTGTCCATCAATAACACGCATCTGAAGCAACTACGAGTCGCAGCTCAGACCGGGATTTGATTGGCCCAAATAATAAATAATAAATAGTTTAGTTTGTATTAATTGGAAGTGTGATTTCCTAAAACTTTTCCAACTAGTTAAAGCGTTTGTTCTTACTCTTCCTGCACCTTAGTATGGGTGATGTTACTGACTGGATCATAGAATTTTATCTTTTTTTTAATATCTATATAATTTATCTTTTCATTTATTTATAGACTGTACTGTTAAGTTCTGACAGTTTAAGAAGTGCAGTCCACATTTTTACAAATGAAATAGGTCAGGCAACAATTTAGTTTGCTTTATTGTTGCAATTTTCACTTCAAATTAATCTAATATTGTTTATTATGAAACAGACTGATTTATTGCTTGTGTTAGGTGAAAAATACACGAGAAGAGGACCTTGCAACAATAATCGCATATTTAATCGCAATCGCAATATTGAAGAAAATAATCGCAATTAGATTATTTTCCAAAATCGTTCAGCCCTAGGTCAAAGGGTCTGTTGACCCAGATATCAGTCGGCCCCAGAGGAAACCGTGGCTGTATCCTGTACCACTCTGCGATGTAATATTTGCAGACAGACATATTTATTTATTTTATTTTTATTTATTTGAACAGGGACAGTGTACAATATACATTAGCCTCAGAAAGGAGAGATGCATTGTACCAGGTTATAGCACTTGCGCTAATTTCCACCTGCAGTCCCTGGGCCTATTTCAATATGGCATTGAACAGCTTAATTTACCTGTAGACTTCAGACACTGTGAGTTTATGATCCATGTTTGAATAGAGAACAATTGCCTGGGACGTGATGTCTCTATGAATTAAAATTACTTGATTACACAATCCCTGTTTCTCTAATGCTCATTCTTCAGTTGTACGAGTACAAATAAACTGAATTATTCATTACCAAATGATCACACAGCTGAAACTCCCAAAGTCTGAAGTCTACATCTAAAGAAATATAAAGCCTTCTCTGCATTAATCTGAATATTTGGGGAAGAGACAAACATCTGCACTTCTGTGATCATGCATCATCTGTTCAGTGTCATTTAGCCGACTCTAGACTGTCGTCGGTCAGCAAGTTAAAATGTAGGTGGCAGAAATAAGATATAGTCTAACCCATCAGAAAAGAAAAAAAAGTTAACCTTTAACCTTCACCACAATAACATACAATTCATTTGAAATGCTTGTGAATTAAATTATATGGATGATTTTGCACCTCCCACACCCTGGGCTTACCTTGTTACTGATCCCTTCCAGCACCTCCACATAAGGCTCATTGATGCAGCGGTCATAATCCAAGCTCTGGCAAAACACAACAGACAGCACCACTTGAATCTGTACTCTAGGTACACGAACAACGGTGTCCTACCTCATAGTCTTTCCTTGGCAGAATTTCATCTTCTTCACTTTGGAACTCTCCAAGGATGGTCTAAAAACAAAGTCATTGTGAATTTTATAAATCTGGCTCTCAAGGTGAACAAACATGGAGTAGTTTAACTGACAGCAGTGCACACAGTAAGGGGAAATAATTGTTTTTTTTCTTTCATTACACATGTAGTTCATTGAACTTGACAACTGCTAGCAGATTGATTAATAACATTGTTGGCCTTAGTAATAATAATATGATGCTCCAGATCAGGAGAAGTTGCACTGTCACAAGCCTCGCTTTAGCACTGTAGTAAGATGCCCTGTCCAACTCCTCCAGGTTCTCCCCGAGAAGCAGCCCCATACTGTATCCTCTGTCGCCGGGACTACGAGTCCCAGGCCCCCGCTGTCCACCCGCTGTGCCCCGGTTCCTACCAGCTCCTCGGGGGTCCGCGTCTCTGACTCTCTGCAGCAGCACTTGCAACAAAAACAGTTTCCACAACACGCCATCTTCACCGCGCTGCCTTCACGGATGAACGGGGAAAACGACTCATCAATTCACACAAAACAATTCTGAGCAACTTTTTTGTTTTTATTTTTTGTTTATAGACCACCATTGTGAATTAACAAGATACAAAGGCCCCTTGGGAAATGACACACCAAATTTGCTGGAGATATATTGAAATATATATTGCCAAAGCAAAATCTCTTTTCCAAGGCTTCGCGAACGCAAGGGGCACGTGATAGATTGGACGCTGTCATGGAACTGACATCGGCCATGTTGTGAACGTAAACACAACAGAAACCATATTCATATTCATGAAGTACTCCCTGATATTGATAGCGGGACTACCGTGTGTTATCTTTCATTACATTAAGTAACTCTCTCGCTTGTAATTAGATTTTGGCTAACCGTACCATCACAAGATGGCCGCCCCACCACAGTGTGGTTTCTAGAGTAGCACTTATGGTGCGTTCATGTAGGCCTCGGGAACTCGGGTGAACGCTCACTCAACTGGGGAAAACCCAAGGGGGGATTCGCCCCTTTTCACCCAATTTCAGTATTAACGTGAACCCCATCATACTCAAAATTTTATAAAAAATATGTCAATCGTTTGTGCTACGTTTGTGCTGTTTTGTGCTGTAAAACGTTTTGCTAGTGGCAGGCCGTGGTATTGCAGCCTGCGGCCCCAAAAGCCCTTTTTTTCATAGACACTCATGTAAAAGGAGCGGCCTGTAAAATGGCCCACAGGGCATCTGGAGTTTCAGACTAAGGCTAATATATTTCTTAAAAAATACTATTTTTAGGACATATACTTTTTTTTTTCCAAAATAATTTTTTTAAACTTTTCCAATGGTGTGACGTCACCAGGCCTGTGGACGTGCTCGTGACTCATGAACGAGCACAGGTCTTCTCCGTGTGATCCCTGCGGTCTGAGAGCCAAACCATTGCCTCAAACAAATAATAAACGGGAATCTACGGCACTGAACTAAGATAAACGCTAAGAAGCACCTCAAGTAAATGTTTTTTACTCAGTACTAAAATGTATTGCGAACCTACACATGGCGGGCGTGTGTTTTAAAAATTAGGCTTATAGCTAACATGAACAACAACAATAATAAACTAATGAAGACGTGATAGTTTCCTGATTAGGCTGCACGCTTTTGAAAATAGCTTAAATGTTTGACGGAAAGCAACGTAATGAAAAGGACAAAATAAATCGGTTTTAAGCGTAAGGTCAGGTGACCTCTTTATGGTGGACAGTTCGTGAATCATAACCTTTAGTAAAGTTTGATCAGAAACAGAAACAGCACAATATACATGGCTGACAACAGAATCATTGTTCATGTCGACAAACGCACTTGTAACTCAATGTTTCACTTCTTAACTTATGAACATGGCTACTTACATACATTGACTTTTTTACTCTGTACATTTGTTAACCACGTAAATGTTCTTTTAAATAAAGAAAAGTGTGTTTTTCCTCCACCACTGATGCTGTCAGTTTATCAATCGCATTAAACCGTGATTAATTGATTTAATGGCAACTTAATTCAAATAACATAGTATTACTTAAAATGAGACCATAAGTGAGAGGTGTATATTGCATTTGCCAAAATGGATGTCAGTCATTTGTCTGGCTATAAATGTCAAAATCTATTTAACAACATGTCCTACTCAATGTTTTGCAGAGTCCAACCAGAAGCCCAGACAGAGCTGGCATCCTGACCATCTGTTACTGTCCCAGTTGGTGCTTCCGCCTTGTGTGAAGGATGGAGTTCATTTCTCTGATTTGGGAAAATATATATTTTTAAATGATTTTGCAACAACACTCAAAAACCACTGTCACCGGGTGTAAATTTGACATATTTGCATAATCAGGTGAAACCCGTTGATGTGGGTTTTTTGTGTTAGTATTTGATTATGGCATATTAACTTGCACATATGTCAGGGCCCATTCTTTGAGGTAGGATCACGTTGTTTTGGTTTTGTGAAGTTTTTTTATGTAAAATGTTTTACTTGTAGGTCAGTGTGTGTGTTTGGGTGTGTGGCCCTCATCATCACACTGTTCTAACCATAGACTGAAATAAAATAAAAACACCTTCCTCTGTTTGATTAAATGTTTGCAAATCTCAAGAAATGAAATATGCTTTTTTTTTTTTGCATTATAATTGTATAAATATTTGTTTAATCTTAATTATTTTGACAAATATCACGTTGCACCTCAGTGAGTGAATAAACAGCTTTGGTGAAGTTGTTCTGATCAGAAACATCACAATCAAAGTCTAAAACAACATTTATCCAGAGAATTAAGTTGTTATACTGTTAACATCCTTTTCAATGTCTTGACTTATTTCTACTTAACCAACACTAGAAATTGAATACTATTGGACTATTAAGTCAAATTCTTATCTGAAACCTGTACCTAGATTAAAAAGACAAATATATTGCAGAAATAAAAAAAGCGTAAGCAAAGAATAAAAAGAATTATAGCTTTAATAATAATAATACCACTTCAAGTTGTGCAGAAAGTTTATTTTTTGACATATTAAGATATGAGTCATAAACAATAAGAGAATACAATAGGCTTAGGACAAAAGCTTCAACCGAATATGAGCAAAACTTTGTAATGACCCAAAACCCGTGTGTGATGAGCTCAATGATTAGACAATGATTAGAGTAATGAAAATAGGTCCATATTACATGACACCAGTGAGTTAAAGCTTCAGTGAAACACAATCCATATTAGATTACTGCAAATCAAAGGAGTATATATTGTCTTTATCACAAGCCAAAGTGGACATATTTTACAATATGTTACCATGGACTGTATAAATGTGATCCCAGTTTCCCTCGGGTGCCCTGCCATAGACCACCTGTAAATTCACCCTGTCTTCTGCTCTCCAATCTCCAATCATCAGGACAGTGTGATCTTGCAGTCATCTTGGCACCAGTGATATAGACCTACAATGACACAAAGTCATATATTGTAAATCAAAGGAATAAACCTAACTCTTCGGCATTAGCTAAAGCGGGATATTTTACAACAACTTATCGTGGATGTGGATGAAGGACCATCTCTGAATTACCCCTGAGCAGGTCTGCCTTGTGGGGGGGCTCAGTCATACCTTAGGAAATGCTGTCATCCACCACCAAGTTCTCTGTACAGAGAAAAAAAAACAAATGATGAATAATTTAAGTCACTTCAGTGGTGATTTATACTTTTCTTTTCAGATAACATACAGTACCAATAAAACCTATATTGAAACATACAAAATATGCAAGATTTCTGCACCTGCCCTGGATCCAGTGCAGTAAGATACAGATACAGATAAATGCTGTATAAAAACAATACCTCACATTTTACCAATGAAAATGTAATATAGAACACTTTTGTAGTGCTCCTTCTTTGTATTCAGCCAAACAATTCTAGTAGTGAGTTTATATTAGCAAACAAAGTGAAGTAAAAACTGGATTTCTATCATTTTTATCACAATAACCAGGCTGCCAGCACTTACGGAACTTCTCGGAAAAGTGGCCGAGCGTGAGTACATTAGCGCGGCTACGTACGTTCCAAGGGCCACTGTAAGCTCCGGTTGTTGTACAAGAGCGGAGAAACTTTGCTTATTTGGCCCCGCACTGACAAACTGAAAGAACGATGATATTAAGAGATTTGACTTACGGCGTAATGGCGTCCGCTCCGCTCTGAGGCTTCGTCGGCAGCTGTGCCTGACATGAACGTTAGCAAAAAAGTAAATGTGTGTTTCTTTGTTGTTTTTGTTTGTTTTTGATCTACTTTATGTGTGCCCTTCTAAGTTTTAAAGTTTTTATAGTTTATTATCAAATCAAATCAAACCAAACTTTATTTATAAAGTGCTTTTCATACCGAAAGGTATCACAAAGTGCTTTACAGATAACAAACAGACACACACACACACAAAATATATCACTAGGACTAAATAAACAGATGTGAGTTAAAAGCTAAGCTAAAAAGGTGGGTCTTGAGCCTGCTCTTAAAAACATGAACGTTCTCTGTGGTCCTGAGCTCCTCCTCAGGTCGTTCCAGAGGCGAGGGCCATAATATTGGAAAGACGCCTCGCCGTGAGTCTTTCTGTTGACTTTAGGAATAACTAGGAGACCCCTGCCGGAGGAGCGAAGGGGCCGTGAAGGTTCATAAGGTAAAAGCAGTTCTGAAAGATAAGAAGGACCAAGACCATTAAGACATTTAAAAACCATTACAAGAACTTTAAAATCGATCCTGAAACACACGGGGAGCCAATGCAGCGACTCTAAAACCGGTGTAATGTGGTAATGTGTGTAATGTATTATTTATGTTTCATGTTGCACGATTGCTCTGAAGAAACTTCCTACTTTGTGAATCGGTTCAGTGTCAATAAAAACAATTATGATTATGATTCTGTCGGATTATTAACAAGGAAAAGCTTTCAGTTTCTATTTGGATGGTGAGGGAAATGTTTTACTTCAGTGCCAAGTACGAAGTACAGTTTCTTGAAGGCCGAGTGTGTTATCAGAAAAGATCCAACAAATTACATAAAAAGCATGTGATCATTACTGTATATATTTATTTGAACAGGGACAATATACATTAGCCTCAGAAAGGAGAGATGCATTGTACCAGGTTATAGCACTTGTGCTAATTTCCACCTGCAGCCCATGGGCCAATTGTACATGTTTTTAGTGGTAGGGGAAACCGGAGTACCCGGAAGAAACCTACGCAGACACGGGGAGAACATGCAAACTCCACACAGAAAGGCCCCGTCCAGGTGGGAATCGAACCCCGACCTTCTAGCTGTGAAGCACGAGCGCTAACCGCAGCGGAACAGGACGCATAGAAGGTGCAGTTGCACATGTTTTGCAGGGTATGTTTATTGTTTCCTGCTGCATGACTTTATTCCACCTCTAGGCATATGCCATTCAGCCTTTCCTTCATACCCAATCTTCGTAATCCCTCCTCCCCCCATACAATGCTGAGAGAAAACATGTTCATGTAGGCCAAATCATTGTGTAGTATAAAATTAAAGATGACTTACTTTCTGCTTTTCTATAGTACAATTTATATATATACTATATACAAATTTTACACTATATAATATAGTGTGTAATTTTCAGGAAAGAATTATTCCCCCACCCAAAAAGTCAACATTTAATTTAGCTTGTGCCACCTGCAAGAGGAAATGAAAACTAATATATTTGACCAAAATGTTCGTGGAAGCACAGATACTCACCCTAAATATATTTTTGATGATCTGTTAATGTACCAGTTTTTATGCCTGTAAAACAATCTTTATTCATGAATATTTTACATTGGGTTTACGGGGAGGTCCCGCTTGACCTTTGCCCGGAAGCGCTGCACATGCGCACTTCGAGATTACGACTTTGCTTGTTGGAAGCGGCGTTGTCAAATATCTGCACAGCACAAAGGACCGAAGCCGGGGACAAGAGAGGTGGGCTTACTCCGCTTTAGGAAATGTTGATGATGCGAGAGCTAGCATTAGCTCCGGAGTCACCATTGTTATGATTTGGTAGTTTAGCGGGCACGCATGCACGCATGGTTCCGAAGCTAGCACGTTTTTAGCCTGGCAAACACAGCACGTGTGCGCTGATGATGTGATTACTGTAAGACCTGGTGGCTCTTCTGTAATTCATGGGTGTTTTTTTTTTTTATGATTAGCGTCAGCATTTTTGAATTGCCATCACTGTTACAACAAGAAGTCATTCTTGAGCCTCAAACACACGCTTTACCAGCTCATTACGAGGTACAGTGGTCCCTCGTTTATCTCGGGGGTTAAGTTCTAAAAATAACTCGCAGTAAACGGAATCCGCGAAGTAGACAGCTTTATTTTTTACAATTATTATATATGTTTTAAGGCAGTAAACCCCCTTACCACACACTTGATACACTTTTGTCACTAGTTCACGGGATCTCCCCTATGCCTGGTGTCACTGTGTGACAGTTTGTCTTATAAGATTTTTGGTGTCACATTACAGACGTGGGGATGGGAAGATTGTGAGCCGCTCTCGTGTCCGCGGTGCGATTGTTCAAACTAAGAGACAGTGGTATCTACGACCACAGTTTTATCGCAGTTTCAGGCTTCCGAAGGCGAGCGCAACATGCTAGCGGTGTTTATTTATTTTTTTCGGAAAAGTTCAGAGAAAGTGCACGCGGAGTTGGACCCGCTCATGCCCGGCCTGTGCTGCTGTGACTCTGCGGTGTGTAGTGTGTGCGCTTATGTGTTGACGGGACACACAAAGATCCTCTATGCAACGAGAGAGGCTCACTCTGTGACTAGCCGATCAGGACGCGGAATACAACGCGCGTATGGCGTTCATACGCTGTAAAAAGCATGCTATGCCTCGCGATATAGCGAGGGACCCCTGTAAACGCTTTTCATTCTCCAAGTTAGTAAGGCATTACGCAGATCGTAGGGGGGAGACTGAGAGGTGAACTGTTCGGCAGAGTATACTGTATACAGACACCTATTTTATAGGTGCCTGTCACAGTCAGCTAGGGATTACAAACAGTGGAACGGCTTAGTTGCATAGCTATTGACAACATAATGTTAAGTACCCTCTCAGATGTTCGATCAGTGCATAACTTGAACTTTGCCGGAGAGTGTGAATAAAACAAAAACTTTTTTTTGCAAGCAAACTTTTTAAAGCCGATGATTTAGCCAAACCTGCCAGCTGTAACTACAATTATTGTCTGTGTTTGCGGGATTATAACAGACACTATTAAATCTATAGGCCTGAGTACACGTCCTTGAGGTGAATCCATGCATGTGAGAGTGTCCATCAGCTGCTGTTCGCAGAATAGCCCAGCTCCATGCCCTGTGTCACAGGGCCGATCACACCCCTGACCTCTTCTCTGCTGGCTCAAAGGGATTCAAATTTCAGATGCAGCTGGAGCATTGCAAATTATGCGTAGTATAAGACAAATAATTAAAGAAGAAATTTCCCCCATGTAAATAAATAAAATATTTATTTCTGCAATACAACTTACAATGTGAAACTAATGTATGATATAGACTCATGGAATGCAAAGTGATATTTTAATTTGGAAAATTATGACTTGCAGCTTGTACAAACTCCAAAATGAAAATATTACATGAAATCAATAAAAAAATTAAAGAAATGTGGGCCCTCTGAAAACTATAATCATGCATATGTACTTAGTACTTGGTTTGGGCCTTTTACTTGAATGACTGCCTTAATGTGGTTGCGTGGCATGGATGCTTTCAGCCTGTGGCACTGCTGAGGTGTTATGGAAACCAGGATGCTTCAACCAGAGGAATATGACATTTTAAGTCCATGTCCAGGATCTGTCTGTCTGTGGTGTGCTCTTGATGACTCCGGACTGCGCTCATCCTGCGGTCTCGTGATCGGAAGGTCGTGGGTTCGTATCCCAGCTCCCGCAGATGAATGCTGTCGGTGTATGAATGAGAGAGTGAATGGGTGATTGGTTCCTTACTGTAAAGCGCTTTGGGCCTGATAAAGGTAGAAAAGTCCATTTACCATCCTGAGATGTTTTATTTTGGGTTTATACAAGCTGTGAGCCATAATTATCAAAATTATAACAAATAAAGGCTTGATATATCTCACTTTGCATAATGATTTTGGCTCACAACTTGTAAAAAAAAATAGAGTACCGGCACTTCTTTTTGTCCACTTAAAGCACTGGCCCAAACTAAGTACTTTGGACTAACATTTCTCTGTTTAAAGTAAAAAAATAAAATAAAGGATTTCATGCAATATTCTAATTTTCTGAAATTTTCATTTTGGGTTTTTTACCCGTAATCATCAAAATTTATGCCAGTGTTATTAGGCTGAACAATATTAAACACACCTCCAGTGAGCAATATTTTATATATATAAATAACTGGTCATCACCCTCCGCGGGTGGTCTCCTAAGGCAGGTCCTAAGAAGCCAGCTCAATGACAAGAACAAGACCCTGGCAATACACAGCTACACCCTGCCAGTAATCAGATACCCTGCAGGAATAATAAGCTGGCCAAAGAAGAGATGCAGACCACAGATGTCAAGACCCGAACGCTCCTAACCATGCATGGAGGGTTCCACCCCAAATCCAGCACCCTGAGACTGTGCACTAGCCGTAAGGAAGGAGGCCGAGGACTAGTGAGCCTGAGAGCCACTATCCAGGATGAAATATCTAAGATTCATAATTACATCCAGGACAAGGCTTTAACAGATGACGTGCTCAGTGAATGTCTCAGACAATGGGGAACAGAAGATGAGGCACTGGAGATCCCATCATGAGATATCAAGAAATCCTACCAATGGCTAGACAGAGAAGGTCTGAAGGACATCACAGAGACACTCATCACAGGAGCAGGCCTTGAGCACCTGAGCAGACTGCTAATTCCGTAGTCTGGTCAGTATTAGCAGTGCAGGGTTACAGTCATAGTGCAAGTGGTTGATAAGTGACGTAGAGACAGATATTATTGCATGCATTTTTGCAAAGGGGGGTTATTGGACATGTTACTTTAGAGTCTTGTTGCACAGTCTGACAGCAGTGGGGATGAAGGACTTGTGGTAGTGCTCCTTCTTGCACTGAGGGTTTCTCAATCTTCCTCTGAAAGAGCTGCTCAGCTCCTCTACAGTCCCGTGTAGTGGGTGGGAGATATTGTCCATGATGGAGGTGAGCTTGACTAATACCATCCTGTCCCTCACCTCCTCCACAGAGTCCAGGGGGCAGCCCAGGATGGAGCTGGCCCTCCTTACCAACTTGTTCAGTCTGTTCTTGTCCTGCTCTGTGCTGCCCGGGGCCCAGCACACGGTAGCGTAGTGGAGAGCAGAGGCTACCACAGAGTCATAAAAAGGCCTGAGCAGAGGCCTGCTCGCTCCGAAGGACCTCAGTCTCCTCAGAAGGTGGAGGCCACTTTGGCCCTTCTTGTACAGGGCGTTGGTGTTGTGGGACCAGTCCAGTTTATTGTTGTGGTGAACACCCAGGTACTTGAAACTGTCCACCACCTCAATGTCCTCCCTCCTTCGTCTTACTGGTGTTCAAGCACAGGTGGTTGCACTCACACCAGTCCACAAAGTCTATGTGTGTGGGCTATTTGGGAGAGACACGTGAGTGAGAGTTACGGAGGAATAGCTTATAGGGCCGCCACATTTGAAACCCCCCTCCCCGTAGTCAAATTGACCGCTGCGGCGGTTCTATACGATGCGTGTTTTAAACAGTGGAGGTGCGCCACATAATAGTCTATGTGTGGGAAACACTGAGAACCCTCCTGCTCCCAGGTCGACGGTAGATAATTACGTAATAACCTAATAACTTACGTCATAAGTTATTAGGTTATTATTGGTCAATCGTTATTACGTTATTGGCTCACCACCGTTATTACGTTATCGGCCCGTTATTACGTTATCGGCTTATTACATTTTGAAATTGGTAAAAGTTATTGCGTTATGGGTCGTTATTACGTTATCGGTACCTACACACTTTGAATAAGTCGTCCTCCACTGAGACTTTTACACACGAGTTCATACACATTTCTGTAGCAAAATTTGTGTTCAATTAATGTTCAGATGTTTAGTTTGACTCCATTTATCCAGCGATCTCACATTTTTCCTAACGTCACAATATGCTGCCTATATATAGGCTATGTAAATGGATCTTTAAACATTGCTTATGATACGAGATTAATTCATGAAGGATAAAAATAGCCCATGATAGATTTTTTATAACCCTGCCCGTCAAAATGGAGAGAAATTATCCCTATCATATAGTAGTTTCACATTTTAAGTTGAATCAGAGAAATAATACCAAACTTGTTATGTTGAGTTAATATGATTTGAGGCTCATTGATTGAAATTAAAGTCAAATTATTCATTAAAAGCTAGATCTTGTTTTTGCCCGTCCCTTCTTTTACTTTTTGTTTGGTTCTTTTAGTTGGTGAAAATATCTTGTGAAGTAAGCATAGATGTAGTCATTATTCTTGTCACATCATTGATTAAAACTTTGAAATGAGCACTGTTCTCATAGCCTCTGTGCACAGTGTGTGTGAACCAGGATGGTGAACCAGGTCCAGCGTGGTGATGGCAGCTTGGGCAATCGCAGTGACTCCAGTGCGGCCAGTGCCAGTGGAGGGGACAGCTCGAAGGAGAGCTCTCGCTGCTCCACCCCAGTGCTGGACGCTGATCGCACCGACAGACTACGTTACAAGATGCAGCGCAGAATGGAGTCTGGGGACCACTGGTTCTCTCTGGAGTTCTTCCCTCCGCGCACAGCCAGTGGAGCGGTCAACCTCATTTCCAGGCAAGCTTCAGCTAACGTTTATGAAGCACAAAGCAGGCCATAGTAAAGTGGACTTATCACACAGAAAATTGTGGCCTCTAAACCTACTTTTGAGCACCTTCGCATTGATCTTCCATGTTTTACATTCTAAAAGAAGCATGTCATGCACATTCAACTTTTTAATAGTTTAAAAAACCTTTTAACATGTTATAACCAGAGGTTAAAGCGGGCCAGAAGGGTCTGGAACGGTGTTCTGCCACATTGGGTAATGACAACAACAAAAAAGGTGAGTCACTTGACGCTTTTGACAAACAATCACCAACACCAAACAGAAGAAGAGTGCACAGACCTTATTGTTAATTCTTTGAAAGTGCGCTCGACAGAAGGCCACTTTACAGAGAGACTGGAGTAAACATATAAAAAAAGCAGCAGGTTTAATGGTGGCATTTATCATGAAATCAAGAACTCAACAAAGATAAACTAATCCATAAATGAAGAACGGTTCACAGGACCGTAAAAATCCTTTAAAACCTCTTCAAATCAAGCAATGAAAAGCAATATAAAACGGCTGTTGTTACACGGCAAACTATATCTTGTACAGTTGCGTATAGCCCAACATACTGTATGCCACTCTTATATAGCGTAGAGTTTTCTAGACTCCTCCACTTTAACCCCGATTATAACACTGTTTCCTCATCAAAAATATGTCAGGAATATTTTGCTTCATTCAAGGAATTCTGACAAATTTCAGTTGTTTCTTCTTCTACTACTGAATAGGGATGTTCCAGTCAGGGATTTTGAGTTCCCAATCTGATCTTTAAGCCTGCATGTTGTCCAATACCGACTGATTCTATCTTTTTAAAATTATTATTAGGGCCTGGACTTAAACGCGTTAATTTCAATTAATTAATTACAAAGATTTTAATACGTTTATTTTTTTCAAAAAAGTCTTGCACTGGAACCTTTCTATTTGCGTGTTTCTGGTACACCCGTAGATCTGACGCACATGCTACATTCAATCCTCACAACAGTGACTGGCTGTTTCCCAAAGCCTAGTGCTCCATCCGAAACCAGTAAATTGGTAAGAGGTCTTACGCCAAACAGGATGTGCGTCAGCGTCCGCCATGATAAGAAGTGTCAGAATTGGGCTGTCAGTTAGGAAGGAGTTAGGGAAAGTGGCCTGTATGCTAACTATCATAGCCACTTTAGCATAGGGACCTCTGATGCTAACTCACTGGCAATTAGGAGCTATCCCATAAGCCACTGCGCCAATCTCCCCACCCCCCTCGCCTCCACCCTCGAGTGATTCATGCGCAATCACTGTTGATTGACAGGTTCACATTTAATAATAAAATAAAATAAAACGATTCTGCACAAGCCAAACTTTATAAAAGTGACAAAATACATGTTAAGAGTCACCACAGCACAGTCACATGGTTTTAAAGAGCCTCTTCAGTAAATGGCCTAAATGAAGGCAGTTTGTCCTTTTGTGCTTTCTTTTCATTTAGTAGAAACTTAAGCCACATTGCTAATTTGCATACTGTAACTTTATGAAACTGTTGTTGAGATAAAATAAAGGGAAATGTGAAGGATCATTTGGATGTTTTTTTTTCCGCCTTAAATGTCTTTATTTGGATACTGTGTTGTTGTTGGACAATATACAGTAGGTGGCGGTATGCGCTTTTGTTTGGCCTGCACTGAACTTTTAAAGAAGAAAAACAGCTGTTGGTGATGTCACTTCCCCTTCCCCTGGGTAAGGACGGTCGAATTGGGCAAATGCTGCTGAAGCTCTAGTTCACTAACTGCATAGATATCTAACAGTTGACCCCATGAAAGGATTAGTTGCTAGTGTTAGTACTTAGAGGCTATAATTTAAGGGTTTTGGATGCAGCCTAGGTACCTCGCCTTGCCTTGGTCTGAAGTGGGCGTGGTCAGGCATCCAAATCATCACTCGCCGCCCAAGTGCTGTTCCAATCGTCTGGAGGCATGTGTCCTCCCTTTGCTTAGCATGTGGCTAATATACCAAGGATACATCAGTGAAGCCTTCACTGCCTTGCTCAAGCCAAAATTACCCATAATGTACCACGGCTCTCAAGAAAACAAAGGAAAAAAAAATCCACTTTTTAACAAAAAATAAATACAAATAAAATAAAAACACATACTTTGACTTGTTTAATGGCTCTGCAGCCCATGTTCATGTTACTTGTACCGGTAGTCTTTTTACAAAAAAGGCAATGTTTTTGTCAAGATTTGGTAATTAATTTCAGATTTTTGCTACTTCATTGTTTATGTGTAATTTGTTTTGTTAACAAAAACAAATGTGAAATGTATATAATTTGATTAAAACATTAAAGCAAATGTCACTGCTTCGTGGAAAAACAAAGGACATGATTTGTTAAATTTAAATTAAATTAAATTAAATTGAATCAAATGTTTATTTCAAACGTTTTTAGTCTCCCTTGCGAGTTTTTTATTTTGTATTTTCTGATAGGTTTCATCATCTCCGACTGCTTTTTAATTATTTATTTTTAGTTAGTAACAAATAAAGGCTATACATATCTCACTTTGCGTGTAATGACTATCATATGTTAGTTTCACAGTTTAAGTTGAATAACAGAAGTGAATGCACTTTTTCATCATATTCTGATTATATGACGAGCACCTGTATATTGAGGCAGGAAACTATTGCGATAAATGATATTATTGAAGACCCTATATCGCCACAGAAACAAACTCTAACACTTAAAAATTATACTTAAGCTTTGTTCGAAAAGTACTTCATCTTAAAATATCCCAAACTCAACTTGCTTTAAGTACTTTGAGTATTACATTAGAAAAATGGGGGAATACAGTGCCTTGCGAAAGTACCTATACACCTTGAACTTTTGCACATTTTGTCATGTCTACAACCCTAAACATAAAGATTTTATTTTGAATTTTTTACTGAAAGTTCACACACAAGTAACAGACAACTGTGAAGTGAAAGCAAAATGATACATGATTCTGTTATTTTACAAAAAATAGAAAAGTTGGGCGTGCATAAGTATTCATACAGCATTTTCGGAGTGCATTAAATTGCCTTTATAACATTCCTAATGACTGCAGAATGTTCACACCTTGCCCTAACCATTAAATAGAGGCCACCTGTGTGTAATCTACTCTCAGTATAATTCCAGCTGTTCTGTGAGGGCCTCAGAGCTATGGTCAGAGTGTATTGGTCACTAAACAACATCATGAAGGCCAAGGAGCTCACCAGAGAGGTCAGGGATAAAGCTGTGGAGAAGTTTAAAGCAGCGTTAAGTTATACAACGGTCTCACGGCGCACTGTTCAATCCATCATTCTGAAATGGAAAGAGTATAGCACCACTGCGAACTTACCTTGACACAGGCGTCCACCTAAACTAACAGACCGAACAAGGAGAGCACTGGTCAGAAATGCAACCAAGTGCCCCAAGATAACTCTGGAGGAGCTGGGACGTCCTGCCGCTGAGCTGGGGGAATCTGTACTTGGGACAACTATAAGTCGTACTCTACACAAATCTGGCCTTCATGGACGAGTGGCAAGAAGAAAGCCATTATTGAAAGGAGGCCATAAGAAATCCTGTTTGAAGTTTGTTAAAAGTCATATGGAGGACACAGCTACCATGTGGAAGAAGGTGCTTTGGTCAGATGACACAAAAATTTTACTTTTTGGCCCAAATGCAAAACGTTATGTATGGAGCAAACCTAACACTGCTCATCGTCCTGAGTGCACCATCCCCAGTGTCAAATATGGTGGGGGGAGCATCATGCTATGGGGCTGCTTTTCCTCAGCGGGGACTGGGAAGATTGTAAGAATAGTTGGGAAGATGGATGGAGCCAAATACAGAGACATTTTGGAGGAAAACCTGCTGGAGTCAGCAAGAGAATTGAGGCTGTGGCGGAGATTCACCTTCCAGCAGGACAATGACCCTAAACACAAAGCTACATCTACAATGGAATGGTTTCAAAACAAACATATTAATGTGTTAGAATGGCCCAGTCAAAGTCCTGACCTAAATCCTATTGAAAATCTGTGGAAAGACCTGAAAACTGCTGTTCACAAACGCTCTCCTTCTAATGTGACAGAGCTTGAGTTGTTTTGTAAAGAGGAATGGGCTAAAATGTCAGTCTCTACATGTGCAAACCTTGTAGAGTCAAACCCCAGAAGACTTGCTGCTGTTATTGCAGCAAAAGGGGGTTCCACAAAGTATTATGCACGCCCCATATTTCACTATATTTCTATTTTTTTGTAAAATAACAAAATAACATTTTGCTTTCACTTCACAGTTGTCTGTTACTTGTGTGTGAACTTTCAGTAAAAAATCCAAAATAAAATTTTTTATGTTTATGGTTGTAAACATGACAAAATGTGCAAAAGTTCAAGGTGTATTAGTACTTTCGAGAGGCACTGTAAATGCAAATGAGTGAACAGATGCTAAATATTGAGCCCCAAAATGTATTGTGTATCTGTGATTTATTGAACAATAAGTCTGTAGTAATCATCGTGATAGTCCTATTTGATTTATTATTATTATTATTTGAGCAGTAAGTCTCCTCAAAGGGAGTGGGCCGAAGCAAAAAGCTTATAAGCGTCCATCCCAAAATTAAAAAACAATAATATTTACCAGTGTTTCCCACAGGTTTGAAGGCAATGTGTGGCGCTCGGACGGGTGAGGGGGGGGGGTGTATGGGTGTTGTCGCGGTCGGGAGGCCTTTAGTGAATTTCAACAGCAGTCTTCTCTGCACCTCGCTGATGGAGTCACGCGGTGTGTACGAGGGAGAGGGGCGTCAGTGAGAGTTACGGAGGAATAGGTTATAGTGCCGCCGTATTTTAAACCCCGCTTCCCCGCAGTCAAATTGACCGCTGTGGCGGTTCTATACGATGCGTGTTTTAAATAGTGTTTTAAAACACTATTTGTGTTGATTCTGCGGCGCACCGCCACAGAATGCAGTGTTGATTCTGTGGCGGTGCAGCATAATCTGTGTGGGAAACACCGTTTACATTAACAATCAAAGCAAGGAACGTAATGCAAGATAACAAATCATAAACAAGGGAACATAAGGCAAGGTTCACAACAAATAATAAGGAACAATAATTAAAAAACAGCAAAATAAAGAAACAACAAAATAATATACTACAACACTCACAATAATTGTTCATATTTAATAAATAATAATTCTTTGTAAACCTTTTTAAAATGTACAAAATATATAAATAACAAGTACTATATTAAAAAATTACTCCAAGAAGTACAGATACTTACATGAGTACGTGTAAGTGGCCGCCTATTACCTGTTTCCACTAAAGCTGACTCTTGAATTGGACTCTGTTGTGGGCAGGTTTGACCGCATGGGCTCTGGGGGGCCTCTCTTCATTGACATCACGTGGCACCCATCGGGAGACCCCGGCTCGGACAAAGAGACCTCCTCCATGATGATTGCCAGCACTGCAGTCAACTACTGCGGTCTGGAGAGTGTGCTCCACCTGACCTGCTGCAACCAGTCCAAGGACAACATTAACAGACACCTGAGCAAGGCCAAGCACCTGGGGCTGAAGAACATCATGGCTCTAAGAGGAGGTACGTGTGGACCCGTACCTCACCAATGTTAGCATTTATCTTTAAAAGTCACTTTGCCAACAGCCTGTGTCTGGGGAGTGTTGGGATGTACAGTGTACTGACTGAAGTAAGTAAGTAAGTGCTTTATTGTCATTGTACAACTGTACAATGAAATAGTGTTCAGGTGTTAGTCCTGAGCTGCTGCAGCCTTTGCCACTGTGTCAACCTGACCCACATGACCTTGGAGGTCGGGAAAACTGTAGCACTCGGAAGAAACCTGGCTGGCTACCCTCTATCTCTTCTGGTCCTCTGAAACGGTGCACCGCCTCCTGGGTTTGTCCCCGTTTCAGAGCGTGGTGTCCTGCACTGGTCAACTCCACCTCCTCCTTCCTCTTCCTCCTGAGCTGATGTTTTAGACAGGGCACGTAACTGCCACTAATTTGGTCAGGTTTGACTGGAGATGCTTTATCATCTCCCCGTGTCTGCGTAGGTTTCCTCCAGGTACTCCAGTTTCCCTTACCACTAAAAACATGTACAATAGGCCAGGATGACTGAGGGGCCATTTGAAAGTGTGAGTGGGGGACAACAGATGGAAATTAGCCCATGGCTCCAATCCGTTGTGGTGTGTTTACATGCTTGAGACTAGGTATGGATATTGTTAAGGATTTATTGATTCCAGCTGAATTAGACTAATTTTGATGCTCTATCAGGTCAGGATTTTTTGCTACAGAAATGCTTTAAAAATCGATTTTGCGTCAAAAACAAATTTCTGCGGATCATCAGCTGAGAAACCCTTGACGTTTTTTCCGTTTATAAAAGTCAACGTATCCAAAGTCATTCAGTTTTTATTTACTCCATCAAATTTGATAAGCAGAATTCATAATAACGTAGTCGTACGTAATCCGTAACACTATGGCTGTATCTCAAAAAGTTGACCTGATAGAGCAAAATGCATGTGATATTCGGACTCAGAACACCAAAATTAGTCTAAATCAGTTGAGAAACCCCTGACCATTTTTTGGCTGTCAACTTGTGTTATCATGTAAATCAGGGGTCCTCAAACTAAGGCAGAGTACGGCCGCCACGCCCATTTGACCGGTACCTCAGCCCCTCCGCCCCCCACCACTTGAACCGGGCCAATGAGGCAAATCCCAAAAGTGGTCATGGGTTATTTAAAAATAAATAAATACATTTGGCAAATAACATGTTTGTTTGTGATGCGCGTGTTTCACTGCAGTCCCCGTGGGCTGCCCGCCAATATGGTCGGGTCATGAAATTCTCCTTTGATCGTGGGGCGGGTTGGAGCGGGTCAAAAAATGCCAGTCTCCGCGGCGCATCCGCCCCGCTTTGCGTAGCTGTGTTTATGCAGCTCCGCTACCATCACCTCAGAGCGGCTGAAATGTAAACACGGCTCTGTAATCCGAATGAAAAACGGCTAAAGTGAGAATACTGGAGACTTATCGTCGGACGGACTGACACTCGTGCATCGTGTCTTTGGAGTTTTTCACGGATTATCACATGGAGGAGCAGGACTTTTCGCAGTCCTCGGCAGGTGTACAGCGTGTTTCCCTGTCTTCATCAGTACAAAGGGCCTTTGCTATAGCAGGAGTTAACGGGTGTGGCTGAAGCTGAATAAATGTGGATCCAAACACGAGCGCGCCATCTCATAAGAGCGCTTAATTCATTTGAGTTTTTTCTCAAAGCGCCATAAAGCCAGGGCTGGACAGGAGAACACCAGCTCCACAGGTGTTTGGTTATCCACCCTAGATGTCCACCCAGCTGCGAGGAGGGGTGCTGCTGAGCTGATCGAGTCTCTCATGTTTTCCTGACGTAAAGCCCAATTTGGATGTAGTCTCGCTAAAGCCCTAACATTGCCCTGTTTTTGACCTGACCTTATCGACCCCCTCCCCCATTTTTGAAATGTGTCCCCCCCATCTTCTAAATGCTTCCGACATGCGCTGAGTGAGAGGAAGAAAGGAGAAGAGAGGAGACACGGAGTTACTTCTTAAATGCTTACGTTTTTTCGTTTGCTGAGCTACGCAAACAGTTCCAGAGCCTGATGGTTGCTTTACAGTCAGCAGCACACCAGCCTCTGCTCACATTTCCTCCACATCAAGGTGTGTACAGCCATCAAGAGGCCTACCCTATAAGCCATACTATACAGCCACACCCCCGCAGAGGGCGCCTTCATATACAGGTAGAGATTCTACATTCTTTCAAGCACCCTACTCTAACGTGCCACAGAGATAGACTACATACATAGGACCAAAGCCCACCATCCTTAGCTTTACATCAGCAGACCCCAGAGAGTTTGCACGCATGAAGATTGCTTTAGAGAATTTTTTACCGGACAATACTACTGAGAGATACAAGTACCAGATCCTCACAGATCACCTCAAGTGTAAATAAACTTCACTCGTGGCAGACTCCTATTGTAACTCGAGGCAGCCCTACACAGATACACTGGTGGCTCTCACCCGGATGTATGGATAGCTCCACAAGCTTGCAGTGCAAAGGATCGCAGAGTTAATGGACTTTCCAAACACACGCAGTGGTGACGTTAAGAGCTTTCATCTGTTCACGCTCAATGTGCTAGTAGTAGGCATGTTGGAACAGTTGGGACAAAGAGGCCAAGTCGAGTTAACCTGCGGCTCCCACGTTTCGAGGCTATTAAGTAAACTCCCCTATGACCTCAATGCTAGCTTTAAGAGATTTATCCATCCCCTGAGATTGACCATTCCCTCCCTCGTTGACTTTGCTGATTGGCTAGAATACGAGCTGGAAGTTCATGAAGACAGTATTAGTAGGGCTGAACGATTTTGAGAAATAATCTAATTGCGATTTTTTTTCTTCAATATTGCGATTGCGATTAAATATGTGATTATTGTTGCAAGGTCCTCTTCTCATGTATTTTTCACCTAACACAAGCAATAAATCAGCATAATAAACAATATTTGAAGTGAAAATTGCAACAAAATTGTTGCTTGACCTATTCAAAATGTGTGTGGACTGCACTTCTTAAACTGTCTGAACTTAACAGTACAGTCTATAAATAAATGCTAAATTATATAGATATTAAAAAAAAAAATAACTCACTGATCCAGTCAGTAACATCACCCATACTAAAGTGCAGGAAAGTAAGAACAAACGTCTGCTTTAACTAGTTGGAAAAGTTTTAGGAAATCAAACTCCCAATTAATACAAAATAAGCTATTTAATTTATTATTTCGGCCAATCAAATCCCTGTCTGAGTTGCTTCAGATGCGCGTTATTGATGGACACGGAGAGGCCAGATGGAGCACACGCCAAATCACAGTGGAATTAAGAGCAGCATTTTGGTTTTGGGATGTAACTTTGGACAATATGAAGAAAGAAAAGAACACTGACACAAGGAGACGGGACATGAGGTGCCAGACACAGACACGTCTCTTTGACTCGCAGCCATTTAGTGACATTTCAGCTTAAACAGCACATTTCCTCAGCAAAATAAGACATGACACGGACTCCTGCCTCGGATCCTAGTTACCAACCCTTTTCATACTGCAGTTTAGTGTTTATATCTAGCGTCTGTACCTACGGAGCGGATATGCGGTAGACGCAAAGGTAAATAAAGGCACATGGCACATCGCCTCCGCGGATACTTAATGGTCATGAAACGTCATTATGCTTTTGAGATAAGTTCTTTATCCACAACATTCCCAAACATAAGCCCCCTAAACTGAGCCACAAACGACTCTTTACTTTTTACAATCAGCACAGACTCACCTATATATGTCTGTGGATGCAGAGGCGTGTGAATCCGGAGGTGATGGAGTTTCTGTGATCGTCAGAGCGTGTAGTAGCGGCGACGGAATGGCGTGATTAGCGCTGCGGCTAACGCAATGCTAACGGAGAAAAGCAATATTCCTTCGCGGTGGCTGCATGATAAAAGCTGATATTTTCACTGTACATCCACAATCTACCGCGCACCTTAACTAGACTGAGACGTAAACAAAAGCACGCGACGGAGCGGACTTTGCTGCCATATCTCGTTGCTCTATTTACTTCCCAAATCGCGTGCCCTGCGATTACGAAATCGCGTTGTGTAATATCGCGATAAAATTGCAAATGCAATTAATCGTTCAGCCCTAAGTATTAGGCCCCCCAAGATAGAGGAGTCGTATAACAAGAAGCCTAAAACCAGACGCACTCCCAAACCCTTAAGTAAGTCTGCTACTATCATCCTGGGCACTGAGAAGGCTTCGGGATCAAGCACTGCAGAATCACCACTTCCCCCTGAACAGTCAGGCAGCAAGTCTAAGAGAGTGGAGTCAGCAAAGGCCTACTGTCCCTATTGTGACAATGACAAGCATTTCCTGAACAACTGTTCTAACTTTAAGGACTTGAGCAGGGAACAAAAGGTGGCATGGATCAAAGCAAATAATAAGTGTTGGCGCTGCAGACGTAATCACCAAGCTGCTAAGCGCACACTTAAAGCTTCCTGCAAGACCTGTGGTAAGAGACATCTGCTAGTGCTGCACGAGGTCCTTCTCCAAGAACAGACCGTGAGAGTTAACGTCAATGGCACTAAGCGTTCTGCTACACCCCTTCTTCGAGTCAAGAACATGCCTGTCCTCAAAGCCACTCCCGAAGCAGTGTTGCCACTCCTGAGAGGCACAGAAGCGCTTGGCCAGATTGCCGGAGCAAGCCGCTGCCTATCAGAGAAAGATTGGGAAGCTTGTGGAAGGTGGCTATGCAGTGACGTTGGCAGACCACCAAGTGGAGAGCAGGGAAGAAGCTTGGTATATACCCCACCATATGGTCCAACATAATGAGCAGTTGTACACCGGGTGGTGTACACTGCTCCTTCCAGTACCAAGGACACAACCTCAACCAACTCCTTCTACCAGGTCCAACTCTCGGCCCTGCCTTGCTAGCTGTGCTATTACGCTTCAAGGAACATGCTGTTGCCTTCAGCAGCAATATCCGTGGTATGTTCCACAAAGTGAGACTCCTGCCTGCAGATCGACCACTGCTGCAGTTTCTATGGCGGGACATGAAGCGAGACTCTCCCCCTGATGTGTACAAGTGGCAGGTACTTCCCTTTGGAACCACTTGCAGCCCTTGTTGCGCAACATTCGCATTGCAGAAACGCGTCACTGACCACAGTCATCCAGAAGATGACGTGTGTGTTGCCATCAACAAGACTTTCTATGTGGACAACTGTTTACAGAGTCTCACATGTCCAGCAGCCACCAAGACTCTTGTGGATAAACTGCGTCATCTTCTGGTTGACGGGGGATTCAAGCTAAGGCAGTGGGCAAATAACGGTCCAAGTGTCATCAACCATCTCCCTCCAGAGCTCAAATCATCCAGCTGTGAGTTGTGGCTCAATCAAGGTCCATCCAGGAGCCAGCCCTCGGACTTCACTGGAACTGCAAGTCTGATACCCTCACCTACAAACACAGACATATCGACTGCTCAGTGGCTACAATGAGGAACATCTATAGAGTTTTAGCTAGCCAGTATGATCCTCTAGGCTACATAGTGCCTTATACCACCCGAGCCAAAGTAATTGTTTGCCACCTGTGGGAGAAGAAGAGGGATTGGGATGACCCTCAACTCCCAGAGGAGCTGTTAGAGAAGTGGCATACATGGGAAGCAGAGTTGGCATACATTTCCAAGATAACACTGCCCAGGTGCTACACCAGTCCCAGTCTTGACCTACTCACCTGCACGAGAGACATCCATGTGTTCTGTGATGCCTCTGAACAGGCATACGGATCAGTGGTTTATCTGAGGACAGAGAATCCAGAGGGAGAAGTGGAGGTCGCCTTCCTTGCAGCGCGCTCTCGTGTTGCCCCCAAGAAGCAGCAATCGGTCCCTCGGTTAGAGTTGTGCGCTGCTCTAACTGGTGCCCAGCTCTAGAAGGTTATCAGCACTGAGTTAACCCTTCCCATTCGCAGTGGCACCTTATGGTCTGACTCAGCCACCGTCTTAACCTGGTTGGGTTCAGACTCATGCAGATACAAGGTCTTCGTGGGTACTCGTGTGGCGGAAATACAAGAGCTAACTGAAGCTGCCACATGGAGTGTCAGGGCAGTAGATGGACAGACGGGCCGGTGTTCCTAAAACAAGCTATGAGTGACTGGCCCGACCTGCCACCTCCACCCCAGAATGATCCTGAAGGTGAGCTGAAACGACTGGTTGTGTTAACCATGTCCAGTTCTAGTGTTCCAGATCCACTCCAGTACCAGACCTGGGACAGCTTCATAGAGGCCAAAGCCCGTCAGCTTTACGGGCGGCCAACTCCAACAACCCTCTCACTGTGGACTCATATGTTGCTGCTGAACCAGAAGCCCTGCAACAAGCCCAAAGAGAGTCATTCCCAGAGGAAGTCACCCAGTTGAAGACCAGCAAACCAATTGTCAAATCCAGTCGCCTTCTTCTACTTGCACCTGAGTTTGACGAGAAGACAGGGCTCATCAGAATAGGAGGCCGTCTTTGCCGCAATCCTTCCTGGCAGTAGATGAAGTGCACCCCATTGTTCTTGACCCCAAACACGCTGCCACCCGACTCATCATACAGGACTATGATGGGTAAGCTCCAGCATCCCGGGCCAGAAACGGTGTTTGCAGAGATCAGATGGAGATACTGGGTGCTACGTGGACGTGAAGCAGTACGCCGCCATCAAAGATCCTGTGCTGAGTGTAAGAAGTGGATAGGCCACCCCAACCCACCCAGGATGGCGGATCTCCCTCCAGCCAGACGGCGTCTCTTTAAGCCGGCCTTTTACTCCACAGGTGTAGATTGCTTCGGGGCGTACACCAGAGAATCTCTTTCTTTCCCATATTGCTTGAAAATGGTGGAAAATATGGAATGTCCTTTTTCAGTAGTTTTCCCCTGAATGGAATAGGCTACCATTTTTACATACTGAGATATGTTCTTACCTTAGCTTTGACGAGTTCATTTGTATCTGTCTGGTCTCCACGCGTGCCTTTCGTAACGTAAACACAGCACAGACGGCGTTAGCATTTAGCCTCTCTCTTCTCCTCTATAGCTCCAAACGAGGTGAAGATGGAAGCTACCAAACTTTTCCACATTTTTCCACTTTAAATATGGTTACGTGAAGTCCATCCATCCATCCATTTTCTCCCACTTGTCCGTTGCCGGGTCGTGGGGGCAGCCGCCGGAGCTGCCCAAGACACATAGCACCAGTCCCCTATGGCTCCTCCTGCAGGTGGTGGGTCCACGGAAGGACGGCCTCATGGTTCCAAACAGGCCTGTTGGTCTCTCATAGGGGGCCCATTCACTCTCTCATTCATACACCAGTGTACGCAGACACTGGTTACGTGAAGTGTTACACTATAAAGTATAATTACAGAAAATTAAACATTGTTGATTTTCTAAGCGTATAAAAAGGGGAACTATATTGTAAGGCGTAATGGAGTAATTCGGCATACGCACAGTAAAGTGAAGATATCACTGCGCGGATGCCGAAGAGTTTGGTAGCTTCTGTCGTCACCTCGTTTGGAACTATAGAGGAGAAGAGAGGCTAAATGCTAACGCCGTCTGTGCTGTGTTTACGTTACGGAAGGCACACGTGGAGACCAGACGGGTACAAATGAACTCGTCAAAGCTAAGGTAAGAACATATCTCAGTATGTAAAAACGGTGGCCTGTTCCTTTAACTGGGCTTTCTTGACAACTAATTATCCCAGGTGCCTGAGATTGATGTCAGTGATTCAAAGAGCACAATACCATCCATGAGTTTCATTGAAAAATGTTTTTTTTTTTACCTTTATGAATCTGAAATACAATTTGCATAATCATTTGGAACACAGTGTACAGAGGGGCCTGATCTTCCACCTGGCGCAACAAAAGCGTTGCGTAAAAGGGACTAGACGGAGTTTAAAAATTAAAAAAATATGTATTTTCCACCCCCTACTTGCTACAGCAATGTCCTAATGTGTAGAATGAGCCCAGACCTATTCACCACAACTGCTTCTAAAATTCTGCACTGTCTCTCAAAAAGGTGTTACTTCGGGTCCAAATGACCATCATGCAGGAGCTTAATATAGAAACTGCAGTTACACATAAGACCTGAGGTGGCAGTGACGTGTAAAAAAATGTAAACTTCCATCCAGTCCCTTTAAGATGATGTAGGGTTCTTGCGAACAAATAGCGGTGCTACAGTAGTGTCACCGGTTGCCTGAGGGCGTGGCTTAAGAAAAGGGGTCAGCCTAGGGCGTGGCTTAAGAAAAAAAGGTCAGCTGAGGCGAGCACCTCATCTTCGCTCTTCTTACATTAACATCGCGTGAAGCCTCGTGCATGTTAAGATTTTGCAGGGCAAACTAGCTATTTCTCCCACAGTGGGTTAAACACTGTCCTATGTCCCAAGAGAGAATATATTACATATGAATACAAACAATACTTAATACTAGCGCTAGAGAAGGACCCCCTCCTTCTCTAATATTTAATTGTGCCATTGCATTTGAGTGAGTAAGTAAATAATCTTTATTTGTATAGCACCTTTCACAGACAAAGGCCACAAAGTGCTTCACAACACAGTTAAAAATCTGATATTACATACAATATAAAAAAGGGTCAAGACAACACAGCCATCATAGCAGTCCAAAAGTAGCTAATTAAAAGCTTAAACAAATAAATGTTTCTTAAGGTTGCTTTTAAAAGTATCAACAGAGTCAACAGAGCCCTGATGATCATTATAATGATTGGATTTAGAAAGCTGCTAATATTTTGGTTGAAAATCCAATTTCAACTGACCAACATCAAGCATAAAGATCCAAATGGTGGATGACTGACTGTGTTCCTTTGCAGACCCAGTGGGCTCTGAATGGGAGGAAGAGGAGGAAGGCTTCAACTACGCCGTGGACCTGGTCAAACACATCCGCTCTGAATTCGACGATTACTTCGACATTTGCGTTGCTGGTACATTGGCATGTGCCCTTAGCTATTCTCAGAGGAGCTGCTACTAACGTGTGTGTGTGTCTGTGCACACACAGGGTACCCCACCGGGCACCCAGAGGCCCGCAGCTACAAGGACGACCTCAAATACCTGAAGGAGAAGGTGGCAGCAGGAGCGGACTTTGTCATCACACAGCTCTTCTTTAGAGCAGAGACCTTCCTGAAGTTTGAGGAGGACTGCAGGGCCATCGGGATCACCTGCCCAATCCTGCCCGGAATCTTCCCCATTCAGGTACTCTCCTAAGAGACCTTCCCTGTTCAGGTACTCTCCTCACCAAGACCTTTTAATCAAGTATTTGCATTACAGTATTTTCCAGACTATACGTCGCTCTGGAGTATAAGACGCACCAGCCAAAAATTGCCTAATGAAGAAAAAAACAATGGACTGAATAGGTGTATGATAAGCTTACGTAACACATTGATGGTTAGTTAGGTGTCTGGTATGTTAAAGTCACATAAACAGATAATTAGCATAAAGAACATACCAAACTCTCGATCTCACTCCAAATCAATCGATCACTCAAACTTAATGTGTGGAATTAAAGTCAGCTCAGAGTCAAAAATCACAGCCAGGTTCTTCACCTGTGAGGAAGGATTAAAAGACAATGACTGTAGTTTGGGTAAAAGTTTCTCTCTCTGGGCCTCAGGACCGATGACTAAAACTTCAGTTTTGTCCTGGTTAAGCTGGAGAAAGTTTTCTGCCATCCAGGATTTGATCTAAAATGCAGTTAAAAGGTGCATCCATTGGCCTGGTGTCATCAGGAGACATGGAGATGTACAACTGTGTATCATCAGCGTAACTATGAAAGTTGACTCCATGTCTCCTGATGACAAATCAGGATTTAAAACATTTTCTATTGTTGAGAAAAGGACTTTTGCGTTATTTTTGTGGTTGGTGATTATTGTGGAAAATAATTTTTCTCTTGCATTTCTTATTTTATTGCTGTATTGTAGGTCTTTTGTTGAGCACGGAATATTTGATAATTTATTGTTATTTCATCTCCATCTCCTCTCGGCCTTCCTGCAATTTCTTTTGAGTTGCTTTAGCTCCTCGTTTCTCCAGGGGGGAGGGGGTTTGGGATTAATCTTTTTAAGTTTGAATGGTGCAACTGCATCGAGGGCCATGAGTAGTTTACTGTTAAAATTGTCAACAATAAAATCGCAGTTAGCAGATAAAATCACAGGAGGATTTTGTTGTAAAGTATCAATTAATTTTGCAGCCACTTCAGGGGTGAGATTACGGTTCCTCACAGTTTTTGCCGAGGATTCTCGCTGGATAAAACCGGTGACATAAAAAAACACACAGTAGTGGTCAGAGACGGCCAGGTCGATAACAGAGGACACGGTAGTGGACAGAGGTCAGAGGTCGATAACAGAGGACACAGTAGTGGTCAGAGACGGCCAGGTCGATAACAGAGGACACAGTAGTGGACAGAGGTCGATAACAGAGGACACAGTAGTGGTCAGAGACGGCCAGGTCGATAACAGAGGACACAGTAGTGGACAGAGGTCGATAACAAAGGACACACTAGTGGACAGAGGTCAGGGGGTGATCACCGAGGACACAGTAGTGGACAGAGGTCAGAGGTCGATCACAGAGGACACAGTAGTGGACAGAGGTCAGAGGTCGATAGCAGAGGACACAGTAGTGGACAGAGGTCAGAGGTCGATCACAGAGGACACAGTAGTGGACAGAGGTCGATCACAGAGGACACAGTAGTGGACAGAGGTCGATCACAGAGGACACAGTAGTGGACAGAGGTCGATAACAGAGGACACAGTAGTGGACAGAGGTCGATCACAGAGGACACAGTAGTGGACAGAGGTCAGAGGTCGATAACAGAGGACACAGTAGTGGACAGAGGTCAGAGGTCGATCACAGAGGACACAGTAGTGGACAGAGGTCGATAACAGAGGACACAGTAGTGGACAGAGGTCAGAGGTCGATAACAGAGGACACAGTAGTGGACAGAGGTCAGAGGTCGATCACAGAGGACACAGTAGTGGACAGAGGTCAGAGGTCGATCACAGAGGACACAGTAGTGGACAGAGGTCGATAACAGAGGACACAGTAGTGGACAGAGGTCAGAGGTCGATAACAGAGGACACAGTAGTGGACAGGCCATACGTGATGACCAGGTCCAGACTGGGCCCTTTCTCGTGAGTTCGCTGTGTGACGTGTTTTGGGTGAAATCCATAGAATTAAGAACATTTAAAAAACTCTGCAGAAATGGGTCTAAAACGTTTCTATGTGTAGATTAAAATCACCGGTTAAAATTATCATATTAAAGGAGCTGTAAAATAGATAGAAAGTCTGAGAATTCATTAATAAAAAGGGGACATCTTTTGG
This sequence comes from Proterorhinus semilunaris, assembly GCA_021464625.1. Lineage (NCBI taxonomy): Eukaryota > Metazoa > Chordata > Actinopteri > Gobiiformes > Gobiidae > Proterorhinus > Proterorhinus semilunaris. The sequence goes on from CM038347.1 coordinate 41,598,755, forward strand.
GCGGTCTATAGATAGTGACACATAGAATCGGGGGGTTACTAAAGATAACTGCGTGGTGCTCGAAACTCGTGTATTGATCAAATAAAATAGGTTTGGTGGCAAGAGTATTTATGCTTATAGAGGCAGTGCCACCTCCCTTTTTTCCATTTCTGGTTGAAAAGGCACTGCTAAAATTAGGAGGAGAGGCCTCAGCAGGAACGGCATTCACATCCACACCCAGCCAGGTTTCAGTTATGCTGCGTTTACACATAAGCACGATGCGTTACGAATGCCACCAATCCACATTCGTGGCCAAGGATCACGAATGTGAGTGGACTTTGATGATTCAGGGTAGAGGTTTCACGCGCCGCCACAAACTGTTGCGACCTGTTACTACGCGTTACGATTAATGGCACAAATTATTACGCACGGTCACGAATATGCGTCCCGCGCTGCTGCGTGTTGTTGCGCGCTGCTGCGTGGTGTTGCGCGCTGCCACGGGCTGTTACGGGTCACTAGGAATATTCGCGTTCTGTCCGAAATCTGTCAAGAATTGGGCGAATGTGGAGTGATCTTCTTTCACCTGGTTGGAGGCGGAGCAGAGGCCGTGCTCTCCCCTGAGTCATTGGGCTCTTCTGGCTCCAACTCCCGAACATCAGGTACGACCGCAGGAGGAAGAAAGGTCGGAGGAACACTTTCAGCACCCCGCGGAGCGGCAGCGGCAGGTGCTGTCCGTGGCTTGGAGCGCGGATTGGCCGACTTTGTGACACTTTTCCTTGGCATAGCTACTGCAGGTACCAACATTTACGTTTCGGCGTATGGGTTTCTGTCAATTTTGAGGGTAAAAACAGTGATTCTGCTCTACGAATGCTCTCACGCTGAATTACGAAGCGCCACTACTCCTCACGAAAGGACACGCTCCGTTGCGAACTCCACGAATGTCACGAACTGATGCGTTCTGTTAAGAATCCCATTGAGATGCGTTAAGTCACGTCACGAACGTCACGAATGACGGAAAAATGACATTCGTAACGCATCGTGCTTATGTGTAAACGCAGCATTAGGAACAAACAATCAAGATTATTATCTAAAATTTGCACTTTATTTTATGACAAGAAAACAATGTAACGGTTCACAGCTCTGCGCAAAATCTATAAACTCTACTCTACCAAAAAATATACAAGTGTATAAATATAAATCAAATAATGAGTTTTACTTTGGGTTTAGGTCTCCACCTTTTTCTAAAAGCTCAGGGATTTTACTGTTCCATCGTCTGAGCAGGTCTGTCTCTGCTCATCTGTGTCGCATCTTATTAAAAAAAAAATTAAATAATAGTACTACTTCCTTCTTAGTATTTTTCTTTTTGTTGACATCATACTAATGAATTCTTAGAGACAATACTGGAATATAGACAGAGTATTTCACTGAGTTTAGAGTGTCTAGCGTGTCTCCTCCTGCCGTTTTGTGCAGTGCTGCTGTAGCCTGCCGCTGACATGAGAGAGAAGTGATGCCAAATCTGTGCCTGTTACAGATTCAAGTTTGACTAATACGATACAACAGCACCAATGCAAGACACTCTCTCCTGCGTTGGGCTAATTTATGCATTTGTGCGTCGTGTGGCAAAAAACACAAGCTAATTTCATCAATGTAAATCAATGGAAGCAGGGGCTATCGTCTTTATTTTATCAGAAATACGAAGATAATACATCGGTTTAGGACCCGCTCTGTTCGAGTGTTAAACTTACTTGGTTCGCCTTTCCTCGTCTTTTCTCATTTTGTTGTCGTGAAAATGTTGAAGAGACTTCGAAGTAAAAAGTAAAAAAAAACTCTTCACGGAGAGCTCTTGCACTGCGTTGCTCTGCTGGAATACTCTTCGTATTTTACAGCAAAAACAGTGCAGAAGTCGGCCGGGGAGAGCTTATATCTGCTGCTGTAAATCTGCAGCTCCGGGCTACAGTCAGAGTGGTGGCGCTGCTGAGAAAAAGGCAGCAAGCTGGAGCCGCAGATTCAATGCAATTTGAGCAATTATTTATCGGGCCTAATTATCAGCCAAAATTTTCTTTATTGGCTTATCGGGGATGGCGTCAAAAAAGTCGATAATTGCTGATAATTTTTGGCGGACGATATTATCGTGCATCCCTAATATACGGCAAACTTCGGGTCGGGTGGGCACAGTTTGATTTACATCTGGACGGGTTGGGCCGGGTCAGAAAAAAAGCCACCCCGCACATCACTACTAGGAATGCATTAGGGAGGTTGTGAATGGGTTTAGTCTCAGTTATCAGTGTAAGAGCATTATAAAGTACACTTTTTTTTTTTTTTTTCAAATATTTTTATTAATTTTCAAATAATAGACATTAAAAAAAAAAAACCTTTTTCATTCACACACACATTCACATCATCAGAAACCTGCACTTATCAGAGATAAAGTAAAACAACATTTCCGTGTCAAGTTTTAAGTTACAAGAAAATCAAATTCAAAATGATCATAAAAAATTAAAATACAAAATTGAGGAAAAAAAATAAAAGTAAAAATAAATAATGGCATGGCCCTACTTTACAGATGATATAATAATCATGTATGGCTCCCATAATTGTACAAAGTCCTTTATTTTACCCTTGGAAATATAAGTCAGCCTTTCCAGTCCAATGCACTCTGAAAGTTCTTTTATCCATTGTTTTATAGAAGGTGCTTCCATGCTCTTCCAGTTCAAAGCAATGGCTCTTCTGGCATGTAACAATCCAAAGTCCAATAGTCTAGTGTGTTTCTTTGTTTGTGAGAAACCTGTAGGATATATTCCCAGTACACAAAGTTTGGCACAAAGTGGTATTTTAAGATTAAACAATTCTGACAAACAGTTTGACATCCTTCCAGAACTTCTGTATATCAGAACATTCCCATAAACAGTGGATTAGAGTTCCTTTATAATTTTGGCATTTTGTACATATATCAGGAATATTGCTAGACATATGATTGAGTTTTTCAGGTGTTATATAAATCCTTGTCAACCATTTATACTGTAGTAATTTAAGCCGCGTGTTTATGGTTTGTTTTTGCGCCTTTAAACATGCTTCAGTCCATTCAAATTCCTCTATTTCTTCTTGGATGTCTTTCCTCCATGCGTTTAATTTGTCTACAGTAGATTCTTTAGAGTTAGACATTATTAAATTATAATATTTTGACAATTGACCCTTTTCCCCCCTTTTTCCAATTACTTCCTCAATTAATGACAGTTTGGGAATGTGCATAATATCTGTAGACCTGGAAGACATAAAACTTTTAAGTTGTAAATATTTGAAAAAATGTTTTGAGGGAATCTGGTGTTTATCACACAATTCTTGAAATGTAAGAATTATTCCATCCATATACAAGTCTTTAATAGTCTGAATACCTTTAGTTTTCCATAGTTTAAATCCTCCATCCTTTTTGCCAGGTGTAAACTGGTCATTATTCCACAATGGAGTGAACTGGGATAGAGTAATAGATTGTTCCATATGTTTGTGCGCTGTGTGCCACACTATAATAGTATTCCTCAAAAAAGGATTCTTTGTTTGTTTTTTTAATGTACGTAAATCTGCAGAGTAAAGATAGCTATATATTGGTAAATCTGGAATAGACTGTTGTTCAATATTTACCCAAGCTGAATTTGTACTAAAGTAATATGAACCTGATGTTAATTGGGCTGCCATATAATACCATTTTAGATTTGGAAGTTGAAGACCACCTCTTTCATAGGGTAGATATAGTAACTTAAAACGAAGTCTTGCTTTCCTATTATTCCAAGTAAATTGACTAAATAGTTTGTTTAAGTCATCAAAAAAAGATATTGGTAGTGGCAAGGGAAGCGTCTGAAAGTAATACAAAAATTTAGGCAAGATTGACATTTTTATAATATGTATTCGTCCTATAATTGATATTGGTAAGTTTGACCAGCGATTTAGCATTTCTGTGACCTCCTTTACTAAGGGGCTGTAATTCTCATTAACATATATTAATAGACTGGAATTCACTGCAGTGTCCTATGAGGAACAAGCTTCAATCCATTACTGAGGCATGCGGTCTAACACAGCTTGTGACCAAACCGGATATGTTGTAGAACTGATGGAACAAAAACATCCACCTTGATCGACCATATCTTCACTAACTCTAGTGACCTCTGCACTGCAGCTATATCCATCCCAGTAGGCTGTAGTGATCATAACCTAATAGCAATGGTGAGGAAAACCAGAGTTCCAAAAGGAGGACATAAAATAATTGTAAAAAGTCATACCAAGTCATACCAACACTTTATTGAAGGTAGTTTTATTGAGGATGTCCGTAACATTTGTTGGGATGATGTATTGATGACTAATAATCTATCTGATGCAGTAGAAGTCTTTAATAAAATGTTTTCACAAGTAAGTGACAAACATGCGCCTCTAAAAAAGAGAACAGTAAAACAAGTAAGAGTGGGTTAGATTGATGCTGAACTTAAAGACTGCATGGTACAAAGAGATGAGGCAAAAAAAGTGGCAACTATCTCTAATTATGACTCAGATTGGCAGGTATATCGAAAGCTGAGAAACTATGCAACTACATTAAACAAAAAGAAAAGGAAATTGTATTATAAAAATCTGATTACAAATGAGAAACATGATAGCAGGAAATTATGGAGTATTCTAAATAATATGATGGGAAGAAATTCTGGAACGACTCCATCATTTCTTGAATCAGGGGGTTCTTTTATTACAAAGCCACTAGACATAGCCAATCACTTAAACAATTATTTTTGTAATAAAATTGATCAACTGAGAAGTGAGATGGGGCAAACTGATAACTCAAAAGCAGAATATTTAATAAGGAACAATATTATGGCAGGAAAGAACTGCAAGTTTGAGTTCATTAATGTTACTGTTGGCCAAGTAGAACAATTATTGTTAGAATGTAAAGAAAAACCGTCTGGTGTCGATAATATTGATTCTAAATTATTGAAACTTGCTGCAAAGTTAGTTGCTGTTCCTATTGCCCATATTCTAAATGTAAGTCTTAAGGAAGGGGGTCTATCCACAGGCTTGGAAAATAGCAAAGATTGTGCCTTTACCAAAAAGTGCTACTGTCCCTTTTTGTGGCCCTAACAGTAGGCCAATCAGTCTGTTACCTGCTCTGAGCAAAATTATGGAGAGGATTGTATTTGAACAAATCCAAAAGTATTTTTCTAATAACAATCTGAATACAGATTTCCAACATGTGTACAGAGCAGGTCACTCAACTGCTACTGCTATGGCTCAGATGACAAATGATTGGTTGATAGCATTAGACAACAAAAGGTTAGCAGGAGCTGTATTGCTGGACTTCAGCTCAGCTTTTGATCTTATAGATCACAATCTTCTGTTGAGTAAAATGAAATGTTATGGGTTCAGTCCAGCAGCATCACTGTGGCTTAAGAATTATTTAGAAAATAGGAAACAAACTGTCTTTTTTAATGGAAGCTTCTCAGATGTAAAAACAATCAGCTGTGGTATACCTCAAGGAAGCTGCCTAGGACCACTCTTGTTTTCTATATATACAAATGATTTGCCACTAGTGTTACAAAAGTCAAAAATAGCCAAAGTCCAAATAGTTTTAAAGAAAGAATTAACATCATTATTTGAGTGGGTCACAAATAACAAGCTAGTTCTAAATATTGGCAAAACAAAAAGTATTGTTTTTGGAACAAAACATATGCTGCGGGATGAACCCAAATTGAGTCTTGTTGTCAAAGATGTAACTGTTGAGCAGGTGCGACAGACCAGACTTCTTGGTATTGAAATTGACAATGAACTATCCTGGTCTAAGCATATTAGTAAGGTGGCTAGTCTAATTGGAAAGTGCCTCTCAATGGTTAAAAGATGTTGTCATATGTTATCTTCTAGTATGACTGCAGATGTTATAAAAACACTTGTATTGTCGCAGTTAGACTACTGCTCGGAGATTTGGTCTTGTGCTGCCATAACAAATATAAAAGCTCTACAAACCGTCCAAAACAGAGCAGCTCGCTGTGCACTTCGGTGCTCTTTCAGAACTAATGTGAACTGGATGCATACGACACTGTCCTGGCTCAAGGTAAAAGAGAGATTTACTGCCTCTTTGATGAATCTAACAAGAAATATAATTATAACTAACCTTCCAAATGTACTATACAAAAAGTTACATTTTAGTTTGGATTATCATAATTATGAAACCAGACATGCCACAGAGGGCAGATTTAAACTTCCCAAAGTGATAACCAACATTGGAAAAAGTACTGTAATGTATAGAGCCATGTCTGGCTGGAATATTTTGCCAAGTGACATTATTTATGCAAACAGTAAGTACCTATTTAAAACCTTTTTGAAAAGGCATCTTCTCATGTATTAATTTGATAAAACCTGTTGTGTGACAAATGGCCTAATTAATTAACTTGACCATTACGCTACTAATACTATCATTAGATTATCTCTACTGTATTCACTAATAGCATATGCTATGTCCTTTGTACATTTGAGTGTGTGCGCGCGTGTGTGTGGGGGGGGGGGGTGTAACATTAACATTATCACTTGGTGGTGAAAACTGGTGTAAATACTGTTTTGTGAGCAACATGCTGGATTGACTCCAGGAAGAATAGCTGTACTTGTTACAGCTAATGGAGATCAAAATAAATACAAATAAATACAAATACAAACAATTTTATTTAGCTCTGGAGTAATTTTAATGCCTAAATATTTGAAACCATCCTTGGAAATAGTAAATTCAGTGCGTATTATGGGATTTTCCCTTTCTTCCTCGTTCAAAAACATAAGAACTGATTTTGTATTGTTAATTTTATATCCGGAGAATTCTCCAAACTCTTCAATCACATTCACCAAGTTAGGGATGGTACTCTGTAGATTTGTTAAAAAGAATATAATATCATCAGCAAATAACGAGAGTTGGTGATTAATTCCCCCAACATTGATGCCCTCTATTCCCCGGTGACCCCTCACCGCCATGGCCAGTGGTTCCAAAGCTAAAATGAAAAGTAACGGGGACAAGGGACATCCTTGTCTAGTTGAACGATGTAAATAAAATGGTTTTGAGATGTTATTGTTGGTTAAGATTTGCGCTGAAGGCTTTGTATATAACAACTTGATCCATTGAATGAACGTTTCTCCTAATCCGTACCTTGGAAGCAATGTCATAAGATAGCTCCACACTATTCTATCAAAAGCTTGACACGCATCTACTGCAAGCATTGCGATGTCTTTTGTATTGCGTTTCTCGTATAATATATTTAGGACACGCCTAATATTATGATATCCTTGTCTCTTTTTAATGAAACCTTGTTGATCATCAACTATCAATTTTGTATATGTTTTTCTAATCTTTTAGATAGGATTTTGCATAATATTTTCATATCACATCCCATGAGGCTAATTCCCCGATACGACGAGCATTCTGTTGCTGGCTTGTTTGGTTTTAAGATTACAGTAATAGTAGCTAATCTTAGCGTGTCTGGAAGTAAACCCAAATCAAAAGACTCTCTGAACATATTGAGTAGTGGCTGTGTTCATTTATCCTTAAATAGTTTGTAAAATTCTGCCGGTAGTCCATCCGGACCAGGTGCTTTGCCGCTATTCATTTCTCTTATGGCTTCTATTATATCCTGAGCTGCAAGTGGGCTGTCAAGTACCATTCTATCTTCTTCTGACAAAGTTTTAAATTGTACATTTTGGAAAAATCTATTTTGGACGTCTTCATTTGGGTTACACTCAGATTGGTATAATAATTTAAAAAAGTCCCTGAAACTTTCATTTATTTCTATTGGGTCAGTGGTCAGTTTTTTTGCAGAGGATTTTATCTCAAGGATTGCTCTTTCAGTTTGCTGTTTTCTAATTCTCCAGGCAAGTAACTTGCCTGCTTTTTCTCCCTGGTCATAAAATGCTTGTTTTGTCCACATTAAGCTTTTTGCTACTTTGTCAGTTGTTAATTTATCATATTTAGCTCTCATTACTAGTAGTCTCTGCTGTTTTTCAAAATCTTTGCTTTTGTAAATCTCATTTTCTAACCTCTTGATTTGACGATCCAATAAGATAATTTCTTGGTTATATTTTTTACTTTGTGTACTTGTATAGCCAATAATCTCTCCTCTTATATAAGCTTTGAATGCTTCCCATCTTATACTAGCCAAGGTTTCTTCTTTGTTGCATTCAAAATAATTATCTATACATTTTTCAACAAAATTTACAAAAGTTGTGTCTTTTTTGGACGTCTTTCCTCCCTACCCAACTGTATTTTCAGAGAGACTGGAGCATGGTCACTTAACACAATATTATCATACCAGCACTCTTCTACATGGGGTATCAGCTCCATAGATAATAAAAAATAGTCAATACGAGATTGAGTTTTATGAATACTAGAGAAACATGAATACTGTCTTTTGTTCGGATTAAAGCTCCTCCAAATGTCCTTTAATCTTAGATCTTGGATATAACCATTGATTAATTTTCTAGTTTTAACATGTGTATTATCTTTTTGTGAGGATCTATCTAGTACTGGGTCCAAGGTACAATTGAGATCTCCTCCTATGACATACAAGCCCTCCAAATTAGAAATATTCAAAAATACTTTTTCAAAAAAGGATGGTGTATCCTCGTTAGGTCCATAAACATTTATAAAGTTAATTTTTTGGGACAAAATACTACCTTGCACAATAATATAACGCCCCCCTGGATCTATTATGAGTTTGGATTTTTGAAATGGTATTGATTTATGTATTAAAATCACAACACCTCTAGCATGACTTGTAAAAGGAGCATGAAACACTTGGCCTTGCCATCTTTTGGTCAACCTTTGTATATCTGTTGTGGTTAAGTGTGATTCTTGAATAAATACAATTTTAGCTTTTAGATATGTTATCCTGTTCAACACTTGCTTCAATTTGATTAACTTTCTCAATCCCCTGACATTCCAACTAGTGACTATAACATTGAAATTACCTCCTCCTTTAGTCTTTTGCATTCTTATTTATTTATCTGGAATCTTAAAAGTAAATAAAATGGTGCAAGTTCTTACACACTCATACACACTCTCATTCAACAAAGAAACCCTGAACATTTGCACTTCCACCAGTGGAGTGCATTCCCCATCCCTTAGAACACAATAGGTCATTGGGACGCTGATCCACAAATGTGGGGAGCAACTACTCAACATGATCCAAAAGTAAAATTTGCATCTCTAAACCATGCGATCAAAGATTGTAACCATCTACCCTTATCAATAAGGCTTATATAACTTTCAAAACGTAACTGGCAACAAAACAAAATAAGTATTTGAAAAGAAGCGTTGTTAAATAAAATTACAAAAATAAATAAATAAAATAAAACGCTGATACCAATATAAAAAGGAAAACTAAAGAGGAAAAAGTGAGAAGAATAAAAACAACAACAAATATAGTGATATTAAATTAATAAACAAACAAGAATAAAATAAAACTATCAGCTGTATTCTAACTAATACTTCTTATCCTTCTTATGGTTTTACTCAGTATCTGTCATACATCACTCATGTTCGAGATCCGGCATCTGCTGTGGAGGGAGGCCTTTGTAGAATTCTTCAGCTTGTTGTGGAGTCGCGAAGAGGTGAATCTTGCCGCTGTATAGGATTCTCAGCTTGCACGGGTTGTACTGAAATCCACGAAAGGCATTAATGTCAATGAAACGCTGTATCACAGGTTGAAATCCACGAAGGGTTTCTGCAGAGAGATCCTGCACAAACGTGATTTTCAGCCCCTCATGCTTGATCTCCCTTTTCCTTGCTTCTCTGTGGACGAACTCCTTATCTTGAAACTTCAGAAAACGGACCAGGACAGCCCTGTGTTGATTTGGTTTGCCCGGGGCTAGTGTGCGATGGGCCCGCTCCAGTGTAAATGTATGCTCTGGTGGCAACCCCAGCCATGTCGGTAGTATATCCCGTACAAAGTCGATGAGTGGCCGCGCTCCTTCTGCTTTTTCACGAATTCCAAATATTCTTAAATTTTTCCTTCTCCCCCTATTCTCCAGCTCGTCCGTTTTATTCTCTAAGAAGGCGATTCGTTTAAGAGCAGATTGCAGAGATGTCTCGGTTTCACTTTGTTTCGTTTCTGTCTCTACGATGCGAGTCTCTGCCTGTTCAATGCGAGCGGTATTATTCGCAACTTCTTGCTTTATCTCAGTGACTTTGCCTTCAAGTGTTGTAAGCGTATCAGTCATACCTGTGAGTTTCTGGTCAATACCTTCAAGTCTTGTTCCAAAGTCGGATCGCAGTGATTTGAGTTCGCACATAACTTCTTCGAAGCTAGCCATATTAGCATTAGCCGCTTTAGCGCCCTTGTTGTTCAAGGAGATGGGAGTTTGCGGAGTTGTTTTGGAGATATTCCTACGTCCACGAGTGAAGATTTCACACTCTTTTACAGCTGGCGGTTTTGGCATGTCATCCCACGTAGTTTAAAACTGTTGGCAGTTTGTAAGGGTTTTTTTTTGTCAGAAAAAAGAGACGCAGTCTCGGAGCCTCTTCACCACGCTACCATCTTGGTCACGTGACCCCCGGAACCTCTATAAAGTACACTTTAAAAACAATCACAGGGTATCCACGGGGTCTTAAAAAGTCTAAAATTCTGCCTATTTGGTCTTAAATCCATGGTAAATTGGTCTGAAAAATGAACATGTGTTTGACTCAATTATTTGCTCACAATTACTTTAAAAAAATAGCCAACTAATCCACAGACGCGTAGCTGTGAGTAGCGTATACCGCTGATTTACATGGTCTGAGAACGCAAAGCGACACCTCCTTTTTTCACGCTAACGCACTGGCCGCTGCACACCACAGCGCATAAACTCACCGATAGTTGAGCGAGGCAGAAGGAGACCCAAAAAACGATAGAAGTCAGCAGAGTGGGACCTCTTTAGTTATCCAAAAGATGACCAAGTTGTTATTGTCGCTAATGGGACGTCCGTTGTGCTAATCATGTCGTGGGGAAGTTGCAGCAAAAGGCGCCGATACGTCCAACATCTTGCAGAAGTATTTTTCAATCCTTTGCATTGAAATAGTTTTAATGCAAAGGAGTCTTAAAGCCTTTTCATTTTTTAAAAAGGTGTATTTTTACTAGTTCAAGTATTAAAAGGCCTTTTCTAAATGGATCGAAACATTTGATTCCGTTCAGCGTACTTAACAAAACATTATTTACATTTGATATAATTTATGTCTGAGCGTGTGTAATTTTTCATTTTATGGATACTTGACATAAAAATGGGCAAGCCTCGCCCATGACAAAAACTATAGATATCAGTTGTTTTGTGATAATTGTGAATAATCATAATAAAACATATCATATTTTCTCTCACAATCAATCAATCAATCAATCAATGGTTTTGTATAGCCCAATATCACAACAGGAGTTGCCTCATAGGGCTGTAACAAACATTAAGGCAATAAAACAGAACAGTAAATAAGACAATGTAAAGTTCCGGTGAATCAAATATCCAGGCAAACATAATGTCCAAATAAGCGTCAGCAGTGGGTGGCGACGAGCAGTGGGTGGCGACGAGCAGCTCGGGTGTCCCCTGTCCTTAGACTCTCCAGCCCGGCAAGGAAAAACTCAAAAACCCAGTGGGAGAAACGAGAAACCTTGAGGAGAACCACAGAAGGAGAGATCCACTCCCATGGACGGACAGGCTATAGAGACCCAGGGCCGAAGGAGTCCCTCAGTAGACGGGCCAAGATCACAGACCGTCCAGTCCTTGTTGTCAGTACTTAGGGTTTCTCCATTCAGCTGGGTTCCTCCATTCGATCTAGACAGGCACTCCCAAGGGGGAGTGGGACAGGAGACACCATGTGAATAGTAATGAACAGACTACAGATGAAATAAATATTGTATCATAGTAAGACAAAGTTTGCAGTAAGAAGATAAAGATAGCGCTCAGTGTACCGTACTTCCCACAGCAGTGTTTCTCCTAAGGCAGCTTTACTTCAGGCTGTGGGTTAGAGCTTTACCTAACTGACCTGATCATAAGCTAATTCGAAGAGGTACGTTTTGAGCCTAGTCTTAAATGTAAGGACTGTGTCTGCTTCTTTAACGAGAGCTGGGAGTTTATTCCATAAAACCGGAGCTTGGTAGCTAAAGGCTCTTCCTCCTACAGTGATTTTGGAGACCCGAGGAATCACTAGTAGCCCTGAGTTTTGAGAGCGGAGTGCTCTGGTTGGCCGATATGGAACGATAACGTCTTGGAGATAAAGCGGAGCCAAACCCTTTATGGCTTTAAATGTGAGGAGCAGGATTTTAAATTTGATTCTAAACTCAACAGGAAGCCAATGGAGAGACTTTAGCACAGGTGTAATGTGTTCTCTTCTCTTTGTACGCGTTAACAATCTTGCAGCTGCATTTTGAACTAGTTGAAAACTTTTTAGGGAACTTTTAGGACACGCTGCTAGCAGGCAGTTGCAGTAGTCCAGCCTTGAGGAAACAAATGCATGAATAAGTTTTTCTGCATCACTCTTAGGTAGGATGTTTCGTATTTTAGTAATGTTGCGCAGGTGAAAGAACGCAATTTTACAAGCCTGGTTTATATGCGTTTTAAAAGAGAGGTCCTGGTCAAACAGAACTCTAGGGATGGGTACCGTTCGTTTTTTTTCGATACCACTACTTTAACGGTACCTGCTTTTCGGTGCCGGTTCCTTAACGGTACTTTTTTCGGTACCTATGTCATTTTAATTCAATTAAAATAACGTGTATAAAAGGAAAAAAGTCCTAAAACCGCAAAACAGAAGCTCCACAGGTCGCAGCAGCGTCACCTGTAACTTCCTGTTTTGAGCACAATTTCCACTTAAGCAGTGATAAAAAGAAATAAAGGACGTTATTACCTCCTGAGCTGCAGAGACAGATCCACATCAGGACACGGGTTTCTTTCGGATAAACTTTTCTAAACACACTGCGCTTTGACGAAGCACTTTCCCGCCAAAGATCCTTACATGGTGTGAGCGCTCACTCTGCCACTAATAATGTACAACAACTGTACAAAAAATGTCTAATACAGAGTGAGCGCTCACTTTTCCACAAACAATCTTTGATATTCCTCTCGCTGCAGCTGCTTGTAAAGTTGTAAACAACAGCCCGTAAACTCAGCCTCCGGGTCTGTCGCTAAAGGTAAACACGTCTTTCTTGTTGTCACTGCTCTGTGTTGTTTTTCAATTTGCCTAAAAACTCAAATTTCTTATTCAGTCCTGGTTTATAATAACTGGTTTAGTTTGACTCTGGGTTTTACAACCGGTGTAAGTCCTGGACCTGGTTTAGTCCTGGCGCAGACCGCGGCTGAGCCGTCTCTATTACAAATGTTTAGTACGTTATAGCTTTGCTTCTCTTTAAGTTATAGTTTTAAGTTATAGTTTTGCTTCGCTCCATTTGCGCTGAAGCGGCTCATTATCTGCGCACACGTTCATGTTTTTTTTAGACTCGCTGCGGGTCATATATTGACTTCTGGAGAGTAAAAGAACCGAAAGTTGGCACCGAAAGAATTTTAGTTTTTCGATACCACCCCCGACCGGAGCTTTTCGGTCGGTTCCAAGTAGGCACCGTTTAACGGTACCCATCCCTACAGAACTCCAAGGTTTTTTACTTTAGAGCTCGTTGATACGCTAACATTATCCAGGGAGATGATCTGCTGAGATAAAGACTCTCTCAGTTTTTGAGGACCTAAAATAATAACCTCGGTTTTATCAGGGTTAAGGAGAAGGTAATTTACAGTCATCCAGGTCTTGATGGCTTTTACGCAGGAACTAAGCGCATCTAATTTATCTGTCTGACCTGGTTTTATTGATAAGTACAGCTGTGTGTCATCCGCGTAACAGTGAAAATTTATATTATGATTTCGGATTATGTTACCTAATGGGAGCATGTACAATATAAATAAAATTGGCCCGAGCACTGAACCCTGTGGCACCCCATAGCACACTTTAGAACACGGTGAAGACTTTAGGTTTACATTAACAAATTGGTGCCTATCAGATAAGTAAGATTTAAACCAAGAGAGGGCTGTTCCCCTGAGGCCTACGTCAGTTTCTAACCTCTGCAGGAGAATATTGTGGTCGATTGTGTCAAAGGCTGCACTGAGGTCTAACAGAACCAGGACTGAAGCTAGTCCGGCGTCAGCTGCTAATAACAGGTCGTTGGTAACTTTGACTAAGGCGGTCTCTGTGCTATGATAAGTTCTGTACCCTGACTGAAATTTTTCAAATAAACTATTGTCCTGTAGGTGGCGGCAAAGCTGCTTAGCCACTACTTTTTCAAGGACTTTTGAAATGAAAGGCAGATTAGATATGGGCCTTTAGTTTGCTAGAATATCAGGATCGAGATTGGGTTTTTTCAAAAGTGGTTTGATAACAGCATATTTAAAGGACTTTGGTACATACCCATTTTCTAAAGATGAGTTAATTATTTTCAATATGGTATCTGAGATTTCTGGGGTAATTTCTTTGAGGAGTTTAATTGGAATTGGATCTAGAAGACAAGTTGATGGTTTTGAAGACATAATGATTGATAATACCTCAGCCTCATCTACAGTTATGAACCTGTCTAAGGCTTTGAAAGGAGGCAATGATTCTACAGCTGGATTTAGATCAGAAGACAAGGGAAGCTTATCATTTATTTTATCTCTAATGGTTGTGATTTTGTCATTAAAGAATTTAAGGAAGTCATCGCAGCTAAGGGTATCAGGAATGGAAGGCTCTACTGCGCTGTGACTGTTTGTTAGCCGGGCCACCGTATTAAAAAGAAACCTAGGGTTATTTTTATTTACTTCAATTAATGAAGAGTAGTAATCTGTTTTTGCTTTCCTCATGGCTTGCTTATAGGCGAGTAGGCAATTTTTCCAAGATCTAAGAGATTGCTCAGTGCTAGAATTGCGCCATAACCGTTCTAATTTGCGAGTCTTTCGTTTAAGCGCTCGTGTTTCCGCGTTGAACCAGGGAGCAACGCACCTTGGCCGAACCACTTTCTGTTTCAGTGGAGCCGCAACATCAAGGGCTGTTTTTAGTGTGAGCATAACGCTGTCGACAAACTCATCACTTTTATTTAAATCAATAAGCGAGCTATTCTCTGTAGACATAGTATTAAAGACTGGCTGGATCATTTCTTTAAACTTTAACACAGCTTTTTCAGATAGTGGCCGTTTTAATTGAATTTTATCTTGTGGATTAGTATAATCTTCGATTAGGAACCTAAATGTAATTAAAAAATGGTCAGAAAGCACGGGATTCTGAGGGAGAACGTTTAGGTCGCTAATTTCAATCCCATATGTTAAAACCAGATCAAGAGTGTGTTTATGGCAGTGAGTAGGTTTATTCACATTTTGTGTAAAGCCAACCCCATCCAGTAGGGCACTAAATGCCTTACTCAGACAATCACTATTATTATCGACATGAATGTTAAAATCACCTACTATTATAATTTTATTCCAATCCAACACTATACTGGCTAAAAACTCAGAGAACTCTGCTAAGAAGTCTGAATAGGGGCCAGGAGGCCGATAAATAATAGCAAGTAGTAAAGCTTTTTGATTTTTCCATTTGGGACAGGTAAGAGATAATGTTAGACTTTCAAATGAATTAAACTTTAGGTTATTTTTGGGATTTAGAACAAGATTAGAGTGTGATATCACTGCAACCCCACCACCTCGGCCTGTGGTTCTGGCAGCCTGAAAATTAACGTAACTAGGAGGGGTAGATTCATTAAGCCTAACATAGTCATCCTGCTGAAGCCATGTTTCAGTTAGGGCGAGAAAGTCAATATTCAACAACCCACACGTTATGTGCTTAGCACTTTGTTTATTGTTTCGTTTAATGTTAAGTTTACTCTTGGGTATCTGTGTTAGGTTATTTGGTCGCATGCCAGCATTTGGTTTGTGAGCTTTTGATGTTTTAGTGCTTGGTATACGGGGGACTGACACGGTCTTTATTTGTTCTGGTATTTGAATTAAGTTATTTGGTCGGACGCCAGCGTTTGTTTTCTTAGCATTTGATGTTTTAGTCTTTGGTTTACGGGGGACAGACACAGTCTTTATTTGAGAATCTACACACTTGATGATTTGTGACAATCCGGGAGCAGGGTCGGTGGTTACAGAGGAGTGTTCTACACTACTGCTCTGCGCCCGGGGCTCACAATAATGGTGACTCAAAAAATGTGAATTGTGACACCCCTGGCCCACACAAATAGAGTATGATTGCTCTGCTCTATTTTTATTATGGGTTGGGTTGTTTAAGCTAGAATGGTTAACATGTTAAATTGCCTAATGGGAAAATGTCAGTTCTTAAGTTTTTACATCCTACTGTGGTTATCACAGTAGGATAACTGATATCCTACAGTTTGACACCTTGATTTTTGTGACTATGATTTTCTTTACATTCTATTTATATTGCACTTTTAAAACGGGTCTTAATTTTGAGATTTTGTGGTCTTAAAAAGTCCTAAATTTGACTTATCCACCCCTGCAGATACCCTGCAATCAGGTATAGAGCCTTTTAAGGGTTGCCCAATGTGCCTTCTCCCAGTGGCCAACAGGAGCAGTAAAGAGGTATGTATGCATACCTTGATCAACATTGTGTTCGTGTGCAGGGCTATCAGTCTCTGCGTCAACTGGTGAAGTTGTCAAAACTGGAGGTCCCAGAGGAGATCACCAGAGTCATTGAACCCATCAAAGACAACGATGCTGCCATTCGGAACTACGGCATTCACCAGGCGCTGGAGATGTGCCGTGTGCTGCTGGACAGCGGCCGAGTCCCTGGGCTCCACTTCTACACCCTTAACCGAGAGGTGGCCACCATGGAGGTGCTGAGGCAGCTGGGGATGTGGCAGGAGGACCCCCGGTCAGTGCCACTTTATTATCCGAATACAGCATCAAATAGGCCGACAATGACCCTTTCCCTTAGAAATGTAAAGTTCTAGTTCCACTCTATGAACCACACGACCACGTCCAACAAAACCAAGCTGACTTATTTTTGGCTGAAGAACATGAATGACACACTGTTCCATGGTGACTGCTGCTCACTCTGCTGTGTGCCCACAGGCGCCCGATGCCCTGGGCGGTCAGTGCCCATCCCAAACGCAAAGTGGAGGATGTGCGTCCAATCTTCTGGGCCTCCAGACCCAAGAGCTACATCTACAGAACCCAGGACTGGGACGAGTTTCCCAACGGCCGCTGGTGAGGCCTTCACACAACAACACGGCCCGTTTCTCCTGCTTGCACCAATTAACAATTGTAAGCAGCACTGGTGTGTGCCGCCTTGTGAGGCAAGGCAAGTTTATTTGTAGAGCACAATTCATACACAAGGCAATTCAAAGTGCTTCACAGTTGCATAAAATTACAAGAAAACAGATCAAATCAATCATTAAAACATCAACATAAAAAATAATCAATTACAGTAAAAGGCAAGAGTGCAGATAAAATACTTTCAGTTTTCTTATGCTCGGGTAAAAAGAGCTGTTTTCAGCCTAGATTTGAACATTGTCAGAGTTGAGGCCTGTCTCACATCCTCATGAAGAGTGTCCCAGATTTTAGCTGCATGAAACTGAAACGCAGCTTCACCGTGTTTATTATTGACTCTGGGAACCACCAGCCGACCCCTCCCTGAAGTTCTCAGGGCCCGAGATGGTTCATACGGCTCTAACATGTCAGAGATGTACTTTGGTGCTAAACCATGAAACGACTTGTACACAAGCAGAGCTGTTTTAAATTCTATTCTCTGAGTGACAGGAAGCCAGTGTAGAGACCGGAGCACTGGACTAATAAGTTCGTATTTCCTGGTTCTTCTCAGGACTCGAGCAGCAGCGTTCTGGATGTTCTGCAGCTCTAACAGCTCGTTTAGAAAGGCCAGTGAGCAGGCCGTTACAGTAGTCTAACCTGCTGGAGACAAATGTATGGATGAGTCTCTCTAAGTCTGGTTTTGACACTATTCCTCTGATCTTAATGTTTTTCAGATGGTAAAAATCTGATGATGTTATTGCTTTGATTTGGCTGTTTAAGTTCAGGTCTGAGTCCATGATTACTCCTAGATTTCTAACCTGATTTTTTGGTTTTAGAGAGAGAGACTCAAGGAGACTGATAACACTTTGTCTTTGTGTCTGTGGGCCAAAAACAATTATCTCAGTTTTGTCTGAGTTTAGTTGGAGAAAGTTGTTTTGCATCTGCACTGATCTGTTCGATGCAGTGACAGAGAGTATCTACAGGCCCATGTTCACCTGTATCAGTGACAGAGAGTATCTACAGGCCCATGTTCACCTGCCGTCAGTGACACGTAGATCTGAGTGTCATCTGTGTAGTTGTGGTACGACAAATGTTTGCTGTTTATTAGCTGACCCAATGGAAGCATGTACAAGTTGAATAAGAGGGGTCCCAAGATTGACCCCTGGGGGCTCCACAGGTCATGGAAATTTTGTCTGAGACACAGTTGCCAATTTCGACAAAGAAAGGCTCGAGATGGGACTTGAACCAGTTTAGCGCAGTACCAGAGATTCCCACCCAGTTTTCTAACCTGTGAAGTAAGATCCCGTGGTCCACTGTATCAAAGGCAGCGCTCTGGTCCAGCAGAACTAAAACTGAGACCTTACCTGCGTTGGTGTTCATACGGATATCATTTGTCACCTTGATCAGAGCTGTCTCAGTGCTGTGGTGGGGCCTAAATCCTGACTTGAAAGTATCAAACACATTGTTAGATAGGAGAAAGTAAGTGAGCTGTTGATATATTACTTTCTCTAGGACTTTTCCTAAGAATGGTAGGTTTGATATGGGCCGGTAGTTGGTCAGTATCTTGGGATCAAGGCTGCTCTTCTTTAGAAGAGGCTTAATGAAGGGAAATGCTCCAGTCTCAAATGAGATGTTAACTAACTGAACAAGTTGTGGTAACAAGCTGGTCAGCACTTCAGAAATCTAGTGGCATCAAGGCAGCATGTGCATGAACTCAGACCGGAGATAACCTCTTCCATTGTTTTGTCAGTAACAGGTGTGAAATGTGTCAGCTCAAGGTGTTTATCTGGTGGCAGGGTTGCTATTTGTGTTGTTGAAATTATGGCATTTTTAATGCCTTGGACTTTGTCATAAAAAAATACTGCAAACCTATTGCACTTAGATGTAGAGATTAGTTGCTGCTAAGGCCACTGCTATTGTGATATTAGGCTGTACTTCATACCTCTTTGACCCTTAGTCCTCGCTTTTCCCGATGCCTTAAACTGCCTACCAGCCTCATCTGGACCAACGCTGTTGTTGTGCCAGGTGGAAAATGGGGCTCAGAGTATTCATTCTAGTTAGCCAAAGATCCTCTTTTATCATCAAGTGCTTAGAAGTACAATGCTGCCCTCCACTATTCTGGTTCTACTGACAGGTCTGTAGGCACTTAAAACTAGAGTCAGAACATACTTGTGATTAGGGCTGGGCGATATGACAGAAATAGAATATCACGATTTTTTAATTATTAACTCCCGATTTCAATTTAATCAAGATTTTTTTTATAGTAACTATAATAACTTAAATTACACACTGAAGAAGAAAAGATGGAATTAATATTCTAATTTATTAAACTTTGTGATAATCAACACAGCAAAAATAGACTTAGAACTTCGTTTGCTGTAGTTCTAAGTCTAGTCTAACTCTATACATTAATAAACACAATACAATTCCAGACAATAAAAGTAAAATAGTAACACTAAGTTTGGTAAAGGCTTGTTGTTCGTGTCTGTTGCTGTTTGGCATCTTTCTGAGACGTCTCTCTCATGACGTCAAGTTACTGTGATACAGCGCTCTGTTGCTGTCTGACCCTTTCACAATAAGAGTCTTACTAAAGCGATAAGTTAGTCTTTTATTGTGTAAAAGGCTAACCAGAAGCAGTGCGGCGCCTACAGAACTGTAAGGACGAAGGACACACTCGCTTCTTCGCACATGTGTCGCCAGGTGAATAAATAAACACACGCTGAGATCTACGCAGAGCAGCGGCGTTACGAGGGAAAGACACTGACATAAAGACCTCTGAAATAAAGACAGAACGCTGGGTTTAAAAGCTCCAGATTGAGGAGTCTGGTTGTGTGTGTGACTGTAGAGGAGCGACTCGCTGCCAAACGCTCGCATTAGCGTCCGACATTAGCGTAGCAGTAAGTGCGCGGCTTGGGTTTGCTTCACTGACAGTGAAAAAAGTCAACTGTGCAGAGGTGCTTAGAACCGTGATAAAACGATCCCACAAAAATGACAGATCGTCAGCTCTGGAGATCGTAAGACGGCTAATATCGTCATATCGCCCAGCCCTACTTGTGATGCTCTCTTTTAGATTGGAAGCAGAATGTTTGTCTAACTTTTAACAGAGGTGCCATGAATGCCCAGTGAATTGAGCATTGCTTGTGTTCAGGGGAAACTCCTCGTCTCCTGCCTTCGGAGAACTGAATGACTACTACCTATTCTACTTAAAGAGCAAGTCGTCCAAAGACGCACTGCTGCAGATGTGGGGGGAGGAGCTGCACAACGAACAGAGCGTGTTTGAGGTCTTCACCAGCTACATCACTGCACAGCCCAACCGCAATGGCCACAAGGTACTGAGCCTTTCTACATCACCACACACCCCCAACCGCAATGGCCACAAGGTACTGAGCCTTTCTACATCACCACACACCCCCAACCGCAATGGCCACAAGGTACTGAGCCTTTCTACATCACCACACACCCCCAACCGCAATGGCCACAAGGTACTGAGCCTTTCTACATCACCACACACCCCCAACCGCAATGGCCACAAGGTACTGAGCCTTTCTACATCACCGCACAGCCCAACCGCAATGGCCACAAGGTACTGAGCCTTTCTACATCACCACACACCCACAACCAAAAAGGAGACACAAGGTACTGAGCCTTTCTACATCACCACACACCCCCGACCACAAGGTACTGAGCCTTTCTACATTACCGCACACCCCCGACCACAAGGTACTGAGCCTTTCTACATCACCGCACACCCACAACCGCAAAGGACACAAGGTACTGAGCCTTTCTACATTACCGCACACCCCCAACCGCAAAGGCCACACGGTACTGAGCCTTTCTACATCACCACACACCTCCAACCGCAAAGGCCACAAGGTACTGAGCCTTTCTTCATCACCACACACCCCCGACCACAAGGTACTGAGCCTTTCTACATCACCACACACCCCCGACCACAAGGTACTTAGCCTTTCTACATCACCACACACCCCCGACCACAAGGTACTAAGCCTTTCTACATCACCACACACCCCCAACCAAAAAGGACACAAGGTACTGAGCCTTTCTACATCACCACACACCCCCAATCACAAAGGCCGCAAGGTACTGAGCCTTTCTTCATCACCACACACCCCCAACCAAAAAGGACACAAGGTACTGAGCCTTTCTACATCACCACACACCCCCGACCACAAGGTACTGAGCCTTTCTACATCACCACACACCCCCGACCACAAGGTACTAAGCCTTTCTACATCACCACACACCCCCGACCACAAGGTACTGAGCCTTTCTACATCACCACACACCCCCGACCACAAGGTACTTAGCCTTTCTACATCACCACACACCCCCGACCACAAGGTACTAAGCCTTTCTACATCACCACACACCCCCAACCAAAAAGGACACAAGGTACTGAGCCTTTCTACATCACCACACACCCCCAACCAAAAAGGACACAAGGTACTGAGCCTTTCTACATCACCACACACCCCCGACCACAAGGTACTGAGCCTTTCTACATCACCACACACCCCCGACCACAAGGTACTAAGCCTTTCTACATCACTACATACCCCCGACCACAAGGTACTGAGCCTTTCTACATCACCACTCACCCCCGACCACAAGGTACTAAGCCTTTCTACATCACCACACACCCCCAACCAAAAAGGACACAAGGTACTGAGCCTTTCTACATCACCACACACCCCCAATCACAAAGGCCGCAAGTTACTGAGCCTTTCTACATCACCACACAGCCCCAACCGCAAAGGCCACAAGGTACTGAGCCTTTCTACATCACCACACAGCCCCAACCGCAAAGGCCACAAGGTACTGAGCCTTGCTACATCACCACACACCCCCAACCGCAAAGGCCACAAGGTACTGAGCCTTTCTACATCACCACTAGAGGAATGCCGAGATATAAATCAGACAGATGAGACCAGACACAAGATTGTGTTTACAAGAATGAGACGAGACTTTAACGTAATCAGTAAAAAATAATATTTTGTTCATATGTTTCTTTTGTAATGAGCAGTTTGTAGCAGTATCAATACATTACCGCACACCCCCGACCACAAGGTACTGAGCCTTTCTACATCACCGCACACCCACAACCGCAAAGGACACAAGGTACTGAGCCTTTCTACATTACCGCACACCCCCAACCGCAAAGGCCACACGGTACTGAGCCTTTCTACATCACCACACACCTCCAACCGCAAAGGCCACAAGGTACTGAGCCTTTCTTCATCACCACACACCCCCGACCACAAGGTACTGAGCCTTTCTACATCACCACACACCCCCGACCACAAGGTACTTAGCCTTTCTACATCACCACACACCCCCGACCACAAGGTACTAAGCCTTTCTACATCACCACACACCCCCAACCAAAAAGGACACAAGGTACTGAGCCTTTCTACATCACCACACACCCCCAATCACAAAGGCCGCAAGGTACTGAGCCTTTCTTCATCACCACACACCCCCAACCAAAAAGGACACAAGGTACTGAGCCTTTCTACATCACCACACACCCCCGACCACAAGGTACTGAGCCTTTCTACATCACCACACACCCCCGACCACAAGGTACTAAGCCTTTCTACATCACCACACACCCCCGACCACAAGGTACTGAGCCTTTCTACATCACCACACACCCCCGACCACAAGGTACTTAGCCTTTCTACATCACCACACACCCCCGACCACAAGGTACTAAGCCTTTCTACATCACCACACACCCCCAACCAAAAAGGACACAAGGTACTGAGCCTTTCTACATCACCACACCCCCCCAACCAAAAAGGACACAAGGTACTGAGCCTTTCTACATCACCACACACCCCCGACCACAAGGTACTGAGCCTTTCTACATCACCACACACCCCCGACCACAAGGTACTAAGCCTTTCTACATCACTACATACCCCCGACCACAAGGTACTGAGCCTTTCTACATCACCACTCACCCCCGACCACAAGGTACTAAGCCTTTCTACATCACCACACACCCCCAACCAAAAAGGACACAAGGTACTGAGCCTTTCTACATCACCACACACCCCCAATCACAAAGGCCGCAAGTTACTGAGCCTTTCTACATCACCACACAGCCCCAACCGCAAAGGCCACAAGGTACTGAGCCTTTCTACATCACCACACAGCCCCAACCGCAAAGGCCACAAGGTACTGAGCCTTTCTACATCACCACACAGCCCCAACCGCAAAGGCCACAAGGTACTGAGCCTTTCTACATCACCACTAGAGGAATGCCGAGAT
Organism: Proterorhinus semilunaris; assembly: GCA_021464625.1. Lineage (NCBI taxonomy): Eukaryota > Metazoa > Chordata > Actinopteri > Gobiiformes > Gobiidae > Proterorhinus > Proterorhinus semilunaris. The sequence goes on from CM038347.1 coordinate 41,622,275, forward strand.
ATAAATCAGACAGATGAGACCAGACACAAGATTGTGTTTACAAGAATGAGACGAGACTTTAACGTAATCAGTAAAAAATAATATTTTGTTCATATGTTTCTTTTGTAATGAGCAGTTTGTAGCAGTATCAACACACAGTTTCATCCATCCATTTTCTTCCACTTGTCCGTTGCCGGGTCATGGGGGCAGCTGTTGGAGCTGCCCAAATCACATTGCACCAGCCCCTATGGCTCCTCCTGCAGGTGGTGGGTCCACGGAAGGACGGCCTCATGGTTCTAACCGGGCCTGTTGGTCTCTCATAAGGGGCTTCTGAACCGCTTTTTGTCTGACCCGTCAACTAAGGCCTGTTTGCAATGGGAGACCCTACCAGGGGCACGAAGCCTCCGACAACAGAGATCCCAGCATCATTCGGGCGCTCAAACCCAATCCACCACTTTAAGGTGGCGGTTCCAGGAGGGGATCAACACATAGTTGTCAGTGGGAATTCAAAACATTCTCTTTATCAATTCAAAATGGTGTCACATAGGGGTGGGAGGGGCCTACCCTAGGAGGCTGCACTACCTCCACTGAGTTATGAAGTGAATGAATAATGTACAAAACTGTAAAACAACTTTAAGCATCTGGGAAAGCTCTATAAATTCTTATGCATTATTATTATATATATTCTGGGAATATCAAACTGTGACGTTGTGCTGCAGGTTATGTGTCTGCCCTGGAACGACGACCCTTTGGCCCCGGAGACCAACCTGCTGAAGGATGAGCTGGAGAGAGTGAACACACGGGGGGTTCTGACCATCAACTCTCAGCCCAATATCAACGGAAAGCCCTCTGCAGACCCCATCGTGGGCTGGGGTCCACCCGGCGGATATGTCTTCCAAAAGGTCAAAAACCACTCCCTTTAAGTGTAACTCATTACTTACAGTCCAAGCAACACTTGAAGGACCATGAGCACGTTCATCGGGAGCGGGGGGTGAGGTCTGTGCAGTAGTTTTGATGTGATACTAGCACTAGCTCCTCTACAGAGCAGCAAGTCCTGTTTGGAGGCACGCTCACACACAATTGTAATGTGCACTTTTGTGTCTAAAACCTTAACTGCCAACAGTAGACACTACTCGAAATGTAATATTATTATTGTTATTCAGCTGAACAAAGTGAGTTTCGTGTTCCAGTTTAAGTGGGATGTTTTGAGTAAATTGTATGTAAAATCATCGCCCACATACATAAATGAATACACTATGGTAGGGATAGGACAATAACCGGTTTCAAGGTATACAGTGCCTTGCGAAAGTACTAATATACCTTGAACTTTTGCACATTTTGTCATGTTTACAACCCTAAACATAAAGATTTTATTTAGAATTGTTTTACTGATGTGTTTAGGGTCATTGTCCTGCTGGAAGGTGAATCTCCGCCCCAGCCTCAATTCTCTTGCTGACTCCAGCAGGTTTTCCTCCAAAATGTCTCTGCATTTGGCTCCATCCACTATTCTTACAATCTTCCCAGTCCCCGCTGAGGAAAAGCAGCCCCATAGCATGATGCTCCCCCCACCATATTTGACACTGGGGATGGTGCACTCAGGACGAGGAGCAGTGTTAGGTTTACTCCATACATAACGTTTTGCATTTGGGTCAAAAAGTTTAATCTGACCTAAGCACCTTCTTCCATATGGTAGCTGTGTCCTCCATATGACTTTTAACAAACTTCAAACGGGATTTCTTATGGCCTCCTTTCAATAATGGCTTTCTTCTTGCCACTCGTCCATGAAGGCCAGATTTGTGTAGAGTACGACTTATAGTTGTCCCATATACAGATTCCCCCAGCTCAGCGGCAGGACGTCCCAGCTCCTCCAGAGTTATCTTGGGGCACTTGGTTGTATTTCTGACCAGTGCTCTCCTTGTTCGGTCTGTTAGTTTAGGTGGACGCCTGTGTCTTGGTAAGTTTGCAGTGGTGCTATACTCTTTCCATTTCCAAATGATGGATTGAACAGTGCTCCGTGAAATGTTAAAATCTTGGGAGATCTTTGTATAACTTAACGCTGCTTTAAACTTCTCCACAGCTTTATCCCTGACCTCTCTGGTGAGCTCCTTGGCCTTCATGATGTTGTTTAGTGACCAATACACTCTGAATATAGGTCTGAGGCCCACACAGAAAAGCTGTAATTATACTGAGAGTCTGTGTAAGCTCTCAGTCGTACAGAAGTTGTCCATCTTCAAGGAAGGTACTTGAGTCATCTTCTGTACTCAGTAGTTGAGGTCTTCAAATGTTTCGCCTCTCATCCAAATTGCTTCGTCAGCGACAAAGCTCCCACTCAGCCCGCAGCTTAAGATATAGACCAACAGGGAGGAGTTAGGGTTGGCCCAGCTCCTCCCCTCTAATCACAGCTACTCTCACCTGTGGGTAAACACCTTTGAAGTAGAGTGTCTCTAATGATCTGCTCACCTCAGTATCGGTCAGTCCTGTCCTATTCATAGATGATCACTGCCCATTATCTGTCCTATTCATGGCTGATCACTGCTAATTACCTGCCTATTGTTCTTTTGTTGGCTGAGGTGCCGTCTCCTTGGACTGGCCATGCCCTGTCGGTTTCTCCCGAAGGAGATTGGAGTACAATGACGGGAGATTAAATCTGAGCCCACCATTCCGGTTCATGGAGAGATTTTCTTTCTTGACAAAAATAGCTTCTTTTACTCCTCTTTCAAACCAACGTTCTTCTTTAGCAAAAATTTTGACCTCCCGTCCTCAAAGGAGTGGTTGGAGGCTTTGAGGTGGAGGTGCACCGCCGACTGAGGGCTGCTTGTGCTTTCTCTTCGGTGTTGATAAAGTGTCTTCTGTAAAACTTGTTTCTCCAATATAATGTTCTTTGCATTCTTCTTCTACAAGATCAAGATACAAGATATTTTATTTGTCTTTGTTTATTTGGGTGGAGTACATGTCCTTAATAGAGGGGAGATGCGCTCCACAGATCTTCTCCGCTGCTCTCACGATGCGCTGGAGGCTCCTCCGGCAGGAGGCAGTGCTGGCGCCGTGCCACACAGTGATGGAGCCGGTCAGGATGCTCTCTATAGTCCCTCTGTAGAAGAACCACACAGTGATGGAGATGGTCAGGATGCTCTCTATAGTCCCTCTGTAGAAGTTGCACATAACAGAGGCTGGGACTCTAGCTCTTCTTAACTTGCAGAGAAAGTAGAGTCGCTGATTACTTTTCTTGACCAGAGATGTAGTGTGCATGGTCCAGGAAAGGTTCTCTGTGATGTGCACACCCATGAACTTAGTGCTGGTCACCCTCTCCACTGCAGCACCATTGATTGTTAGAGGAGCATGCTGGACCCGTGCTCTTCAAAAGTCCACAACAATCTCTTTTGTCTTCTCCACATTTAGAGAGAGATTGTTCTGTGTGCACCACATGGCCAGACTGCTCACCTCACTCCTGTAGTTTGACTCGTCTCTGTTGTTGATGAGACCCACCACTGTTGTGTCGTCTGCAAACTTGATGAAGAGGTTTGAGTCGTACTTTGGAGCACAGTCATGGGTCAGCAGAGTGAACAGGAGGGGGCTCAGCACACAGCCTTGGGGAGCTCCCGTGTTCAGTGTGATGGTTCTGGAGGACTTTCCGCCGACACGTACAGCCTGTGGTCTCCCCGTCAGAAAGTCCAGCAGCCAGTTGCACAGTGATGTGTTGATCCCCAGGTGGAGCAGTTTGTGTATTAGCTGCTGTGGATTATAGTGTTGAATGCTGAGCTAAAGTCTAAAAACAGCATTCTAACATAAAAGTCCTTTGTTTCAAGGTGAGTGAGGGCTGAATGAAGCGCAGTGGAGATGGCATCTTCAGTTGAGCGATTGGACCGGTAAGCAAACTGGTATGGGTCCAGGGTGGGAGGGAGAACAGACTTGATATGTTCCATGACGAGCCGCTCAAAGCACTTCATAAGAATTGGAGTGAGTGCTACTGGGCGGTAGTCATTAAAGCAGGAGGGTGGTGACTTCTTTGACACCGGAATGATGGTGGTCGCTTTGAGGCACGTTGGGACCACAGCCTGCTGCAGAGATGTGTTAAAATGTCTGTGAAGACCTCAGTGAGTTCTAGGGATGGGACGATACACTTAAACTCACGATACGATGCACCTCGATATGTCAGAGTCACGAAACGATACGTCACGATATCAAAAAAGAAAAAAATATTACTGTATAATAACAACTTGTTTATTTTTGTTTCAGTTGAACACAGGGAAACACAAGGCCTAACAGGCCAAACACAACAAGAACACTCCCATAGTGCTGCTCTAACCCTAGGTGAACGTATCTCAGGACTGGTTCTCCTTCAAAAAAAACTTACATATCATACCTGTGACTTGACATGACAACGCACTGCACCATTCCCCGGATATATATATATATTTTTCATTTAATAATACTACTACTACTACTACTAATAATAATAATAATACATCGAACTTGTATAGCGCTTTTTGGACACTCAAAGACGCTTTACATCAGGGGTGGCCAACAACCTTGATCCTGTGAAGAGCCACAAAGGCACCGATCATTCGCAAGATCCAGGGCGGTAGTTTATTGTGATTAAATATAATGTGACCGTTATATTTAATCACAATAAACTATAACTTTATGCTTGGCCTTTTTCTTTTGTTTTAATAATTGTATTAGATGTAATAGTTTTACTCCTCACCAAGATTGAAATAAATGTATATTAAATAAACTGACATTTTGTGCTGTTCTGCTCTGACTGGGATAGAATTATATATTTTTATTTTTAATGCTGGAGTGTGTTAGTGTGAGGGGCCCTGCCCACTGAGCCCCCTCCTCTGGTTCACCCCTGGCCTGTGCGCTCAGTGCCTGCAGCTTGGTCCTGACTGGACTGTGCAGAGAGAGACTGTGCAGCTAGGCTGCACAAAGTTCATAAACTTTAATCAGGAGCCTCTGGAGGACGAGAGATTCTGTTTATGTTGCATTTGTTACAGTTACAACATGTGACAGAAAAGTCAATGACTTTACGAATTTCCGCGTTACGATGTCGCGCTTCGCATCATATGCTTCATTAGAGCTCCGCTTTTTTCTATTTCCTAATTTTGATCTTTTTCTGTGAATATGAGTCCAACTTTCATCAAATAAAGAGTAGGCTAATCAGAAACTTGAAACGCACAGAAGCTGATCCCAGTGCCATAATCTGCCTGACTGTTGTTTAACTTACATCCCGCTTTGAGTAAAGCTGCTGCACGGGCACCTTTTACACACCGCCTCGAAAAGGAGGGAGATACGGACATTCATGCGTGTAGAGATGGGAACACATGAACTATGGTTGGATTTTTGGTCAAGATTCTTAAAGACTGTTACAGTTTATGGGGAATATGTAGGCTACCATGCGGCTAGAAAGCCGCGTGTTGGCCACCCCTGCTTTACATTAAAAATAAAAAAATATTATTTTTTATATTTTTTTCATTTCGCGATCCATTTTTTTTTAACTCGATGCGTTTCGTCACGTTTTGTATCGCGATATTTCGCCAAACGATATTTCGTCCCATCCCTAGTGAGTTCATCAGCGCAACCTTTCAGTACACGACCTGGTATGTTGTCTGGACCCGGTGCTTTGTGTACGTTAGTGCTGGGCGATATGGAATAAACGTATATCACGATGTGGATTATTTTATATCACGATAACGATATATATCACGATATACCATAATATAGTCCGTTTTCAGTTATTCTTTCAAAAGTTTAACTTACTTAACTAACTTACTTACTTTTTTTCAACTTTATTTTGAAGCAGTGGTTTCGCTACGGATAATTTATATAGCCTGTATTGTTTATGTCAGGAAAAATGTGAGACAGCAGGATAAATGGGCTAAACATCGTGACACGAATTTAACAACAGAAATGTGTAAACTCGTGTGTAGAGAACGACTTATTCAGAGCATCATCTGCTCCTCAATATCATGGCTCATATTACACTAATACAAATGTAAATTGGAGCTTATATCTCAATGTTAACGTAATGTTTAAGAAACAGTGGGCGAGCAGTTTGCATTGTACGTCTTTAGCTGCTCTACGCGCTGCCCGATCCGTCTCTTACCTCCTGCACCACGCCTCTCCTCTCTTCTCTCTCTCGTGTGTTTAATCCAGATCCATGCACTATCAAGGCGCATTGAGTTGCCTTGTGTACGAAATGCGCGGTATAAATAAAGTTGCCTTGCCTATCAGTCAGCTCCGTTGTGAGATCTATCACTAAAAAGCTGTTTCACTATTTGCCGTACGTAAAGCAGAGCGAAACCACGCAGTGTTTAACAGGGAAGTAGCTCAGAGACGGATCAGCGTCAAAGCTAAACATATTACGCAAATGTAACCCCTGTTATGAAGTGACATTTAACTCAGAAATAAACATGAGTGTTGTAGTAGGGGTGTACGTCCGTTGCTACAGCAAGTGTGGCGGGCGGCGGACAGCAATATCGTAAAGCAGGGTGGTGTCGCAAAACCACAAGACGGAGTTTCTTTGCGAAAAAGTTCTTTTTTATTCTTGTTTATAATCACTTAATATAAACTTAGAGGATGCATAGTGACAAGAAAACACTAATACATTCTTTGTGGCCTATTTAATGTAATATTTGCTTTAATAATTGATTAAATTAGGTTAGAAACTATATAAACGATAGAAGAGAAAACGCACGATAGACACTTTTCTATCGTCCCCACGATATCTATCGTCATATCGCCCAGCACTAGTGTACGTTGATCCTGAAACATGTTGAAACATGTACAATAGGCCGGGATGATTGATGTGAGTGAGTGGTTGGTGGTGGTCGGAGGGGCCGATGGCGCAGATTGGCTGCCTCGCTTCCGTCAGTCTACCCCAGGGCAGCTGTGGCTACAACAGTAGCTTACCACCACCGAGTATGGAGTGAATGATTAATGACGACAGTGTGGCGCTTTGAGAAAAACTTGGTAATACAGACTTGTAAAGCGCAATACAAGTGTAAGGCATTATTATTATTATTATTATTATTATCCTGCTCAGAGATCTTCTCACACTCTCTGGAGATAGCTTCAGCACTTGGTCTTCAGGAGGTGGTGTTGACTTTTGTGCCGGGGTTCTGTTGAGTGCCTTGTAGCGAGCAAAGAATTAATTTAGAGCGTTCAACAGAGAGGTGTCACTGGCACAGGTTTGTCGAGGAGGTTTATAGTCTGTGATGGTCTTTATCCCCTCCCACAGACTCCGAGTGTCTCTGCTGTCTCTGAAGTGATCAGTTATCTTTTTTGGAGTACTGCTTCTTGGCTTTTTTGATGCCGCGGGACAGGTTGGCCCTAGCTGTCCGCAGTTTGATAATGATGGTCTTAGAGTCTGTAACATCCTCAGTGCACTTGGTGATGTAGGCAGTGACAGTCTTTGCATTGAATAGAATAAACCACATTGCTTTGTTTGTGGCTCGGAGTTTTGTCTTTGGGATGAACTCATGTTTGTCTCAGTGTGTTCACCGGTTTGTGGTTCACTGGAATCCTGTGCTGCCTAAAGATTCTCTGAAGTTTCTTTGAGACCCCGGCTACATACGGCACCACAACTCCCTTTCTTCTGGGCTCTGTAGTCTGTCTGTCTTGTTCTTTGGGTCTTCTTGCCCTTTGTGCTTTAGTGAAAATGGTAAATGGTCTCAACTTATATAGCGCTTTTCCACCTACATTAGGCACTCAAAGCGCTTTACAGCAAGGAACCTCTCACCCATTCATACACCAATGTACGCAGACACTGGAGGCAAGGTGGGTGAAGTGTCTTGCCCAAGGACACAACGACAGCATGCACCTTCAGGAGGCGGAATTCGAACCCCCGACCTTCCGATCATGAGACGACCCGCTCTACCATCTGCGCCACCGTCGCCCCTGACGGTGAAAGACCACTTAGGATAGCCACAGTCTGAGAGGACATGTTGCTCCTCTTTGGTCTTTCCTTCTGCACTGGTAGGCACCTCTTTAGCTCTATGTCTGAGCGTCATGATGACCCCTAGTTTGTGCTGAAGTGGATGGTTAGAGTCAAACATCAAATACTGGTCAGTATGAGTTCCCTTCCTGTAAACTTCTGTCTGAATTTGTCCGTTTACCCCTATGATAACTTTACAATCTAAAAGGCAAGGAAGAAAATCCCTCCATAAACCGGAATGGTGGGCTCAGATTTAATCTCCCGTCACTGTACTCAAATCTACTTCGGGGAAAACCGACAGGGCACGGCCAGTCCAAGGAGACGGCAGCTACCTCAGCTAACAAAAGAACAATAGGCAGGTAATTAGCAGTGATCAGCCATGAATAGGACAGATAATGGGCAGTGATCATCTATGAATAGGACAGGATTGATCAATACTGAGGTGAGCAGATTGTTAGAGAAGCTCTACTTCAAAGGTGTTTACCCACAGGTGAGGGTAGCTGTGATTAGAGGGGAGGAGCCGGGCCAACCCTAACTCCTCCCTGTTGGTCTATATCTTAAGCTGGGGGCTGAGCGGAACTTTTCTCCCCGACGAAGCCTTCCCCCTTCCCTTCCCCTCATCTATAGAAGATGACTCAAGTACCTTCACTGAAGATATACTGAGAGTAGATTACACACAGGTGGCCTCTATTTAATGGTTAGGGCAAGGTGTGAACATTCTGCAGTCATTAGGAATGTTATAAAGGCAATTTAATGCACTCAGAACTTATACACTTATACTTGTGCACGCCCCACTTTTCACTTCTCTATTTTTTGTAAAATAACAGAATCATGTATCCTTTTGCTTTTACTTCACAGTTGTCTGTTACTTGTGTGTGAACTTTCAGTAAAAAAATGTAAAATAAAATCTTTATGTTTAGGGTTGTAAACATGACAAAATGTGAAAGGTTCAAGGTGTATTAGTACTTTCGCAAGGCACTGTACTGTGGTAATAAAATGCTACGGTATCACTACTGTTAGGGAAATCTAACGAGATCATAACCCTTATTACTCTTTATCTTAACCAGCTTAAGACAAAATACATTTCACTTACTTCCCATGTTTTAATCAATATCAAAAATAATGTCACTGAACCCTGCTAAGCAAGAACCCTCCACAAAGGCCAAAACATACTCAATCCTCGTATACTTCAGGCGTATCGGCTTCTGAAGTAGAACTTAAAACCCTCCTTCGACCTAAACATAACCGCAATGAGCAAGACACACAAAACATAACATGAAAGAACCTCTCCACAGGATAACCAAGTATTAAATACCTGCAAAGTCATGAATTAGATGCAAAAGAAATTGGTAATCTAACAAGAAATAAGCCTCACGGATTAAAATATGAATGCAAAATCAAAATAAAGGCTGAAAATTGACTGGACCAAAACGCACAATAATAATAATAATAATAATAATAATAATAATAATAATAATAATAATAATAATAATAATAAACAGAAAGAATAGAAGTAGAAGAACATGAAATATGAAACATTAAAAACTAGATAAATATAGAAATAAAGGTATTTTCAAATAGCCTCCCCACTAAGACCCTATCAATCTATGCACCCGTTGCGCTTCACCGAAACAGAATGCCATCCCCCAGTGGTTTGAGCCGCGGGAAGAAGTCCTGGCTTTAACGCTCACTCGGTGTTGGCCACTGAGATCGGACTTCAGTGATATGGCCAGAAAAGGTTATATGAAAATAAAAAGGTAAATAATACTAATAATAATAAATGAGTAAAAATATTAAAAGCATATAATAACAACACACTAGAATAATAAACACAATCAAATCTCAATACATGCTATTAATTAAAATATACATGAAAACTTATTGACCATAAAAGAGTAATAAAAGTAATAATACATGTTATTATAAAGTAAATATGAATACACACCACTATAAAATAAGTAAATATAGGAAAACATAAAATGAAAGCACTTATGAATGTAAAAATTAAAATGGTAATAGGAAATGAAGTACATGTAAAAGAAACAAAATAGAGTAGAGTGTGTTAGATGACCTGTCCATTCCCTTCCAGATGAGAATCTCCGTCAGACAACTGCATTCAAAGTCATATTATACAGTTGCTTCTGGATAAACTAAGTTTTTACTTATCAATATACCAATGTGAACTCTCTAAATTATTGTAGCGACACCATAAAATAAATGCTTCGTAACTAAGCCTAATTATACGTCAACCCCTTTTTTATTACTATTACAACAATAACAAGCTCTTAGCCTTTACCTGCTTACCTTTGTTTTATCACAAATTCCCTTTGAGGCATTATGACTATATTTGGACAATATTTTAATATTGTCTTCGAGCCAATTACGGTTTTAGTTCTGTTTGTTAGAAAGGTCCTTCTCCTCGCAAATGTGGAACCTATTATCTTGCTCATATTTGTATGAAGAACACTGATACATTGCTTTCCTAAACAACGAAGAGCCTCTACGCTTTAGTCGAGTTTGGAAAGTTTAACCACCAATACCATTCAAGCTCCAATGGGTGCTTGATAGTCTTGTTGTCAGATCCAACCAGTCCCTCAGCTTTCCTGCGGAAACAATGTTATACCTTGCAAAAATCTACATATCAGCATAATTCCTACAAGCCTGTTGACCAAGTATGACTTTTCATCAGAGTGGGTTCAGTAATCATGACATGAATATCAATCATTACTATCAATTGCAAGTTAAAATATGTGGTGAGATAATAAGTGTTTCTTTCTCTTGCTTTTGGAAACACCCAAATCGATAAACACAAGGATACTCATGCTCAGGTACGACCTCCGGGCATTCAGAGCCAATCAACATTTTCTCCTTCCATGCTGCCTCCTGCAACAACAAAGAAGCACACTCCGGCATGCATAAAACCAAATTTTGTCATGCCATTGGTATTATTGTTCTTGGCTCATCAGCTCCTGTCCTGAATCCGTCCCTTCTGCATCAGAATTCCTCCTGCAAAGTCCCTGTCTCTGTGGGAAATGAACGTTAATCAACCTGGAAAGAGTATGGATTAGAACATGTCACACACTTGGTACATAAAGGTTACCACAACAGTCACACTCTTATAATGTAATAGTAAATATTTAAACAAATGCATTAGTATGGTTAGTACGAACGATAATTGCATTACACACTTCCTATTTTGTAACAACTGGGTTTCATTTACACTACGTTATCTCTTTCCCTTTGTTTAATGATCAGGTTTAGACTCGAAATTAAACCACTTGCTGTAGCTGTTTGTTTTCTCATTATTTGTCTATTTAGATCAGAAAGAGTCATTTCTACGGAGGTCAAATCGACTCTCCTTCTTGGCCCATCTTCTTTCCAGCAATCATAACGAGCTCCGTGTGCACCCAGAGTCGTGATGAATGCTAAAAAGACCCGGGCAATACATTATTGAGGTTTGAGTGATTCTTAAGATACCGGGTTTACACTGGTTACTATTGCCTATGTTGAAATAAAACACGCTTGCCAGCACAAATTTCAGATTTGAAGACGCCGTTTTACTTACACTGTATGCAAACCTTCTTCGTTAGAATGCCTACCACTCCATATCACAACCCCAGATCTAAAATGTAAGCATGTGTTCAAATCTGGATTCAGCCTCCCCAAGCACAATATTTCAACTGAAGCATCCGAGGGTTTTCCAGTGCAAATGTAAATGACCACCTTGATCACCAACAGTCCAAATTAAAATACACCAGTATCTTCCACCGATCAAAATATCTATATAGGACTTCTTCCCCCCCCCCCCCCCCCCCCCCCCCCCTAGACAAGCAAATTAATCCCCACCACTCTTATCAACAAAACTCTTTCACGCGACAATGGTAACCTGTGGATATTTACTTTTCAAAGTTAAGGGGATAATATATTATCAGTTGTAACGGATCAGCACACCTGTGCTACACAGTAATGTGAGAATTACTATACTGTTTTTGAGAGACTACAATTACACCACCGATTGAATATTAATTTAATCATTTATGTATTTTGCATAGATTCCTAAGATCCACTGCAAATCAGGTAAAAATTGAATTTTAGCACACCTTCGCCTATAACCGAAGAATTATCAGAAGTAACATTTTACTAAAACAATAACGGGCCTTAGCCACGGCTATACTTTACCAAAACAAAATATAAAAGTATGTATATTTGCTAAATAAATTCAAAAATCTAAGTCCGAGTGGTTCAGGGGTCGAGGCATCAGACCTGTGACCAATTATGAACATCAGTCCTCGTGCGGTCCTTTCAGGGAGCAGCAGAGGGAGAGCGTATTGACATATTTCGAGGGCATATTGTCAGCGAGGCAGCGTGGAGGAGACTTTCAGTGTGGCGGACTTTCTCTTCTAATGCATTTGGACCAATGAACATGCAGAGCGCAACAGGCCCCCCGCCTCGTTCCCATCACCACAAACAAAAAAACAAAATTACAAAAAAATGGCTGAGTAAAAGTAAAATAAAGATCAGCGTGTCCTATCACGCTCAGCATTAAAAAAATAGGGTAACATTCAAAAAAATACTAACAAAAGTAAGACGAGAAAGGAGTTTGGAAGAAAAAAAATTAAATACACGAGTGAATAATAATAATAAAAGTTAAAAGAATCCTCTGTACACTATCAAAAAAGGCTCATCCTCAAAAGGTCGCTATGCCCACTTCAAGACAGCCTGCCTTAAAGTAAGCATAGCGTTTATTGATTTCTCCTTTTATTTGCAATATATTATTTCGTAGCTGCTTTCAGGTTGTTAAACCACTTCACTAATATTAGAACTAAGGAATTAATATACTGGACAACAATCTAATGGCAAGTCTCTTTAACATATTGTATTAGATATGCTTATGTTGATTGGCAATCAGTTTATGCATATTTTATCAGATTAAATTCTGTCTATTAAATTGTCTATTGTGGATTTCAAATAAATTGGTCTCTAAAGGTTAATTTACACATGTTTTTTGTCAGGATCCCCAAAAAAAACCTTTGCAAGCCGTCCGAGATGTGGAGTGAATTAGTAATTTAGACAAAACAACACGGAAGCTCTGTTGTATTCAGACTTATTTGCATATTTTTTATTTTTGACCTATATATTCAAAATCAACGCTGTTTGCAATTAAGAATTATTTTAAATTCACATCTCGGGGCCCACTATTTCCTGGGGGATCCGAACCTTTACTTTGGGAACCACCCTTTCCGACTAATATTAAAATGTATATCAGACTCTTAGTTTACGTTATAAAGCCATGGCCGTCTTTATCAAAAAATATGTTTCCCCTAAACACAGTTTGGATTGCAGGTGACCTTGCCTTGAACTTTCTTCTCGAGGGATTATTTAGAAGAGCAAGGGTAGCGCTGAGATTACTTCCCTGATCTAACCTTGGGCACAAACTTTTAAGATGTAAGAAAGTTTGACAAAGCAAATACTTAAAGTATCTTTAAAGAACCAGGAAATGCCATCCTGCCGTAATCTGGGCACCTCTCATTTATCGATGTACCCTTCCTGTACAACTGAGAGCCTACCCAGACACTTGGAGCCTAGAAAGATAGAGCTAAGTTTCACTTTACCACAAGTCTAAACAATAAAGGCAATACACTATATATATATATATATTTTTCTTAGGTCCTGGTACTCTTAGAACCAGACTTATAAACTCAGAATTCTGGAACAAATAACAGCAGAACAACATTTGTTTGTCCACCCTATTGTATAAAACAAAACAACAAAAATGCCAGACACTTCAACTTCTCAACTTTTGTTGGGCCGTTATCAATATTATTTGTTTTGATTGTTTGATAAGCACAAATTATGCCCTATATCTTTAGCACATCACCTAAAAATTATACATCTTTCCCTATGGATTTGTTTAACCTTATGTGTTTGAAAACCCAGTTGTTATACTCACTAATTGCAGTCAAACAAACATTGCGACATGTGACACCGGAAGACCAGTCCTCCTCACTGTCCAAGCAACCTGGAATCAGATTTAGAGCAGCATCAACTTTCAAAAACAACACATCTTTCTCAATTCATTATCACACTGTGACCATTGGTTGAGTTGTGGTTCAAAATACGGACATTGTTTACCCTACAGAGACTCTTAATCTGTATCATAGCTTTAGTAATGAATTTATCATCGTTCAAAGCATGCCACATATATCTATGCAGTTCTAGTAAACAATGCTGGCACTTGGTTTTGTTTTGTTAAGCTGACTCGGCAATCTTTCTCCAGGCAGAGACCGCTCTGCTCGTGGACCTTCACAGGTAGACAAAACAATAACAAACGGGCGAACGCAGCAGATGTGGACCCAGAAGACAACGCGGGGACACAAAATGTAAACATCGCTCTCCCCCAAATCTTTAGATTCTTTACTTTGGATAAAGGCGGACTCACATAATTATTTATGTTATTATGTCATAGCATCTAATTTTAGACCCTTGTTTTAGACCTGGTTTAGACCTGGTTTAAACTTGGTTTAGTGGTTTGCTCAAATGATTTAAAAAAAATCCTGCACATTAAATTCTTAAATACCTTTTGGATTTGTAAAGTATAACTTACAACGAATGCCTTTTTTTATACTCTTACTTAAGTGAAGAACTTCATCAGACACTTTTACTCCCACTCGAGTACATTGTGTTCCCTTATCTGTACCCTGACCTAAGTAAGAGTAACGAGTACTTTTTAATCACTCGTTCAAGTGTACTCTCGTACTCTGAGTACAGAGTGACTAAATAATGGTATTTGGTACTTATTTTAATGCTTGTTTCTTTATTGTACCCCGATTAACAAAATCAGTAGTTTTACTCAAATGAGCATATTGATAATGCCAAATGATTTACTACTCTGAACTCCCCTGTGTCTCCTATAAACCTTACTGAAACATTCAAACAGACAGCACATAAGCAAAGCTCACAGACAGCACATAAACAGATAAAGCAGACAAACATTAAAATGATAAACAAAAATCTCCTTTTTTGCATCCCAAAACCATAGCCATCTCCCTTATTTCAAATCGTAATATAATATTTATCTCAATGCTCATTAGTTGATTCTGGAGTTCCACAGTTAGATTAGAACCGAAACATGTATACATCTCTAATCGACGCCTCTAGGCCAAGCGGGTTATTAATAATAGGAGAAATAATCCTAGGTTTTCTCCCAACCACAACCCCTTAGCCGGTCAACTACTCTATTTCCTCCAACTTTTATTCTATAGTCAGAAGAAAAATCAGCAGGTGATTTTCCGCCATGCGCCCCTATGAAAACAAAAAGGCAAGTAGTTCCCTTCAAGTTCCCACACCAGCGCGTGGTTCACAGTCCCCTGACTGTGACGTAGTTCTAATTTCAACTGTCTGAGCAATCAATTACGTGGCCTACGCAACTATTGCCGACAATATTCTGCACAAAATTCAAAATTAAAGGTAACATGAAACAGCGGCTATACACAGTAACCCACAGCTTGTTGTTTTAACCCGTACTCGTATCCGTAAACCAGACAAGATTGCAGTGTCCTGGACCCAGACTGATTTACAGCTTTCTGGAGCATGCTGGCTTCCTGGCTACATAGGTGTGAGAGCCCTTATGTTTTACGCTAAAATTAACCTTAAACAAAGCTTTATAATCAAAATAGTCTACCTGTGTCCCTCACTTTTAAACAGCAGAGTCAACCAGTTTATTATCTGATTTGCTCTAAACTGTCCGCATGGAGCCTCACAGCTCGTAGCTATTTCAGTTTGTGCTTTATGCATCGGAATACCCTGGTCTACCACGTAGTTAAGACCTAAGGTCCCTACTCACGACCAGAAACAAACATCCAGAATCAATCAATAGCATTGTTTTTACTCTTTGATTATATTTCCCGTTGCATTATTCTTTTTTCTGTAAAGCATACATCTGGTAAGGCCATTCTCCCTCCCTTTTATCAAAGGATAAAAATGTACTTACCAGATCAGCTGTATCAAGAACTGTTCGTTGACGCCAAAATTGTTAGGGAAATAACAATTGATGTTCGAGAGGACCGATGAAGGAGAGGCCGGAGTCGAGATGTCTTATACAGGAGAAGTTTATTTACCATCGTTACGGGACCCGGAGACATGAACATTCAGACATTGCGCTAGTCCTTCCATTCAAGTCTGCCTATGCTTCCACAGAAGAGGGATAAATACCGTCTAAGAGCGTCAGACTCATACGTAAGCAAAACATTCAGTGGCGCCTGAGATCCACCGTCAAGGCTATGACAGAGATAGTACGACCGTACAGTTTGACCCAGTATGATAAATAGTGATTTAATATTATCTCTAACAACTACCGTGAAGATTCCCTGTCGGACTGTTTTATAAATGCTTGTTTTATATGCTATTCTTGTCAAAAAGAAGTTTAGCTCCGTGCAAACCCCGCTCTCCCTTTCTGCTCCATGCTCCTCACCTGGTGTAGTCCCTCTCTCTCCCTCTCGGCCGTCAGGCCGTTGAACACGACCCGTAGCAGCAGAGTAAAAAGTCACTGCGGCATGGTAGTACAGCGGTTAGCGCTCGTGCGTCACAGCTAGAAGGTCCGGGTTCGATTCCCACCTGGACGGGGCCTTTCTGTGTGGAGTTTGCATGTTCTCCCCGTTTCCTCCGGGTACTCCGGTTTCCCCTACCACCAAAAACATGTACAATAGGCCAGGATGTATGAGAGTGTGTTTGAGAGTGCGCATGGGGGACGGCGGATGGAAATTAGCCCAAGGCTACAGTGGCTTGTTCATTAACTTGCACTGTTCCTACCAAAATAAACTAATAAACTGTCCGTGAACATGCACGCTGCCGCTGAGATGAAGCTTTGTTTGGATCTGTCGCGTTAAAAGTGTGACTGAGAAGCAGCTGTATAGCGCTTTAGCTCGCGTTACGCTAACCTGTTAGCTTTGTGGTTTGGATTGTTCAACATCCAGTCCATCGTTCATCAGACGCACTCTAGACATCACTGTTTTACGTGTTATTTTTCAAAAGACGCTCAGCCTTCCTTTGCCAAATGCTCATCAAAGACGCACTGCGTTTCATTTAGCTACAAACTCCGCTCGCTGTCACACGCTGTCAGGGCTACTACTACTAGCTACACTCTGGCTTTTTAATGCACCACACTATGCAGGGCTTACATCATACTTCACATATAACTCAATTAAATAAATATATAATAATGATAATAATAATGATGACGATAATTTAAACCCAAATTAAAATTATACTGAGGATGGTAATGACAACTGGGAAGTATCAATATCTCGTTTTGATAAACAGTACTTCAGAACAACCATACAAAAGTATGTGTCCCACGAGACGTGGTGTTGAAATTTGGCAAAAACTAGATGAAAGTATCAAACTTTGTAAAAATGTGGCACATTTTAAAAAGGTTTATAAAGAGTCCATATTCCTAATATACCAACGAACATTGTGAGTGTTGTACATTCTTTTGCTGTTGTTTCTTTATTTTGTTGTTTTTTTTTATTATTGTTCTTTATTACTTGTTCTTACCTTACCCATGTTCCCTTGTTTATGATGTGTTATATGTATATGTTATTGTTTTTATTCTGGGGTGAGCGCTTATAAGCCTTTGGCTTCGGCCCACTCCTTTTGAGCAGACAAACTGCTCAAATAAATAAATAAACTAAACTAGCTACTACGTGATGTAAACAAACCTACGCACTACTCCACTAAAGTCTCCCCAAACAATAACCTGATGCATCGCATAGGCAGATCACCTGATTATTCTTTACCCTCTAGGGTCACTGCAGGATAAGGGTTAGACAGAGGTGGAACCTTTACCTGATGCAGTTTGCTAGACAAGCACTCAACTTTTTGTATACTATTAGGAATATTTTTTGATATGAAGTTGAATGCACACACTACTTCAGTAAGAAATCAAGCAGCAAATTATAATGGCAAGCCTGCCTATGGAAGTTTTTGGGTAGACATTGAACAAACAGTGATTAGCTGTTCCGTCGGTGAATAAAGTGATTAAGATAAAAATATCCATTTGTTCTTTTGGATAATAAGTCATAATAGTCATAACACTTTATCGATCATTAGCAGCATGTAAAGACAGAACTAATTACAAATGTACCATAAACAAACTCTGTTAAATGCGAACCTTGTTTTTACTTTTTAAATATAAAACAACGTGATATTTTTTGTCAAGGTTATCATACCGTGGAAATCTCATACCGTCCCACCCCTACACTATGGTTTTATTCAGCAGCCTTCAAACTAGAGGTGCTCAACGATCCTCCATAAGAACCTTTAATTTGTTCTTTGAAGAATATGCAGAATTACAAAACCAATAACAAGAAACAAGTAATCAACATACAGCTGCCTGTAGGGGTGTCCCCGATCAAAGATTTTCATGGTCGCCAAAAAACATACCCTGAGCAGTGATTGGTCGACTAAAAGGGGGCGTTGCATGACGCTGACAAAACTACAACTTTTCTGACCCAAACTGCACTCATAAGACGCATAACTTGAGGAGCTCGTGCTGCAACTACTAATTTATACATAGAAGCAACGTCAACAGTGCATGTATGTGTAAAAACACACACATTAATCTCAGACTCCAGCTCCCTGCCTCACTCCTGCATCTGCTGCTGTACATGTGCTGTCCATACATCCATATAATCCAAATTAAGCGGTAGTTCTCAAATGTCCTCTTGGTTAGACATTTCCGTGTGATACTTTTCTCTTTTTCTATAAACTGGAAGACGATATCAGTCGGATTATCCAGCAAGAGAGAAGATGCGAGCAGTTTGTTTCCAATCAGGAGGTCAACACGTCTACCCCAGAGCGGAGCAGCTGAAATATGATCTGGAGAAGACGTGGAGCTCCTCGTCTTATTTATCTTGGAAAAAGCCAGAATGAAGCAGAGACAGACAGAGCCTGACGTTACACTTTGGTTCTCCCATGTGCTTTAGTAGAGCCGCTGACTGAGGACAGGCGTCAGACTCGGGTATGGGCTGATTCACTGTAGAACCAGGGTATTTGAGGTTTAAACAACTGTAGAGGTCTGGCCTATAGAAGGCAACATCTCGCCAAGACACAGAGCCCCTAATCTCAGCTGCTTATGCGCATGCAGGAGAGGTGTTTTCCCATCCTCATTTCTCCTCAAAGTTTTTTTTTTTTTTGTATTAATTTTTTTTTTTGCTAAAGCATTTAACACAAACAATTCAAACGTCACTCTGTCTGTAAAACTTTGATATCTGCTTTTATAATGAAATATTAATTAGCCCAAGGTAAAAGATAGACCTGCCACAGGCCTCTGGTGTTATGTAAATTGAGAGCATCTTAATTGTTGCAAAAGTGCGTGCATTTAGTCGACCAATGAAAATATTGGTTGACCACGACGGCATCGACCAATAAGTCGACTACAGGACCAAACAGGGCAGCCCTAGCTGCTAGCAATGCCATATTTAAAAACATTTACTATCATTTAAACACATTTTCACAAAAAAAGTGACCAAGAACGTCACGACATGGCGGCGTAGGAAAGCGAGCTCCCGACAACATTTAAAAAAAAAGCCCATTACAACTCGAGTTTTTCTTTAATATTTTCGACTGAGAGTTTTAAAGGTACGGGCTCCAAATATGCCTAAACAGATAAGGCAAAAGTCGAAAGTTTTTGAACATCTCGACCTGGCTAACCGAACACCTGCAAATAGCCCTGACGAGGAGCCGGACATGCTAGCAGAGGGTTCCGGGCGAGAGGACGAGAATGCTAACTTGTCCCTTATACTGAAAGAACTGAGAGAATTTAGGAAAGACAACGGTCAACAACTAAACGAAATCCACGAGGACATCAACAATACAAATAAAAGAATCGAAGAGGCAGAGGAAAGAATTCAAGAAGCGGAAACACGAATACAGACCTCCGAGGACGTGATGACTGAGCTGCTTAAACACCAGATCCAACTTAATACCAAATTAATCGACTTGGAGAGCAGGTCAAGACGCGAAAACATTCGGTTATATGGTGTAGAAGAGGGTTCCGAACAAGGGGCACAGTCAATGGCGTCTTACGTTGAACAACTGCTGCGTGAAAAACTGGGGGTGCCGCCATCGGTGGAACTGAGAGTGGAAAGGGCTCATCGTTCGCTGGCGACTCGACCTCCCCCAGAAGCACCCCCGAGATCTATCGTGGCAAAATTGGCAAGCTACAGGATGAAGGAAGGAATACTAAAACTGGCTTGGCAAAAGAGGGGCTTCCAATTGAATGGAAAAACGGTGAATTTGGACCATGATTATGCGCCTGAAGTTTTAGAGAAACGCAAGGAATACGCAGAGGCAAAAGCGGTGCTAAAGCAAAACAAAATCCGCTTTCAAACTCCCTTTCCAGCGAAGTTTAGAGTTTTCTACGCTGAGGACGACACGATTCTTTATGGTTCAGCTGAGGAGGCGACGAGAGACATGGTTAAGAGAGGATTTAAAGTTACTATTGTCAACCCCGCTCCAGCTCCAATGACGCTTCTTGATCAGGTTCAGCGCCTTACGTCGCGTACAGTGAAGAGGACCAGGACCCGGGCGAGCACCACCAAAACACCGTCATACCAGGAAAAGCTACAAGCTTTTAGGCGTCAGGACAATGATGGATTGTAATTTTATGGATGACTTTAACAGGCATTAAGGGTGAGTTATGCTACTTCTAACTGTCGAACATGCTCAATGTGAAGGTTAACAGGAAAACAAACACTTGGGCTTTGAAATACTCGAGTCTCATTGTCGGAGGCTATCGCAAATTGGATGGACAAATGTGTGTCCACTGCAGTAGGCCCTCTCCCCTCTTTAGAGGGTCGAGGCTCTCCCTCAAAGCTCCCCTCCCAACGGAGCTATACAGGATCGTAGCGAAGATCCCACTTTGGGAAGCAACTTTGTTTTTCATGCTTCCGTTTTTCTTTTTCTTTTTTCCAGCCAGTTCGTGGGCTGTTTCTCATCTGTTCAGGGGTGTTGCTTTTTGTGTAAATTGTAATCAGTTTCTTAACCATTTTGATGCATACACTTAAAATTGTATCTTACAATGTCAATGGTTTACTCAGTCCAATCAAAAGAGCTAAAATATTAACAAAACTTAAGAGAGAAAAAACTGAGATTGCATTCTTACAGGAAACCCATCTTTCTGAGTTGGAACATGCAAAACTAACAAGAATGGGCTTCAAACATCAGTTTTCATCTTCTTATTCTGCAGGCCACAGGAGGGGTGTGTCTATATTAATCTCCAGTAAAATAACCTTTGAGTTACTATTCGAAAAGAAAGACAAGGCAGGAAGATATGTGCTTCTAAGGGGAAAATTAGGTGGTATATTGGTAACATTGTTAAATATATATGCTCCTCCCAACTGTGAATGGGATTTTTTCCGACAATTCTTTGATTTGATTATTTCTGAAACACAGGGTATCTTGATTTGTGGAGGCGATTTCAATTTAAGATTGAACCCAAAACTTGACTCTTCCCATCCAAAGGTTTCCCAACCAAAACTAATAATAAAGAAATTTAAAGCTGCAATGCAAGATGTTGGCCTGGTTGACTTGTGGAGACAATTAAACCCAACAGGAAAGGATTTTTCCTTTTTTTCTAATCCGCACTCAGCTTATTCTAGAATTGACTACTTTTTTATTTTTAGTAAGGATGTACATAAGGTTTCTGGCTGTAGCATTGGAAGTATGGACTTATCGGACCATAGTCCAATATACCTAGAACTATCACTTAGGTTGGATCATAGAAACACGCTGTGGAGACTAAATACTTATGTTTTGAGTCAAATGAAAGAACAAGTTGAAGCGGATATCAAGGAATATATAGAATTTAATGATATGGATGAGACTACCCCTGAAATACTTTGGGATGCATGCAAAGCTGTCCTTAGAGGAAAACTAATTGGATATAGCTCCAATCTGAAAAAATCCAGTCAGCAAAAGGTACGCCAGCTAGAATCCGAATTAAAGCAATTGGAGAATGATTATAAGGGAACAGGAGTTCACACACTAAAAGAATCAATTATAAGGAAAAAAAATGAAATAGACAATATTTACACTAATGAAATTCGGAAAAAAATGATATTTACTAAACAGACCTATTACGAGGGAGGAGCAAAAGCCACCAAACTGTTGGCTTTCAAGTTAAAAAAACAACAAGCAGAGAACACAATTCATAAAATTAGAAATCCTAAGACCAAAGTAATTGAATACAGACTAAAAGAGATTCAAAGTAGTTTTGAACAGTATTATACGAAATTGTATACTCAACCATCATGTGACCTAAAAAAAATGGATACTTTCTTTAAAAATATTCAACTACCCAAGCTAACTCCACAACAAGGGGAACATCTTGAAAGGGAGATCTCTTGTAAAGAAATTGAGGCTGCCATAAGCCATCTTAAACCAAACAAAGCGCCCGGGCCCGACGGGTTCTCTTCAGAATTTTACAAAATGATGAAGGGACCCCTCATTCCAATTTTACAGCGTACCTTTAACTGGATAATAAAGGGAAACAAGACACCCCCCTCTTGGAATGAAGCCGTGATATCCTTGATTCCAAAAGATGGCAAAGATAAACTGGAATGCAGTAATTATAGGCCAATAAGTGTTTTAAATCAGGATTATAAAATCTTCACCCATATCTTAGCTAAAAGAGTAGAAACTGTCTTGCCACAAATCATTAGTTTGGACCAAACTGGATTTATTCGTCAGCGTCAAACCCAGGACAATATTCGCCGCACATTGCATGTGATCGATCATATAGTAAATAATAACATCCCCTCACTTCTAGTAGGTCTGGACGCCGAAAAGGCTTTCGACTGCGTATGTTGGTCATATCTATATAAAGTCATGGACAATTTTGGCTTTAATAAAAGATTAATTGGCACAATTCAAGCACTATATCATAACCCATTGGCTAGAATAAAGGTAAATGGGGCAGTATCACAACCTATTAGGCTGGAGAGAGGGTCAAGACAGGGATGTCCATTAAGCCCACTGCTTTTTGCCCTATTTATCGAGCCATTGAGCCAATGGATCACCCAAAATCAAGATATTACAGGGATTGTCTTGAATGGCAGAGACCAAAAGATTTCACTATTTGCTGATGATGTATTATTATATTTGTCTAACCCAGAGCACTCTTTTGTGCATTTAATTGCACTATCGGAAGAATATGGATCCTTCTCCGGTTATAAATTGAACTTGTCAAAAACACAGGTACTATGTTTTGGATATACTCCCACAAGAAATTTGACTGAAAAGTACAAACTATGCTGGGATGCAGAAAAGATTAGATATTTGGGGGTAAATATCACCACAGACCTGCAAAATCTATATTCTGCCAACTATATTCCATTAAACCGGGCAATTAAGGAAGATGTTCAGAGATGGAGCGCTATCCCACTCCTTGGTTTTGGCTCAAGAATTCAATCAGTGAAAATGAATATTTTGCCTCGTATCCTGTATTTATTTCAGTCCCTTCCCATAAAATTATCTGATCAACAATTCCATGAATGGGATAAACTTATCTCAAGATACATTTGGCAAGGCAAAAAACCAAGACTTAAACACCAGAGTTTGCAGTTGACCAAGGAGAGAGGAGGTGTGGCGCTCCCATCTTTAAAAGATTATTATGTCGCTGCACAATTGAGACCTTTGGTATGTCTGTGCAATCCCAAATACCAGGCAAAGTGGAAAGAAATTGAAGAAGCAATCACAGATGAATACCCAATTCAAAAACTAATTGGTGAAAAGTTAAAAAAGGAAAACTTAAATGATTTGCAAAATCCATTAATTACATTGTCTCTTAGATTGTGGAATAAGGTGATATTACAGAACAACTTAAAAGATGCAATTGGAATACTTAGATGGTGTGGATACGATCAGGACTTTACTCCAAGCCAACTGGATGTAAGGTTCAAGGAGTGGTCAGTGCGAGGTTTAACAGCATACTGTACTTTTCTACATAAAGGGAACATAAAAGATTTTCAGATGTTGAAAGAAAAACATGGTTTGGTTAATAATGACTTTTTTAGATTTCTTCAGATCAGGAGCTATATTGAAAAACAACTTAAGATACTACAAGAAAGGTATCAAAATGATCTGTTGATGAAATTGTTTATGGACGCTTACTCTGGGAACAATAATCAAAAAATTATTTCAAAATTGTACAAGGGATTGCGTCAAGCTAAAGGATTACAAAATCAAGTAAAGCAAAAATGGGAAAAAGAAGGTCACTTCATAATCTCTACACAACTTTGGGAAATCCTCTGCAGGACACAGTGGAAAACTTCAAATTCCATAACATGGAGAGAATTCTGCTGGAAAAACCTCATCCGATTCTTTAAAACCCCAGCTCAGACCAAACATCTCACCAAATCATCTAAATGTTGGAGACAATGTGGGGGAAATGAAGGAAATCACTATCACATATTTTGGTCATGCCCCCAAATCATTCCTTTCTGGGAAGATGTGCATAAAATATTGGAAAGGGTATTTCAAATGGACATACCATTTCAAATAGAAACCTTGTATCTGGGTGCCTTAACTGGCGAAAATGTTTCATATAAAACAAAATACTTGTTTCAGATATTGAGTGCAGCTGCTAGGAAAGCTATTACAAGGAAATGGCTTAATCCACAGAGACCAACAATGAATGAGTGGATAGATATAATTTATGACATTTATAAGATGGAGAGAATCACCTTTATAATTAGATTACAACAGGATAAGTTTCAAAATAAATGGCAACGGTGGTCCGAGTATGTTTCATCTGTGAGACCAGACTTTGTATAAAACTCCTATTAAGATTACTCAATGTGTAATGGCTGTACATTTTAAAAGCTCGCCCCATGGTTGATTTGTTTGTTTTTGTTTTTTTGTTTTGTTTCTGGAAAATGTATAAAATACTGAAAAATAAAGAATATAAAAAAAAAAAAAAAACACATTTTCAGCACATTTCTGATGTGTCATGAAACAGCCCTAAAGAAACTACTTGGTTGTTCCACGACAAACAGGGAACTGCTGATAAACTTTAAATATGACATTTTTAGAGTATTGTGTACTGTTTCAGTAAAAAATGTATTAGTAATATTAAATTAATAAAGTCACACTAACGTTTGCACCTGCAAACTGTCCCTTCCAGCAATGACTGCACACATTTGCCTAACACTGTTTTCTTATTAGAGCACAGCACTTAATCAAAATGTGAACTTTGTTGTCAAAACTTGTACACTCTGTGCAGAAGTAAGACGCTAAACACTGTTCAATGTTTTCCATGTGAAACTGTAGAGACACAAGAAGATTTATTTTCCCTCTGGGATGAAAAAAGATCTGATTGTTCTGTACAGTACAGTGCAGTGCATTAAATCTAAACACTTATATCATTTTTAAAGCACCAGCATAGAAACCATGTTTGGCTCCTGCACTTGCAGTTTGTACAATTGTTTACAGCATTGTTGTAATCACAACATGCTTCCAAAGGTAAAATTGTTTGAGATTAAGAAGAAGATCTTTATTTCTATATCACCTTTCACAGACATGGTCACAAAGTGCTTTACATGAGAGCATTTTACATTCACTCCTCACTCGGTGGTGATAAACTACGTTAGTAGCTTCAGTTTCCCCTGGGGGAGACTGACAGAAGCGCTGTCACGACTGCACACATCTGTGCCAACGGTCCCTCTGACCACCACCATGCATTCAACACACATCATTCATCCAGGCCTATTGTACATGTTTTTGGTGGTAGGGGAAACCGGAGTACCCGGAGGAAACCTACGCAGACACGGTGAGAACATGCAAACTCCACACAGAAAGGCCCCGTCCAGGTGGGAATCGAACCCGGGACCTTCTAGCTGTGAAGCGAGAGCACTAACCGCTGTGCTACCGTGCATTTAAAACAAAAAAGGTTGTGTGCATGGGTGCCCAAAGGAAGGTGCATGGGCCTAACTTGATTCTCTGTCATTTGTTTTTTTGTCGGGACACACCCTGCTGAACTTTGTAGAAGTTGAAAACTTGTGGTCTTTTTGGGAAGACCACAAAACAAAAAGATAAAAGCGGAGAGAGCCGACAGCGCTGTGGAGGGCTGAGTGGGTCCCAGGCTGTATTGGTGGGTAATTCCTTGACTGAACAGGAATCCGCTGGCTCTGCATTTGATCACCTTTGACCTGTTACTTTGAGCACTTCTGCTTTATATTGATCCTTTGTTAGAAACTCCAAACTCTAAAATTCCATCTGCTTTTTCTGTCACAGGCTTACTTGGAGTTTTTCACTTCCAGTGAAAATGTGAACGCTCTCCTCAAAGTGCTGAAGAAGTACGAGCCACGTGTCAACTACCACATTGTTAATGTTCATGTGAGTGCTGCTGTGGCGTATGTTTACAAAGGTCCATGTGACAGAGGCCTATAGAGTCCATGTTTTCTCTGTACAGGGCCGAAATCTGACCAACGCCCCGGACATGCAGCCCAACGCCGTCACGTGGGGCATCTTCCCTGGCCGCGAGATCGTCCAGCCCACGGTGGTGGACCCTGTTAGCTTCATGTTCTGGAAGGTAAGGTAAACACTGGTGGATGCTAAAGCTCTACAGCCCTACCACGCTACCTTCGGGAACGCCAGCATCACTAACTTTTCAGTAATAAGTACTAGTTTGTGTGCTTGTACGTAAAAAATTAAATCAGAAATATAAACACAAATGCAAGAAAGCCAAATTGATCTGCTAAAGCCACTGCCCGGTTTTAGTTGTTGTTTTTTAGAAGTCACATTGCAAGACGTGTGGATCATGAGGTATACACCGTAAAGCTGCGTTCAGACCTAATGCGTCCAAAGTGTCAGTTGCATGTGATTTCTTTGTATTGTCACTGTGAAAGCGTGCACATGTGCAAAGAATTACTGTGCGAGTGATTCACTTGACACTAGGGGTGTCATGATTAAAAAATGTTGAGTCACAATTATTGTGAAAGAAAAAATTGCGATTTTACGATTATTCACGATTATCGACCGAATGAAAAGAAAGAACTGATATTTTTATTTTGTATCTTTAAAAAGCTTTTTAATACTTGTAAACTTGTAAACATTCACCGTTTCTAAAAATGAAAAATGCTTTAAGATGGTTTTGCATTAAAATAAATAGGCCTACAATGAATAATACAAAACAACTTTACTTCTTTATAATGACCATAATTATCATAATTATTTTACTATATATTATTAGGCCACAAGCTAGGCTAGGTTTTATGCTCTCAAAAGTTAAGCTGTTGCTTAATTATTTTGATGAACAGAGAATGAAACGTGTTTACAAAATGACTAAGGAGACTCAGCTGATCTCCACATGTGCGGTTTCACTTTCCTTTCTGTCGCGCTGAAGCAGAGCGGAGCGTTCGCCTTTTGTTACATCCTGAGCCAGTTGTGGCTATTTCCAAACATTTGGACGACGTTTTTGGGAATTAAGCAGTTCTTTACCTTGACCTGGACATTCACAGCGAAGGATTATCTCCAAGATGTTGTTTATATTCGACGTCGCCGATATCAG
Organism: Proterorhinus semilunaris; assembly: GCA_021464625.1. Lineage (NCBI taxonomy): Eukaryota > Metazoa > Chordata > Actinopteri > Gobiiformes > Gobiidae > Proterorhinus > Proterorhinus semilunaris. The sequence continues at coordinate 41,649,757 of CM038347.1, forward strand.
CGCCTTTTGCAGCAACTTTCCGACGACAGGATTTGCATAACGGACGTCCATCGAAAACAACAACACCTTGATCATCTTCTGGATCCTAAAGAGGTCCCACTCTGCTGACTTGTTTTTGGGTGGATACAACACTGGAGGAGAGCGTCCTTCTGCCTCGCTCAACTACCGGTGAGTTTACGCTGTTTATGGCGTGCAGCGGCTCGAGCGTCAGCGTGAAACATTTCCGCGGTAAACCGCGGCTTCTGAAATTCTTACGGTTAACCTACCGCGTCCTTTTATAATCGTGGTCATCGTAAAACCGGTTCATCTTGACATCCCTAGTTGACACAAAGCGGTCCAATAAATCTGAGCGTCAGCTGTTAGAGCAGGTGAATGCTATAACACTTCCTCCCCATTAAAGGGGCTATGTGGAGTTTGTCAGCTTGGTGCTCGCAACTGCCCCCTCAGGCCAAACGCGTAACTGCAGCCTCGATGATGAGCTCGTGCATGAGGCGCTCAGGCTTTACGAGCACAAGAAATAACAGTCCCGTCCTGGTCGATTTACAGATTTGCAGGCGTGACTTCAGCTGAGGTAAGAAACATTACTGTTTTGTAAAATATTTAGACCAAATCAGTTTGCGTGAATAAGATGCGATACTTGAGCAAATGCAGCAAAGTGAATCGAGTGAAGAAGCCAAGTAATACAGATAAACGAATAATACATTTTCTCTTCAATTCCCTGGGCCCAAAGTTAGCGTAGCTAACTCGTAAACTACATTGTAAACGGCACATGTCCACTTTTTGTAGTCGTTTCACTACTTATAAATCCGTGAACAGTCATGCTTATTCTGCGGCTAAGAAAAGCTAACATTAGCAGCATTATTTTTGCCATTGTAAGTACAGCACCATTACCACCGTTACTACTCAAATGTTTTGTAGGTTCAGCACAATTACTGTTATTACTGACACTTCTAGTCTGCTACTAAAACTACACAACTTCTCTGTAGGTATAAAACTATTAGATCAACTATTTTGGTAAATAATATTATTATTTCATGGCTTGTTTCAGTGAAGTTTGTACAACATGCACGGACAGTCGGACGCCGTTGTTTTGAAGCATCAACAACACTTTTCCCCACGTATTTAGTCATAATTTATTTCATGTATTTAGTCATAATTTCTTACCTTTCAAGCAAAAATAAGCTGCGGGTCTTTTGAGAGATTCTCTCAACATTATCCGATGTTTACTCTGTTTCTTTGCCTACGCCAGTCAGACTCGACTTTCGCCTTTTTTGTCACACTCAAATGAACTCTTTGTTTCTATTTGTTAGTCGGGGTCTGGGCTGGAGTTTCGATGGTGCTTGAAGCCGGTCTCCTTTTATTCTCCGCTAAATCCATTCTTCCGAAGTTACCACTGGCTCGGCGGCGTCAGTATAGAGGAGATACAGCTAACGCTACAGCTAACGCTACAGCTGAGCGTGAACGCGCATGACATCATTACGCATTACGCTGTTTGCTTGTTCGACCCGAGCAGAGACTATTCAAGTGACTTTACAGACATATAGAGGCGATCACGGTGAAAAGGCCAGGGCTCATTCTACTCATCAGGGCATTGCTGGAGCATGTATGAGGAAGACATTTTAAATTTGTATACATTTATTTGTGGTTAAACTTATGTATAGTCCCTTTAAGGTTAAAGTTTGTCATTATACAACAACTGTACAACGAAATGTGTCCTCTGCGTTTGACCCATCCTTTGACGCCGCTGGGACCCGTAAGGAGCAGTGGGCATGTACATGTTTTTAGTGGTAGTACCCGGAGGAAATCTACGCAGAAACGGGGAGAACATGCAAACTCCACACAGAAAGGCCCCGGCCTCAGTGGGAATCGAACTCCGACCTTCTAGCTGTGAAAAACCAGTGCTAACCGCTGCGCTACGATACCGCGACAGGAGGAAGAGTGGAGTCCACTCATTTGGGCAACAAGAGACACAAGTCAAACATCGTCTGAAATGAGGAGGAAAAGGTTTTTGACGGCGCAGCCTGCTTCAATAAACTTATTAAAACAAAAGACACAGACACAATAAAGACGGCATTAGATTACAAACATGTTTTAAACCAGATTTTATCAGATCATGAGGCTGGACAGACGGAACGCAAGCGATACACGCGACTGATTGCAACCTTTTCAAGCGACCTGGGAGCAACTCGCGTGATTTGGCATATTAGGTGTTCAAGGGGCTAAATACCATTTACATTTCTCTGTGAATTGACCAGTTCAAACAATATCTTTTCTATGAGGGGTATTATGCTGTGGTTTCAGGACGAGGCCTTTGCCCTGTGGATCGAGCAGTGGGCCAAGCTCTACGAAGACGAGTCTCCTTCACGAATGATCATCAAGTACATCCACGACAACTACTTCCTGGTCAACCTGGTGGACAACGACTTCCCTCTGGACAGCTGTCTGTGGCAGGTTATTGAGGACATGTTCGAGCTGCTGCAGACTGGGCTGGACGTGCTGGGGGCCCTGGACACTGGGGACGTGCTGGGGGCCCTGGACACTGGGGACGGTGGGGCCAGCGGGGGGACTCTAAGGGCACAGGACTCTGTGACCGATGAGCCTGTGTCTGAGTAGGGCTGGGCACTTTTGACCAGTGAGCGATGGCAGAAACGGATAACTTGGTTTCTGTTTTTTTTCTTTTCTTTGTTTTAAAAAAAAAAAAACTGTTACATAATGAACTAAAGAGCAGGGAGAGACAAGTAGCAAATGATTCGAGCCTGGAGTTGGAATCGTGATGATATTCCCATTAGTCTGAAATGCGAATGCTACGCTAACATAAACATGGCTCTGCAGGCGCCAAAAGGCAACAATCGGAGAAAGTGTTTCTTTATTGTGTATATAAAAATATCAGATAAGCTGCTTTATGGTCTGAGTTGTGTTGAGCCAAATAGCCAACATCTACTTTACTTAACAAACAGCAACCTTTAGTGCCTTTGTTTAGTGTCAAATCGCCAATTATATTCTATATTTCTATTTTGGGCCATATTGTCCAACCCTTTTGCCTAGCATATGTGTCACATCTATAATCACTAGGCCACTGTACTGCACACCTTTAATTACCTCTTGAAGGTCTCGACTCCTGACACTGAACGCTGCTGAGCTGTAGCTCTTCTCAGGGCTTTGAATGGTCTGCAAAAACTCATGACACAAATGATATTTTTACTATATTTTATTACAAGGATTTTAAGTGTTCCACATTTTGCTGCTCTTTAAGGGAACAGGCCACCATTTTTCCATACTGAGATGTGCCTGGTTGGTCTTAACGCATGCGCTCAGTCACGCAAATAGACCAAAGAGGTTGTTGGCATTAAGCCTCTCCTCCTCTCCTCTATGGGGCCAAACAGGGGTGAAGTTAGAAGCGACCGAGCTTTTTCCGGAAGTTCTTGTGGGCGCCGCCATGAATTGTGCCCAGCCTTTTTCTCCTATCAGTTAACATAGGACTGGAGAAGTCAAGATCAAATCAGTTACTACACAAAAACAAAGCCGTTTTTAGGCCACGCAGAGAAATGGTGCTTAAAAAATCCACATGTTTCATTTTGTGTGACTATACTTGGATTGTGTAACTACTCATGTAACTGTATTTAAATAGGGAAAACGTGGAAGAGCTTGGTCGCTTCTAACTTCACCCCCGTTTGACCGTGAGGAGGAGAGGCTAAATGCTAACAACATCTTTGGTCTTTTTGCCAGACAGGTACACATCAACTCGTCTAAGCTTAGGTAAGAACATATCTTAGTATGGAAAAACAAGTGGCCTGTTCCTGTAAAGTAATGGTGTGTGTGTGTGTGGTGTTATGTGGTAGAGTTCTCTCACCCAGTGGGCTTGGGGGAATCTGGTGGGGTGTCTTGCCCCGGAATCTTGTGGTTGTCGTCAGTCTTTTTGTCTGTCGAGGAATAAAGTCTCGTTCTTTGAACCAGCTTGTGCCTTCTTATTCCTCCCCACATGTGTGCTTTTATACATATTTATAGTTTTTTTTAATTTGTCGTGTGTTTACTAATGTAATGTACAATAACAAGGACCGTGACGTCGCCCGGTATGGCGCAGCCGGGGCCCCACCCTGGAGCCAGGCCTGGGGTTGGGGCTCGAATGCGAGCGTCTGGTGGTCGGACTTCTGCCCACGGGGCTCGGCCGGGCACAGCCCGAACGGACGACGTGGGCCCGCCCTCCTGTGGACCCACCACGGAGGGATCCGTAGGGGTCGGGTGCAGAGAGGACTGGGTGGCAGTCGAAGCCAGGTGCCTCGACGGCCTGGTCCGCGTGCGCAGCTTCTGGCGTTCGGGACATGGAACGTCACCTCGCTGGGGGGGAAGGAGCCTGAGCTCGTGCGAGAGGTTGAGAGATACTGGCGAGATATAGTCGGGCTCACCTCCACGAACAGCCTGGGTTCTGGATCCCAACTCCTGGAGAGGGGCTGGACGCTCCATTTTTCTGGAGTTGCGGCGGGCTGCGGTGGGTTTGCTTATAGCCTCCCCCAGCTCAGCCGTCACGTGTTGGAGTTCACCCCGGTGAACGAGAGGGTCCCTACGCCTTCGGGTCGGGGACAGGTCTCTCACCGTTGTCTCGGCCTACGGGCCCAACATCGGTGCAGAGTACCCGGCCTTCTTGGAGTCCCTGGGAGGGGTACTAGATGGTGCTCTGGCTGGGGACTCCATTGTTCTACTGGGGGACTTCAACGCCCACGTGGGTAACGACAGTGAGACCTGGGTGGGGGTGATGGGGAAGAACGGCCTCCCCGATTGGAACCCGAGTAGTGTTCTGTTATTGGACTTCTGTGCTAGTTACGTTTTTTCCATAACGAACACCATGTTCGAGCACATGGGTGTCCATAAGTGCACGTGGCACCAGGACACCCTAGGCAGGAGGTCCTGCCTAGGGTGTCCTTCTGACCTCGACTGGGGATGTGGTCGGGCGGTGGAAGGAGTACTTTGAGGATCTCCTCAATCCCACTGTCACGTCTCATGATGAGGAGGCAGAGGCTGGGGACTCGGAGGGGGGCTCGTCCATCACCCAGGCTGAAGTCACCGAGGTGGTTAGGAAGCTCCTCGGTGGCAAGGCCCCAGGGGTGGATGAGATTCGTCCCGAGTACCTTATGTCTCTGGATGTTGTAGGGCTGTCTTGGCTGACACGTCTCTGCAACATCGCGTGGCGGTTGGGGACAGTGCCTCTGGATTGCCAGACCGGGGTGGTGGTCCCTCTCTTCAATAAGGGGGATCGGAGAGTGTTCTCTAATTACAGAGGGATCACACCTCTTAGCCTCCCTGGTAAGGTCTACTCCAGGGTGCTGGAGAGGAGGATCCGGCCAATAGTCAAACCTCGGATTCAGGAGGAACAATGCGGTTTTCGTCCTGGTCGTGGAACACTGGACCAGCTCCATACCCTTCGAGTGCTCGAGGGTTTGTTGGTGTTCGCCCAACCAGTCCACATGTGCTTTGTGAATCTGGAGAAAGCGTTCGACCGTGTCCCTCGTGGTGCCCTGTGGAGGGTGCTCCGGGAGTATGGGGTCCGGGGCCCTCTACTAACGGCTGTCCGTTCCCTGAATGACCGCAGCAGGAGCTTGGTTCGCATTGCCGGCAGTAAGTCAGACCTGTTCCCGGTGCGTGTTGGGCTCCGCCAGGGCTGCGGTTCTGTTCATTACCTATATGGTAGGGCAGGGCGATATGGCCTAAAATTTATATCACGATATAAAAATAAATTATCACGATAACGATATATTTGACGATATCATTGACAATGGACAAATTACTTCAAAATCCCAGCCTCACGCCTATTGGGAAGATTAATTCAGTGATATTTTCTTCTTCTTTTTTTTTATGGCATTTAATTTCCTCACAAATATGATCTACTCAAGCATCCTTAATCTCATTTGACTTTTTAAGCACCTGTCCCCATGTTCTACAGTCAGTGTGTTAACATGAATTATATCGTGTCCACAACGATAAAAAAAATTACAACGATATCAAATAATTATATTGCAATAACGATATGCGATACGATATGGCCCACCCCTACTATATGGACAGAATTTTTTAGGCGCAGCCAGGGGCCGGAGGGTGTCCAGTTTGGGAACCTCAGAATCTCATCTCTGCTGTTTGCTGTCGTTGGAAATGATCCTGGGAGGGCTACTGGGCTGTTTGAATGGGAAACCCTCCGGTGGCAGTTCCTGTGGCTCTGTTGGATCCGGAACGAGTTGTAGATGTCCCCTGTTTCTGCGTGATTCTGTCCCATTGTCCATTTTCACCAAGTATGAGCGTGGCTCATCACATTTGCTGAGAACTTTCGCTGATGTTTTCCAAGCTTTATCCCCATCCAACTTTACTCTGACATCGGGTAGTGGTCGAGCTGAGTGGCGGCGGTCATGGAAGAACTCGTAGGATGACTTGGTTTGAGTGTCTTGCTGTAGTATGTATTGTTTGTTTACAGGCTCACTCAGCATTTTCTTTTCCAGCATTGGTAATGTTGTTCTGATGTGTCTGCCTGTCATAACCTTTGCTGGGCTCACACCAGTTGCATTACTTGGAGTAGCTCTGTTGCACATAGAGCTAGATGTGGGTCTGGTTGTTTCAGGATGTGTTTTGCTGTCTGAACGGCACGCTCTGCAGCACCATTTGCTTGGGGAAAATGCGGGCTGAATGTTACATGTGTGAAGCCATACTCCGCACAAAACAGTTTGAACTCATCTGAAGTGAATTGTGTGCCATTATCTGTGATCAACTCCAGTGGTATTCCCTATCTCACAAACATGCTTTTTAGTCGGCCAATGACCTGTCTACTTGAAATGCTCGACAGGTGACCTATCTCAATGTCTCTTGAAGAATAGTCGGTCACAATCAGATAGTATTGTTTCTCAAACTCTCATAGGTCAGCTGCAATGCGCTGCCAGGGCCCTTCTGGTAGGGGAGAAGTGAGGAGAGGCTCGTGTCTTTGTGAGGGTTTGTTTTTCAATACAGAATCTGCATGTTGTAACGAGCTGTGTAATATCTGTGCTGATGTGAGGCCACCACACTGACATCCTCGCTTGGGCTCGACACTTTGTTAGTCCTTGATGTCCCACATGAATGCGTTTTAGAACATCAGACCTCAGAGCTGCAGGAATGACTAGTCTGTCCTCATACAAAACCAGTCCATCTGTCTCTGAGAGTTGTGAACGCGCTGAATAGTAGCCATAAAGTGAAGGATGTAGTGACTGTCTTGGGGGCCAGCCTGTCTGTATGAGACTGATGACTTTAGTCAACTCTTCATCCTGTTGTGTGGCTGCTCTTATTTCGCCTAACTTTTGTGGCGACACAGGTGCATTTGACACCACTGACTGCAAGTAAGCTTGTTACCTCTTTGTCGGTGCTGCTGTCGCTTGTGTTGGTCAGAGGATTTCTGGAGAAAGCGTCTGCTACGGCCAGTTGTTTCCCGGGAATGTGCACTGCAATCACCTGAAACCTCAAAAGACGCATTAAAAGTCTTTGAATCCTAGGAGGGGCTTTGTCTAAGTCATATGCATTTATTAAAGGGACCAGTGGTTTGTGGTGTGTTTGCATTTGGAAACTGTCCATGCCTTGTACATACCGTGCAAATCTCTCACAGGCCCATACACCAGCTAAACACTCTTTCTCAATTTGAGAGTATCTCTTCTCTGAGTCAGTTAAGGTGCGGGAACAGAAAGCTACTGGCTTTAACTTGCCCTCGTGTACCTGTAGTAGAGTAGCTCCTAAGCCATAGCTGCTAGCATCTGCACTAATGACCGTTTCGCTGTTCGGATCATAGTACGCAAGTGCTGGTGCAGACACTAGCATAGCCTTTACCTCCTTGAAAGCTTGCTCCTGTGCATAGTCCCAAGTCCACCTGCTCTCCTTCCTGAGCACTTCAGTGATGGGATGTAGCTTGGATGAGAGATCTGGGAGAAACCGTCCCACGTAGTTGATGAGGCCCAAGACCTGGCGAAGTTCTTCCACATTTGAAGGGCTTGGCATTTCGGTTATGGCCTTGACTTTATCAGGGTCTGGTTTCATACCCTCAGCACTGATTATGTGTCCAAAGTACTGTATTTCCGATTTTGCGAAATTACACTTCTGCTTGTTCAGCTTCAGTCCACTTTCTTTGATTGTTTTCAAAACTCTGCTCAGACGTTTGTCGTGTTCCTCTTTTGTTGTCCCGAAGACCAGTACATCGTCCATCACGACCACCGCGCCCTTGTGACCCCTTAGTAGCTCTGACATTAATCTCTGAAATATTTCAGGGGCTGACGTAATCCCAAAAGGTAAACGCTTGAAGCAGAATCATCCTATGGGTGGGATGAAAGTTTTCTGCTGCTTTCTTCCAAAGGGATTTGCCAGAATCCACATGACGCATCCAACGTTGTGAACACGGTAGCTCCCGCCAGTTTTGGGGCTATGTCCTCCAGCGTTGGCAGCATGTACCTTTCGCGTTTGACTGCATTGTTTAAGCGCTTTAGGTCAACACACGCCCTGACTCTTTCTCTGTTCTTCTTTTCAACTGGTACCATCTGGGCGCACCAATCAGTGGGCTCTGTGACCTCTTCTACTATCCCCATTGCTAACATGCGCTTCAATTCGGCTTCGACTTTAGGCAAAAGGGGAAACGGTACTCTTCGTGGTGTTGTTGGGGAGTAGGGCTCAGCATTAGCTTTCAGTTCGATTTTCACAGGATCACATTTGAGCAAGCCAATATCCCCAAAAACATCCTCCAACAGTCCTACGTTTATGCCATCAACACGCTTCACTAGACCCATCCTCTTTGCTACACTCCCACCTAGCAGGTTGTGCACATAAGGGCCAGTGATAACAGTTATCCAAAACTTGTATTTTTGTCCTTTGTAGTGGCTCGTGGCTAAGAATTTTCCTGTGCACTGTACCTTTCCCCCTGGGCTTGTGACGTGTGGTGACTTTCTCTGTGCGACCAGACGAGGGCAGTGTTGTAACTTCACTCTGTGCCATGACTGTAATGTCGGCTCCGGTATCTATTTTGAACTCGACCGTGTCGCCATTCACAGGTAAGTTTACCAACCACTCCTCATCGGTACAATGTTGTTCAATGACATTGTTTTCACTCACAGCTCCAAGGAAGAAATGATCAGCTGTGTCCAACTCTCTGGGAACAACAGTTACTTCTTTCAGTGTTTTCGTGAAACAAGCCACTTCAAAATGTCCTATTTTGTTGCATTTCCTGCACTTTTTATTTCTTGCTGGGCAGTGTTGTGCAATGAATCACATTGCGTTTCGGCACAAAATGGTCGCTGAACTTATTTATCACTTTAGTATAGTCCAACTTTGACCTCGTTCTAGCTCCTTCTTCTTCGTCCTCATCATCTTCTTCTCCTTCACTGTCACTGAATACGAATTAATCATATATGTCTTCGGCCTCTCTTCCCAAGGCGTAGAGAAGCGTGTTTACTTGAACCTCACCGCTGTCTTTGTCGAGCTTCGATGCTATTCTGTAGCGGTTGAAGCGACGGCGCCATATTGTCCATTTAGCCGGTCTTGAAAAATCTGTTCTGGCGATCCGAACTTTGCCATTACTTTCTTATGCAGGCGTCCTGTCGGCCACTTCTGACACCATGTCGTGTACAATGATTAATGAAGAGCGAGACGTCTTAAATATTGACAGTTCTTTTAATTGTGGAGCAAGTACCGCCTGTAGAGCGCCAGGCTAAACACAAGAACAATCTGGTGGCACGTCTTGTGCGTGATGACGTCAATGCTACAGTGGCCTACAGGCACACATCATGACAGGCTGCAATACCACGACCTGCCACTAGCACGAACTGAAATTGGGTGAAAAGGGGCGTATCCTCCCCGTGGTCTGAATAGACCTTTTTCACACTTCCGCATTTTTAACCGGGAGTAACGCGCAGCAACATCCGGTGGCTATAGTTTAGCATTAGACCGCGAAGAAAATGGCTCAGTTTCGGTGCGTTTGCTTTTGTTCTGTTTCCGTTTGCTCTCGTGGGGCAAGGAAACAACCATACCTCTCTCTTACCACGCTTTTCCGACGGACTCGGACCAAAGGAGGCAGTGGAATGAAGCAGTTAGAGGGTCCAGATTTCTGCATAAAGCTAAGGCGCTTCAATAAGCGCAGGGGGAGACTTCGGCTCAAATCAACAACTTATTCAACAATTCCACGGACACCAACACACCTGATGAAGGTACACTTGTTACTTATTTCATGTAATTTATCCCAAAAGCCTTAATTACCACCATCTCAGTTGCACAATCCCAGCTGATTTACAGTTGCTAGTACTAGCCTTTTTCCCCCTCTGTCATCTTCCCATAGAAATAATGAAATCTGTATATTATTTATTAATCTGCTGACATTTCTTTACTTAAAGAAATAGTTCCTCACTACCTTGTTATATTTTACTATTGGTAATTAGATTGAAATTGACATAACAGTGCATTGATCTTAGACAAAAACTCACATTGCTCAGTATTTCACATAGTGCTTAAACTTGTGATCATATACACCCACTACAACCTTAATCATGATTTAAGCTGAAGTCATGTGGACAATTCCAAAAACAATTACTATCAAAGTGAATGAATAAGAATATAGTTATAATAGTATATTAGTGGACATACAGATTATGCACTCAAGGGTCGAACGTGTCCATTGTTTGACCAGAAACACCTGCACCATTGGTTCAGCTCTTTTCTTCAAAGTAGAAGCCTAAGTTGTGTTTCCGATAGATGAAGACTATGATCAGACTGCAGTCGACTTGTTTTTTCTGGCTTTAATTTGAACCCAAACATTGGACTATACAGGTGCTCGTCATATAATTAGAATATCATGAAAACGCTTATTTGTTTCCGTAATTCAACTTAAAATGTGAAACTAATATATGATAGACTCATGACATGCAAAGTGACATATGCCAAGCCTTGTTTGTTATAATTATGATGATTATGGCTTAGTCAATTTTCAAAAAAAATCGATTAATTTTGGGTTTTTACAAGCTGAGCCATAATAATGAAAATTATAACAAAGGCTATACATATGTCACTTTGCATGTCATGAGTCTCTTATTAGTTTCACAGTTTAAGCTGAATTACAGAAGTGAATGCACTTTTTCATGATATTCTAATTATGACGAGCACCAGTAAATGAGTACAAATCTTCATCTGTTCACAGGAAGCCTCTGTACTAAAACAAAAAACAGCATTTCCATTGACGCCAACTATGAGAAGACTTGTATCAGAAACTACAAGTATACGTTTAACATTGAAATACATCCAGAACTTCATTTAAAATATTTAGACGAATGAAACTCTTTACAAATATGTTTTATTAGGCTTTTCTGTTTTGCACAAATGTCATCCTGTATTTAAAAGTACAACTTCCATTTTCTCCAACACCGTCTTGTCCACAGCCTTCAGCACTAGCTGGTGTAGGTCTTCTCCATGGTGTTTGCATCTCTGCCAGCTCTTCATCGCTCTTCCATCTGCCTTCACCTCGCCTTCATGCTCTGCTGCTCCATCTTTAAAGTCTGTCAAGAAAACTTTTAAAATGCAATTAAATCCTACATGACAATTAACACGTTTTTCTAAATGTACTAAATAAACCTGAAGCAGTAAACCATTGTATTGGTTCTTCTGATACATCACCATGTTGTGTTTCCTTAATAGTTTTGCTGCTGCTCAGTTAAGTTATTAGATGAAAATCATACTTTGAAACATTACTGAGATTTTGTAAAACTGTTTAAGTTAAGTTTATGTTTCCAATCAAAACTACTTTCTTTAAGCTTTTATTTTGTTCCACCTTTGTGTATGTAAAGTATCTTAAAATATACTTTAAGATACTTTTATCTTTATTAAGATACTTTTAAAGTATCTTTTAAGATACTTTTAGATTAAACATTTCAGTTTGACCAAAATAATGTAGAAAGTACAGATATTTGCTTGAAATGTTGCAGAGTAAAAATAGTAAAGCACATAAACATTTTCACCACTTAACAAAAATGCCACCGTGTGTAATTAAAGAACAAATGGCAAATGTTGAGGCCTCAAATGATATTAAAATATATATTTTTAATTGAACCTGCAAGAATAAGAAATAATTATTACCTTAGTAAGAATAACCAGCATCTTATACTGATTAAGACATAAATGGTTATTTCAATACAATACTGTGTTTTCTAACAGGAAAAAAAAAAATGCTAATAAATGAGGAGGCTCTGGATCTATACAAGTACTAACCCTCTAAACATTGTTGCGAACACACTTGAGTTATCTTCTTGATTCCTTAATTTAGGATAAATGTACAATTGACTGGAAGCAGGACTTTCACAGAATGGAACAGAACTTAGCACAGACTTTGTCATTATGCATAATTAGCCATGTGGTTTGTGGCTTACCATCTTTTTTTTCTTCTCAATACTGTTTAAAAAAATGATAGTTACGTTAGCCACAGTGAGACAAAGATTTGGAGGTGATAGATTGAGGAAAAGTAAGTATTAGATGTCACGTAGCCTGAAGCTAACAGCCTTAGCCTTAGCAGCTATTGACACGAGCAAAACAAGGGCTAAAAACAAGACCTAAACATCAAATACACATCTGAACTATGAAGAAACACACTCCTCAATGTCGATTAATGAGTTTAATGACAGAGATGAAGGAGCCCTGCAAAGATACATAAACATAAACTAAGCTGGCAAACACAGCATAAATATGTAGCAGGGACATAGTATAAACTGAAATAATAAAGTGAGGACTTACAAGAATAAAATGAACAGCTTAATCAAACGAGTGAGGCTTAAACATGTCCGCGATAGACAACAAAACCAAGCAGGTACAACTACTCACTCCTAATGCTCTAGTGGCCCCTAGTGGCCAGAGAAAACCTCTTCATCCCCCCCAGTCCGGAAATCTATAAGCTACAATAGGTAGACGAACTCAGTCCTGCACCCAACGGCCCGACTCCGGTTCATAGCGTTTGGGTGGCTTCCTCGCACGGTACAGCCGAGTAGACTCGGGCGATGAAGCAGGCGAACATGGCACCGGAGAGGACACGGCTGTGGCAATGACAGTGGACACACGAACACCATGGAGGACACGTTCAGGGGTTGACCCATCATCAGGAGCCGGCAAGGACGTGTCCGAAGCCGTGTCGAGGGGAACATCTGGCCATTGCCGGGCAGCCTCCCAGGGCACCGTCGGGCCCGGCCGGACAGGTTGGATGAGTCGGGGTTCCCATATGAAGGCAGGGGATGGTGACAGTGGAGCAGCAGGCTGGTGCTGGGGATAGGGGGTAGTTGGTGTGAATGCATGTAGGAAACGCCGATTACGCAGAGTTAAGCGACCAGACCCGTCAACCTTGACACGATACTGATCGTGACCCAGCGATTCCACCACCACCCCTGATCTGTCCCACTTGTGGGGGCTCGGGCCCTGCTGATTCTGGAGGAAAACCGTCTCGCCAAGAGCTAACGGGCGGAGAGGCCTCGAGCGAGCCCTCAGGGACTCCGTGGTACGAGACATCCGGGTCCGAAGGGCATCTTCCTTCGCCGTCCATGCCTGACGCCAGAGCGGGCGGACATATGGGTTTGAGAACTTCTCCAGCCTGTTGACAAAGGGAAGCGAATCCCGGAGGGGGTGACCAAAGATAATCTGCGCTGGCGACAGGTTGCAGTCGGGGTCAGGCGTGTTGCGCAACTGCAACATGGCGCATAGAAAGCGGTCATGATCAAGACTGCCAGTCGGACCGGTATTGGACATCAGGAGGCGCTTAGCAGCCTTCACAGCAACCTCCGCTCGTCCTCAGGGCCACCGTCACTTGAAAGTTCCTCCGGCACGCCAAACGTAGCAAAGAACGTGCGGAGGTGGCGAACCAGGCCTGTCGAGCCACCCAAGTCCGTGCCGGCCGTGGAACACAGGACCTCCACCCAACCTGAGAGGCGGTCCCCAACAACTAAGTAGTGACGGCCTCCAAAGTCAAAGAAGTCAGCAAACACTGCCTCGAATGGGGTGGAGGGTGGAGGGCACGGCAGAGGGGGCGTGGCCGCCTGAGACGGGGCATTGCGATTACAGTCTGTGCATCCATGCCTGGTGGCTCGTATATCCCTGGACATCCCAGGCCAGTAGACTATGGCACGGGCGCGCTGCTCCATTGCCGAAACCCCCTGGTGGGCAGCATGGAGGTGCCGAAGGACTCTCCCACGGAGGGATGGAGGAACCACAACACGGTCGTTATACAGCAGGACACCGTCGTATGAGTACATGGACTTGCAGGTCGGGGACAGACTCGCCAGGGTAGGGTCATTTATGTCAATCCCACCGTCGTGCTCAATGAGGTACAGGAGGCGGGAGAAACACGCATCAGCAGCAGATTCTTGTGCGAGAAGGGACCACGAGATGGCTCCGAGATCTTGAGCGTCATCGCGGATCGCGGCCATAAATGCTGACTCCACGGCGTCAGGCACACCCTGCGAACCAAACGACAAGCCATTCTCCGATCCAGAGGGGGACGGGTGTCTCGAAGTAGCGTCGGCGGCAAGGTTGCTTTTGCCCGGTAGGTGTACAATGTCAAAGCGCCACAGGAGGGTACGCTGCTTGAGCCTGAACAAGCGAGAGTTGGATATCTCATCCAGCGTACGGTCGCCGAATATCTTTACCAAGGGCTTATGGTCCGTGACCACAACGAGGTTGTCACATCCTTGCGTAAAGTACCTTGATTGCTCAAGGCCCCAGGCCACAGCCAGAGCCTCACCCTCAATGGCAGCATAGCGTTGCTCAGCCGAGGATAAGAAACGAGAACCAGCAAGCGTGATCCTCCAGCCCCCAAGGCAACAATCCGGCACACCTGAGGCACAGCTGCAATGTTGTTGGAGTAGGAAATAACCAATACCACGTCTGGACCAGTCAGGGCGGAGGCAGGTACGTTTCTGAATGTCGTAGATCTCCACGCCCTCACGAATGGCACTAACAATGGCCCGTTTGGACATCTGGAAGGCCTCATCCAGTTCAGACGACCACGAGAACTTGCAGCGTGGGCTCAAGAACGGCTTAAATGGCGCCATCGTGTCACGCAACTGAGCATAGTTGGCCACCTGGTTGACGAGGCCAAACCAGCTCCGAATATCCGTCGTGGATTCAGGGGTGGGGAAGTCCTGGATAGCGTCCAGGTACTTAGAAAGCGGTTCGATAGTGGTGTCTGAGACCCTGAAACCGGCAAAATCCACACTCCTCATAGCAAATTGAAACTTTTCCGCATTCAACACGATGCCAGACTGGCCGACACATCCGAGAAAGTCAATGGTCCTCCACCAGTGCTGTGCCAGGTCAGTGTCATAGTGGATGGTGTCATCAACACAACGCTCCTTGCGCTCGAAGTCAGAGAGGACAGAATCAAATCGCCGGTTGTAGCCATCCCCTGATGACAGGAAGCCTTGTGGAGCCCTGGTGTAGCGCCAGTGGCCAAAGGGTGTGATAAAAGTGGTCAAATGACGGTCCGATCCGCGCAGGGGCACACTATGGTAGCCATTCCAGGCATCAGTGACAGTCTTCCAGGTGTCCTTTGGGATACGACGTGCGAGGTGGAACGGGGATTCAGTGGCGAAGGTTTCACGTTTACAATACTTGTTGAGAGGAGAGAGGTCCACAGTCCTGCGGGGGGAACCATCATGTTTTCGAGTGACCACCATACGATGACACCAGGTCACCGGTTCGCCATAGGGCACACGTTCAATGACACCAAGGGCTTCATCCCGTAGGAGGTCATTGTACACCTGTTGCTGCCAGTGAAGAGGCACAACGGCGGCCGTATGACATGCCTTCGGTGTGGCTGCTGGGTCCACGTGTATCTCAATAGGTGGCCCATTCATGCAGGGTAGCGCCCGATGAGGGCAGGTGTTGAACGTAGATGACGCGCGCCTGTCGAGCAGCCAGTCCTTCATCCGGCTGTTATTGTCAGGCGTGCAAGGGAACGGCAATTCTGCAGGGCGTGGTGGAGGGGGTGTATGCTGGGGGCATGAGCATGGCGCATCATGGGATCCATATATGTCCTGTAATCCACCGGCCGTGGACTGCGTAGCATCGAGGCATGAGGGATTATGTGGCAAGTCACAAGTGCCAGGGCTAATACCAGGTTCCACCGCATTTGCATTCGACGGGAAGTCACTAGACACGAGGCCGAGGTTGAGCAGCGACTCGTAGGAGAGGTACATGGCCCGGACTGAGCTGCTCACGTATATCATGGAGCGGCATGATGTGACTGCGCCGCTGCCGGTCGAGAGCCTAGCGAAGAATGCCCCTTCAATGGTTATGGGGGAGCGGTTGGCAGCAGACAAGCTCAGACTGACAGGGTGTAGGTAATCACGTGAGAAACCGCAGGCAAGAAATTCCTCTAGAGACCAGAGGTCAGATGTGCCTGTGTCCGCAATGGCAGAAATCTGTGCCCCTTTCACCAAACGTTGGTTGCAGGCGCCGCCACCCTGTGCAGATAGTTTGTCAATCGAGACCGTGATCGACACACGGGGGTGGTCTCTCAGCTTAGCACGTCTCCATTCCCCCCTTGAAAAGATGTGATGCTCGAGTCTGACAGGGGCAGGTTGGTAGACGCTGCTGCATGCCATCGGAGCTCGGCGCTGGCCCCTATGCCGTCGACCAGGGCGGGGACCAGATTGAACAGAAGAGATCTGGGAGATTGGCTCTGACTCCACGGCGGCCTGTTGACCCTCAGACGACTGCTGCTGCCGCTTCTGTTGCCGGCGAGTCCTGAAGCAACCGATACAGATTAGGTGAGGCTTGGTGTTCCACCCGCGGGGTCCCTCAGTAAATACATTAAAGGTACTCCTACAGTCTGGGCATTAGGCCTGCCTGGCCCTGTCAGCGGGGGATGGGACCGGGGCAGAATGTGTCTGTGGAGCCTTCCTCAGGCGCTGGAACGACGACATGGCAGATAACGTGGGAGACGGGAGAGCATTGCGGGCCATTTCTTTGTTCTCCACAAGTGCAATCACCTCATTCACCGGTTTACCTAGGATATCGGGTAAGCCCAGAGTCTCACGGCGTATATCAGAGTCATAAATGCCGTTGATTAATACATCTCGAATTATATGGTCGGTATAGTCCACGTTCCTGCCACAACCACATGCTGCATTGTATGCACACGTCTCCGCTTTACCCCGTACTTTGGCAGAGAAGGCACGGAAAGATTCGTCGCGCGCCTGGCTCAACTGTAGTAACTCGGTGCGAAGGACGCAAGTGGCCACCGGAATGATGGCTAGCTGTCGCATGGCAGTGATAAGGTCGGGCAAGAGTCCTGAAGCGGCGTCGGGATTGGCTTTCAACAGGCTGTCACCGAGCTCTGGACCAGCGCACTGAAACAGCTGGTAGGGGGCTTGGGCGTCACCTATGCCTGAGCCTGCGCGGGAGACATCCCAGCGACGGGTGAACACGTGCCACTCCTCGATCGATACACCAACGTCAACTGTAGGGCGATTGAGCTTCGGGCCCCGGGCAGCCGTGGCCTGGGCCATGACAGGCGGAGTTTGATGGACGAATCCGTGATTAGTCAACAGGGCGACGGCTTCAGACACATCATTGGTCTCGAAACCGCAACCAGGGACAGTGCATTCGACCACAACCATGGCTCCTTCATGAAGAAACACACTCCTCAATGTCGATTAATGAGTTTAATGACAGAGATGAAGGAGCCCTGCAAAGATACATAAGCATAAACTAAGCTGGCAAACACAGCATAAATATGTAGCAGGGACATAGTATACACTGAAATAATAAAGTGAGGACTTACAAGAATAAAATGAACAGCTTAATCAAACGAGTGAGGCTTAAACATGTCCGCGATAGACAACAAAACCAAGCAGGTACAACTACTCACTCCTAATGCTCTAGTGGCCCCTAGTGGCCAGAGAAAACCTCTTCAAACTACAACTGCAAAACAGCTTTCAGACACTTACCAGAACAACAATGAGTGAGCCATTACTTGAGGACATCTGTGGGTGTGCTGAGCCATTATATCGGCCCGTCTCACTGACGCAGTTCAGGCTAGCTGTGTCCCTTTAGCCAGTCCAACACCAGCGCCTTTTACGTTGCTTCCAGGTAGAAAACATGAATATAATTAGAGCCCATTCTCACAGCCTGCCCACCTGACTGTGACTGCGATTACCTCCGCATCAGCCAACGAGAAGTGGGAAAATTAAGCGACTTTGTTGAAAAAACGGATGCTATTTTCCATTAGACCTGCGAAGACAGGAAGTGACTGGGCTCTAGTACGCGCTACTTCCGGTTGTCGTGAAACAAGCGATTTTATAAGCAAACCGGGTCTGCGGCTGTACAGGTTAGGCATTATTTATTGAATCATTTTGTAACTAGGGCAAATTTGCCTGGGTGCCCAAAGATTTGAGTGGGTGCTCCAGCCCCGCAGCACCCACGGGATCGGCGCCTATGCAGGTGCTCATCATATATAACAAAATATGTCGGAAACCTCTATTGTAAAATGTTAACTTCTGATTCTCAGCCAGATGTTTGTGATTCCTTCATGCAGTGTACTTAAAAATGTATCCCTAAAATTTCAGGACAATCCCACGCTCAATGCAATTCAACAATGACCAAATCAGAAATGGGGACCGCTGCAAGATCTTTGAAAACAGGGAAAGCTCCCGGCAATGACGGACTCCCAGTAGAGTTTTACCTCCATTTCTGGGATATCATTGAGCACGCACTTTTTGAAGCACTTATTCAATGTATTGAAAACAATGAAATGTCAAGCACAATTAAACATGGAGTAACCTGTTTAATCCCTAAATCTCAGAAAGACCCACAGATGATTGAAAACTGGAGACCTATTACTTTGCTAAATGTTGACTATGAAATACTAGCTCTAATTTTTGCCAAGCGTTTGAAGAGGGAACTCAATATTATTTCTGAAACACAAACTGGGTTTTTGTCTAATAGGCACATAAACTCAAATATTAGATTATATTGGATTTATTGGATCATGTTGAATACTTGAGCACACAAGCATTAATCGTATTCCTCGATTATTTATATAAAGCATTTGACACAGTAGAACATCTTTTTCTTTTCAAATCAATCCAAACCTTTGGTTTTGGTCCATCAGTCATCAAAATGCTTTATCCCAACACAACACATTTTCTGAGTGCATTAAATTGCCTTTATAACATTCCTAATGACTGCAGAATGTTCACACCTGGCCCTAACCATTAAATAGAGGCCACCTGTGTGTAATCTACTCTCAGTATAATTCCAGCTGTTCTGTGAGGGCCTCAGAGCTATGGTCAGAGTGTATTGGTCACTAAACAACATCATGAAGGCCAAGGAGCTCATCAGAGAGGTCAGGGATAAAGCTGTGGAGAAGTTTAAAGCAGCGTTAAGTTATACAAAGATTTCCCAAGATTTGAACATCTCACGGAGCACTGTTCAATCCATCATTCGGAAATGGAAAGAGTATAGCACCACTGAGAACTTACCAAGACACGGCCGTCCACCTAAACTAACAGACCGAACAAGGAGAGCACTGGTCAGAAATGCAACCAAGTGCCCCAAGATAACTCTGGAGGAGCTGGGACGTCCTGCCGCTGAGCTGGGGGAATCTGTACATGGGACAACTATAAGTCGTACTCTACACAAATCTGGCCTTCATGGACGAGTGGCAAGAAGAAAGCCATTATTGAAAGGAGGCCATAAGAAATCCCGTTTGAAGTTTGCTAGAAGTCATATGGAGGACACAGCTACCATGTGGAAGAAGGTGCTTAGGTCAGATGAGACAAAACTTGAACTTTTTGGCCCAAATGCAAAACGTTATTGTGGCATGGCCCCTGTTGCATCTCCTCCAGCCAGCTGGTGGCGCCGCGGGTATATAGGCGCAGTGCATTCACTGTTTCGTTCTCTGGCGTCACTCACTTCCTGGTCCAGCCGGTGTCAGTGCGTTCCTCGCTTCTCCGACGGACAGGTAGCGTTTGCTCTAGGTTTCATTGCTTTTAACGTAACTCATTCCTGGCCCTAACTGGAGGTTTTGTAATTTAGCTCCGTGTCAGGTTCCACGATGCAGCCCCAGATGTGCCATGTGCAGGGATGGTGTGCGCTCGCTGTCATGGCCTCACACCCGTGTGTTATGCCCTGCGTACGATGGTACGTTTGGGCAGAGCTTCAGTTTACGTCCCAACAGTGAGGCTAGGTGTTAACCGTTTCATTATTTACAGGTGATCTGGCCGCGCTGGTGCGATGACGGCGCTGTCCTAATGTTGTTGCCTTGTCTTTTAACCTTTTTCTTTTGGTTCACTCACGGACTGTTTTTGGTTTTAATTACTCAGCTGGAACTGATGTGAACTGTGAAAATGATAAATTGTGAACCAAATGAACCCGTTTAATAACGAAAGAGAAACTGAACATAATTTATTGAACGAAATATATAGTAAATAAAACGTGTATTTTTGCTAACTATGGACTCTGCCTGTGTCAATCATAAACGAACCTGCGTGCCTTAAGGTCCGGCGCCTTCTCTCCGGTGGCGTTGTCAATATTAGTTGTTGGCTGTAATAATATTTTGCAGATGCTAAACCGCTCGTCTTGCTACATTATGTATATTTCTCTATATTGTTTCTCTATATTTCTATCTGTATAGTTTCTCTATCTTGTAATTCCTACTCCGTTCATCCGATTTGGATGTAAATAGCCTTATATTAAAGCTGAGAGTCTGCAGTTTAAGCACCTCTTTCATTTTAAATCTATTGAGTCAATGTCCCAATATTTATTTGACCTGACTGTATATCTTGGAAGAGGCAGACTGAGGGAGACTGAAGGCTTACACTGAGCCCGCGCTTGACAAGGTGACTTTTTGGAGCAGGTGCACGCCCTCGACACCTCTGTGTGGCTGGAGCTGCCACAAGCTCACTGATTGGGCGCAGGCGCGTTCAGCGCCTCACTGTGGACTTCACGCTGAAGCATAAACTATCCTATACAATCCAGAAGCGGCATTCGGCCGCATGATCCACTTCCGTGGGTAATTACATAGAGAATACACAGAAATCACCCATGCCAGAGGCTTTAGATGCGTTTGGTCTGAATGCCGCATTAAACCTGCTAACTGCACAATGACAAAGGACAAAGAGGGCTGCCCAATCTTTATTTCATGATATGGGAAAAAATAGACAAAAGATCAAACCTTTGTTGTTCCATCACATGTAGAAACATACAGAGAATTTAACATATTTTACTGTCAAACCCTTGGTGCAAACAGCATATAGGGCAAAGTCTAAAATTCTATAAACAATATCTACAATGTGGGGCAGGGAAGGGAGAGAGTTCAGCTTCCTGGCAGCCTGGTAGATGAAGCTGTTCTTCAGTCAGCTGGACCAGTTTCTTTGACCCCGCAGAAGATCCACATGTCAACAGTGAGTGACCCAACCTCTGATCTATGTTCTCATCACATACAGCGTAAACCCAAACACTATGGCTGTTTCCCAAAGCCTCGGTACCTTGCCTTGCCTTGGTGTTGAAGGCAGTGCCTCCAAACTCACAGTCCTCCAGTGTCCTGCCTCGGACCAAAAAGAGCTGCTAATGGAACACACGTCAGAAGGTAAAGGACACCAAAAAAAAAAGGAAGACATGTTTCATCCAGGGGAGAGGGGAGGGTCTGCTGAGGTGGGGGATTCTGATGGGCTGGAGGGTGAAACTATAATTATATGTTTACCAACTTTAAATAAAGAAATATTTTCAGTCAAAGATTATGAAACCTATCTCAAAATAAAACTTAAAAGGGGGACTAAAAACTTTACAAATACAAATGTGTGCCTGATATCAATTAAATGCAATGCCCATGAAACCATGTATGTTTGTATGTTTGAAGCAAATAATATACATTTCAAATTAACAAAACAAATCATAGATTCAGTTATTTTATTGACTAAATCTTGACAAAAAACGTTTGCTTTTTAACTAAAATGAACACTGGCTGCAGAGCCTTTAAACTTGTTGAAGCAAGTATTTTTTTCTTTAAAATTCTTTAAGTGACACAAGCCAGCACCACCTTTTTTTCCCATAAGAGCTGTGGTGCATTATGGGTGATTTTGGCTTGTGCAAGGCAGCGAAGGCTGCACTGATGTATCCTTGGTGTTAGCCACATGCTAACACCAAAGGGAGGACACATGCCTCCAGCACTTGGGCGGCGAGTGATGATGTAGATGCCTGACCACGCCCACTTTTGACCAAGGCAAGGCGAGGTACCTAGGCTTTGGGAAATTCACTTGAATTTGAAGACCGAGTGGACGGTAGTGTCCACAGGGGGCGCTCATAAGTCTGGGTCGTCCCCGCGCAGGGTGTTGAACTCTTCAGGAGCAGAGTACTTGTCGGCCCCTGCCCGCTTGAAGCCTGCAGAGATCTCCTCAAAGGTGCGGCCCTTGGTCTCCGGGACCTTGAAGTAGGTGAAGATGAAGAAGGCCAGGAGCAGCACGGTGAAGATGATGAAGACGAATGGCCCACACAGTTGCTGTCAGAACAATTAGAGAATGCATTACTTTTCTGTAGTGTTGTTTTAGACTCCACTTGTTCCTATTTTGATTAAACTGCACAACCGTTTGGGTCTCCTCTCATTCCACTCGTTTAGAGATGGTCCCACTACTTCAATGTTATATTTATCATTTACTTTCACCAATGAGTAGATTGTCGAGATGAGTGATACAGGTGTATGTGTTAACAATGATAGGGGTCAAAGATTACAGTGCCCCCAAAAAATAAAATCAGTTACTTTCAAACTTTTACCACTCAAAATACTCAAATGTGTTACTTCCAAACAAACAATATTAAAAAAAAGAAGAATAAGAAAGAAATGTCCATGTGTCATAATTACTGGGAAAAACCCTTTAGCCAGTTGTTTGTGTTGCCATCTTTGGCTAAGAGCACTGTTTTGAGTCTCCTCCTGTAACTGCAGATGAGAGAATAAAGCTGGAGGAAAAAGACTTCGGGAAGAATAACAGCCTCAAAAGTCCAAAGTTTGACTGTAGATAGGAGATACTGTTGTGTTTTACTCTAATGAAAGTGGATTCACTAAATAAACCTTACCTCAATGTACTGGAAGCAAATGCCCACCAGGAAGTTGGCTGACCAGTTGGATAGGCCAGCGACAGCTACAGCAGCAGGTCGGGGCCCCTGGCTGAAGAGCTCGGCCACAATGAACCACGGGATGGGACCGGGGCCGATCTCAAAGAAGGCCACAAAGCTAAAGATGGCTGCAATGCTCACATAGGACATCCAAGCGAGCTGTTCCTGAGAACACGAGCAGACCAGAGCAGACACACAGTTAGCACAAAGCACACTGTCCTCTAGGGCAGTGCCTCCTCAACTGTGGGATGTGGGCCACTCAGAGGATACTTGGGTCTTCAGGTCTTTTCTTTGTGAGCAACTTTTAGGCTTTTTTTGGATGTTTGATATGCATTCTAAGTTGACCAATCACTTCGTTTTTTGGGTACAATCATATTTCAAAAAGGCAATGTTCCCTGATTGGATTAAGAACCAAATCCATTCAATGTTTAGTTTTGAAAAAAGTTCTGTGTGTTTGTGTTATGGCTTGCAGCATACCTCGCCTGTTTTGTGATTGCCACGTTATTTTCTTTTTCGACAGAAGCAATATGGGTTCTGTCTGAACGGTGAGAGCGGGAGCGGTTCAAGATGGATTCTCGTGTGTTTGTAAAATCAAAGATACTGCGAGAATTCGGCTTGCTGGCAAAGTAACTGACCGACTGAGCCAGGATAATATTCTTTTTTTAATCATCTTTTAATTGTTTTTGCTTTAAAGACAAACAATTACCCCAGGATCTCAGCAAAAAAGGAAAGAATAAATATGCACACACGTATATATATATATATATATATATATATATATATATATATATATATATATATCCATCCATCCATCCATTTTCTTCCACTTGTCCGTTGCCGGGTCGTGGGGGCAGCTGTTGGAGCTGCACCAGCCCCTATGGCTCCTCCTGCAGGTGGTGGGTCCACAGAAGGACGGCCTCATAGTTCCAGACGGGCCTGTTTGTCTCTCATAGGGGATATATATATATATATATATATATATATACATATACATACACATGCACATACACCCTTACACATACACATATACAGTGCCTTGCGAAAGTATTTCGGCCCCCCTGAACTTCTGGACCTTTTGCCACATTTCAGGCTTCAAACATAAAGATCCAAAACTGTAATTTTTTGTGAAGAACCAACAACAAATGACAGTTACTTGACGTAACTATAGTTCTGTGAGTATGGGCGTAGCCCTCTACGGGCTTCGCTATTGGTTATAACCCGAGGCATCGCCTCGCGCCTGAGAGATAAAAACATCTACCCCCTCCAATCATGTCAAGGTGATGGTATATCCATCTGGGGTATAAAAACCCCATCTGCCCACCGCTCATCTCCTTTGAACTCAGCCATAGAAGACAGGATGGGCCTGCTGGGCATGCAGGTAGAGGGCTACGCCCATACTCACAGAACTATAGTTACGTCAAGTAACTGTCATTTCTGTTTGTATGGGCTACGCCCTCTACGGGCTTCGCTATTGGTTAAAACCCTGCGCGAAGACCGTAGGGAAGAATGTACTCCCAGCAGGCACAAATGACCACGATTGGAGCGCACCCAGGACAACGTCACGCAGTCAGTGTAACCAACCAGACGCACCCATGGGCAGTCAGAGCAGGGCCACGGGCTGCTCCACCAGAGCACCAAGGCACCTAGCACCATATATAGAAGGAAGCATAACGGCCGCCTCTCCCAAGAGCGCACATGCAACCAAAACAAAAAACAGAGCACGCGTGTCGCCTCTCCCAAGAGCACACACGCACCCACAACCGAAAAGGAGGAGTGAAGGTGCATAGGCCGCCTCTCCCAAGAGCGCCCGCACCCCCATGCCCAGACAGGTCGCCTCTCCCAAGAGCACCTGCACTGGGCAGTCAAGATCAAATTAAACCCGCCCGCCGCTCAAAACCGAATGAGCGACAGACCCAGAAGCAACGTCCATCAAGTACGAGCGGGCGAAGGTCGACGAGGATGACCAAGAAGCCGCCAAGCACACATCCTCTATCGACACCCCTCTAAACAAAGCAGTAGAGGCAGCCACCCCTCGAGTAGAGTGGGCCCTGACGACCCTAGGAGCAGGAAGACCCCGAGCCTCGTATGCCATACGAATGGCATGACAGACCCAATGAGCCAGCCGTTGGGTAAAGAGTGGGGCACCTTTGCGCCCGGCCCCAAGCCCCACAAACAGTTGGTCCGACCGCCTGAACGTCGCTGTACGGTCCAGATAACAACGCAGGGCCCGAATCGGACACAGCAGGTTTCGCCTCTTATCCTCCACAGAAGCATGTGGTGGAGGAAAGAAGGGTCTAACTCTGATAACCCTAGACCTGAAAGAAAAAGTGACAATCTTGGGCTGAAAAGCCGGATTAGGCCACATCTCAAGCAGACCCCCATCCTCACCGAAGGACGTACAGGATGCATGCACAGACAGCGCAGTCAGGTCCCCCGCCCTCTTGGCAGAGACCAGAGCCAAAAGGAGCGCAGTCTTATATGACAGGCAACTAAGGTCCGACCTGTCCAGGGGCTCAAAAGGAGGGCCCGACAGACCCTCCAACACCACCTGAAGGTCCCACGAGGGCAAAGAGCACCGCACGGGCGGTCTCAGCCTCCGTGCTCCATGCAAAAAGCGTTTAACCAGGGGATGGTTCCTCGCCGTGAGATGGCCAAACCCCACGTGTCCGGTCGTAATGGCTGCCGCGAACACCCCCAGAGTGGCGGCAGCCCGCCCTCTATCTAGGAGGAACTGTAGGAACTCCAACACTCCCCTTATCGAGCAGAAAGTGGGATCAAGCACCCTTTCTGAACACCAGTCCTCGAAAAACCGCCAACGAGCACTGTACGCTCGCGTAGTGGATGGTGCACGGGCACCCTGAATAGTGGCCACCACTGGAGAGGGAAGGCCTAAACGCAACAACTTCCCCCTCTCAGCTTCCAAACCAAAAGGCTGCGTCCCAACACCGGGCGGGAGTGCAGAGTCCCCCCTGCTTGGACCAACGTGTCTGACCGGTCCGGCAGGGGCCAGGGGCCCTCCACCACCATCCTCACCAGGTCCGGGTACCACCTGGCGTTCGGACTGTCTGGGGCCACTATCAGAATCACCAACCCCTCCGTCCTCACCCTGTGCAGCAGAGGAGGCATGAGGCGAACTGGCGGAAATGCATACAGGAGACCCTGAGGCCACGGCCGATGGGCCAAGGCGTCCACCCCGAGCGGAGGGGCGTCTGCCCACCTGAGCGAGAACCAAAGTGGGCACTGTGCGTTTTCTGCACTGGCGAAAAGGTCGGCCACTGGTCACTCGTCGCGGAGTGGGCCTCCCCTGGACATAACGTCCGCGCCCATGGGCTCTCAGGGAGGACAGGTGGGAGCCCGCCCACAAGAGAATTTCCGTCGCTTTCCTGTGCAGAGTGGGAGACCTGGTCCCCCCCTGCCTGTTTAAGTAGGCCACCACTGTGGTGTTGTCCGACCGCACCATGACATGGTGACCCGCCAGCTGACTTGAGAAGTGCAGGAGCACCCTCCGCACAGCTTCCATCTCCAAGAGATTGATGTGCCCCAAGGGTGACTCCCACGGCCCCCCGGTGGAGCACCGATCGAGTACTCCGCCCCAACCGGTCAGAGACGCGTCCGTGAACACCTCTGTGTAATGAGGAACGCACCCCATCCGTACCCCCTGGGGAAGACGATCCGGGGCCAGCCAGTACTCCAAGTCCCTCCGTGCGGACATAGGGACCACCACAACCTTCCTTCTGTCCCGCACCGGGTGCAGCCTGAGGCAGCCAAACCACCGCTGAAGTCCCCTCATGTGGAGTAGACCCAGATGAACCACAGGGTGAGCGGCTGCCATCATGCCCAATAGGGAACGAATGGACTGGGACGGCACCTGCGGCTCGTCCAGTACCATTCTCCCCAGCGTCAGCAGCGCCTCTATCTTCTCGGCCGAGAGGGAGGCGCGCATGTCCCTGGAGTCTAGCTGCAGGCCCAGATACGTTACACGCTGAATGGGGTACAACGCGCTTTTCTCCAAGTTGACCACAAATCCCAATCGGGAGATGTGTTCCAATAGGGCCGTCGTGTGAGCCTGCGCCTCCTGCCGAGACGAGGCCAGGATGAGCCAGTCGTCGATGTAAGTCAGAACTCGGATGCCACGACGACGAAGCGGCTCCAGCGCCGCCTCCACGCACTTGGAGAACGTGCGCGGGGCCAGCGAATAAGGCGGTGATATTCGTAGCACTTCTCCCCTACTGCAAAGCGCAGAAACTTCCTGTGTTCCGACACAATAGGAACGTGGAAGTATGCATCTGTGAGATCCACGGACGTCATCCAGTCTCCTGGTCTGACGCACTCCAAAAGCTGCCTGACCGTCAGCATGCGAAAAGGCCTTTCCGCGATGCAGTGGTTCAGGACGCGCAGGTCCAAAATTCGACGTACACCCCCGCTTTTCTTGGGGACTAGGAAATATGGGGAGTACAGCCCTTTTTCCACCGCGTCCGAAGCCACCTCTGCCACAGCCCCGCGCCGCAGCAGAGAGGCTACTTCCTCCTGGATGACCGCGGCCTCCGCCTGATCTCGGAGCCTCGTCCTGAGGATCCCGCTGAAAGGCGGCGGTCTCCGAGCGAACTGCAACGCGTATCCCGCCCACCTCCACCCCGGCCTGCGGGGTAGGACGTGGGGGGCCCTGATGAAAAGGGCTGCGGGGATTCCCCACCCCCGGACAGCGGCGCCGCCGCGGCCGAGGACGGCGCGCCGTCAAGAGAGGACTTACGCTTCTTAGACTGAACAGTCTCACTCCCCTGCACGCTCCAAGGGCTGCCCCGCCTCCTGCCAAGCGGAGGTTCAGAGGCAGCCCCAGCCCGCGGAGTGACATGATCCGAAGCCGCACTGCCGCTCCGCGGATGGGTCAAAGGTACCAGCCGCCGTGACGTATCCCCCGTACGTTACGGTCGGAGAATACGAAGTCGTGGCGTGCTGCGGAAAGCAGCGGGAGGAGTAGAAGACTCATGAACGGCAGACGCTCTCAGCGCGTCTCCGCTGCGAATAAGAGACGAAGCATGCTCTTTTACAATGTAACGGGCCGAAGCACGGCCTTTATTGTAAACAAAATGCCCCCGTTTCCCCCCTCTGGTGTCAGCGCCCGGACGTTGATGCGCTGGTCCAGATCCACGGTCCCTCCGCTGGTCCCGTCTCGGAGAACGCGCTGGAGCCGTCTGGGATGAACCCGGAGTGTCGCGTCTCCGCGGAGGAGATGGGGGATGAAAACGGCGCTCGCGCCGCTGAGCCCCTCCCCGTCGTTCAGAGCGCTGACGGTCCCACTGGGGACGGAGATGCGGTCCCAGCTGCTGGGAGGCTTTGGAGGCAGCATCGAGGCGCTCGACCATTGCCTGGATGTCAGGGCCAAACAATGATGACGTGGAAACCGGGAGATCCAGTAGTTGACGCTTCTCCTGTTCCTTCAACGAGGAAAGCCCCAGCCACAAATGACGAGATCCCACCTGAGCCGCCGCCATTGAACGGCCACCGTCAATGGCGAAAGCCTGGGACATACGGAGAAAAGACGCCACCGTAGTCTGGACCTCCTCGAGCTCCTCCAGGGCCAGCTCGGAGCGTCCGTGGATGAGCTTATCCAGCGAGCCCGCCAGAAAAGCCATGTTGCTAGCTAACGCCACTACCTGAGCGGCGTTAGCATAGCAGCGGTCTAAAACGGCCATCGTCAGCTTATCCTTGTCAGAGGGAAGCAACGTTTTATCGCCTGGCCAAGGGGATGAGGACGGAAGGAGGGACATCCTGACTCCGTCCTCAATCGGCGGAACTCCGGACCGCCACGTCCAGTCCTGCACCGTGGAATACGGCCCGTACCCCAGTGCAGGATGTTTTGCCGCGAGAGGATGAGCCCATTCACGCTGAGCAAAGTGCATGATCGGTGTCATAGCCGGGCACATCACGACAGGGCGCGGCTTTCGGCGGGAACGGCTAGCTAAGCCTTCGGTGAAGTCCTCCACCGGAGCAGCAGGTTGAGACGGGGGCAGAGGAATCTCCATACGGTCTGTGGCAGACGCAAACAACGCGGGGAGATAGTCGAGAGGATATCGATCCCCCTGTAGCCCGGACGGCGTCTCGGAGAAGATGGAGGCAGCGTCTTCGTCGTAGCAGCGACGATCATCCTCCTCATCATATTCACTCCAATCTTTCCTCCTGGGGCTTGCTGAAGGGGCTGGATCCTGAATCAGGGGCAATGCGTCCTGAGCTGGCCGTTCTGGTGAATCCGGACCCATGAAACCCCGGCGACGCTCGCGCTCTTCCCGGGAGAGCGCTAAGCACGCCTGGCAGTCAGCATCCCCCGCTGCATGGTGCCAACCGAGGCAACGGAAGCACAGCTCGTGCTGATCTTCAGGGAGGAGAATGGAGGGACATTTGCCGCATCTGCGGAGCTCGACACCGGCAGGTGAAGTCATCTTCGAGCAGAGAAGCGGCGAGAAGATCCTGAAAGTAAGTAGAAGTATCGTTCTGAGAAGAACGTGCTCGCAGAAGTGAGTTCTGAAAAGAACTTGCTCTCTCAAACGCTGAGTTAAAAAAGGAGATGAGCGGTGGGCAGATGGGGTTTTTATACCCCAGATGGATATACCATCACCTTGACATGATTGGAGCGGGTAGATGTTTTTATCTCTCGGGCGCGAGGCGATGCCTCGGGTTATAACCAATAGCGAAGCCCGTAGAGGGCGTAGCCCATACGAAACAGAAGTGGGACACAAGCATGAAGTGAAACGAAATTTATTGGATATTTCAAACATTTTTAACAAATAAACAACTGAAAAATTGGGCGTGCAAAATCATTTTCATTTATTTATTTATTCATCCATGTTCATATTTTTCTTTACAGGGTCATACATTAATACGAACAGTACATGGTGAAAAGGAGCATGAGGAAGACATTGTCTTATTGTCCATGCCCCTTTGTAATAGTTATAGGAAAATCGATGACCAAAACGGCAGGTGATCCATTCAACAGATTTGTGACATGGTTTTTGGTTTTACAAAAATGAATAATTTTAACAATTTTAACAAACAAAAAAAAATAGTTTTTTTAATTTATTTATTTTCATTCATTTCAGCATATAAGTTATGTTTTTTGTATATATTTCTCCATCTGCATCTCCTTGAACATATTTTTAAATGTATCTATTGTTTGAGAACATTTTAATGTGTTCTTTAATGAATTCCATAATCTTACAACCAAGAAACCCCTCTGTCTTAGTGAGGTTCGGGAGAACGGTACAAAAATTTCCTTTTCGCCTTGTGTCGTCTGTGATCAAGGTCAGTTTCTTATAAATATGTTCAGGTACCAACTTGTGTTTAATTTTCCACATGGTCTGTAAATTTGTTTACATTTAATTTGCGAGATCTTTAAATTTTAATAGTTTCAGCTTCACAAAAAGGTCGTTAGTGTGTTCTCTAGAGCCTTTATGACTTATAATTCTTACAGCCTTTTTTTGTTGCAAAGACATTCGATCACCACCATGTTTGACAGTGGGGATGGTGTGTTCAGGGTGATGAGCTGTGTTGCTTTTACGCCAAACATAACGTTTTGCATTGTTGCCAAAAAGTTGGATTTTGGTTTCATCTGACCAGAGCACCTTCTTCCACATGTTTGGTGTGTCTCCCAGGTGGCTTGTGGCAAACTTTAAACGACACTTTTTATTGATATGTTTAAGAAATGGCTTTCTTCTTGCCACTCTTCCATAAAGGCCAGAGTTGTGCAGTATACGACTGATTGTTGTCCTATGGACAGAGTCTCCCACCTCAGCTGTACATTTCTGCAGTTCATCCAGAGTGATCATGGGCCTCTAGGCAGCATCTCTGATCAGTTTTCTCCTTGTATGAGCTGAAAGTTTAGAGGGACGGCCGGGTCTTTGTAGATTTGCAGTGGTCTGATACTCCTTCCATTTCAATATTATCGCTTGCACAGTGCTCCTTGGGATGTTTAAAGCTTGGGAAATCTTTTTGTATCCAAATCCAGCTTTAAACTTCTCCAACAGTATCTCGGACCTGCCTGGTGTGTTCCTTGTTCTTCATGAGGCTCTCTGCGCTTTAAACTGACCTCTGAGACTATCACAGAGCAGGTGCATTTATACGGAGACTTGTTTACACACAGGTGGATTCTATTTATCATCATTAGTCATTTAGGTCAACATTGGATCATTCAGAGATCCTCACTGAACTTCTGGAGAGAGTTTGCTGCACTGAAAGTAAAGGGGCTGAATAATTTTGCACGCCCAATTTTTCAGTTGTTTATTTGTTAAAAATGTTTGAAATATCCAATAAATTTCGTTTCACTTCATGATTGTGTCCCACTTGTTGGTTCTTCACAAAAAATTACAGTTTTATATCTTTATGTTTGAAGCCTGAAATGTGGCAAAAGGTCGAAAAGTTCAAGGGGGCCGAATACTTTCGCAAGGCACTGTATATATACGTTCACATACACACATGCATATAAACAAGTAAAATAAATATATTGAAGTTAATGAAAAAAAAATCATATCATAATAGATAGTTCAAACAGATCTTTGTACTCCATTCAATAGTCAATATTTGGGCTGCACAATATTTAGCAAAGAATATTGTAATGCAACATTAGAGGGCGCAATAAATCATTTAAGTCATCCATCTGAGGACAACTCAACTTCCAACTTTTTATAATCATAATTATTATTACAATTATCATAATTATTGTTATATTATTACGAAGCAGCCTTGAAGATCTTTTAATTTAAAACAATCAATAAATATATTCCACATTTTGTTAACTTCTGGTGTTTTGTTTTTAACTGTAAATTTAAATTGTTCAAGTGCCAATGTAGTGGACAGTTCCTTTATCCAGTGTTGATACTGTCTTTCAACTTCATGGCTACTACAAGTTTTGCCTGAATCAGACAAATATTCAGTAAATGCATCATTGTTGAATTTAACTGAAGGTTTGGAGGATATACATGCAATAGACATAGCTTAGCCTCGGGAAGGGATATTATATCCTATTAGTTTACGAATATGTTCAAGAACTTCATGCCAGAATGAAGGGTAATCTTAGTTTATAAAGTTTCTTTGAGCTGTGTAGAATGGTGTCTCTGACCTTGATTCTTCAGGACTTCACCATCAGACAGTGGGGTTGGGATTTTGTATCCTTTTTAACTATTCCAATTCGTTGTACTTTTCCCTCATCATCATGTCATGCGTTCACTTTTATCATCATGTTTTTCAGAAATGATTTCAATAAGTTGTTGGCTCAGTCTAATAACTGTAGAAAAAGTGTGTATCCATGTGTGGAGCAGTGTTGAACCTACCAGCAGCGCCATGGCCACGGTGAGGAAGACTGCGGACACAGCCATGCCCATGAGGCCGATGAGGTGCAGAGGTCTCCTGCCCACACGCTCCACCACAAACAGCTGCACACACAACAGGTCAAGACTCAGTCAACATTTGAACACCTGTGGTCAGTTTGGCGCCCTAGGGAAGTCAATCAATCAGTCATGTTTTGTTTTGTTTCACTAACACACATCCAGACATGGACAAAGCTTTTTGGCTACCAGTCCATTTGGACACACTTCTGCGATGGAAAAGTGTATTTTCATTAGATTTTTTAGAAATTTATATATTTCT
This sequence comes from Proterorhinus semilunaris, assembly GCA_021464625.1. Lineage (NCBI taxonomy): Eukaryota > Metazoa > Chordata > Actinopteri > Gobiiformes > Gobiidae > Proterorhinus > Proterorhinus semilunaris. Next base: position 41,682,511 of record CM038347.1, read on the forward strand.
AAAAAACAACATCTGATTGTTATGGCCTTATGTGGAGTGTGCATTAGTTACGTACAGAGATAACCGTGAAGGCTGTGTTGACCACTCCTGTCCCGATGGTGGCGTACACGGGCTGAGAGACCCCTGCCTTCTCAAAAATCCCCGTGGAGTAGTAGAAAACCTGCATAAAAAAGGTGTGGGTTAATATTATGTTATTTAACTGCCGCTTCATCCAAGCTCCAGAAGTCTGCACGACCTTATTCTGCTGCGGATGAATCATTCACTAACACCGGTTTCCCCGTTCAGGTCATCGTTAGCAGCCCCGAGCCTCTGTCCTTAAACCACTGTGAGCTTCACGGTTCATGGTTATGGCTCAATATACTTAAGTGTTCACGGTCCACTACCTGTACTTGCACATTTCAATGGCGGCGTGGGTTGTTTGTTCCGAAATGTAGGAACTTAATTGACCAGCGCATGCGCAGATGCAATGGGTACTCCACCTATTCAAAGGTTAGGCTTAGGGTTAAGACAACAAGAATTTCAGTCACTTAAAATGTAACACAGATTTTTCTCAAGTAATAGTATTTATTGATTCTGCCGACATGTTACTCAAATAGCAAGTAAATAGTACTATGTGATATAACTACTCCAAGAAGTACATTTATCTCCAAAGGTTTACGGTGGTGTGTTACTTTTACTCCATCGCATACTTAAGCAACTTTGTTTAACTTGATTGTGTAAGCTCTCAGTTGTACAGGAGTTTACCATCACAGAGAAACGTTAATCTGTACTGTTAAACTACACAGTACAGATGACGGCTCTATGGCAGGGGTTCCCAAATGAGCTATTACATTTACCATGCAAACGGGATCAGCCCTATGCTCCCCAGGACCTATAGCCGCTGTTCCACATAGCGCGACTCGACTGCGCACGCCATGATCTATGTGCACGTATCGACTTCTGTTTCCACCACGCACACACATATTTCTCCTGCTTCAAGGAGCCCAGAACAGATCGTTGTTAAAGCTTTTTAGAGCCGCGATAAGAACAAATGTGGACAAATGCTGCCTTCTGGTGAGAGTTATGGGATCATTCAGAGGAGCCACGCTGTAATACAACAGAAAAGAAATCGCTAAATACGAACTAGGGTTCGGCTAAAGTTGCGCTAACAGCGGCTAAATGCTAATATCGCCAAAATCCCCTTAGAACAGAGGTATGATGTTGTGAAATATTAGGGGCCCGATCTTGTGACTCAAAGCGCAGACTATGGCGTAACATTTTGAGTAGGAGCGCACTTTGTGATCTTGCCACTCCAGACTTAGCGCATTTAAATGGGAAGTACTGGGGTGGAGACACCTTTTTCCTCCAGCCAGATCGACGCTGCGCCGGGGGGGAGAGGGTTGTGGGGGAGTGGGGGGTGAACATGTGCATTTGTTTTGTTTCGCGTTTACACCAAGTGAAGGCCGATCTGCGCCACAGCAGATAGCTGTAGATCTTTCTCTCTCTCTTATGAACATGGTTTAGCTCAGATGGTTTAATACAGTTTTTAGTTTGACCTGTGAGAGCCTGTGAGAGCCTGTGAGAGGCTTAAGAAAGAACACAAGGCAGCACGATTTAACGAGGAAATGAATGTCAGTGGTGCTCCCATCAGAGCAGTCACCTCCTCTTGTGACGCCCTCTCGCAAGTGGCGGAGGCGAATAGCGCATAATCCGCCAATCGGTAGATCTCAGTTCGCTAGAGGATTGCGCACCTCCTGCGCCAGGCACAAGATCTGGCTCATTATCCGCATGACCTGCCTGTTTCAGTGAGAGCTGTTCACTCTCCCGTTTGCCAATCAGAGGTCAGTGTCTGTTCATGTTGGTACGATTCATCGTGCTTCGGCCACAGCCAGAGGCCGGTCCCAAAACTTATACCTGGTCAGACTTGTTTTACCCTGGCCTCTGCTATGGAAAAGCTCGCCAAACCGGGTTACCCAGTCATTGGGCTGATATGCGCCTGCCTGTGGAACAAGGCCTAAAGGTTCCCCGTCAATAGAAGTGGGGGAACATCAGTGTATTAAGATTAGTCACCAGCCCTGTCACGACCCCTCCTCTGCCTGATGGGGGCGGGGCCCTGCAGCCAGGGGCGGTGCTGCTGGTAATTGGAGCCACCTGGGCTCAGTATATAAGGTGGCTCTGTACTAATCACTCTCTCTCTCTCTGCCCTCAGGTACGCTTGGGTTTTTGCTTCTGTTTGATGCCTTTGTTTGTTTCTGTTACACTTCCACTCCAGAATGCACATACACTCTCATTCACCCATGCACCTTGCATACACCACAGATATACATTGACATGCTTCACTTTATGGTTATTATTCTTCTTGGTTATTACTTAAAATAAATCAATTGGGGGGGTCACGTGATGCGCCGAGCCGAATAGTCGTCAGTTTTTGGTCTCCGCACTGGATTTGTTTTAAATACTGTTTTTAGGCTCATTCTGCCTCAAACCTGCCTCGTGTGTGTGTATGATGTCGCTGGAAGACTTTTTCATGCAGTCTGGAACAAGCAAAAAGAAACAAAAGGGTAAAAAAGGAGCAAAAACTAAAGCTAGCTGTAACAACACGTTAGCAAGCGGTAACAACGAGGAAGAGTCCATGGGCGAGGCCGAGGACGTTGGCCTACCAGATGGCCAACATGACAATGAAAATGACTCGATTGTGGATAAGGTGACAGCCAACATATCCAAAATGCTTGACGACAAGCTAAAACCTCTGAATGAGCTCTCTGGGAAATTCGATAATTTAATAAAGCGTATGGACACGGTCGAGCAGAGGGTGTCGGATTTGGAAGACGCTGCGGTGAGTGAGCCTCGCATTAGCGCACTGGAGTCACAACTTCAAAGAGCTCTGGACAGGCTGGAATCGATTGAAAATCAAAGCAGGAGGAATAACGTGAAAATTGTGGGTCTCAAAGAGGGTCTTGAGGGACCCTCTGCAGTGGACTTCTTTCAAAAGTGGATTCCGGAGGTCCTGGGTTTGCAGCGGGACATTGTCATCGATAGGGCGCACCGCAGCGGACCGCAGCTGCAATTCGCGGGTGCGCTGGGACCGCGAGCGGTATTGGTCCGGCTGCACTATTATACTGATGCCCAGAGGATTCTGCAAGCTGCGAGGGCAAAAGGCACAGTGGTCACCGCAACAGGTACGGTGCACTTTTACCAGGATTTCTCCGCGGCGGTGGCGAAGAAGAGACAGGAGTCCTCCGGTGCACGCAGAGCGCTCCGTGACGCGGGGATCAGATACTTCTTCTTATACCCAGCTACTATCAAGATATCCAGACCCGATGGAACCAGTCTCCTTCTCAAGACCACGAAGGATGTAAATGACTACGTGGAGAAGCTACCGGGAGCCAAATAAACCGAGATGCAACGACTCAACTGTTACGTAGGCGAACTATTTGAGGCTTTGTATTACTGTGGTATTTGACTGAAAAACTTGAGCCATTATGTAAATATCTTGATTAATCCAGTGCGGGGACGTTTTGGGACTCCCCTTTGGCTGTGCTCTTGAGTAGAGCACACCTAGTGCATTATTTTTGCTTTATTTTATTCTTTCTTTATTTTTATTTGCCGCTCTCAGCTGTAATGAGAGGGATGGGTGGTCCAGGCCTTGTGTACTGGTTTTGCCTGGAACCAGTTTTTTGGAGTTGGTGTTTTTGTTTGTGTTTACGGACTGGCCTATTTTTCTTATTTACTGTATTTAAAAATAGCGTTGTGAGGAATATACTCAAAGTTGAAGTATGTCATTTAAGATAAGTACTTGGAATGTTAAGGGGTCCAACAGTGTGATTAAGAAAAAGTCCATTCTAAATTCTCTGAAAAAGGAATCGATCCATATAGCCTTTCTGCAGGAAACTCATTTAACTGATGATGAGCATGAGAAATATCGCAGAGAATGGGTAGGTCAAGTTTTCTACTCATCTTATGCTACAAACAAGAGAGGAGTTATTACTCTAATACATAAAAATCTCCCTCTCACTGTTAATTCCACCCATAAGGACAAGGAAGGGAGATATATTTTTGTCAAAGGGGTGTTACATGGTGAAAATGTTCTTCTTGGCAATGTTTATGCTCCAAATTTACAAGATAATGAGTTTTATGCAGAGTTGCTTGGTGCATTAGTGGACATGGAATGTGATAACGTGATACTAGCTGGTGACTTTAATTGCGTCTTATGTCCTGAGTTGGATAGGCTTCCCCCACACTCGGTTCTCACCAAGAACTCTAAAGCACTCCTACAGATACTTAGTGAACTTAATCTTGTCGACGTTTGGAGACACTATAATCCACTCGTGAAACATTTTACTTTCCACTCAAATCCCCATTTATCTGCATCTCGTATTGATTATATTTTCATTTCTAAAAATATTTGTCAACTTGCAGAACAAGTGAATATAGGCCCTATAGGTTTATCTGACCATGCTCCTGTGTCTCTTAGTATGAAGCCCTTACGTGCTATTGAGCGCTCTAGGTCTTGGAGAATGAGTATGTGGTCTCTTTTAGATGATAAATTTGTAAATTTTATAACAGAGCAAACAACGATATTCTTAGAATGTAATGACACTGAGGAGATTGACCCAAGAATTGTGTGGGATTGCTATAAGGCCTACATGAGAGGTATGATTCTCTCTTATACAGCTCACAAGAAAAAGGAAAGATTAACAAAACAATTAGAATTGGAAAGCAACCTTAAAAAACTGGAGATAAAGTATTATAAAACTCAGGCTTCTGAAACTATTAGTGAACTAAAACATGCAAGGGCAGCATTGAATAACTTGATAACACATAAAGCTGAAAAAGATATTTTATTTGCCAAACAAAGACTTTTTGAATCCGCTAACAAACCTAATCGTTTCTTGGCTCGTATTGCTAAAAGTGCTCCATCAAATACTTTTATAACATCAATTATGGACTCGGGTGGTGTACGGCGTGTAGAAAACAGAGAAATCAACCGATGTTTCAGAGACTTCTATACTAACTTATACAGTTCTCAGATTGACATCTCAAGGCTACACTCTGGTCTTTTTCTGAGTGATCTGCAGTTCCCTAAGCTATCTGAAGCTCAAGCTAATTTGTTGGAATCGCCTATAACTCAGCTAGAGGTGGACAAAGCAATTGATACACTTCAGTCTGGGAAATGTCCCGGCCCGGACGGCTTTCCTGTCGAGTTTTTTAAGGTTATGAAGGGAAAAGTAAGCAGCTTACTACTTAAAATGTTTAATAAATCTTTTGAAGCAGGTACGCTCTCTAAATCTATGTATCAAGCAAACATTACACTTATAGCTAAAAAGGACAAAAATTCTGAATTATGTGCATCATATAGACCTATCAGCCTTCTTGGTGTTGATAATAAAATACTTTCAAAAATATTGGCCATCAGGTTGGAGAAAGTAATGTGCTCAATAGTGGATACAGATCAAACCGGCTTTATCAAGGGCCGTAATTCCTATTATAACACCAGACGCCTGTTTAATATTATTCACTTTCTCAATTCTACTCGGACGACGGGGGTAGTGGTATCTATGGATGCCGAAAAGGCGTTTGATAGAGTTGAATGGGAGTATATGTTTGAAATATTGAGGAGATTCGGCTTTGGTCAAAATTTTGTAAATTGGATCAGACTGTTATATAAAGCACCTACAGCATCTGTCTTAACCAATGGTCTGTTGTCCCCACCTATTGATTTGGGAAGAGGAACTGCTCAGGGCAGTCCCCTATCGCCATTGTTGTTTGCTCTGGCCATCGAGCCCTTGGCTATGGCCATCAGACAAAATCCAAATGTTCAGGGGGTTAAGATCGGAGAGAAAGAACATAAGATACTGCTCTATGCAGATGACACCCTCCTGACGCTGACGGATCCCTCTAATTCTCTGCCAGCTGTGATCAAATGCATAAAAGAGTTTGGGGTTATTTCTGGGTACAAAGTTAATTTTGACAAATCGGTTACTATGACCTTAGGTGAATCGGGAAATGCAGAACCTGCATATGTTAAGCCTTTTCGCTGGGAGCCGTCAGGATTTATGTACCTGGGAATCAAGGTTACGCCGCAAGTGAGCCAGATATACAATGAGAATATAACTGGGATGATTGTAGGGCTTCGTGAAACAATGGCAAGGTGGAAGTCTCTTCCTATATCATTTTTGGGCCGAATTAATCTTATAAAAATGGTCATCCTTCCTAAAATATTGTACCCCACATGTATGCTCTTTGTCATTTTGAAATCTGAAGATGTTAAAACTATTAACAAAGCCATGGTGGACTTTATCTGGTCAGGAAGGAAGCCAAAAATTAAACTGGAGACACTTCAGCTGCCTAAAGAACAGGGTGGATGGAGCCTGCCTAATATAGAACATTACGTCCTTTCCATTCAAGCTCGGATCCTATCTGCCTGGATACATGGAAACTCAGACTCACCATGGTTGAACATTGAAACTGTTTTGTGCGAACCTTCATCACCTGTCAACTTACTAGGGGTTAAGATGAGTGGACGATCGAATACAGTTAAAAATAACCCTCTGCTGTATAATGCGTTATGGGCTTGGGATAGATTGAGAAAACTTTTCAAAAGCAGCCAATCATTTCATATTTTGTCCACACTTATAAACAACCCACATCTTTTTTCTGAAATTAAGGGAACAAGTTTTACGAAATGGTACAAGGCTGGGATCAACAGGTTTTTTGACCTTTTTTCTCAAGGAGAATTCAAATCTTTCGAAACTTTAAAGTCTCAGTACAATATACCGAACAAGGATTTTTATAAATATTTACAACTAAGGCACTATGTACAGCAGAAGGCAAAATCTCTAAAATTGTACCCAGATTCATATCAACTGGAGAGTTTTCTTATCAAAAATAAAGATCACAAACATTTTATCTCAAGGTTTTATCTGGAAATATACTCTCTTAGTCTGGACAAATTGGCAGGGTTAAGACAATCTTGGGGAGGTCTGCTTAAGCGTGAAATAGATGCAAAGGAATGGGATAAAATACTCACTTTGCCATCAAAAATTTCAATTTGTAATCGGTTTAAAGAATTACAGTACAATATTTTACATAATGTTTTTATTTCTCCTAATATTTACAGCAAATACAATGTAGGTTCATCACCAAACTGCCCTAAGTGTAAAGATCATGTTGGCACGAGGTACCATTGCTTATGGGAATGTGTTCACATTCAAACATTTTGGAATGGGGTCTGTGCCAATATCAGTAAAGCCATAGGTCAGCAGGTTATGGGAAATCCAATGATGTGTCTACTTGGTAGCATCCCTGTATCGGTTAAACAAAATGAGCATGTGGTTCAGCCATTGCTAATGATAGCTAGGAAGAGTATTATGGTAAAGTGGGTAGGTGATGATCCTCCTTCTATTTCTCTGTGGAAGTCGCTGATTGTAGATCTTGTAACAATGATTAAACTTGGACATTATATTAAAGGTACTTTTCAGCTTTTTATAGACAATTGGAAGAAGCCACTGGAAGCAATTGGTATTAGGAGTCAAACAGACTCAAACGGACACTCACTTTGGACTTGAGCTACTTTAAGTGTCTTGGAACTGTGGTTTATCAAACATCAATGTTTCTCAGGCCAGTCTGTTGTTGTATTGTTATTGTTGTTGTAACTATAAAAAAGTTATAAATAAATAATAAAAAAAAAAAAAAAAAAAATCAATTGAAAATTGGCCTGTCTTGTTGTTGTGTCCCCTCATTTTATGTCACCGGCAAGAGCCAGCCTGTGACAAGTGGGGGCTCGTCCGTTTTTCAGTTTGGTAACTGTTTTGTATTGTTTTGTCACGCTTTCCCTCGGTAGTTTGTGGTTCAGTGTGTTTGTCGTTGGATTTGTTTTCACTAGTTTTCTTTATTTGTTTATTAGGTTGTATGGTTTTGTAGCTTGTATCGGTTTGTTTAGTTCTTTTAGGATCAAGATTTGTGTTTTGAGGGGATATCCAGGTTATAGGCCAGATTTTGTTGAGAGCAGGGAGGGCCAGGTCTTCCTTGGTTTGTTAGTTTTTGGTAAGCTAGGATAGCATTAGCAGCTCATTTGGGCTTGTTCTGGGTTGTGTCTGGGTGGGAGCCCTCTCCTGTAGGCTTAACAGCGAGTTTCAATAGGGGACTCGTGGTGTTTTGGGTTAGGTGGCAGTGAACGTGGGTAGAGCTTCCCTTTTTCCCCTTTCCCCTACATCGGCTCGGGAGCACCTCCAGGGTTTTTTCCACTGGTTTGGCGTGCATCAGACCCCACCATATGTGACTGCCCGAAGACTAGGGTGCAGTTAGGTTTTTGTGGGTAGAGGGGGGTGGTTCCTACTCGTAACCCAGACTGGCAGCTTGTGAGTTGGTTTTGTTTGTTTGTTAGGCTTCTACTATTGGAAAAATGTCGATTTTGCAAAGTTTCGTTAGGTCGCCTTCAGAGCTAGCCTTGGATTTGTGCAACAAGGAACAGTTGATTGAAATTGCGGACCACTACGACATCGAAATAGTGGACAGGAAGTTGAAGGATACGGTTAAACTTGTTTTGAAGCAGGGACTCATGGAAGCAGGTGTGCTCGGCAGTCCAGCTGCAAGTTTTCGGGCCAATTCCGCAGAGTTAAGTTTTGAGCAGCAGAGGGAGCTTTTGTGCATGCAGCTTGAACTGGAAAGGATAAAAAGTACCAATAGAGGAGAGACTGGAACGAGAGGGCCGCAGGTTGATATAACACAAAATCTTCGTTTGTTGCCTTCATTTGATGAGTCAGATCCGGACACCTATTTCACTCTATTTGAGCGCATTGCTGATTCCAGAGCATGGTCGGATGTGGACCGGACCACATTGTTGCAGTGTGTGCTTACAGGTAAAGCGCGTGAGGCATTTTCAGCACTGAGTGTAGCTGACAGTAAAGTGTATGCGACAGTGAAATCTACAGTTCTGAAAGTGTATGAGCTTGTGCCAGAAGCGTATCGGCAGCGTTTTCGGTTTAGGGAGAAAATAGATTCGCAGACTTATTCAGAGTTTGCTCGTGATTTGATTTCTGCTTTTAATCGTTGGTGTGCAGCTTCTTTGGTTACCACCTTTGAGGGTCTGTGTGACCTGGTTGTCTTGGAGCAGTTTAAGAATTCAGTGTCTGAATCAGTTGCAACATATATAAATGAGCGGAAAGTTGCGTCTCCGTCTGATGCAGCAATTCTTGCAGATGAGTTTGAGCTGACGCACAAGAGTAAGTTTGGGCAAAATGGTCTGGTACTGGACAGGAAGGGGTTTGTTCACAGGCAGGGTAGGTCTGTAGAGGGTCCACTTGGGCAGGGGGGGTCCTCTACATGGTCTAAGACTTTAGTACAGAAACCTCGTCAAAATTTTGGACGTGACGGTTCTAAACTGTCTGTTGGTGCCAATACTTGTAGGTACTGTTTAACGGACGGACATTGGAAGAGGGACTGTCAGTTACTGAGAGCCAAGAGGGTTGGGCAAGTTAAACCCGCAGTGATGGCAGCTCCTCTTACAGTGTCTGACCATCAGAGGGAGTTTTGTCAGGTTCAGGTTGATCCACGGTCTAACACGTCTAATCATGATTTTTCTCCTTTTGTTTCAGAGGGTGTTGTATCCTTGAAGGGTAGCAACAGTAAAGTTTCAATTAACATCTTGAGAGATACAGGTGCTCTGGATTCTTTTATTTTGGAGTCTGTGTTGCCTTTTTCTAAGGAGTCATATACTGGTAGTTGTGTTATGATTCGTGGCATGGGTCTGATTCCATTCTCTTCTCCTGTACATAGGGTTACTCTAGCGTGTGATTTGGTAAAGGGTGAGGTTGTTGTTGGTCTCCGACCTCAGCTGCCAGTAGAGGGAGTGCATATGATTTTGGGGAATGACCTTGCGGGCAGCAAGGTATGGGCAGATGGTAGTGGGAACCTCTTCGAGAAACCTGCCGTGCCCCCTGTAGATCTTCCGTCTGATCTCAGTGCTGCTCCTGGGGTATTTCCGGCTTGTGCAGTTACCCGTTCAGCTCGTCGTCTGAAGGAGTTGGAATCCAAGCCGGAAAACCTTGAGTTGCCGGTTAAAGTCCAGACCGATCGGCTGACTGACTCGAGAGAGGTCCTGTTGGCAGAGCAGAAGTCGGATCCAACTTTGCGTGACCTGTTTGATAGAGTGGTTCCTGATGCGGCTGTGAGGAGCAGTGCTCAGTGTTATTTTTTGCTGGACGGTCTTTTGGTCAGAAAATGGGTTCCGTGTAGTGATCAGGGATTGGGAGATTCAGTATTTCAAGTGGTGGTCCCTACGGCATTGAGGAATAAAGTGCTCTGCACATCGCATGGTGATGTGGCGGGTCATCTCGGTGTTCGTAAAACCTATGAGCGTATACTCCGTCACTTTTTCTGGCCGCGGTTAAAGCGGGATGTAGCTCGGTTTATTGGAACGTGTCATGTTTGTCAGCTCACCAGCAAACCTAATCAGGTGTTACGGCCGGCTCCATTACAGCCAATACCAGCTATAGGCCAGCCCTTTGAGCATCTTATAATTGACTGTGTTGGGCCGTTGCCTCGTTCAAAGTCAGGTCATGTGTATTTGTTGACTGTGATGTGTCAAGCTACTAGATACCCTGCTGCTTTTCCTTTGCGTTCCATTACTGCTAAATCAGTTGTCAAAGCGCTAACGCAATTCATTTCAATATTTGGCATTCCCAAGGTAATTCAGTCGGATCAGGGGTCTAACTTTACCTCCCACATGTTTGGTCAGGTTCTGAAACAGCTGAACGTCAAACATAACAAGTCGACAGCATATCATGCTCAGAGTCAGGGTGTTTTGGAACGGTTTCATCAAACATTGAAGTCCTTGCTTCGTGCTTATTGCACTGAGCTTTCGGTGGATTGGGGGGAGGGGTTGCCCTGGTTGCTGTTGGCGGCTCGGGAAGTAGTGCAGGAGAGCACAGGTTTTAGTCCCAATGACTTGGTTTTTGGTCACACAGTGCGTGGGCCGTTGGCCGTGCTGCGGGATGGTTGTCTTCCTGATGAGCCACCTCGGAGTCTGATTGAGTATGTGAATGGATTTAGGTTTAAATTGTATCGGGCTGGTGAGCTGGCGAGAGAAAAGTTGGCGCGTTCCCAAGGAGGTATGAAACGGAAATATGACCGTAAGGCCGAGTTACGAGAGTTCAGTCCTGGCGATAGGGTGCTGGCTCTCTTGCCTGTGGTGAGCTCACCGTTTCAAGCTAAGTTTTGTGGTCCTTTTACGGTCTTGAAGAAGGTGTCTGATCTAAATTATCTAGTGGAAGCCCCGGGCCGTCGAAGATCTTCAAAGTTGTTTCATGTTAACCTCCTCAAGTCGTATCAGTCCAGTGATCCTGTTGCGGTGAGGGGGGAATGGACGTTTGGTTGGCGGATGCGGGTTCCCCGCGGGAGGCTTGGTTCGTAGTTATTTTTGGTATGTTGGAGGGGTGGTTTTTCGCTGTTTGGGGATGAGGGTTAGTACCCTCATTTTAAGGGGGGGGGGTGTCACGACCCCTCCTCTGCCTGATGGGGGCGGGGCCCTGCAGCCAGGGGCGGTGCTGCTGGTAATTGGAGCCACCTGGGCTCAGTATATAAGGTGGCTCTGTACTAATCACTCTCTCTCTCTCTGCCCTCAGGTACGCTTGGGTTTTTGCTTCTGTTTGATGCCTTTGTTTGTTTCTGTTACACTTCCACTCCAGAATGCACATACACTCTCATTCACCCATGCACCTTGCATACACCACAGATATACATTGACATGCTTCACTTTATGGTTATTATTCTTCTTGGTTATTACTTAAAATAAATCAATTGAAAATTGGCCTGTCTTGTTGTTGTGTCCCCTCATTTTATGTCACCGGCAAGAGCCAGCCTGTGACAAGCCCACAAGGGCAGGGTCAGGGTTAAGCTGATTGATATATTTATGACGTTTCACTCTCATGACTTGTGATTGGTTGTTGTACCAACAGGGAACATCGGTACGCACCCGTGCAAACAATAATATTCACTAGCAAGGACTACGCCACAACAACAAAGTGCAATTAAAGAATTTAAATATGTTTAGAAGTGTAGAGTGAACTGGGCAAGACTGTGGGTGGGGGCTCTTGCAATGGGTAAGTTCTCTTCTACTGTATGTGTGTAAACTAGCATTGTAGGAGGGGTAGGATGTCCGCTAGCTCGAGAGCATTACGACACCAACAGCAAGCAATTCACTGTAAGCAGGTTTCATTTCTTTATTTTGGACCTTTAACATTTATAAACATGGAAGTAACTTGTACATTTGACCCTTCGGCGTCTTTCAAAACAAACCCTTGAGTTTCATGCCTCTGGCCATCCCAAGTTGCACCAAACAATGTGAGGCCCTGGACTATCTTTATACGATTATATTCCTATAGTTGTGGACGCCCCTAAGCTGAATTGTTACAGATGTGAAAGACTTTGACAAAGGTACTATACTAACCCCGTGAGCTGCTACCTTAACGTGGTGGGGTTGTTTGAGTGCCTGAATGATCCTTGGAGCTATGTTGTCTGGGGCATTATGCCCCTGGTAGGGTCTCCCATGGCAAACAGGTCCAAGGTGACGGGTCAGACTAAGAGCAGCTCAAAAGACCCATATGGACAGTATAATAACAAGGACCATGCCGTCGCCCGGTATGGCGCAGCCGGGGCCCCACCCTGGAGCCAGGCCTGGGGTTGGGGCTCAAATGCGAGTGCCTGGTGGTCGGGCCTTCGCCCACGGGCCTGGCCGGGCACAGCCCGAAGGGACGACGTGGGCCCGCCCTCCTGGGAACCATAGGGGGAACCATACGGGTTGGGTGCAGAGAGGATTGGGTGGCAGTCGAAGGCGGGGAGAGGCGGCGGGCCATGGTCACCGGTTCTGTTCATTACCTATATGGACAGAATCTCGTCAATCTATCAAACTTAATTTATAAAACGCTTTTCATACTGAAAGGTATCACAAAGTTCTTGTAGCCACTCAGCGGGGACCGGCAGAGGTTAGACCCGCTCGCAGTGCGCACAGGGCGCGGACAGGCACCCGCAGCCTCCGCTCTGAGCCCCGGGCCTGAGCGGAGGCTGCGCTCAGAACGGGGACAGTCAGTCTCGGACCCGGGCTCAGAGCACAGCGGCGCGGGGAGAGAGACAGCCTCGGACCCGGGCTCAGAGCACAGCGGCGCGGGGAGACAGACAGCCTCGGACCCGGGCTCAGAGCACAGCGGCGCGGGGAGAGAGACAGCCTCGGACCCGGACTCAGAGCACAGCGGCGCGGGGAGACAGTCAGCCTCGGACCCGGGCTCAGAGCACAGCGGCGCGGGGAGAGAGACAGCCTCGGACCCGGACTCAGAGCACAGCGGCGCGGGGAGACAGTCAGCCTCGGACCCGGACTCAGAGCACAGCGGCGCGGGGAGACAGACAGCCTCGGACCCGGACTCAGAGCACAGCGGCGCGGGGAGACAGACAGCCTCGGACCCGGACTCAGAGCACAGCGGCGCGGGGAGACAGACAGCCTCGGACCCGGGCTCAGAGCACAGCGGTGCGGGGAGACAGTCAGCCTCGGACCCGGGCTCAGAGCACAGGCCGCGGGGGGACAGTCAGCCTCGGACCCGGGCTCAGTGCATAGCAGCGCGGGGAGACAGACCGCGGGTGCAGCAGCGATGAACCCCGTGTGTTATGACATTAGCGACATATCAAAAGTTTGGAAAGAAATGCCAAAAGTCAGTCCAAACAGCACAAATACACGGAGCATTTGCAGCAGCAAAGCGAAAACGTAGAACTGACACGTATAAAGCAATGGACTGTTCTAATTGTTGCACAAAGCGAATAAAGTCATGAACGAAGCGTTCTGAAACTTTATAAATGTTGTAAGAGTGCTTATTGATGATGATCGTGAATTCATTTCGCAGCTTATTTCCGTGTTTTGTCAAACTCCTCCTACCCCTTCGTCTGTAGTGTGCATCTGAAAAACCCTCGCTTGAAGGGCTATGTGGCCCTCTCCCTCACCCCTACCCCTCACCGCAAAATACAATTGGGACACCCCTTCGTCTCTCGTGAACGCGCAAAACGAAGGGAAAGGGCTAAGCGGAGGGCTAAGTGGGAGAATTGGGATTGGGCCTAAGTAAGTAAGTAAGTAAGTGCTTTATTGTCATTGTACAAGCGTACAACGAAATAGTGTTCAGGTGTTAGTCCTGAGCTGCTGCAGCTGAGCTGCGCTGCCACTGTGTGTCAACCTGATCCGCATGACCTTGGAGGTCGGGGAAACTGTAGCACTCAGAAGAAACCTGGCTGGCTGCCCTCTGTCTCCTCTGATCCTCTGAAATGGTGCAGCGCCTGTTGGGTTTGTCCCTGTTTCAGAGCGTGGTGTCCTGCACTGGTCAGCTCCACCTCTTCCTTCCTCTTCCTCCCTCCGCTTCACAACAGTCTTTCACCATCTCTCGTTTGTCCTTCCTTGTTTCCTGTAGCTCCTCTTGTGACGCCTCGACTGTGCTGCAGGTGTGGGGGCTCTTGGTGCCTCTTCAGTGTCTCAGAAGAAGAAATGTGTAGGTCTCAAATGGGTTTAGCTGATGAGCTAGCATTTTGTTTACCTTTAAAAAGCTGTTTTCTTCAGGACCATTTTAGACTCTCAAAGTAAACAAATCCACCAAACCTCCACAAAAACACGGCAAAGATGTACAAAAGTATCAAGAAACACAATGTGGAACACAGAAATCACAAATGCAGTTCGCAGAGGAAGGCAAAAAACTCAGCTGCACAAGGAGAGAGGGAGGTTGCTTCCATATTATAGGTAATGTTACACTTACTTGAGTAACATTTTGGCTACTCTACCTGCCTCTGTGCGAGTGTGCGTATGGAACATATACGAGGGTGGACTCACAGCGTTGATCCCGGACAGCTGCTGGGACAGTTGCAGCATCACGGCGACCATCAGAGGCTGCCTGTATGCGGGTGTGCGCAGCAGTTCAAGGATAGACACGCTCGTCTCCCGCTGCATCCTGTGGCTCTCCTCCCTCATCTCCTGCAGATCCTCCGTCACGTTCTCTGTGCCGCGCAGCTTCACTAGGACTGACACACAAGAACACCCAGTCTAATGTCAGACCACTCCCATGCCTCCCACATCCTGAACAAATCAAGAGCCCTTAAAGTGCTTCTGCAATGTCACAACATTTGTGACATTGAGTTTTATTAAAGATCTTTGCGCTAGTATTTCTCTAGTTCCTCATGTTCCTTTTTCCTGATGTTGCATCACGTGGTATTGCTACTGGATATCGACCACAACAGATTTCCTCTGCTCTTTGTCCACAACCACAATGTCTGGTTGGTCCATTTCCATTCTGTTCGTCTGTATCTCCTGTACACTATGCAGCTACTTGGTTATGGCGCTCCATGTAAGCTTTCCCTATTGCATCTTACACCCTGCAGTTATGTACTGGACTGTCTTTGGGGCCTCTTTGCCCAGTTGACACCTGGGGTCTTGTCTAGTCTGGCAGATCTGGGCCTATTGCTCTGGTGCACAAGGCTTGCTTCAGTCCAGTTCTGCCGAGTCATTGGTAGGATTTCTTGATATCAGTCACTTTAGTTATCTTACTATATTATTACAATACTACTATGCTCCCGTCGAGAAGCCTACCTTCATGGGCCTCACTCTCCTGGCTGCAGTTGATGAGCAGGTAACGTGGGCTCTCTGGGCAGAAGGGCAGAAGGACACATTGCAGTAGTGCAGGCAGTACTGTGAAGGACAGAAGCACCGGCCAGAGGGACAAGCTACCGAGGAGCCACTCGAGTCCCAAGATCTGTAGATAAATAAAAATACTGTAAGGACATACAGGAGTAGACGGTGTGGACCCAGGCGTGGACTAAGAGGAGCCACAGACGCATGATGTGTCTTTTTCTGGGATTAGGAGACTACTGTGGCTGCTGACACTCAGAAGCGTCATTTAGGTCCTTAATGTAGTCTATGAATGAGAAAGATGCCCCTTAGAAGCTTAGTCTACTTTATGGCTATGTAGTAGACACTACTAGGCTGTGTACCATTACATTTATTTTGATACCAGTACTTTAACAATATTTTGTTTATGATACTGATACCTGAATTATACTTTTTTCGATGCATACTAAAATATGTGTCATCTAGAACCAAAAACAGAACAATAATGTTCATTTCTTTTAAATGTATATCATTTATTTGAGCTAAAACAACAAAGTCATTTCCTTTAATGCTGTCCCTGTAACAGCGTCAATAAGTTTGGTCTCTACTCCACTTTTTTTTCCGATACTATACTGGAATATTTTAACAGTAAAAACAGCCCTGGACTTGGCTCAAATTGGCGTATCCGTGCACTTCCACAAAGACATGTTTTAACGTCAATTTATGATCATTTGTATCCTGCAATTGCTGTGTTACCAATGAACAACAATGATAAAGATGTTAAATAAATAAAATAGAGAAGTTATTTTTTTATTTAAATGCTTTTAAACCAACAATCCCCTTTACCTTATTTGAATCAAGCTGCTGAATGTGTTCCCTACACTGTTACTCACTGATCTCTACACGAATCACAGCTTCTTCTGACTGTCCCTGTGCTGAGCCTGGACTAACAACTTAATCTTGTGCTGCCACTGCTGCTACTAGTAAAATCGTTGTGTTAACTTTTTATACTTTGTGGTAGGGCTGGGCAATAAAAAGGATTTGAATAAAAAATAGTTGACAAGTCAAATATTACTAACTACTATTGCAGACCAAAGCACAACTCATTTACAAGTGTGAAGAGCGGCGTCTACTGTTTAGAAGATCTTGTAATAGCTGAATACAAGTATCAAACTTGGTCAATGTGTATAATAAACCTATTATAACAGACAAGGATCACCTCCTCCCCAAGCTCATTTATCTTTGCTACGCGACCCTTTCTCGCGCCATTAGGTTAAAGTGTTCATTGGAGGTCGGTGGTTCCCTCTCGTTCCCGTGCACAGTGCTGTTGTGTGTGTGGACTGAGTGGGCTGTACCTGGGCCAACAGGATGCCTATGACCACGCCGAGTTGGTGCAGCGTGCCCAGGGCCCCGCGCAGGGTGGTGGGGGAGATCTCCTCCACGTACATGGGCACAAAGCCGGTGCACAGCCCACAGAACACGCCCACGATGAAGCGACCCACAATCAGCATCTCGAAGGAAGAGGCCAGCTGTGACAGGCCCATCAGCACTGCAGACAGGACGGCCAGCACGTTGGCTCCCAGCATGGAGTTCTTCCTACACGCAGAGCACATACTTCAGGGGCCATTCACATCAAGGCCACGTGCTCCACTCTGGGTGCACGTGCACCTACAAAATGAAGAGTTACTTAGGAAGAGTCTATTTCTATTTAATTACAGGGTTTCCGTGGGGCATTGAAAAGCATTGGAAGTCATTGAATGAATTGTGCCAAGATTGGGGCCTTGGGAGTCATTGGAAGGCATTACATTGGATTCAAACTGGCAATGAATGTACATTTCTGAGATAATACACATTTCCCTCAAGCAGAAGCCACAACAATGACATTGCACAACTATTTTTGCGGCATACATTTGTCAAAAACACAAAGACTATCTGTCTAAAACAAATTCATTGCAGTGCTGACTGAAATCTTTACACAATCTTTGGCTTAAAAGTTGGCTGCTGTGTCTAATTTGGTTTTGAAGAACAAAATTCCCCCTCATTCACCTGTTTGATAGAATGCTTACAAATCACACAAACTAAAAATATACTAAAATAGATTATAATTTTTTTGCATTTGTGGCATTAAAAGTATCATACTTGGGCATGAAAATGGCACTAAAAAGCATTTAATTTGAGTTGCTACCTGTAGGAACCCTGAATTAAATGGACACTCAAGTGAAAGCAGTACTAAGTAACTTGTTTACCTTAATAAATCCGTAGTCCCGCTGGGGGTAATACAAGTGTTAATGGGATGATTGGGGGGTCCGCCTCTGGCCAGAAAACCACCATTGCAACTTTCCTGCCACCAGGTCGGAGCAGCAATACACACTAATGGAATCACGAAGAAGAAGCTAACAGGCTAACGGGCAAAGCTAACTGCGGGCTAGCGCCACTTAAACAGTATTTACAGCCAAGTTTGAGTGAAAAAAAAAAGTGATCTCCATTGTGTGATTGGATGAACAATATCCCTCTGTCCCTTTGTATTTTCTGTCAGCGTAGTATTTACTCTCACGGACAATTACGCACAAGTACAAAAACTTAACATGCTAACACACCTGCAATGGCGCTTATGGCCTCTAGGGGCATGAGTACTGCTTTAATAGACAAATCAAATAACACAAGTTGGAATGCAACCTCTGGTTTTGATATAATGTAACCTATGCATTGTAACCCTCATGTTTGTTTTTTTCCCTGTTTATGCTAATGCATGGGACGATACTTGTCACAATCCGATTCTTGTCACGATCCGATACGTATCATGATACTCTGGGGCCGATCCAATATGTATTGCAATACAGTAATTATGATACGTAATATGTTTGCCTTAAAATGTGTAAAAAGAAAACAGTCGTGTGTCCAAAGTTTATAAACCAAATGCCATTTGACATTTATTGAAGTGTTAAGATTGAAAAGTGCATTAACACAAAGTGCTGTTACTGGAAAACAAATGAGTGCCGGATAAATTTTTTTTCAAACACAAGTATTGAAAGTATTCAGAGCCGGTGCTAGCCCTCTTGGGGCCCTAAGCAAAAATCCATTCGAGGCCCTAGAGTTCGCATCCCATGGCTATTCAATGAAGAGCGAGTCCGTTTATGATCAAAAACAGTTCCACTGTGCAGTAGCGTATAGGCTCCTCTCATGCCCCAGGGCATCGGGAAAACAGTGCTTACCGGCCAAAGCGGTTGACAAAAAGGCTGACAGAGAAGGAGCCGACCATGCCTCCCACGGGGAAGATGGCCACAGTCAGTGACCAGAGTGCGGTGAGGGCTGGATGAGAGATCGGCTCCGAGAATCGCCAGGACCATGTCTCATTGTAAAAGCTCTCGATGATCTGAAAGACCGCACATGCCATCCACAATGCTTCATTTCAAAGTGTAACCATCACCTCACAACACAACTTCAGAGGACTCAGTCTATATAAATACACGTCTGACTGACCCTCTGTGGAGCGTTGATGACTCCGGTGTTGTATCCAAACTGCAGTGAGCCGATCACTGCGGAGCCCACCGCCATGAGCAGCGCCGGCGTCACCTGTGGAGCACACAGCAGAACAATCATTTCACCTGCCTGAACACAGCAGCTAACACACACAGCCTCGTTTCACATGCCTGAACACAGCAGCTAACGCACACAGCCTCATTTCACCTGCCTGAACACAGCAGCTAACGCACACAGCCTCATTTCACCTGCCTGAACACAGCAGCTAACGCACACAGCCTCATTTCACCTGCCTGAACACAGCAGCTAACGCACACAGCCTCATTTCACCTGCCTGAACACAGCAGCTAACGCACACAGCCTCATTTCACCTGCCTGAACACAGCAGCTAACGCACACAGCCTCATTTCACCTGCCTGAACACAGCAGCTAACGCACACAGCCTCATTTCACATGCCTGAACACAGCAGCTAACGCACACAGCCTCATTTCACCTGCCTGAACACAGCAGCTAACGCACACAGCCTCATTTCACCTGCCTGAACACAGCAGCTAACGCACACAGCCTCATTTCACCTGCCTGAACACAGCAGCTAACGCACACAGCCTCATTTCACCTGCCTGAACACAGCAGCTAACGCACACAGCCTCATTTCACCTGCCTGAACACAGCAGCTAACGCACACAGCCTCATTTCACCTGCCTGAACACAGCAGCTAACGCACACAGCCTCATTTCACCTGCCTGAACACAGCAGCTAACGCACACAGCCTCATTTCACCTGCCTGAACACAGCAGCTAACGCACACAGCCTCATTTCACCTGCCTGAACACAGCAGCTAACGCACACAGCCTCATTTCACCTGCCTGAACACAGCAGCTAACGCACACAGCCTCATTTCACCTGCCTGAACACAGCAGCTAACGCACACAGCCTCATTTCACCTGCCTGAACACAGCAGCTAACGCACACAGCCTCATTTCACCTGCCTGAACACAGCAGCTAACGCACACAGCCTCATTTCACCTGCCTGAACACAGCAGCTAACGCACACAGCCTCATTTCACCTCGTTTTGATTTTCTTTCTACAGTATAGAGTTTTTACAGTATTTTTTTTGTTTTTTTGTTTGCTTTATCTGAATTCATGTTACTGCAATGTACAATATTGAGTTGGCCTATTTGCTTCTTTGGTTGTTTGAAAATGTGCCTCCTGAATAAACTGAAAATCAAAGACTGCAGTGTTTTATATAAAGTAGACTAGTGTGTTCTGTTGAAAATAGTGTATTCTTTAGTGCTGGATGAAAGGATGGAGACTCGGTATAATATAATCCAAATTCATTACTTTATTTCCTATTACAAGCTAACAGTCCATCTGTTCAGCTGACCGTCATGTTGACCAAGCAGACCCCAGGGGGAGAAGTGAGGAGAAGGGGGGAACGCTTCTCAAGCAGGACCAAATATAGTAGGTGTGTCTTCCCCCCAACCAATCAGCTCTCTTGGGAATGTCTTATCACTTCTCTTGCGCAATCTGACTCCTCCTTACAGCACACTGCCCCCCAGTGGATCAACCATACATACAAGCAGAAACTAAAATGTCCGCCATTGAAATGAATCTCAAAGCACAGTTTACAGATCAACACAATTATATATATAATCACTAAAACCTAATATGACAAATATGTATATAAATAATTCCACATTCCCCGTATTGATCTCTACAAAAGAGATCACAAATCAGATTGAATATTTGTCATATGAAATCACAGTGACAGATGCATGTCCTTCAACTGGTTGTCAGTTCGTTGTCTCGGTCCATGCTTCCTCGGCGTCCGCTATAAAAACATATACTCACCACTAAGGTGGTTTTTATTGTTTATTTTTTTCTACATCATCGTGTTTTGGTCAACTTTGATTATTGTAAGGCGCTTTAAAAATACAACTTTATTGTTTTGGGTCAAAAACTCTCATAATGACGACCACTCACAAGCACCCACAGAGACAAGGAACCAACAGAGATCTGTAACAGAAACAAAAGAACAGACAAAAATTACAAACAATTCTCATCAGGGCCGCTCACCGTGAGAACGACCATGCCAGCTAATCTTGCAAATTATTGCTGGACTCAAAGACCTATTTAACTTAATTTATCTGTTGGAATGCTAGGGTCAATTTTATCTGGAAAATTCAGGAATTCAGGTTTCATTAATCTACAGAGAAAAACTCTCTTTTTTAGCTTCATGTTTTCCCACATTTGCCGCAGATTCTGTGTGCACTTCAGAATCACAGCAAACGTCAAAAACAGAGTATTATAAATTTATTTACCTATCTGAAACCGAAATCTTAGTTGGCCATAACATTTGTCAATTCGTCACTTTATGTTTTCGTTTGTTTATCTTTGAGATATATTTGTATCAGTTCTTTCCCATGCCAAAATAAACCAAATTATAATAATTTTCCCATATAATTAACACCCCCTCTTGGACTGAGGAAAACTCAGTCCAATAAAGAGTCATGTAACATGCATAAACAAGTGAGACCTCTATCCTTGTACAGGAAACACAACAAACCAACTCAAATTTCACTGGAGATTAATACCTTCGGCACCTACATAACACAAAGAAAACACAAAGAAAACAATAGCAAAATAACAAATGTCAGGTTCAGTCCAGGGAGGTTGAAGGCGGGTTTAAATGGGTCGACAGGGCGAGTGAGAGGTGGACACCACTCGTCTGGTTTGCGACCTGGACAGCCTGTGAGGTCCTGGGAGTGGCCTCAAAAGGGATCAGACCAGCACTGGTTCAGTCCAATCGTGGCAGAGGACTGTCAGACAGGCTGGGGAAGGAGCTCTCAGCAGCTCCCAAAGTGAAAACAGCAGTCACCTCCAACCTGAGCGCATAAACTAATGTGTAGATGGTTTCAATAGGGATTATAACATACAATCTTAAGATCAGTGTCCACTGGATTCCCGTGGAATCAAAGAGGAGCCTGATCTCAGGCATCCAAATGGCCTGTTTCAAGGTCATAAGAGTTTCCTCTCGATCTGCTCACGGATTGACGCCAGGAGCAGAGCAAGAGAAAGGGCCGAAACCCAATTCATTTCAGCTTTTAGACATAATTTCAGACAATTTAGTTTTATATATTCCAATTTATAGCTATAGCATTTCACAGTTCTACCAACATATCAATGCCCTCTAAGGCTTTGTTTAAATTTTGTATTGTAATATTCAGACAAATGCATTTAGTTGTACTTTAAAGATTATTGATTCAATTTAGTAAATAAACCAGCATCATCAGGTCCTAAAGACCATCTTTATCTGGTGCATTAAGATATTTTTCAGTCAGTTCATAAACACATAATTCTCTATCATGGTGTCGTGGAATGATGTTCCAAAACGGACATAAGTATCAGACACTGATGGAGTACAGGACATTTTAGAAACTTCAATTTCTTACCAATCTTTTGTTTCACTCACGCTTTGGTCATGGAACAAATTCTTTAGCCTATTGTCCAGGAGAGAGAGCAAATAAGATATAAACACATACTATTGTTCTATAGGGTGTAAACAATTCGCAGTCACACCTCGTTTGCCTAATTAATTTTGTTATTTTAAAAGGACCATTCACGTCCACTAAGGTTAGCCTTAAAAGCTTCTCTATATCATATTAAAGTACAGTGATCAATGGGTGGGTGGCTTTGGCAAAGTGAATGTTTGATCCAAGGTCAAACGTCAGTTGTACAGTCCTTCAGCTCTTCCCAGGAGATATCTGCATTCAGCAACCACTGTCCTGTGAATGATTCAAGACAGCAAGGTGTTTGTCCAATCAGGGAAAAGTCACTGTTAGTCCATTCAGAGAGCACAAAACGGTTGCTCTCTTCCATCAGCAAAGCACATCCGAGAAGAGAAACAGGAGTCTGAGTTGGCGTGTCAGATTCAGTCCTGTGAGCTGACTAGGCACTGGTTCGAAAGGCAAAACATGTGGTTTTCCTGTATCCACCCAGTAGATGGTGTCCGTTAATGATCACAGTCTCAAAGTTGACAGATGAGTGTCGTTCACCTTTATCCACCAGCACGTCAAGAGTCTGCCCGTTCACCTTCACAGGTAACAGAGTTCTGGACTCCCATGCCTCTGGACTCAGCAGCAGCCAGTGATCAGAGTAGCATTGTTCCCATCAGCGTTGTTGTAAACGCCTCGATCTCCTCGAACGTTGTTGGTCATCTTGTCTGAAACAATCCTTGGCCACAATTACCAACACCACACCCATAAGTCACTCCACATTTAAACTCATTATTACTCTTTTTCATCATTACTTTCATTACTCGCTCCTTTAAGCTGTACCTTTAAAAGTTACACTCATTTCTTTCAGTTCAATTTTGCTCTCGCTTCTGTTCAAGGGCGTTCTCCATATTCTCAAAATGTATTCATTAATTTATTTGGTTTTCTTAATAATTTGAATTTTGCATAATTGCTCCTTCATAACTTTTGGTAATGCGTCCAAGATGGCGCATAAAGATCAACTTAAACTCTAACTAAATAGTTGTCTGTACTTCCAATCAATGTATTCAAACTTACATTTTGACAAAGGAATGTTAGGTTTTGATAGCAGAGTTTAGGTTTTAATAGTTTCAGTTTGACACAGATGTGAATGGTATTTTTCCAGTGTTGTGTTATGTTTACCTGTGCGTAGAGTTTTGGTACAATGAGCGAAGTTTTGCAAAATGTGCTCAAGCAACGGTCAAAAACTGTAATGTTTTCAGTCGTGCTATATCCGTGAATACGCGATCTAGTAATGGCGGCGCCGCCGCTCTTGACTTGAACTCACGAGTAAACAAGAATGCATTATCCCAAATGAAATTTTCGCTGAATGGTTTCTGTAGGAAAGGGTGTTTAACATTTTTTAATATATTTTTGAGACAGTTTAAGCATTTTTTGAGTGTTCAGTATTGTGTATAATTATTTTAAGTAAAAGGATTTATAAGCAGGTCAAGCCGTAATAGGAACAAGGTTTAAATTTTTAGTCAAGTATCGGCTCGTTTACAATGTAGAAAGATGCAAGTATAAGAAAACAGAGTATTGATGTTTACTTTTTTTTTTTGCCATGTGCGTTGTCAGAAAATAAAGGTCGAATATGTTTGTTGATAGACACAGACTAAATATGTAAATGTATTTGATTTTTGTATTTAGTGTACAACGAAGCGAGGCACACAAGACAACAGACAACTGTGAAGTGAAAGCAAAATGATACATGATTCTGTTATTTTTTCAACCAAAAAAAAGTGAAAAGTGGGGCCTGCACAAGTATTCATACAGCATGAATTAATACTTTGTGGAACCCCCTTTTGCTGCAATAACAGCAGCAAGTCTTCTGGGGTTTGACTCTACAAGGTTAGCACATGTAGAGACTGACATTTTAGCCCATTCCTCTTTACAAAACAACTCAAGCTCTGTCACATTAGAAGGAGAGCGTTTGTGAACAGCAGTTTTCAGGTCTTTCCACAGATTTTCAATAGGATTTAGGTCAGGACTTTGACTGGGCCATTCTAACACATGAATATGTTTGTTTTTAAACCATTCCATTGTAGATGTTTGTGTTTAGGGTCATTGTCCTGCTGGAAGGTGAATCTCCGCCCCAGCCTCAATTCTCTTGCTGACTCCAGCAGGTTTTCCTCCAAAATGTCTCTGTATTTGGCTCCATCCATCTTCCCAACTATTCTTACAATCTTACCAGTCCCCGCTGAGGAAAAGCAGCCCCATAGCATGATGTCCTAAAAGACAACATAAATGCTTCAGTCGACATACATGACACTAGTTCCAGATGAACGGCTCTTGTCACAAGTGAATTTAACGACGTAAGCCTTCTCGTTGTTTGGCTTTATGTAAAGAGGTCCAGCGAAGTCCACGTCCGTGGTCTCAAAAGCTTGTAGAGCATTTACGCGCAGGGGGCAAGGGGGCGCTATCCTGCTGACCAGCTTTAACTCAGGCCCGTTTACAGATGAAACACTTTTGCACACAAGACTTTGTCATCTGTCTTCCTTTTAGAATCCAACATTTTTCACGCATTTGACTCAATGTCGCCTGTAAGCCAGAATGCATAACTTCTTCATGGGCCTTACGAACATCATTTCCTGGGCGGATTATCGGATGTTTTTGTGAATAAGACCAGTTTGTTTCTTGCCTCCCACGCGTAGGATTCTATTTGTGCAGCATCCACGCAGTTACTCTCAAACTCCTGTTGAGACCACTGTATCGAGTCCGATCAAAGCGAGGGTTGAGGGCGCAACTGCACTCAGTGGTAATACTTTCAACAACGCACTCTTCTTCTTCTGAGATGTTTTCAATGACGACCGTTTGTACCACTTCGAATTCTTCTCTGAGCCACTCTGGCCAATGCCACCACAGAGCATCCACCCCCAGAGCTCGGGCACTTACTCCTCTGGTGCCACGATCAGCGGGAATCTCTACTCCAGCACAGTGCTTCCAGTTTGCAGGCAGAGACTAGCTTTGAATCTCCATGACCTGATTCGCCACTAATGGCTTCCATTGAGTAGAGCTGCTCCGAATCCAATGCAACACAATCATGGAATCTGTCCAAAAATACACTTAATTTTCAGTCACGTCCAGATTTTTTCGCACATTTTTTTCGAGTCTAGCCCCAATGAATGCCCCCATTAACTCTAACCATCTTCAATGGTGCAACTTTCGTCTTTGCTGCATCTAAACCCTCAGAATCTTCAGCATCATAACGGCGAGCAATTTTAATTGATTACAACTCAGATATTTCACAACACCATTGATGCCATTTTATCTGTAAGTCCTCGGGAAGATTTCCGTCCCATGCGACAAGACAAGAGACCAATTGGGTCAATTGGGTTTTGTATCATTTTTATTGTTCAACTGTACCATCAATTCGTCCGTTTCAAACATGAATTTGTCGCTATGGGGGTTCCAGGACAATCCTAAAACCTTGAGTGGATTTTGACCTTTTATTTCCACAACTTCTTCCAAATGTGTTTCAACTCTTGTCAATTCATACTCCATTTACACAACTTCATGCTCGCTCGTTTGACAGGTTGATCGCTTCGTCCGTGTTCTCAACACCAGTTATAAAATCATCCACATACAAGCATTCGTTCTTTTTTTCACTTCGTTCAGATACATATCTTGGTATTTTTTCAGATGGCCGCCAAAAGAAATGGACGACGCCCCTCATTACACCTTGATTTCTCCAAAGGGAATTGTTTGTTTTTTTCGCCACAAAAAACGCAAAAACATCTCGATCTTTTTTGTTCAAAGACATTTGTAAGAATGCTTTAGTCACGTCTGCCATCGTTGCAATTTTATGATGCTTGAATGTTATTCACATATTGAGTAGGTCAGGATTTAAATTTGGTCCGGTGTGTAAACAGTCATTTAACGAGAGCATTTCCTTTTCATGAGAAGAACCATCAAACACCACACGCAATCTTGTTGTACTGCTGTTCTCTCTTATTACTGGATGGTGTGGCAAACATGATCGTATTGATCATACAATTTGTCATTTTGTTGAAATCTGTGAGACAGACTGTTCAAACGATTCAGGGTATTGTTGTAATTATTTGACAAATTCAACACATTGTCCTTCCAAGGTAACGAAACCTCATATCTGCCTTGTTTTAAATGTACAGATTCTTCAAATGCTGTCAATGTGTCCGCGTCAGGGTTTCTGTCTGTGTCCATGTCTGTGACTCTGTTTCCCAAAAACTGCGTAAATGATCTGTAAGCATATTTTTTTCACTTATATAACACTTATATGAAGCACATCAACTTCAACAGGTTCATTTGTCACATTCATGACTGGGACAGACACAACTCCTTGAATCCACAACAACAAGTCCTTTTTCCAATCTTTCCGTTCGTCCGGTGACAATATTCCAATAATAATCTCCTCCGATCAGTATTCCCAACTCTTCAGTTTCCATACCACACACGGGTGTATCAGCCACCTGTAGACCTTTTCGTGTAAACTCTGTCTCATTCTTTCATTCACAGTCTTTCATTTTGATGAGCACACTGTGGCACAATGCTCCAATAATTCCACATTCACAGATTCTTTCGTTTTCAGATTGCATAAATTTGCTTTTACTTTTTTGGCTGTTACTCTTTTGTGACCCAAAACCATGCAGTTTTATTATTTCAGACCCTACAGCTGGTAGTTTTAAAGCTCGTGAAATGTCTTTGTGGATAAAACTGCGCTGACTGCCCCAATCTAATCAACCTTGCAAGTTGACTTTGTTGGGGTGCGTCGTGTTTGCTTCAGAGTTACTCGGAAATGCTGATACGACTGTGTCCACAGTGGGTTGATTTGTCTCACTTGGGTATAATTGGTACGGACTGATTTCCAGTGTTTATGTCCACAATTTTCACATTTAATGCCGTGTGCTCTACAATTACGCGCCAGATGCCTTGGACCGAGACACACAAAACATCATCCAGTTCGTTTGAATTTTTCACGTTTGGTTTCCACAGTCAATTATGTACATTCTGAGGGAACCTCCCATTGCGGAGGTTCTTTTAGTGTAAGATTTGCAGTTCGTTCTCTGCTTTCCAGTTTTTAAAAAATCCATTAAATCTTTTGCTTTAAGCACATTGTCTCCTTTCACTCGTGTGAACTCGAGAGCAATTTCCACAATCATTTTCAATAAAATGGGACATAACAGACTTAAGTCTCGGATACAACGCCCATTGCGTCCAGGCTTCGTACTTGTACTTCACAGTCATCATACAATTTGCGCAGTGACATAATATAATTTGCTCTTTTTACTGGAGTCATATTCAACAGTTTATTCATGTGAGCATTATCACCAAATCTTTTGCGACCAAAACGACTTTGCAGCTTGTTAATGGCACGGTCATAGTTTTCTTCGGTGAGAGCAAGACCAGCAACAGCACTCGCCGCAGTGTTTGTCAGAAATGATTTGAAATAGCTGAACCTCTCCGTTTTGCTCAAACTTGCGTTGTTGTGAATTGCAGTTTCGTATTGACTCCAAAAACCTTGCCACTCGCTTATTTCTCCAGAAAACATATGTATGATCAGTTTGGGACGTTTGACCGTGTTATTTCGTGGGCCTCTGTTGCTCTGGACCGAGAAATGTGTACTGCCCATTTCCTCATCCGTGTGCAATGCACTTGTTTTTCTCAAGTTAATATTGTCCATTTACTCCAAAGTTAAGCTCACTTCTTGCTCCAGTTCGACATCCTTTGTTCCAACTTCAATATCTCGATCATAATCCATCAGTGTTTGTTCCTTCACCAATAATTATTCCATATATTCTTCCAAAACAAACTAATCTGGCGTGTCCTTTCTTAGTTCAGCATCAATCTTCTGCATTCATTTTGTGGCTGAACTTCGTACCACTCCCTTTACTCTTTTCAAACGTGAAATACCTTCAGCCATGACTTCTTTGTTTATCCGCACCACCTCCTTTGTCTTTCGTCCGTTTCTGTAGGGTTTTCGGCACCACTTTGTATTGCGTCTTTATTTCATAGGTTTAAATTTAAAGAGTAAAAAAGATTAGGAACAAAAGGGGCTAAAACATATGCCTCTGGGGCGAACACACCTGTCTCCCAACTTGTCAGGATGTGTTCAATTTGAGGGCGCGCATGGAGCAAAGGGGGACGCTCCAGCAGGTGCGTCACCGGAGCGGCCACCGCCCACAGAGCCGCATTCGAGAGACTGAGGATTGCAACACCGTGAGATGTTCAAATCTTGGGAAATCTTTGTATAACTTAACGCTGCTTTAAACTTCTCCACAGCTTTATCCCTGACCTCTCTGGTGAGCTCCTTGGCCTTTATGATGCTTAGTGACCAATACACTCTGACCATAGCTCTGAGGCCCTCACAGAACAGCTGGAATTATACTGAGAGTAGATTACACACAGGTGGCCTCTATTTAATGGTTAGGGCAAGGTGTGAACATTCTGCAGTCATTAGGAATGTTATAAAGGCAATTTAATGCACTCCGAAAATGCTGTATGAATACTTATGCACGCCCCACTTTTCACTTCTCTTTTTTTGTAAAATAACAGAATCATGTATCATTTTGCTTTCACTTCACAGGTGTCTGTTACTTGTGTGTGAACTTTCAGTGAAAACATGACAAAATGTGCAAAGGTTCAAGGTGTATTAGTACTTTTTAGAGGCACTGTATCTTTAAAATGTCGGCCTCCCTTGTCAATAAACTGATTCAGATGATTTTGAAAGTTTTGGTCCACCCTTCCGAGCATCTTGCTCGGTTTATTGTTTGGATTTGGATGTTGGATGTCTTCAGGGTCTGTGGGCGATTGTCATAAACCAGAGATTTGAGATAACCCACAGGAAATAAACACAGGTGCCTCAAACCAGCAGTTAACTCACACAGCCTCATTTCATCTGCCTGAGCAGAGCAGCAGTGTTATTCAACACAGCAGTATAGTATGTTAGATGTATAGAGGGATCCGTAGGGGTCGGGTGCAGAGAGGACTGGGTGGCAGTCGAAGGCAGGTGCCTCGACGACCTGGTCCGCGTGCGCAGCTTCTGGCGTTCGGGACATGGAACGTCACCTCGCTGGGGGGGAAGGAGCCTGAGCTTGTGCGGGAGGTTGAGAGATACCGGCTAGATATAGTCGGGCTCACCTCCACGCACAGCCTGGGTTCCGGATCCCAACTCCTGGAGAGGGGCTGGACGCTCAATTTTTCTGGAGTTGCCCGCGGGGAGAGGCGGCGGACTGGGGTGGGTTTGCTCATAGCCCCCCAGCTCAGCCGTCACGTGTTGGAGTTCACCCTGGTGAACGAGAGGGTCGTGTCCCGACGCCTTCGGGTCGGGGACAGGTCTCTTACCGTTGTCTTCCCGTTGGAGTCCCTGGGAGGGGTACTAGATGGTGCTCCGGCTAGGGACTCCATTGTTCTACTGGGGGACTTCAACGCCCACGTGGGTAACGACAGTGAGACCTGGGTGGGGATGATGGGGAAGAACGGCCTCCCTGATCGGAACCCGAGTGGTGTTCTGTTATTGGACTTCTGTGCTAATTACGGTTTGTCCATAACGAACACCATGTTCGAGCACAAGGGTGTCCATAAGTGCACGTGGCACCAGGACACCCTAGGCAGGAGGTCGATGATCGACTTTGTAGTTGTGTCATCTGATCTCCGGCCGCGTGTCTTGGACACTCGAGTGAAGAGAGGGACTGAGCTGTCAACCGATCACCACCTGGTGGTGAGCTGGATCCGCTGGCAGGGGAAGAAGCCGGTCAGACCTGGCAGGCCCAAACGTGTGGTCTGTTGGGAACGTCTGGTGGATCCCTCTGTCAGTAGAGTCTTTAACTCCCACCTCCGGAAGAGCTTCACCCAGATTCCGAGGGAGGTTGGGGACATGGAGTCCGAGTGGACCATGTTCTCCTCCTCCATTGCCGATGCGGCTGCTCGTAGTTGTGGCCGTAAGGTCTCTGGTGCCTGTCGCGGCGGCAACCCCCGAACCCGGTGGTGGCACCCGGAAGTAAGGGGCCGTCAAGCTGAAGAAGGAGTCCTATCTGGCCTTGTTGGCTTGTGGGACTCCGGAGGCAGCTGAGAGGTACCGGCAGGCCAAGCGTGCTGCAGCTCGTGTGGTCAAAGAGGCAAAAACTCGGGTCTGGGAGGAGTTCGGAGAAGCCATGGAGGAGGACTATCGGTCGGCCTCAAAGAGATTCTGGCAAACCATCCGGCGCCTCAGGAGGGGGAAGCAGTGCTTCACCAACATTGTTTACAGTGTGGGTGGGGAGCTGCTGACCTCAACTGGGGATGTGGTCGGGCGGTGGAAGGAGTACTTCGAGGATCTCCTCAATCCCACTGTCACGTTTTCCGATGAGGAGGCAGAGGCTGGAGACTCGGAGGTGGGCTTGTCCATCACCCAGGCTGAAGTCACCGAGGTGGTTAGGAAGCTCCTCGGTGGCAAGGCCCCAGGGGTGGATGAGATTCGTAGTACCTTAAGTCTCTGGATGTTGTAGGGCTGTCTTGGCTGACACGTCTCTGCAACATCGTGTAGCGGTTGGGGACAGTGCCTCTGGATTGGCAGACCGGGGTGGTGGTCCCTCTCTTCAAGAAGGGGGATCGGAGGCTGTGCTCCAATTACAGAGGGATCACACTCCTCAGCCTCCCTGGTAAGGTCTATTCCAGGGTGCTGGAGAGGAGGATCCGGCCGATAGTCGAACCTCGGATTCAGGAGGAACAATGCGTTTTTTGTCCTGGTCGTGGAACACTGGACCAGCTCTATACCATTCATCGGGTGCTCGAGGGTTTGTGGGAGTTCGCCCAACCAGTCCACATGTGCTTTGTGAATCTGGAGAAAGCGTTCGACCATGTCCCTCGTGGTGCCCTGTGGGGGGTGTTCCGGGAGTATGGGGTCCGGGGCCCTCTACTAAGGGCTGTCCGTTCCCTGTATGATCGTAGCAGGAGCTTGGTTCGCATTGCCGGCAGTAAGTCAGACCTGTTCCCGGTGCGTGTTGGGCTCCGCCAGGGCTGCCCTTTGTCATCGGTTCTGTTCATTACTTTTATGGACAGAATTTCTAGGCGCAGCCAGGGCCCGGAGGGTGTCCGGTTTGGGAACCTCAGAATCTCATCTCTGCTGTTTGCAGACGATGTTGTTCTGTTGGCTTCATCAAATCAGGACCTCCAGCGCGCACTGGGGCGGTTTGCAGCCGAGTGTGAAGCGGCCGGGATGAGGATCAGCACCTCCAAATCTGAGGCCATGGTTCTTCACCGGAAAAAGGTGGCTTCCCCGCTTCAGGTTCGTGGGGTGTCCTTGCCCCAAGTGGAGGAGTTTAAGTATCTCGGGGTCATGTTCTCAGTGAGAGACGGATGGAGCGTGAGATCGATAGACGGATCGGTGCGGCGTCAGCAGTGATGCGGTCGCTGTATCGGACTGTTGTGGTGAAGAGGGAGCTGAGTCTGAGGCAAAGCTCTCGATTTACTGATCGATCTACGTTCCCACCCTCACCTATGGTCATGAGATTTGGGTAATGACCGAAAGGACAAGATCGCGAATACAAGCGTCCGAAATGAGTTTCCTTCACAGGGTGGCTGGGTGCACCCTCCGAGATCGGGTGAGGAGCTCAGTTACCCGGGAGGAGCTCGGACTCGAGTCGCTACTCCTTCACGTCGAAAGGAGCCAGCTGAGGTGGCTAGGGCATCTGTTTCGGATGCCTCCTGGTCGCCTCCCTCGGGAGGTGTTCCAGGCATGTCCTATTGGGAGGAGGCCTCGTGGAAGGCCCAGGACACGCTGGTGGGACTATGTCTCCGAGCTGGCCTGGTGTCGCCTCGGGGTCCCCCCAGAACAGCTGGAGGAGGTGTGCATGGATCGGGAAGTCTGGGCATCTCTGCTGAGACTGCTGCCCCCGCGACCCGGCCCCGGATAAACGAGAGAAAATGGATGGATGGATGGGTGAAGATGGAGTTCATCGTAAACAATTGGATGAAGAAAACATCTGGACATAGTCCACAGCAGTTCTTTCTTTCTTCTGGACACATTCCTCGTTTCCCTAAATGCGTCCACCCACATAAAATACATTTGCAATCAGGAGCATGATCTGCTCTCCCACTAGATTTTTCCTTGCCATGTAGGAGAGTCTAAGGACGTTCCCATCTGGTGCTGACATTTATTTAGACATTAGTTTAGCTTTGAACTAATATTTACTTATATTAACTTTATTTGTTTTAATTCTATACAATTATTTCTTTAGTTTCACTCTTTTTTATCTTGTGCTATTTCACATTTTTAGCTGAGTTTTAGCTATTTTTAATTTATCTTTTTTATTATTTATATTATTATTTTTTTATACTTTATTTAACTAAATGTTTTTTTTATATATTATTATAATTTTTGTTTGTTTGTTATGTTCTCCTAGTGGTTCCTCTGAGGGAGCCCTCTGCCCCGGGAGTGCTGGTTGGCTGTGGCCGTGCACCTCTCCTGGGGGTGCCTGGATGGAGGTAGGACGTCTCTCCTACACCTACTCTGGGCACCCTGAGTTGGCGCTCTGTGGCTGTGGCCGATGGGCTGCTCCTGGTGCAGACGCTCCTTGGAAGGTGTTTCCTCTTTCGGTCCATCTGTACCCAGCCTTACGTACTCAACTCTATGTACATTTTTATTTAAGACTTTTAACTGCTGGGCTGTCTGTACGTATATGTGTCTGTGTGTCTGTGTGTGCGGGTGGGGGGAGGTGGGGGTTGTTGTTATTTATGTATACAGTGCCTTGCGAAAGTATTCGGGCCCCCTTGAACTTTTTGACCTTCAAACATAAAGATATAAAACTGTAATGTTTTGTGAAGAACCAACAACAAGTGGGACACAATCATGAAGTGAAACGAAATGTATTGGATATTTCAAACATTTTTAACAAATAAACAACTGAAAAATTGGGCGTGCAAAATTATTCAGCCCCTTTACTTTCAGTGCAGCAAACTCTCTCCAGAAGTTCAGTGAGGATCTCTGAATGATCCAATTGTAGTGAGTTGGGGTTTAGCCTTCCTGCAGTTAACTAATCCAACGTAGGGGGCGCGCTATAAAAGGAGCCCTTTCATCCGTACCTGACCTCTCCTCTCTCCGACATCACATCCGCCATGCACCACTCGGGCTAGGTGTGCGGTGTGAGTTGTTGACAAGTTGTAGTAGTCGTGTTGGAGCGTCAAGCCGGCGGCTGGAGGCGTAAAGCCAGTGTGACAGGGTGGAGTGCATCTGCCCTCCCCTTACCTGTTTCTTGGAGCACTCCTCCTCATGCACCTGGCTTGGCTCTGATTGTGGGGTGGAGCCCCGAAGGGATTTAGGCTCAAGTCTGTCGTGGTTTAGATCTTCTTGCTGCTTCCACGCACGGATCTCTCCTCCTCTGTGGGTCTACGGAGTTGTGCTTCTTGGAAGTGTGTGCGGTGGCTTTATACGCTGTGGTCACCGCGCGTTATTGCTCTTACTCCACGTTGGTGAGTTTATTTGCTGCCTTTTACGCACCATGTACAAACGTTTGGTGCTCAACAGTGCTTTCCCTTCTCAGTGTTGTGGCGCAGGTTGACGCCTGGTCAGCTGTTACACTCCACAGCTGCAGCGTTGGGAGCATTACTTACTACTCTCGGGTGAGTTTGACGCAAGGTTGCTACCTACACTGTTGTACGGTGCGTGGTGGGCACTTATGCTTGTTCTCCCTTTCCCAGTGTCATCGGGGCTTGTATAGGCCGCCGACAGCGGTTAGTTTGGGCTATCAGCGTGGGATGTCTTGGTAAGCAGCATGCCGCGCCCTTTTTGACCCATTTGGCGGTGCCTCGTCCATCCTAACGCTTTCTCACTCGTATAGTGTGGTGCTTCAGTAAGTGCGATTTGCGCACGTTGTTTGCGGAGGCCGGGGAGCGCGCCTCCATCGGGGTCTGAGGACCGGTGCTTCACCTGACTGGTAAGTTGTTGGTTTCTGCCTGACTCCTTTTCAAATTCTAATCTTTCCGTTTCCTGATTTGGTGCGTTTACACCATAGCGGGACCAACTGCACCTCCCGCGTCTGCTGGGGATACTGTCTTGGCCCACACCATTCACTGCGCTGCTTCCAGTGGCACAACTCCTCCCATTCTGCTGTTCTGGATGTTCCCATCCCAAACCTAGTTGGTAAACCTTTCCAACTTGTTTTATTTGTAATTAACTCTTTAGCTCCCACAGACTAACTGGGTTATGAAATTGCACATTTTGTACATTTTTAACTGTAATTGGCTGCTGTTTAATTTATCTCTATATTGTCTTTTGCATGTTTTGCATGTTTTGTATTTTGTTTGGGTTTGAGTTTATGTTGTTCCATTGATACTATTTTAAAGAATGATATTTTAAAGAACTGTTAAATAAAAGCGCTATTATGATATGTAAAGGTCCTGTCTCTGCCCTGTGATTGACTAAAAGGTCAAACGAACTTGTGTCTGCCTTGTGCAGGGTCCTAGGCCTATCCTAGGTGGCGTTGTCGAAATCTTTATTTTTCCTGCATTTCTCGTATTGCCACACCAGCAACCGTAGTCAACTTCCATGGTGCATCGCGGTTTGCAAGCGCTGGTCCGGAGGCTTCCGTGTAGCTGGGCAGGGTCGGATGCTCGGGGTCCGGGAATGGCTCGTCCGGAGAGCGCAGTGCAACGCAAGTGCAACATTCATCTGGGTCCTGATGGCGTGCCCACCCCTCCTTTTTGTTACTGTAATAACTATTGTGATAACTCCGCTTCAGTGTTTGTTGATACCAGACTGTCCTCTGGGTCGATGTTGGACCGTCAAACAGGAACTGAACTGAACTTGTCAAAATAACTTTTACTAAACTAATCTCATCTGAAAGAGAATAAATCCATGCTTTTGTAACTTTCCTTTGTCCTGTCAATTTTAACGAACCTTCGTTGCCTTTGTTAACTTATCTTTTATTTTGGGGCACAATGCACCTGGCGTTGTCTAAAGGAGGTGTATAGCGTAAATTGAGTGTCGGGTCCGCACAGCCGCCTAGCTCACCCACTCGTCTTGCCACACAATGTTGACCTAAATGACTAATGATGATAAATAGAATCCACCTGTGTGTAAACAAGTCTCCGTATAAATGCACCTGCTCTGTGATAGTCTCAGAGGTCAGTTTAAAGCACAGAGAGCATCATGAAGAACAAGGAACACACCAGGCAGGTCCGAGATACTGTTGTGGAGAAGTTTAAAGCCGGATTTGGATACAAAAAGATTTCCCAAGCTTTAAACATCCCAAGGAGCACTGTGCAAGCGATAATATTGAAATGGAAGGAGTATCAGACCACTGCAAATCTACAAAGACCCGGCCGTCCCTCTAAACTTTCAGCTCATACAAGGAGAAAACTGATCAGAGATGCTGCCAAGAGGCCCATGATCACTCTGGATGAACTGCAGAAATGTACAGCTGAGGTGGGAGACTCTGTCCATAGGACAACAATCAGTCGTATACTGCACAACTCTGGCCTTTATGGAAGAGTGGCAAGAAGAAAGCCATTTCTTAAAGATATCCATAAAAAGTGTTGTTTCAAGTTTGCCACAAGCCACCTGGGAGACACACCAAACATGTGGAAGAAGGTGCTCTGGTCAGATGAAACCAAAATCCAACTTTTTGGCAACAATGCAAAACGTTATGTTTGGCGTAAAAGCAACACAGCTCATCACCCTGAACACACCATCCCCACTGTCAAACATGGTGGTGGCAGCATCATGGTTTGGGCTTTTCTTCAGCAGGGACAGGGAAGATGGTTCAAATTGATGGGAAGATGGATAGAGCCAAATACAGGACCATTCTGGAAGAAAACCTGATGGAGTCTGCAAAAGACCTGAGACTGGGACGGAGATTTGTCTTCCAACAAGACGATGATCCAAAACATAAAGCAAAATCTACAATAGAGTGGTTCACAAATAAACATATATAACCGGCATAGGATTTGTGCCTTGCGGAGCACTGTATTGCGTCATGCCCTCTCCGCTTCCGCATTCCTATGTATGTTCCGGTGTTTGTATTTAAGCGCCGTGTATGCCGGTAGATGCTACTCTTTCCCTCGCCAGACTGCCGCCCGCTATCACTGCCCTCTCGTAGCTCTTGTGCTGTAACCTCGGTAGGTCTGCGTGTTGTAGTGCGTGCGGTGGGTTTATATACTGTGTTGTGTGGTGCCAATCTCGTGTCTGTGTCGTAGATGCTGCCTAAAAGCTCTGGATAGAGGCCCGATGCGTGTCTGCGGCTGGGAGAGCTAATGTGGCTCAAACATAATTCCCCTTAGGTAGGCTACATAATAATTTTGTCTGCTATGGTCATATCCAGATTGTCTTGTATGTTTGTCTGTAATATTATGCGTTTATCCCTTAGACGCTGTTGGCCATTGCTGTTTTTATTTGGGTCTAGTTAATGGTTGAGTTACGTGTTGTGCTATACTTTTTATGTTTTGTTTCCGTTTTGCATAGTTATTGTTTCCTATTTTTGGTACGATTTGACTGGTAACCCTGTAACTGTATTTTGTTCTCTGCTCCAGGATCTGGTTCGGGCGGTGGGGGGTTTGGTGATAGTCCCTCATTCCTACTCCATCACTCTGCGTGTGTTGTGGTATTTTTGCACGTCCCTCACATATTTGCACGTTTAGTTTGCCCTAGTTTTGATATGTGTGTGTTTTTGGGTTACACCCCGCCATTCCGACACACCGCTAATCCGACATTGAGTTCTAATTGTCGGAATTGTTCCATTTATTATCAAACGTCCCGCCAATTTTTTTCACCCTTTGTCGGAGTGGTGACACCTTTATCTTTTATGCAACGTGCCGCTATTCCGACACACAAGATAATTATCAACAATTATTATTGTTTTACGTTTTGCCTGATGAATGAAGAGACAATGCCTGTGCGTCTCCCCTGATCGTTGGTACGTGTTTTTTTTTTGTCTACTTGTCTTTCGCATAGTTTTCATAACTCATAACATCAGCTGCTTAAGTTGTTCCGCCGGCTTTTCTTCCTCCTGCGGTGGTTCCTCCTGATGTTTGGGAGCGAGTCCCTAAACACTCCGCTGGAGAACCCGACTGTTATATCATTATTTGTCCCGAATTTTCGCGCGTTTGTGGACAAAAAAAGGGAGAGTGAATGCATCTCTGGCTATAACATGGATAAGTGTTAAGGCTTATGTGGCATTACATGCCTGGAGGCGGGCTTCCCACTTGAGGGCCCGAGCTCTCATTGGTCACTAGCGCTAGTCGGCAAACCATAAAAGCGCTTTTCCTTTTTGTCGTTCCCCCTCTGACCTCACGCAGGTGCCCGCCCACCGGTCTTCTACTTCCGTGTTTACAGACGCCGCACGGCAGGTAAGAGAAGCTCCGCGCTTCTCTCCCTAAATTTTAGTCTTCGTATACTAAATCAGACTTTTTATTTCTAGCACGGACAGTCATGCATACACCCGCGGACCCACGCTGCTCGCTCTAAAACCAATGGCAGCAGTGTAGCTCTCTAGCTGAGCCTCTCCCCTTTTATAGGAGCTGCATTTCAGCTCCAAAGTGGTGAGTAATGTTTGTGCCTTTGGTGTGAGGGCTCCAGTATTCCAGTTTAATATTTCGTCCTCCACTTTTTACTTCAGACGCTGCTGTTTTGCCCTACCTTGCTACGCGCTACTACTACTACTGCTGCTGCTGCGTCGCGGCGATCATGTACGCTGTGCTCTACCTATGCCCTCACTTCATCTATGCTATTCATCGCTGCAACTCTGCAGCGCTCGTTTGGCCGGCACTAGGAGCACGCTA
This sequence comes from Proterorhinus semilunaris, assembly GCA_021464625.1. NCBI lineage: Eukaryota > Metazoa > Chordata > Actinopteri > Gobiiformes > Gobiidae > Proterorhinus > Proterorhinus semilunaris. The sequence continues at coordinate 41,720,862 of CM038347.1, forward strand.
TTACCCTCTGTTGCTCGATTGGGGTCGTGTGGACCACTGTCCCTGGCCCAACTACAAGCGGCAGGTTGAGCGCTGCTCGGCCTGGTACTGAAGACTGAACGAAGTGGCTCTGCAACACTGTTGTGAACATAAGTCTTGGACAGCGAGGCTTGGATTAATGACTATGAATTGACCTTTTTGTTGCTTGAATATAATTTTAAAACCTTTTGTTGTCCTAGGCGCTGACGGCCAAGCCTAGTGGTGGTGGTGGATCCCCTGGTGGTGGCCCCTTTTGGTTTGTGGTGCACTATTTATTACTTTGCTGTGTTTATTAGTTAGGTCGTCCCACCCACAGTTGTTCCCACTCCATCCACAGGTAAACCCTTCTCCTAGGCTCTTACATTTGGTGTATATTTCTTTAAGCAAAACTTGGTACCTCCTTTTAATGAAAGCAAAAGAACGCATTTTATAAAGATATATTTTAACTTTGTTACTATAAATAAACATTGTCAAATTGAACTGAACAGTCTCCTGCCTCTCAGTAAAAGCGAACCTGTGTGCCGTAACTGTTATATTCTCCACGCGAAATTCCTGGTGTGGCGTTGTCGGTCCTGGTACAGTAAACATTCAGCACTGTACACAACAATCAAATCTACACCCCCCCCCCCCCCCCCCCCCTCTGGTCACACTTATTTACAACTTTTGACATGTAAAACAAGCGGTGATGAGCGCAGCAGGTGGAGACAGACCTGTTGTTGTGGATTACGAAAAATAAGTTTTGCCAAATGGAGCTAATGATGGACCAGACGAGTGAGAGTCATGGATAAAGAGGTGAAGAGTTCTACGACAGATGATGGAGTGCACAGTGAGTGTTTTGATGCTGATTCTGTGGAGTAAAGTCTGGCTGAATGTGCCGCTGTTGCACAGACTCATGTGACATAAAGCGCGTGTGTCTATTGCTATTGTTTGTCTTGATAGATTCAGTGTTTGCCCGTGTCACACAGTGACTGGAGCATATGACTCCCCCCCAAATACACACACACCCATGCGCGCTGCTTTGTTTTCGGACAGTGTTTTGAACGAAGGGGAGCGCCTGGCTCGGTCATCCGCTTGTCAGTCTCTTAAAGCCTTGAGCGACAGCTCCAGTGTCTGAGTGGAAAACGTCCAACAGTGCGCGGCGTATTAACCGCGGACTTCAGCGCTTTGTTGTAAAATACAGACTAGCTGCACCTGTCCCTGCCATTGCCCAAAACCATCTCACGAGCCTCTGCACCCCTGGGCCGACAGCGGGGATGAACAGGGAAGGTGGCGTTGACAGAAGACAAACAGATACGCTCAAAATGATTGTCGGAATAGCGGTACCAAAAAGTGTCGAGATGGCGGGGTGTCGGAATGACGGTCCGTGCCCGTGTTTTTGTTGTGCGTTTGTTTGTGTGTGTGTGACACGGAGCGTGGTGAGTACTGTCCCCAACTCCTTGTGCCCCCACTAGGTGCATCTACGGTCGACCAGTCTTGGGCATTTTTAAGCTAATTAACTAACTAGTCGTGGTTAAATTGAGTTTTGAATTTTAGTTTGTTTAAATCTGATAGACCCAAATAAAACACCGGTGCGCCCCTCGCAGTACCAGCACCGCTGACCCCTACCCTCGTCCAACATCTTCGCTCCACCCTGGATACTCTGCACCACGATGGCCAATGAACAGGAACGCAGAGACTTGGTCCAGCAACTTCAAATCGAGAATGAACGTTAACAAAATAGTGCAAATGCCAGCACTTCTAATGCTGCCAACACTCGTAGCGTTGACGTGGGTCCAGTTGGGACATTAACTGAGTCCTCAAATGGCAACGCTAATAATGCGGTACCTACCGAACGTCTACGATACATCCCTCAGGAACGCAAGTGCCCGCTTTTTAGGGGGACCTCGGGTATCCCTATAGAGGACTGGATAGATGAAATACGAGCTACTCTGAGAACCAGGCGGTTGGGTGTCGTAGACCAAGCATATTTTATTGTTGATCATTTGGAGGGGGAGGGCGAAAGATGAAATTCGATACAGAACAAGGACGGAGAGGGAGGACCCTGAGAAGATTTTGTCTATTTTGCAAGACATGTACAGGTGTGCACATTCCTATGTGTCTTTGCAGCAATGTTTCTTTTCCAGGAAGCAGCTGGAGGGGGAATCATTACAGGAGTTCTCGCATGCATTATGCTGCTTAATGGAGAAAGTTGAGGGTAGTGCCCCAAGGCCAATGACCGATGCGCCTATCCTCCTACGAGACCAGTTTTGTGGAGTATGTGTTAGATCCAAGTCTGCGTAGAGAGCTAAAATAGGGCAGCATCCTGAGCAAAAGCTTCTAGATGTTAGAGCTGAAGCTATACGTTGGGAGCGGGAGGCTAGACCGGAAGAGTCACGGGGGAGGAGTCACTCGGTCCCGTCATTTAGCGCCCTACATTACTCTAAGGCCCAGGCCCCTGGTGTTGCAGCAAATTCAGAATTTGTCGAGCTAAGACAACTGTTAGAGAAGCAGCAAGAGCAACTAAACAAGTTAACTCAGGGTATGTTGGCACTGCAAGCCGCCCCTCAGTTATCACCCAAGTATCCCTGACCCAAAGTGATTGTATGTCTTCGCTGCCAGAAACCGGGGCATTATGCCCGAGAATGTGATAATGATTATTCCCCAGCATAGGGCACCACACGTGGCGACCGTGACCTCGGCAGTACAGGAGGCGGAAAACTTCAACCCCCTGATGTGAAGAGCCAAGCATCAGGTGGGGCGAATACTGGCTCACAAGCTCAGAGGCACGTCCTTCATCCAGTGGCAGAAACCCTGGTAGCACCATGCGCAGAAGTAATTGTTAGTTTAGGGACACCCTCTAACCGCCAAACTTCTTTTAGATACGGGGTCCATGGTAACCACTATACCGGAGAGCTTCTTTGACATCCCATATGTGGGTTTTGTTGAGTTAGATGTCACCGTTTTTGGGCAGGTGGTACCCAAGAGGGGCATCCTAGTTGTTAAAGATCCCCCAAGACAGGGTTGGATAAGAGGGGTCTTGTGGATGAATGTGATCAAGGAGTGTTACCACCAGTTGTTTAATCAGTATGGTCCCAACCTCTTTAACCTTCCTGACGTACAGCAGGCCTCCATTGCTTTACAGCAGGCACTGCACTTCTGCCATCAGTCAGAAGCTTAAGGTTCACAATCTAGGAGCGGCATGGCCCGTGTGAGAGGTAGGCGCCCTATTATTATTCCGGGGGGTTCAATGAAATGGGTTGCTGCTACGTGTTCTGCTCACTTTAGCCAGTTTGCAGGTGCAGCCCTTGCCGAACCCATAGATGGCAGCCAACCCCTTCCTGAGGGCCTATTGGTCTCCCCCGCTATGGTCACAGTCCAACAAGGTACCGTGTATATCCCAGTTGTAAATGTAGGAGTAATGGATGTAGCCTTATACCCTAATCATCCTATAGCGGTACTTAGCCAGGCCGATGTTGTCAGCTTACCGGAGGGGGTTTCATTTGCCAGGTCGGAATTACACGATGTTAGGGCCACGGTCTCTTCCCAAACAACTGTTACAGCAGACCCGGTTAGGCAACAGCTTGAAACCTTAGATCTCGCTGCACTATCTGACTCCGAGCAGGAAAAGGTCCATGCGCTTCTTTTTAAACATAAAGGGGTCTTTGCCTCCTCCGATCTAGACCTAGGGTGCACTTCGTTAATCACTCATGATATCCCATTAGTCGACGACATCCCTATTAGACAGAGGTACAGGCGCATCCCACCATCTGACTACGACGAGGTTAAGGCACATATACGCAAACTGCTGGATAGCCAAGTTATTCGAGAGAGCTGCAGCCCTTATGCCTCCCCCATAGTCTTGGTAAGGAAAAAGGATGGGACTCTGAGGCTGTGTATAGATTATAGGCTCCTTAACGGCAAAACCAGAAAAGATGCCTTTCCACTTCCCAGAATTGAGGAATCCCTAGATTCCCTTTATGGGGCACAGTGGTTCTCTACAATTGACCTCGCAAGTGGATACCATCAGGTGGCAGTGACTGAGAGTGACAAAATGAAAACCGCTTTTTGCACGCCATTTGGCCTATTCGAGTTTCAGAGGATGCCATTTGGCCTTTGCAATGCCCCCAGTACCTTTCAACGGCTAATGGAACGGATATTTGGTGACCAGAATTGCCACACATTGTTGTTATACCTGGACGATGTTATTGTGTTCTCATCTACCGTTGCTGAGCACCTGGATAGACTAGATCTTGTCCTGGGGCGCTTTGGGAAGGAGTCCCTGAAAGTTAAACTGGGAAAGTGCAAGTTTTTTCAGCAGCAGGTCAGCTATTTGGGACATGTAGTGTCAGCAGCTGGTGTAGCTACGGACCCTGACAAGATAGATGCAGTCGCTAAATGGCCTACCCCAAGCACAGTAACTGAGCTTAGATCATTCCTAGGGTTTGCCAACTACTACAGACGTTTTGTAGAGAGTTTTTCTAAGCTGGCCTCCCTGCTCCACCAGGTTGTTGCAGCACTGGGACCAGTCCTGGGCATTTATAAGCTAATTAACTAACTAGTCGTGTGCTGCTAGCTATCTTTTTAAAACTTTAGCTCGTCTAAATAAACAATGAATTCTTAATTATAAAAATAAATGTAATTCTTTTAAAACTCCTAAATTGACTGTCTCTTTTTGACCATCAACTGCATCCTTATCTGTTTTATTGTCAATCCTTACCCTTCGGTTACACATATCCAGGTGTTAGAATGGCCAAGTCAAAGTCCAGACCTGAATCCAATCGAGAATCTGTGGAAAGAACTGAAAACTGCTGTTCACAAACGCTGTCCATCCAACTTCACTGAGCTCCAGCTGTTTTGCAAGGAGGAATGGGCAAATATTTCAGTCTCTCAATGTGCAAAACTGATAGAGACAAACCCCAAGGACTTACAGCAGTAATCGCAGCAAAAGGTGGCGCTACAAAGTATTAACTTAAAGGGGCTGAATAATTTTGCACGCCCAATTTTTCAGTTGTTTATTTGTTAAAAATGTTTGAAATATCCAATACATTTCGTTTCACTTCATGATTATGTCCCACTTGTTGTTGGTTCTTCACAAAAAAATACAGTTTTATATCTTTATGTTTGAAGCCTGAAATGTGGCAAAAGGTCGAAAAGTTCAAGGGGGCCGAATACTTTCGCAAGGCACTGTATGTATATTTGCTGGTGGGTACGATTTTAATCATTTAAGCACTGTAAAGCACTTTGTGTTACATTTTGTATGAAAAGTGCTTTATAAATAAAGTTTGATTTGATTTGATGATTATATATGTTTGGACATTATGTTTGCCTGGGTTTCATTGTTTTAATGTTTGTGCAGTCCTGTCAGGGAACTCCTGTTGTGATATTGGACTATACACAACAATGATTGATTGATTGATTGTCAACATCGCTGACTCAGAAGAGGGAAGAAAGTTTGTGCATATTGCCGTACAGGGTGAATGCCACATTTGCATGATTTTAAAGATACAAAGATATTTTTCCGAACATTTAGACTTTCTACTTTGAATACTCAAGTATTGTCCACAGTAGTAGTTAGCTGTAGTAGGTCACCCTAATAGCTGCAGGTGCTCTGGCTGCTGACACATGTCAACATGCCTTTCTCATTTCATCTGACTAATCTCATTTGATGCCTTTTATTTAGACTCGGAAGAGGCCTACTCTCTCTTTTCCATGAGAGTCCTGGTCCCTTGATAAGACCCAGTTGTACATGTTTTTAGTCACAAGCACGTTGAGTATGCGAACTACTGGCAGAAAACAGGAAACCAGAGAGTCCATACTGAACAAGGTCAGCGAGCATTCTCCAGAACAGCATTTAAATGTGGGTTTCTTTAGGTAGTCAGTATGTGGAGGTGGAGCCTAGTGACCTAATGTCTAATGAGCAGAGTGTGTAGCAGAGAGTACCTGGTCGAAGCCCTCCATGGTTCCTGTGTGCCGTCCGTATATGTCCCGATGAGAATGCCCCTGAAGTTGGCCTCATCCACAGGGTAGAGGTTCGTCCTGTAAACACATTAGACCATCTCCATTCACCGGCTGCTTAAGCCTCTTAGTGACGTCAGCGCTAAGTGGATCTACTGAAGCCCGGAGGTGGCCTGGGGAGCAGCTGAGAGGGAGCACCTGAGAGGGAGCAGCTGAGAGGGAGCAACTGAGAGGGAGCACTCAAGAGGGAGCAGATGAGAGGGAGCACCAAGATGGGGTCTCGGCCGCTCACTTTTTTATGTTCATGTTCCTTGTACTACTATAGGCTAAACAGTGCAGTACATGTTATGCACAGATGCATTATGTCATTGTATTGTTTCACCCTTTTGAGTGTCATTAAACCTGCTCAGACACACCAGGTGTAAACATCACAGCACAATTTAATGAACACATATCTGAAGTAATGAAGTTCTTGAATCTTCTAACTATACTGATGAAATCAAAGCACTAAGACACACGAACTTTAAACGCCAATGTGTATTTATTCACACACACATTATTAAAGAATCACGTTATTAAGGCGTCGTTTATAACAGACAAGGTGTGAAAGGACAATTAGAAGTTGATGGAGTGCCTTCGTTACATTGGTTTGATCATTTTTAATATGGTTTGGCCCTGGTTTCCTAGGGGCCTCCACTGAGAACCACTAACACTGGATGTGTGTCTGACACAGCCTGAAGTGCATATTACAGGTTTTTATTTATATTGATGATTGATCATATTATATTTGTATGAAAATAGTTTTCATCGTAGACACAATAAGAGGGAGAAATGCATACAGCTCTAACTCACTCAAGCAAAATAAATAGTTATAACTGTCATATGCTCTTGAAATACAATTATGCCACAATCTGATTAGCGTCTTATAAATAATGTCTCATTTTGAATATATGTATTTTTACAATTATGTTGCAATGTCATTAATTCCTCTAAAATCCATCAAATTACAGGAAATTACATATGTTGGGTTCAAAATGTTCTGAGCGAGAACCCCGAACTCTCAGGTGATAAGCACCTCTAAAGTTGAAACTCTAAAATCGCCCCTGGCTGAGAGTGATAATTTAAAAAAGGAAAACTGCTCAGGAAAATGAGAATATAAACAAATGAATGAGAAGTGAGACCATCTCCAAATGAAGCCACTGACCAAGATTTAATAAAGAATAGTGACAATAACACAGGATGTACTTTTGTTTTCAAGTGGATGTCAAGTCAAACAATTAAAACATTATAGACCATCGTGCAATTACTTTTATTTAAAAAATAAAAGTGTATGTTGGAGCTGAGCTCTTGTTTATAGATACTCCCTGAATGTTGTGTGTAGCAGGTCTAGTAAAACAGAGGAGGTCCTCCCCCAGAGAATGATATCATGCACTGCAGTTCTAACATTTGAATGAACACGTGGATCACACGTGATGAAGAGAAGAGGACGGACCACATGGCGATGAGTTTTCTCTGTGGAAGAAGAACATCCTCTGCTGGGCCTTTTTGATGCGAGTGCTGATAGGTCTCATCATACATGTAGTAATGTTCTAAGCACATGCTAATGACACATACATGTAAGGTATAGTATTGTGGATAGTTGTAGCCAATTTTCTCACAAGTTTAGACGACGTAATTAATGTTTTCAGTCGTGCTATATCTGTGAACACGCCCCCCTCTTGACTTGAACTCACGAGTAAACAAGAATGCATAATCCCAAATGAAAGTTACACTGAATCGTTTCTGTGTAAACGCTTAAATGTTTCTGTAAACATTTGATAATTTTGAGCCTTTTTTTATTTTTTATTATTTTATAAAAATTGAAAAAAGGATTAATAAGCAGGCCAAGCAGCAATAGGAACAAGGTTTCATTTTGTGGTCAAGTATATTGGCTTGTTTACAGTGTAGAACGCTACAAGTATAAGAAAACATAGAGGGCTTATGTTCACGTATTTTTTTGGTAATGTGTGTTGTCGAATATGTTTGTTGATAAGACAGACTGGATATGTAAATTTATTTGATTTTTGGATTAGACATACAACAAAGCACTACTCACTACCTCCCGTCTTCTTTTTCTTATCATACAGATATAACATCTACTATAACTGCTACGTCAGCCCCACAGCACAGGGCCTGTAACGTTACCATAATGGACGATTCGTTTAGATCTTACTCCCGTTCGATAGGGCCCAGGATCTGGTCACTGGGGCTGGATCGGAGCAGAGTTGACAGGGCAATGCTGGATGCTGCATGGATCCAGAAACAGCTCCCCCTTACTTTGGGGGTCTTGAGTCGTGTTCAACATAAATCTATACAGAAAACGGATGTGTGGTCTCACATCAAGCTTCTTTATCAGAATGGTTTAGTCTGTGGCTTCATATGAGTGAGAGATTATTCATTGTGGGATAATATACTTATGTGATGGTCTACAGTCACAAAAGACTTTAGTAGTTTTACAATTCCATGCTTTATTCATTCACCTCATGCTCAGCAGCACCTGGTTAGCCCACACGGTGTTCCATCACGGCAAAGGCACATCTCTTTTTATTCCATAAAAAGATAAGCTCGGGTTAGTACTCTTACACCTCAGACAAGACAAAGCAATTGTGCAGAGAAAAGGAAAAGCAGTAACTATACCAACAGTCTCTTCATCTTGTTTTATTGACGTTGTGACAAATGCAATATTTGCAAGCATTCATATAATCATGATACAAAACAATTAGGACAGAGGCTGATGCCAATAATCAAAATGAAAAGGTTTTGTCATTTGGCCCAGTCCTAGTATAGGACAGAAAATCTCATATTGGTGCAGGTGCATCTCCGCAGATTCAAAATAAAACTCAAGTTGGGAACGAAAGGATAACCGTTGTCTTGGCAAATGCTGCGATTGTCAGATCAGTCAAATTCAAATCAAAAGTCATGTTAAAAATGGGGGTAATGTAATTGAATAAAAGTGCTAATTTTGGAATCAAAACACAGGGAAGTCCATCTGTTTTCATTATGGCATAATCCACTGAAATAAGAACAATAATATTAACCCTAAAAACTCAATATGGAATTACTACTTGATACATTGACATTAATTAGTAAAAATGTTTTTACATTTTCCATTTAATATGGCTGAACATTGAAGTTAAATTGGAAACGTGTATAAAAGTCAAAGTAAATTCAAAGACCATGTCAAAAATAAGATTTCTCTCCTTTATGGCGGCCAGAGCTGCACATTAATTCTATAATAACCATAACAACGTCCTATTTGGAGTACTTTTATAGAATGATGCACCTTTTACTAATACATCTGGTGATAAAAAATTAAAATAAATAAAGCTAATGTAAGTGATATGTCTTGTATTTGTCTCACTTGTGCTGCTCACACAAATACTGTATCCAGGAAACTGCATTGGACTAAACAAATGATTTAATATTGATTGACTGAATAAAAAGGTGCAGAAAACTGTTGTTCTTGCCATCTCAGGCCTCTCGAACCTTTGCAGCAAGCATGGAGTTTTCTTGTCTGATGGCCTTGTAGTCGTCCAGAATCCGCTCAAGATTAGCCACAGTTTTGTTCCCATTCTCTGATTCAATCTAAAATTCAAGAAAAAAAAGAATACATAATATTAATGTCACCGCATTGTCTGATCAATGCTAAGTTTACCATATTACAAAGTGAGTATCTCCTACCTGTTCCTCCAAATCCCGAATCTCCCTCAGAATGGATCCAGTGTCTTCAATGGTCTGGATCAACTGATTGCAGTTCTAAATGGAGACCATAACATGCACTACATCAACATGGCTACGCCAGCTCTGCTAACCTGTAGTGAGCGCCAGTACTTCCTGACTTCATTATTTCCTATTGGTAGATGTTCACTGATGAAGGGTGTAAATGCCCAAGATGTTTCTAAAGGTCAGCCAGGTCACATATGCACTAATAAAAAGTTTGTTTCTACATAAAACGTAACATAATGCACCTTTAAGACAAACATGTCGACCTTGATAACGTCACATCTTCAAGTTCTTAACTCTGACGAAAATGACCATGACATACAGTGGGTTGTATCGGCTCCCCTTTAACTTTTTTAACATTTATAAAGAGATAAAGTTATTGAGAAGTATAGAGCTGGGTTAGGTTATAAAAAGATTTCCAAAGATTTGAACATCTTTTAAAGAGTCTGCCATTCAACTGCATACATGCCACACTCTTTCCATCCAGGAATGGAAAGAGTGTGGCATCACTGCAAACCTGCCAAGACCCGGCCGTCCTCCTAAACTTAATGTTGTGACCGTTTTCCATTTTCAACTAACTGCACAAGTAAATACACAGACTGTGAGGGACCGTTTGGCTGCCATGCTGGGACTTTTGGTCGGGCTGCTGTGGAGCGCCGGCTTTCTGCATCACACCTAAGGACATCACGATGGGCACAAAGGCCTCTGCTGATTGCCCCATCACACCTAAGACCTGTCCTGGAAACAAAGGGCTTCTTAGCACCCCACACGTCTGCCATTCATCTGCATTAAACACACCATGGTCATGCCGTGACGTCTCATACCACGTCACCATTTCTGTTCCCTACTGTGTGTCTTAGTTGGTTAGTTAGTGTCTATATTAGTTGGATCAGAAAGTCTGTTCGGCGGAGCTCACCGTGGACATTTCTGTATGTGGGTTCTCCGCACGTGCATTAAATAAATTACACCCTTGACAAAGACTTTCCAGCTTTTTCCGTTACAGTGGTAAGAAAATCCATGACAGACAGCACTGACCAGAACTGTTAGGGTGTGAGAAGCTGCAGAGAAAGCGTACATAACCAAGAGGAACATCTGTGCAGAGTATGGGCTGGAAACCCCAAGGTCAAAGTGGGAAACACCTCCAATGGTGGTAGAGAATGACCGAGCCAAGATCCCGTGGGACTTCCAGATACAGACGGACAGAATGGTAATGAACCAACCGGACATTGTGGTGGACGAAGAGCAGAGGAAAGCCGTGGTGGTTGACAAAGCAATACTAAGCGACTTCAACATCAGGAAAAAGGAACACGAGAAACACCAGGGGCTCAGAGAAGAGCTAGAGAAGGCCTGGAGAGTGAAGGCATCAGTGGTGCCCGTGGTCGTTGGGGCACTGTTATTTTTGTCAACGAAGACGATAACAATATCATTTCGTTGACGCCCCCTTTTTTTTTTAATGACAATAACGTAACAATGATGAGCTAAAAATAGCTCTGGAGACTAAAACCTGACGAGACGTCTGAGTTTACGTCAACGAGACGAGACTAAAATAGGAGATCGTTCACAAACAGTTTATACGCGGAGCGGGAGAACACACCGGTAAACGTGACAGAGCGGCGCCGTCAGCTCTCATGGTGCGGCCGAGCGGCGGCACAGGGACATCGAACAGTTAAAATACCGTAGTGCAGTGGTTCTCAAATAGGGGGGCGCGGAGCGATGCCAGGGGTGACGCGTGTGACCATGTGTTACTGTGTCTAAAAACGTGGGTAGTGTAGACGGTCTGAAGACTTTACTCCCCAGTCACGCTGATGAGCCGCTTGAGTTTCTTCAGTGAAAACGTGCTGAATATCACCAACAATCCTCCCGCTTTGTGAAAGCGTACATAAGTGTGCGCCCCGGCGTCAGTGCAGCTGCTGCTGCACCTCAAGTCGAGGGGATCCCCGGTAATTCAGAGGAAATAATGCACATTAACTGTCCACATGTAACTGTTAAGAGTCCCCACAGGGCTGCGCTGCTGCTCCTGTGCTCTAAATCGGCACAGCACAGGCCTGATCAACACTTCAGCTCCTGCCTGTACGACTCGTCACGAGCAAACGCGCCGCCACGGGTCGGCCTGTTACCCGTGTCCTGCCCTACAGTTCCCATCATTCAGTGGTCACTGCCTCTCCCAGGACAGGGGCAGCTGCAGGACCTAGCGCTCACACCTGGCAGGGCAGAGTGCTGCATCCTGCATGCGCTCTGCTCCAAACTGTGTCCTCGACCTGCGCCTTATCCCACAGCGCTGTTTGTGCCCGGTATGGATCAGAATCAAGTTGGTGATTATTGATTATTTTTAACCCAAAGACTCAGATGTATCGACAGACGCATCCAGAGAGAACACTGACCCTCTGCCCTCAAACGTCAGGCAGAGGGTCCATGCAGGGCAGTGAGAGGGAAGTGTGCATTAAAGAAGGTGCAGGGGGTGGGGTTTGGGTGTGTGTGGGGGGACGCAAAATGTTTTCTTCTTCCTAAGGGGGGCGCCACAAAAAATCATTGAGAACCAGTGCCTGAACTCTGAAACCATGCTGAGGGAGCGCATGTGCAGACAGTGCTGTTGATAGAAAAAAATCTCAAAGCAGTGATCAGAGGACGAGGAAAGCGCTTTTGGGGAAAGTCCTGTTCACAATGACACTTCTACTAGTGCCTATTGTGGTGGAATCTGTTTGTCAACTTTTTATAATGAAACGAAAACTTGACTAAAACCTTTAAAATTTTCGTCTGACTAAAATGTGACTAAAACTATAAGCATTTTCGTCGGGCTGCCAAAAACAACACTGCGTTGGGGCAGTGACCCCCAAACTGGAGGAGTGGCTACAGCAGATCCCAGGAAATACATCAGACATCTCAGTCCAGTTCTAGGAACAGTAAAGACACTGCGCAGAACCCTCAAGCTCCCAGGTCGACGGTAGAGGACCCGAGCTTGGAGGGAAAAGAGAGAGACTGCTCGCGTGGGAGGGTGAAGTACAGTTTATTTATTACGGATGAGAACAATGTTTTTCAGATGTTTTTACAGTTACATTTATTTAGTGGGAAGTCGCAATTTGTTTTTGGGATGTTTTAAATCCTGGCAGGTAAAGAGTTAACAATATGCAATAAGCATCTACCAGCTGTAAATATTATTTGAACGGGTCTGAGCTAATCTTAATGGGAAATGAATTAGGACAGGACGTTCTGGCACTCGCAGCTTCAGGTTAGTGGAAACAACGTAGCAACAAAACAATATAAAGAGGACAAACTACAGTGGACATATCATGCATAAATGTGGCTTATAAACCTGCTTTTGGGCTCCTTTGTAGTGACATTTATCATTTCATTGTTTACGATCACTGCAAACTATGTGTGGATTCAATTCAAGCTGTGTATTTCAATAAGTTGCAGTTCTTTAGACCGCCATAGATAATTATTCTCTATTACAGAGGACATGGTTTCAAAGTGGAACGATGATTCGCAAGGTCTTGATTTCCCCATCTCTATCTATGGCTCCATGATAAGTCTAGAGATGGTTTGATGATGGTTAAAAGCTCGAAAGAGAGGATTTAGCATGATATGTCCCTTTAAAAATGTAAGTGTGTGTAGAAAAAAGAAGATACCTCATGTAACGCTGCCAGGTGCTTGTAGGATTTACGCACAGATTCATCTTTCTTCGCATCCTGAAGCAATCACATGTTTCAGTATGTTGTATATTGTGTGTTTTTGAGATAAACATGGTCACAGCTCACCTTGAAGATGAGCTCATCAGTGACGGCAAACGTCCGGTCCAGCTTCCCGGTTAGATTATTGATCTCTTTTTGAAGGTCTTTGGTGTCTGACAAAATCTGTATCAATATGGGCAAAGGTTTCAGTGAATGTTACACACACCACACACATTAAGGCTGCGCAACAAATTGCAAAATTATTGTTAGCTCAGATTTAACTTTAAAAATGTACACAAGTTCAAATAAGTCATGACTTTCCTAATTTATTAGAATTTTACCCTTGTTTTGGTCTTGATGTACAGTCAGATCCGTAAATATCAACTCAGTTCTTATGTTTTTGGCTCTACAAACCACCACAATGGATTTGAAACAACTCATGTGCTTAAACAGCAGACTTTCAGAGTTCATCTGAGAGTATTTACATCCAAATCAGATGAACGATGTAGGAATTACAACCGTTTGTATGCGAGCCTCCCAATTTTTAAGGGACCAAAAGTATTGGCTGCTCAGCTGTTCCATGGGCAGGCATCTGCTCTTCCCTCATGATCCCATTTATAAGGAACAGAAAAACCAAAACAAACCCATTAGAGAGATAGCAAACATATTAGGCGTGGCTAAATCAACAGTTTGGAACATTATTAATGGTCCAAATGTGGCATGGAACACGCATGGCATGGGCTTGTATGGGCCAATGGAACTGGTTCCCTTGTATTTATTGATGATGTGACTGTTGACAAAAGCGTTCTGAAGTGTTTGGGGCAATATTATGAGCTCATATTCAGCCAAATGCTTGGACGCTTTACCGTGCAGATGGACAATGACCCGAAGCTACTGCCAAAGCCTCCAACGAGCTTTTTAAGGCAAAGAAGTGGAATGTTATTCAGTGGACAAGTCAATCGCCTGACATGAATCCGATTGAGCAGCATTTCACTTGAAGACAAAACTGAAATTGTCCCAAGAACAAGCAGGAACTGAAGACATTTACAGTAGAGGCCTGGCAGAGCATCACAGGGATGAAACCCAGCGTGTGGTGACATCTATGCCTTCTAGACTTCAGGCTGGAATTGACTGCAAAGGATGTGCAACTAAATATTAAAAAAGGAAAAAGTTTGATTTATAATTGTTACTTTGTCCCATTACTTTAGGCTCACATAAAAACGCGTGCACAGTAAATTTCGGCAAATAAAGCGCACCTTACTAAGAGCCAGCTAAATGTGCAGCCTTGTACACATACAGGCCGCACTCGAATACAAGCCGCTGGTTTTCATAGTACCGTGCATCTGCTCAGAGCGGGCCAAAGCGTAGATAAGGAGGAAGAGACGCCCCATACCGGAGAAAGGGGACGGCAGTGATAAACGTGTATGGCCAGTGAGGCCGACCTCAATGTGGAAGTGTAGAGGCCAACGCACACCAGAACACAGCGTGCCGCGTCAGAGGCTTTTCTCAAACCGTGAGGGGCTTTACACACGTGATTTATACATTTATCATGAATAAAAGAAGACACGCATGTCCGTGTTGTAAGAGAGAGCAAACATGGCTCTTTTTTGGAGGTTAATAGCGAGTAACATGTTTCCCCTGATGCATGAGCCCTGACGATGGTTTCTCAGTCTCCACGGCTTCTCCATGGCCAGACCCGCCTCTGTGCCTCAGCAGGAGGTTAAAAGCCGGTGTTTTCCTCCACGGCGCGGGGTCCAGTGAGTCGCCGCGCATCACTTCAACCTCGGTGTGCGTTCTCTCATAGAAACGCGTCAAGGCGTTTCGGTGTGCGTTGGGAAGAGCAAAGCCCTTCCACATTTAGGCTAAAGTGAGCCTTCATCCTTTTAAAAGTTACTCATCTACCGTTCCTCAGCTAAGAGCAGATTAGAAGTCCCGTCTCACTTTTGCGTTTACTGCTAGAGAGTGCCACTAGTGCCTGTTGGCCGCATCGTCATGTTGGCCGGAAATTACTATACCGTTCATCTGATTTGGATGTAAATACAGTGCCTTGCGAAAGTACTAATACACCTTGAACTTTTGCATATTTTGTCATGTTTACAACCCTAAACATAAAGATTTTATTACTGAAAGTTCACACACAAGTAACAGACAACTGTGAAGTGAAAGCAAAATGATACATGATTCTGTTATTTTACAAAAAATAGAAAAGTGAAAAGTGGCGCGTGCATAAGTATTCATACAGCATTTTTCTGAGTGCATTAAATTGCCTTTATAACATTCCTAATGACTGCAGAATGTTCACACCTTGCCCTAACCCTTAAATAGAGGCCGCCTGTGTGTAATCTACTCTCAGTATGATTCCAGCTGTTCTGTGAGGGCCTCAGAGTGTATTGGTCACTAAACAACATCATGAAGGCCAAGGAGCTCACCAGAGAGGTCAGGGATAAAGCTGTGGAGAAGTTTAAAGCAGCGTTAAGTTATACAAAGATTTCCCAAGACTTGAACATCTCACGGAGCACTGTTCAATCCATCATTCGGAAATGGAAAGAGTATAGCACCACTGCGAACTTACCAAGACACGGGCGTCCACCTAAACTAACAGACCGAACAAGGAGAGCACTGGTCAGAAATGCAACCAAGTGCCCCAAGATAACTCTGGAGGAGCTGGGACGTCCTGCCGCTGAGCTGGGGGAATCTGTACATGGGACAACTATAAGTCGTACTCTACACAAATCTGGCCTTCATGGACGAGTGGCAAGAAGAAAGCCATTATTGAAAGGAGGCCATAAGAAATCCCGTTTGAAGTTTGCTAGAAGTCATATGGAGGACACAGCTACCATGTGGAAGAAGGTGCTTTGGTCAAATGAGACAAAAATTGAACTTTTTGGCTCAAATGCAAAACTTTTTCTATGGAGCAAACCTAACACTGCTCATCGTCCTGAGTGCACCATCCCCAGTGTCAAATATGGTGGGGGGAGCATCATGCTATGGTGCTGCTTTTCCTCAGCGGGGACTGGGAAGATTGTAAGAATAGTTGGGAAGATGGATGGAGCCAAATACAGAGACATTTTGGAGGAAAACCTGCTGGGGTCAGCAAGAGAATTGAGGCTGAGGCGGGGATTCACCTTCCAGCAGGACAATGACCCTAAACACAAAGCTACATCTACAATGGAATGGTTTAAAAACAAACAAATCTTGTAGAGTCAAACCCCAAAAGACTTTCTGCTGTTATTGCAGAAAAAGGGGGTTAAAGTATTCATTCATGCTGTATGAATATTTATGCACGCCTGACTTTTCGGTTTTCTATTTTTTGAAAAATAACAGAATCATGTATAATTTTGGTTTCACTTCACAGTTGTCTGGTGTGTGAACTTTCAGTAAAAAATTCAAAATGAAATCTTTGTGTTTAGGGTTGTAAACATGACAAAACGTGCAAAGGTTCAAGGTGTATTAGTACTTTCGTGAGGCACTGTAGCCTCAAATTAAAGCTGCAAGTCTGCAGTTTAAGCACATTTTTGTCGTTTCATTTCAAATCCATTGTGGTGTTTTATAGAGCCAAAAACATAAGTGTTATGTCCATAAATATGTCCCAATATTTATGGACCTGACTGTATCTATTGTTTAGGCCAAGTCTTGTTTTTGTACAATTTCATGATTTCTGTTTAATTCCAATGCGGCGCACTGCGTTATCATAATTATTGCTATGTTGTAGACCGTTTTTTTCGTACTGTGCAGCCTTAACATACTTGTGTAAAACATGACAAACACTTTACTTTGATGATCTCTTCCTTCTGTTTTTTGATGTTGCTGACAATCTCCAGGATTCTCTGAGTGTATGCTGAACGGGACACATCCTGGGGCAGACTTTCCAATTCTGACACCTTGAAAGAGTAAAGGGTATAACAGCAGTTGTCTTAATGTGTAGCACCAGTGCACAAGCAGCCAACAGATCTGTTTACCAGCTGTTTGTAAGTTTCTTCTTTCTTTCTTGCCTCTTCTGTACACACGGACATTTTATCATGAAGAGACCGAATTTCAGAAAGCTTCCCAGAAGACTCCATCTTAAAAAAAAAAAGATTTGTTTACGTATTTGTCTTGATGAAATCAACAGTGAAAGGGAAGATTGAAGAACAACTACTAACGTCTTGAATCTTGCAGATTTCCTTGAGCTTTCGGTTCTCGTCAATCAGAGGTGCTCGATGTTTTTCCCACTGAGTCGCCAGGTGTAACACACGCCTGGCACTGGTCTCCACGAGGGCCTGTGGGCACAGGAAAGACTTGTGATGCTGAGGGACGTTTTAGCGGAAATCACTGGCAACACAGGACAGGCTTTTTCCTAATGTATAAAAGATCAATTTGTTTGTTTATTTGGTTGGGACGCATGTTAATGAACATACATGGGACTCATGCATGTAAACACGCTACGTGGGACTGTATCCTTGAGCTAATTGGCATCTGTGTCCCACACTCGCACTCTCAAACACACTCTCATTCATCCTGGCCTGTTGTACATGTTTTTAGTGACAGTCAGTCACACATTATTGGCTCAGCTTGTAAAAACCCCAAATGAAAAAAATCTAAAATATTCAAATACAATTTGAAAATTTTGAATTATAACAAATGGCTCGACATACGTCACTTTGCATGTAATGAGTCTATATTATATATTAGTTTCACATTTTAAGTTGAATTACTGAAATAAATGAAGTGGTCATCTGGACTGAGGGAAGTTCGACATGCCCTTGGAATCTTTCAGTCATTGGTTCAATAATGACTGGGGGTGGGTCATGAACATGAATAGGGGCCATTCACATTGCGTATTAATTGGGTGGATTTCAACATCCAGTTTAAACGACACAAGCACAAACTGCTGATTAGGGAGCTACAGAGTTTAACAAGGGTCTACAATTGCAGAGGGACGGACAAAAGATCGAACACCGTGTCCAGGAATCCATCACAGTTTGTGAGATGGCCCTGTACCAAAGTTCAAACGGACGGAAAGACGCAAAAAACATGACAAAAAAGTAACCTAGGGGAAAGAGTTTGGCTACACCCATATGTAGATGAAGTAGGCGAAAACACTTTGAGACATAGATGACAAGACCTCCCCCCCGGTGGCCTAACATCACTGCCTGCAACCAACTGTGCTGGTTTTAACAATTGTTCAGGTGCTTTTTGCTTGCTTGTTTTTACTGTTTCACATTGAAGAGTGCAAGGGAAGGAGCACTTGAAAGTTTGCCATTATACACCAAATTACCAAAACATGTTCCTAGTGGAAGAGGCCAACGGCGGTTTTGGGTCAAACTGGGACGTGCTGCAGCTGCTGTGAGAACTTTGAGATGAAAGTCGTAACGTCGTCATCCCGGAGGAATGGTGTGACAAACAGTCCTCACTCCTGTTATTGGCGTTATTAACTAGCCAAATGGTATGGAAGAACTGTTTACACTGCGTTTCAAATTATTATGCAAATTGTACTTCAGTGTCATGAAGGTAAAAAAATAAATGTCTTTTTTTTTTTATTGTTTGAGAACAGGTTTACTAACTAACAAACTTGGTGCTGAGGGAGCAGATGGTTGGCTCCCATATGAGGGGGGGACGGTGGGGCTGTGTCTTTCCTAAAGTCCACGATCATCTCCACTGTCTTCTGGGCGTTCAGCTCCAGGTTGTTGTGGCTGCACCAGGACGCCAGCCGTTCCACCTCTCTCCTGTAGGCGGACTCATCACCGTCCGAGATGAGCCCGATGAGGGTGGTGTCGTCCGCAAACTTGATCAGTTTAACGGACTGGTGACTGGAGGTGCAGCAGTTTGTGTACAGGGAGAAGAGCCAGGGGGAAAGTACACAGCCCTGAGGAGTAGCAGTAGTTTGTAGTCAGAGTGTCCAAGGCGATCTTCCCCAGCTGCACGGGCTGTCTCCGGTCCGTCAGGAAGTCAGTGATCCACCTGCAGAGGGAGTCGGGCACGCTGAGCTCATTTCAAACTGCACAGTCTGGGGACCATGGCCGAAATCTTCGCATGGATTTGGGGACCAATCACAGAACGAGGAGGGACAGCAAGACGGTGACGCACTATTCGACATACTGTAGTTTTTTTAGGGATTTAAAAAAATAAATAAAAGGTTTATTTACGGATCCAACATGACAGCAGCAGACATAGGCAAGGACGTGGCAGAGTCATGTTTTGGCCTGAATCATGGGGAGAGAGCTGGTCGGCCCTTTTAGGCTCCTTAAAGGTGTGAAAATGACCTCTGAAATTGCATTTGATTTCAGTAAACATGGCCTCCTAATGCTGCAAATTACGATTTTCAATTCTTCACAACCTATAAAATGTATTGAAACGCTGCTGTGCATAATCATTTGAAACAGTACATTGAGTTTGTGTAAGTTCCAGTCGTACAGGAGTTGACCATCTTCAATGAAGGTACTTGAGTCATCTTCTGTACTCAGTAGTTGAGTATTCAACTACTGAGTACTCAACTACTGTCATTCGCACAATCATTTGGAAAGTCATCAAGAAAGTTGCTCGCACACTGCACCATTTATCTGACGAGTGAAGATTACAAAAAACAGCAAATGCATTTTCTTTGTCAAGGCAATTTGTGTCAAAAAATTGCAAGGGAAGTATGTAAAATTACAACAGTGCACTTGGGACACCAGTTCATACAGCCAACAACCATTCTGGCCACACCAGAGAATTTAATCACAACATGAGGCAAAATACCCTTCAAAGACGATACCAACTGCCACTGGATCACTGCCTCCTCCTCCTCCTCAACCACACCACCCTCCGGAGAGGCCATACGCCAGCCCGGAAAATCAAAACTATTCCAAGCAATTGTTTGTTTATTTATTGGTCCAAGTTTGCCGCAGTTGGGCTGTCTTAACTTTGACACCTATGTAGTGGAAGACAAGAATACTTGTAGATGATCTGGACCAGGGGTGGCCAACTAGTCAGAGACCAAGAGCCGAAATTTTCCACCTTGAACCTGTGAAGAGCCACAAAGGCACTGATCATTCACGAGATCCAGGAGCGGTAGTTTAATGTGATTAATGTGACCGTTATATTTAATCTCAATAAACTATAACTTTATGCCTGGCCTTTTTCTTTTTTTTTTTATAATTGTATTAGATGTAATAGTTTTACTCCTCACCAAGATTGAAATAAATGTAGATTAAATAAACTGACATTTTGTGCTGTTCAGCTCTGACTGGGACAGAATTCGATATCTTTTATTTTTTAATGCTGGAGTGTGTTAGTGTGAGGGGCCCTGCCCACTGAGCCCCCTCCTCTGGTTCACCCCTGGCCTGTGCGCTCAGTGCCTGCAGCTTGGTCCTGACTGGACTGTGCGGAGAACGCACTGTAGGCTGCACAAAGTTCATAAACTTTAATCAGGAGCCTCTGGAGGACGAGAGATTCTGTTTATGTTGCATTTGTTACAGTTACAGGGGCTAAGCCCAGGGGCCCAGCAGGTTGAAGGGCCCATGGGCATAAGGAGAAAAATGCATGCTCAAAATGCATGCTCAAACTAGTTCCTTCTCTCTTTGCATACTCCCTCACATGTAAGGCTTTTTCAGATGACTTTGTACCCAAGACTAAACCAGTTCTAAACAAGGTCTGAGCCATTTTCATCGAGTTGACACTGGGAAAAAAAATATGTATCCATTAGTCTGTTAAAATGCATGAGAATGCACCAAATTGCACCATTAAAATTAAAATAAAAACTCAGGGGGAGGACCCTCATACCCCCCTTTTAAATGTGTCTCCCCACCAGTTTGGCAGTAGTAAAGGTTCTTCCATGAAGGCCACGGACCTCAAATTGGGGTCATTATGTTAAACTGTTCACAAATGTGTTGTTTCTTAAACTAGTACTATGTTTAAGAAGTTACTTCTGCATGTTCAAATAAAAAATAATCATTAAGTTATCCTTTCATTGTAGAGAGAGAAAATCCGACAGACAGACATACAGTACATGGGGGGCCCTGAATAAACTTTAGCCCCATTTGACTTAAATCCGGCCCTGGTTGCAGCACATTGTGACAGAAAAGTCAATTACTTTGCGTATTTCCGCGTTACGATGTCGCGCTTCGCATCATATGCTTCATTAGAGCTCAGCTTTTTCCCATTTCTTAATTTTTATGTTTTTCTGTGAATATGAGGCCAACTTCAAAGAGTAGGCAAATGAGTAACTTGAAAAGCACAGAAGCTGATCCCAGTGCCACGATCTGACAGTTCTTTAACCTACATCCCACTTTGAGTAAAGCTGCTGCACGGGCTCCTTTTACACACCGCCCTGGAAAGGACAGATACAGACTCTTATTCATGTGTGTAGAGATGGGAACACATGAACTATGGTTGGATTTTTGGTCAAGATGCTTAAAGACTGTTACAGTTTATGGGAAATATGTAGGCTATTAATTCTTTTTCAAAGAGCCGCATTGTATTACATATCCAGTCATGCAAAGAGCCGCGGCTCGAGAGCCGCGTGTTCACCACCCCTGATCTGGACACATGCAGCTATGGGGGCTCTTGGTGCCTCTTCAGTGTCTCAGACGAAGAAATGTGTAGGTCTCAAATGGGTTTAGCTGATAAGCTAGCATTGTGTTTACCTTTAAAAAGCCGTTTTCTTCAGGACCATCTTAGACTCTCAAAGTAAACAAATCCACCAAACCTCCACAAAAACAGTAAAGACAATGAGATGTACTTTCTTTGAAATAATGACATTTTTTACTTAGTTTTTTATCTGAGGTCAATTATAAGTGCCCCCTGCTAAGTGCTCAAGTACCCCCGTTTAGTAGGGCTGTCAACCAAAAATATGCTCTGACCAGCGATTAGTCGACTAAAAGGAGGCGTGGCATGAAGCTGACAAAATTACAACTTTTCTGACCCAAACTGCACTCATGAGATATAAACCTGTGGGAGCTTGTGCTGTAACTACTATTTATACATAGAAGCAACGTAAATGGTGCATGTATGTGTAAAAAGTCACATTAAACTCACCTTTAATCTACACGCCTCACTCCTGCATCTGCTGCTGTACATGTGCTGTCCATACATCCATATAATCCAAATAAATCGGTAGTTCTTCCATCATCGTCCCTGTTCTCAAATGTCCTCCCGGTCAGACATCTCTGTGTGACACTTGTCTCTTTTTAGCCGTAATGTAAACACGAACCATGTGCTTTATTGTGAATGGGCCACCCGCGTGGTTCCTTGTCAGACTGTCAATGTATTTTTTTTCATTTTTATTTTTTAACAAAAGCATTTCACACAAACAATTCAAATGTCACTCTGTCTGTAAAACTTTGACGCGCGGGACGTGTGGAGGGGACTGAAGATCATCTCCGGATTTGGACAGAGTGCCAGAGGGACAGCTGATGGAGACCAGCGCGGGGCAGATATTTCAACCGTTTTGATTCTCCCCCCACTCCATCTGCCCCCATTCCTGCTCCCACGTCTCCAGCCCAGTGGACACTGCCCCCCTCCCCCGACTACCTTCACCTGCCTCCAGCCCCCCAGCAGTTCACCCTAGTCCCCCCCCTCCCTGACTATCCTGGTTGATTCTATTCAAATAAACCTGTTGAATGACCATTAGAAAGACATTAATTGATGAATACATCCTGTTCCAGGCCATTGATCTCCATTCAAACATGGACTAGACGGAAATCTCTGAAGTCTGAGGCCTAAAGGTAAATAAGGCTGAACTGTGAGGCTACTCTGTGCCACACTCACCTGGATGTTGTGGAGGTTGTTGTCAGCGTGGGGCAGCAGGTCGATGGTCGTCTTCTTCACTTGAATCTGGTCTTGTTTGTCATGATTTTCCCGCTCTCTTTTCTTCATATCATTCAAAACCTATCAAGACATTTAACAAATACAACGAATAAATGATGGGCTCATGGATAATTATGAGGCAAATTCAAAAGGAAGTCCTGTATGTTTCAGATAAGCCTAAACAAACCTCACTGACCACCGTCTGAGGCCCTCCACTTGGAAATGCAGTCCTTGATAAAAAGGTTTGAACATCCCTGTTCTTCGCATTTACCTTTCAAAAAATGTATACTTTTCTATAGTCAATTTCGATGCATAGTATGTCCGAAACATTTTATTTTTCTCAAATGCATGTCATCTCTGTCGACGTTAAATTGCTTTCCATCTTACTCAAAATCCAGCTGATAGTCCTTCTTTCTGTCCAGGGAAGCCTTAAATTCTTTCTGCAGCGCCACATTTCAAATGCATCCACACGTTTATATCATCCTTTGTTGTTGCTCATGACGTACACTACCGTTCAAATGTTAAAATGTCCTTATTTTTGATAGAAAAGCACTGTTTTTTTCAATGAGGATAACATTAAATAAATCAGAAATACAGTTAATGGTTAATGTTGTGAATGCCTATTCCAGCTGGAAACGGGTGATTTTTAATGGAATACCTCCATAAATGTGCAGAGGTGTTTTAATGGTACATTGTGGTAGATAAAGGGTACGTGATGATTAGAAAACCCTTTTGCAATTATGCTAGTGTAACAAGGTTATTTTGTTTATTGAATTTAATCAAAATGTATCTGATTATTGAAATCATAATCAGCTTTAACACCCCCTTTTATTTGGAGTTTATTTTACCTGGCAGAGGTGGTTTCCATGGCTACGCACTTTGCTCCTCCCCTTTGACTGCTGTGTGATTTGACAACGGTATGTAACTGGTTTGGCTCTGTGATTTTATCATTTTGGTAATTTTACTCAACTTTATATGAGATTAATTGGTTTTATCTGTAACATAAATGTATGTTTTAAGTGATTATTTGAATTTTTGGAGATTTATATTGACATTTGGTCAATCTTTGTCAGTTAGCTTGTCAGGGGAGTAACTGCCATAGATGGGAGCAACATCTGGGAACTTTTACTGGGCAACGACCCCTTTTGGGGGAATCGAGAGTTAAAAATTGCATTAGTGTGTATGTGCAAAGGGGACTATTTCTCCATAGATACAATGTACAGTTCATACTTTGTAATAATACTGTATCTGGTGTGTTTAGGGGCAGAAGACACTGTAAACACCTGTAATCACCTGCCCTGTCTATGTGTGATTCTGAGCTTCATATAAAAGCCACAAAACCTTCCCGAGTGGTCTCGTCATTGCAGCCTGGGTCAAACTTCAGGGGGTTACACTAGCACTGTTGAAAACTGATTGATTGTGATGATTAGAGAAGCTATAGCACTGGCCAGGGTGACCCCAAACGTTGGAACGGTAGTGTATGTTGCAATGGGAAAGAAAGTGGTGCGCAGCAATCTCATTTTCTGCTCAATACGGACACCTCTGCCCATTTCAACACATACATGAGTATAATCCAGGCCTATTGTTTGCCCTACCTGTGCATTGTTGAAGCTGGTGTGTTTGAGTTGTGCTGAGAGCTGCTCCACATCTGAGCACAGCTCCTCAAACTGTTGCTGTAAGGAGGAGAGTTCATCTCTCTGCTGAAGCTGGGGACCTCCTTCAGAGAGCAAAGACTGGGGTGAGGGGCTGGAGCCAGATGCCTCCTGTTCAAACAACATGTTAGTCATGGGATTTCATTTTGTGGATGACTAATGTTGATGTGTCATGCCCACCTGAGTGAAAGTGAACCTCTGAGTGTGAGTGAAGTGTGTTCCTTTGGCCAGGATGTGTCCATTAGGACTGCAGCCTTTGAAGGCCTGCAGAAACTCAAACAGATCGGAGCTCGAGTGAGAGACACTTTCAGAAGAGCACTGTGCTGCAGAGCGCAGCTGCTCATCGATGCATTTGTGCAGACGACAGCGTTTCCTCAGACGGTACTCCTGTAAGAGAGACGGCACTAACATCAGTATGACACACAATTGATGTGTAGTATTCATTTTGAACCTTTTTAGTCAAAATGTGACGAAATCGGTATTTTTACCGTCACGACCGTCCTTCGGCATCACTATATGACGGTAAAGGTAAACATATTGACTATTTGGGTTGACCATACACAGCAACAAATCATAATATGGCACAAATGTCACGCATAAGGCAGATTTTTTTCACAAATGAATACTTTTACAACATACTTTTATGGGGCAAAAATAATTTTACCCTATAAAAAGGAAACTAAATTCAGGTATAGCTCCTTTAAGGGGTTTCAAGGTTTGAATGCAGTGTGATTACTTTGTAAACCCCCTGTGCAGGGGTTAAAGCAAAACATTTCCATTCTTTTCAGTTGAAATCATTGCAGATATTTGTTCTTGAAAATGTCCATATATCTTTTTATTAGTTAATCTTAGGGCCGGGACTTTAACGCGTTAATTTAGATTAATTAATTACACAAAAATAACGCGTTAATTTTTTTTGACGCATTTTAATCGCACATGTTTTTACAACGCGGAACGTTTCTCACTGGATGAGTTTAGGCGGACCGATTATACTGGAGCACCAACTTGTAGCACAGTCAACATATAATTTATGCTTAACATTATTTTTTATTGTAAACGCAATCCGGTGTGTACTTTTTGTTGTTATTTACGCGCCCAGCTGATGGCCCTCCAGCTGAGGCAGGCGCGCTCATTGTATTTCTTCACGCATGTGTGCGCGCCCTCGCTCCCAGTCACACGCAACACGGACTATTCCTCACATGGACTAAAGCCCGGGTTTGAAGCGGGTACACGACTCTGAAAGACTTGGAGTTTCTGGATACTGCTCAACAGGACCGGTGAGAGTTTTCCATTACGTTTGTTTTCGGGTTGCGTAGCGCGCGCTTCAGCTGCGACCTCGCGCTAATAGTTTACGTGCCTTTAAACCAGCTGTTGCTAAATCAACAAAGTCTGTTATGGCCTCTGAAGCAACAATAAACAATATTTTGTTGCTTAAGCTCATGTATTCAGTCATTATTCAATGGTATACTAAAAATCCATATGAAAAAACGTACTTCTCACTGTTCTCAGGTCAAATATTTATATGCGATTAATTTCGATTAATTAATTACAAAGCCTGTAATTAATTAGATTAATTTTTTTAATCGAGTCCCGGCCCTAGTTAATCTATATTTATACTAATCTATACTCAGGTTTAAAGAGTGAATAGAATTTACCACAGAACCTAAAGAAGAACCTTAGAAGGAATGGCTCTTCAGTTCTTGTAAAAATACGAATGTCACCTATAATGTCACCTTATGAAGCCTATAATCTCCATACTACTGCTCAGGTTAAAATGAGCACTACTGTGGATGGTCAATAA
Source organism: Proterorhinus semilunaris (assembly GCA_021464625.1). Lineage (NCBI taxonomy): Eukaryota > Metazoa > Chordata > Actinopteri > Gobiiformes > Gobiidae > Proterorhinus > Proterorhinus semilunaris. The sequence continues at coordinate 41,747,462 of CM038347.1, forward strand.
TCTAATCACATTTGCTTTTTAAAGACTACCGCTCTCACAACCAGCAGTCGCGTGTGATTGGCGGCCAGCGTGGACAGTAGAGCTCCGGAGCGCTGTCCCGACACTGCCACACTTATCTGGACTTTCTTTCTTCTGAAAGTTTCTAGTTGACGGACATTTTTTCCTAATTATTCAAATAGATGGGGAGGACTTTAAACCATGCCATAATGTACCCCTTCTAAAAAAAACAGTAATGGCTGCACTTGTATTGCGCTTTACAAGCCAGTGTTGACAAGCCTGTTTCTCAAAGCGAATGTTCTGCTCCAAAGAACTTCTTCTATGGAACAGTTAATGATTCATTGTGTGTTGTTAAGCATCTTTTCTTTTATTTGGAGCTGGTCCTTTGGAGACTTACCTGACAAGTACTTGTTGATGTGTATCAGTGTTTGACAAGCATTACCCTGACCTGCTGTGTGAGTCGGGACAGGAGCCCCTGGTTGTTCCATTCATTGTCCCATTCTTGTGCTGCACTGCACTCAGCCATGTGCTGCTCCAGCAGAGAGGACACCACACAGGCTGGATGGACAGACTGAGACGTGACTGGAGGAAGAAGCTCACGATGGTACTCTCTCAGCTCTGAGGTCACACACACACACACACACACACACACACACACACACACAAAAGACTTTTCAGAACATTTATATACAGACAGTAGTAGAACAGCCAATAAATCGGACTAAAACCACAGGCCTCAAATAGGCCGAATGATCCCCATTTTCAAACTCTGACATAATAGAGCTGGTTTTAATTTAGTTGTGGCCCAAACTTATCCTAACATCCAGTCAAGGAGTGACCTGGTAAAGTTTACAACGCTAGCCTCAACCAGGCTTGTTTTGATCATTTGCATAACGTCTGGGCACTCAGTGCTCTTTTTTTCCACAAGAATGTCGGTCAAAGGGAGCAAAATGGATTTCACTCAACTTATAAAATTGGTTACACTTTATTTCACACTAAAGTGTACCCAACTAAATGTAGTACAATATTATCTGCTTTGTACCAATCTGTAATAACTTGTACCTATGTACTACAATACAATCTAATACACAATGGATTCAACATAGTAAGTACTAAGTTCGGGAGAAGGACCACACCTCACATACGCCCTTTCCCGTCTCCGTTCTATAAATATGTCCCGGTCCTCTCCTCAGTCTGTCCCCAGTTTGTCCTCAGTCTCTCTTCAGTCTCTCCTCAGTCACGGTACCATTTACATGGCCCTCCCTCCCACCCACCCACCCACCCATATTTCACTACTCTTCATTCCTTCGATCTTTTAGGTCAGTGGGGATGAAAGCTCGAGAGTTGCCAAAACGGCAACAAAACTTTATTCTCCTTTGTCTTCAATAAAGTTACTTTACTTTAATTTGAGGTTGTGGTCCTTGTGAGTGAATGTGTATTAGTACTTTGTCCATCATTGGACAAAGTATGAAAGTATGCATTTTTCTTCCGCTTTATCCGGGGCCGGGTCGTGGGGGCAGCAGTCTCAGCAGAGATGCCCAGACTTCCCGATCCACGCACACCTCCTCCAGCTGTTCTGGGGGGACCCCGAGGCGACACCAGGCCAGCTCGGAGACATAGTCCCACCAGCGTGTCCTGGGCCTTCCACGAGGCCTCCTCCCAATAGGCCTGGAGCCTGGAGCACCTCCCGAAGGAGGCGACCAGGAGGCATCCGGAACAGATGCCCTAGCCACCTCAGCTGGCTCCTTTCGACGTGAAGGAGCAGCGACTCTACTCCGAGCTCCTCCCGGGTAACTGAGCTCCTCACCCGATCTCGGAGGGTGCGCCCAGCCACCCTGCGAAGGAAACTCATTTCGGCCGCTTGTATTCGCGATCTTTCGGTCATTACCCAAATCTCATGACCACAAGCAGAGCTGTCGCAATGGGGTAGGCAGCTGCCTAGGGCCCCCAGCCGAAGGGGGCCTCCGATGTCTGTGGCATTACGGGACATGAAGTTCTTCACTGTAGAAGAACTGTAGCTTCTGCAGAGAGAAGCTTTTCAGCTTTGAAACTGATAGTCTTACCTCAGATCATCCATGAGCCAAGAAAGACTGACAGGACTGGCCCTTATATCAATAGAACGCAACATTAGGAGGTTTTAGAACATGGAAGATTTGATCACTGCTTTTGTGCGAGCTAAAGTCCGCAAGCGTTGCTAAACCTCTTAATTTTGGATGGTTATTCTTGACAAAAAAAATCCTTGTTGTACAATGTTTTTAAAATAGTTTGTGTTGTACCCTTCTTTTAATTCAATTGTATAGTTTTAAGAAAAAAACACTACTCTGCATATAAGAGAAGACAGTTCTAAAGAATGATAATAATATGAATAATTATACTTTTTTACCTTGTTTTTGGCCATTTTGTGTAGCGTACTACAGAGTAATTTATTACTCTTAAAATGCACCAGAATAGAAGGAATCCCATCTGAATTTAAAACAATTTCCCGAGGGAGGACTTCGCTGTTTTGCCTAGGGCCCCCAAATATCTTGAAACCGCCCTGACCATAGGTGAGGGTGGGAACGTAGATCGATCGGTAAATCGAGAGCTTTGCCTCAGACTCAGCTCCCTCTTCACCACAACAGTCCGATACAGCGACCGCATCACTGCTGACGCCGCACCGATCCGTCTACCGATCTCACGCTCCATCCGTCCCTCACTCGTGAACATGACCCCGAGATACTTGAACTCCACTTGAGGCAAGGACTCCCCACCGACCTGAAGTGGGGAAGCCACCTTTTTCCGGTGGAGAACCATGGCCTCAGATTTGGAGGTGCTGACCCTCATAACGGCATACTTTAGAAGTATATAATGTAATAAGGGCCTGCGGTTGGGGTTAGAGTTATTATTATTATCATCATCATTTGGTTTTGGTTTGGCAAGGTCACAGATAGAGTCATTATAATCAACAATATTCCCAAAAGGAGTAGTAGGAAGATAACTTATAAATGCTTACCCCCTCATGCATTAATGTTAATTAATGTAAAGTGTCAAATTAATGAATTAACAAAACATAGCTGCTGACATTCATTTCATTTCATTGATACAATTCATTAGAAGATCATGACTACAATGTAGTCTGCGGCTCGGTAGCACAGCGGTTAGCGCTCGTGCTACACAGCTAGAAGGTCCGGGTTCGAGACGGGGCCTTTCTGTGTGGAGTTTGCATGTTCTCCCCGTGTCTGCGTAGGGTTCCTCCGGGTACTCCGGTTTCCCCTACCACTAAAAACATGTACAATTGGCCAGGATTAATGAGCGTGTGTTTGAGAGTGCACATGAGAGACAATGCAAATTAGCCCAAGGCTACAATCCGGTGTGGCTTGTTTACATGCATGAGAACCATGTGTTCATTAACACGCACTAATATTGCTTTTTTACATTTACGTTTGAATTGCTAAAATGAGGTGCTAACCTTAAGTTCCTCATCTTAGTGAATCCAAAGATCTACCCTCTTTCCGAGTCAGGAACTGACTCTTTAAGGAGGTGCGGACCAGTTGTTTTCCTCGAAGATTACATCTTTCATCTCTATTGCTGAACATCTTCTGAATATTAGAAGGAAGCTGATTATGTTTGACTTTATTGCTGGGTTGCAGGTTCTAGAATGTGATGATGTCACCGGACCCAGTGGGGGGCAGGAGCCAGTTTTTCCTATTAACAGCATTACACTTTTACAAGTCCTAGCTCAAAAGAAAATGTATGAATTACAAAAATGATCATTAATATCAGTCACTGGGTCCATAGTCTCTCTGTACAAGACACAAAATTTCCTCAGAAACAAAACAATTTCTCCTCCATATTGGCCTTTAGAATGCTGTGATGTCACCTGCAACCCAGCATATTGCAGGAGAGTTTTGAATTTGATCAAATCCTCTACTCTTAATGCACGTGACTTTAGAAAAAGAAGGTTTCTGTGATCACGAAACCCTGTTTTATGTACAATTCTCAGAGCTTTTTTCTGGAGTACAATAAAAGTGTTTATATGTTTTTCTGCGTCGCATCGGACGGTTCACGCCTCCGCGTTGTCCAGTTATTTCTGATAATGGACACCTCGTCGTGCATTATCCCTTACCTAAATTTGGCAGGTACAATGTATCAAGTAGGGCAGTCTGAAAGAAAGTGTTACCATAATTTTTATATTTTTTTATTTGAGAGAGAGGATCTGAGAGAACCGCCACCTTAACGTGGTGGAGGGTTTGACCTGAATGATCCTGGAGCTCTGTTGTCGGGGGCTTCGGGCCCCTGGTAGGGTCTCCCAGGGCAAACAGGTCCTAGGTGACGGGTCAGACAAAGAGCGGTTCAGAAGCCCCTTATGAGAGACCAACAGGCCCGTCTGGAACTATGAGGCCGTCCTTCTGTGGACCCACCACCTGCAGGAGGAGCCATAGAGGCTGGGGCAGCTCCAACAGCTGCCCCCACGACCCGGCAACGGACAAGTGGAAGAAAATGGATGGATGGATTTGAGAGAATATTCCACATTTGATGTATTACAAACAAATGTCTGGGATTGGATTGATAAAAACTCATTAGGGTAAATGCATCTGCTTTTCAACACAAGGTACGAGCGCCTGGCTGTGCTGCGTATGAACGCACTGAGTGAGGCAGTGAGCAGCAGAACATACCTGGGAGCTGCTTCGTCTCTGCACTGTGGGCTACACTCAAGGGCTGCACGTGGAAGCGGTATAGTGCATCAGGACCCTGATAAAAAAGAATATACAGGACCGGTCAAAAGTTTGGAAACGCTTTTTTTTAATGTATTGGTCTTTCTTTTATTTCAAGACTATTTACATTGTAGATCTCACTGAAGGCATTCATTTATGAACGAACTCATATGGAATCATGATTTAAACAAAAAGGTGAACTAGATTCTTAAAAATTGTCGCCTTTTGCTTTGATTACCGCTGTGCACTTTCCTTGAGCTTCACAATGTCGTCACAGAAATGGTTTGGACTTCACATACTGTTAAACCATTTCAGGGACAAGGACCTCATGGAGAAAATGCAGCGAAGAAAGAGAATTTAAAATATAAAAACACATCTGGAGTAGGGGTGTGTATCACCTAGTCTCAGGCGATATAATACGTATCCCGATACACAGGTCGCGATACGATACGACATATTAGACGATTGTTACGATTATTTTTTACTACTTTAGAAACAACTATTCAGTAAACTAGTACGCCTTCATTAGATTTGTGTCAAAATACATTTTATCTATCTATCCTCGTCATATAATTAGAATATCATGAAAAAGTTTATTTAATTCTGTAATTCAACTTAAAATGTGAAACTACACTCAACAAAAATATAAACGCAACACCTTTGTTTCTGCTCCCATTTTTCATGAGATGGACTTAAAGATCTAAAATTCATTCCAGCTACACAATATTACCATTTCTCTCAAACATTGTTCACAAATCAGTCCAAATGTGTGATAGTGAGCACTTCTGCTTTGCCGAGACAATCCATCCCACCTCACAGGTGTGCCACATCAAGATGCTGATCTGACATCATGATTAGTGCACAGGTGTACCTTATACTGCCCACAATAAAAGGCCACCCTGAAATGTGCAGTTGTTTGCTTTATTGGGGGTCTGGGGACTCAGAACCAGTCAGTATCTGGTGTGACCACCATTTGCCTCATGCAGTGCAACACATCTTCTTCGCATAGAGTTGATCAGATTGTCAATTGTGGCCTGTGGAATGTTGGTCCACTCCTCTTCAATGGCTGTGCGAAGTTGCTGGATATTAGTGGGAACTGGTACACGCTGTCGTATTCGCCGGTCAAGCACATCCCAAACATGCTCAATGGGTGACATGTCCGGTGAGTATGCTGGCCATGCAAGAAAGGGACATTTTCTGCTTCCAAGAATTGTGTACAGATCCTTGCAACATGGGGCCGTGCATTATCTTGCTGAAACATGAGGTGATGTTCACCTAACCCTAACCCTAACCGAGATTCCTCCGTGAAGAGAACACCTCTCCAACGTGCCAGACGCCATCGAATGTGAGCATTTGCCCACTCAAGTCTGACGGCGACTAGCTGGAGTCAGGTCAAGACCCCGATGAGGACGACAAGCATGCAGTTGAGCTTCCCTGAGACGGTTTCTGACAGTTTGTGCAGAAATTGTTTGGTTATGCAAACCAATTGTTTCAGCAGCTGTCTGAGTGGCTGGTCTCAGACGATCTTGGAGGTGAACCTGCTGGATGTGGAGGTCCTGGGCTGGTGTGGTTACACGTGGTCTGCGGTTGTGAGGCCGGTCGGATGTACTGCCATATTCTCTGAAACGCCTTTGGAGACGGCTTATGGTGGAGAAATGAACATTCAATGCACGAGCAACAGATCTGGTTGACATTCCTGCTGTCAGCATGTGTGCACGCTTCCTCAATGCTTGTGGCATCTGTGGCATTTTGCTGGGAGGCAAAACTGCACATTTCAGGGTGGCCTTTTATTGTTGGCAGTATAAGGTACACCTGTGCACTAATCATGATGTCAGATCAGCATCTTGATGTGGCACACCTGTGAGGTGGGATGGATTATCACTCGGAGTGTGTGGGAGGGGATAAAGACCATCACAGACTATAAACCTCCTCGACAAACTTGTCACAGTGACACCTCTCTGTTGAACGCTCTAAATGAATTCTTTGCTCGCTACGAGGCACTCAACAGAACCCCGGCACAAAAGTCAACACCACCTCCTGAAGACCAAGTGCTGAAGCTATCTCCAGAGAGTGTGAGAAGATCTCTGAGCAGGATCAACATACACAAAGCACCGGGTCCAGACAACATACCAGGTCGTGTACTGCAAGGTTGCGCTGATGAACTCACTGAGGTCTTCACAGACATTTTTAACACATCTCTGCAGCAGGCTGTGGTCCCAACGTGCCTTAAAGCAACCACCATCATTCCGGTGCCAAAGAAGTCACCGCCCTCCTGCTTTAATGACTACCGCCCAGTAGCACTCACTCCAATTCTTATGAAGTGCTTCGAGCGGCTCGTCATGGAACATATCAAGTCTGTTCTCCCTCCCACCCTGGACCCATGCCAGTTTGCTTACCGGCCCAATCGCTCAACTGAAGATGCCATCTCCACTGCGCTTCATTCAGCCCTCACTCACCTTGAAACAAAGGACTTTTACGTTAGAATGCTGTTTTTAGACTTTAGCTCAGCATTCAACACTATAATCCCACAGCAGCTAATACACAAACTGCTCCACCTGGGGATCAACACATCACTGTGCAACTGGCTGCTGGACCTTCTGAGGGGGAGACCACAGGCTGTACGTGTCGGCGGAAAGTCCTCCAGAACCATCACACTGAACACGGGAGCTCCCCAAGGCTGTGTGCTGAGCCCCCTCCTGTTCACTCTGCTGACCCATGACTGCGCTCCAAAGTACGACTCAAACCTCTTCATCAAGTTTGCAGACGACACAACAGTGGTGGGTCTCATCAACAACAGAGACGAGTCAAACTACAGGAGTGAGGTGAGCAGTCTGGCCATGTGGTGCACACAGAACAACCTCTCTCTAAATGTGGAGACAAAAGAGATTGTTGTGGACTTTCGTAGAGCACGGGTCCAGCATGCTCCTCTAACAATCAATGGTGCTGCAGTGGAGAGGGTGACCAGCACTAAGTTCCTGGGTGTGCACATCACAGAGAACCTTTCCTGGACCATGCACACTACATCTCTGGTCAAGAAAAGTAATCAGCGTCTCTACTTTCTCCGCAAGTTAAGAAGAGCCAGAGTCCCAGCCTCTGTTATGTGCAACTTCTACAGAGGGACTATATAGAGCATCCTGACCAGCTCCATCACTGTGTGGTTCTTCTACAGAGGGACTATAAAGAGCATCCTGACCAGCTCCATCACTGTGTGGTTCTTCTACAGAGGGACTATAGAGAGCATCCTGACCAGCTCCATCACTGTGTGGCACGGCGCCAGCACTGCCTCCTGCCGAAGGAGCCTCCAGCGCATCGTGAGAGCAGCGGAGAAGATCTGTGGAGCTCCTCTCCCCTCCATTAAGGACATGTACTCCACCCGTCTCACCCGCAAAGCCGTCAGAATCACCAGGGACCCTACGCACCCATCACAGTCTCTTCAAGGTAATGCCTTCAGGGAGGAGACTGCGGAATCTACGGGCCAGGTCGAGTCGCCTTAAGAACAGTTTCGTACACAGGGCCATCGGGAAGCTGAACTCCCTGCCCTCCCTCCCACCCCTCTTCCCCCACCCCCCGCTCCACAATCAAGGATGAGAGAAATATAATTTCAAATCAGTCACATGGTTTGACAAATAAAACAATCTTGAATCTTGAATTATCTCAGCAAAGCAGAAGTGCTCACTATCACACATTTAGACTGATTTGTGAACAATGTTTGAGAGAAATGGTAATATTGTGTATCTGGAATGAATTTTAGATCCTTAAGTCAATCTCATGAAAAATGGGAGTAGAAACAAAGGTGTTGCGTTTATATTTTTGTTGAGTGTAATATATGATAGACACAATGGCCCTCATTTATCAAACTAGCGTACGGTGAAATCAGAGGGTATGTGGGTGTACCAAAAATCACCGCCTGTTTTGGCATTTATCAACCTGGCGTACGGTGGCTCAGATCCTACACCAAGTCAGGAGGTGGAACATGATACACCAATTTAACTAAACACTAAAGAGAGCTGGAAAACAGTTTTTAACAGCCTGAATTGCATCGCCACATCGTATATGATCCTCATTAGTGATTTAAACATGAAACAAGGCGACAGCGTTAATGTTTATGGACAGACTTGATTCAGTGTTGCGCTGCATCGACATCATCCTCCTCCACGCCACGGGCCTGAGACTCTAGAACCTGGACCAGAGACTCTAGAACCTGGACTGCAGCCACAAAGACACTTACGGTGTTTTTTATATTTATGTTTTGTTTTTTGTTTTTAACAAAATACCGCTGCATGCGGAAACTTTGGCTTTCCTACCTCACACCAAAAAATATAATATTTGTTATGTTAAAAACAACTATTTATCATTTCCTGGTTGGAGAAATGTTCTTTTTTGCCGTGTTTTGTGCGTGCCGTAAAACCCATGGGTGAGGCCTCCTCATACGTGAATATTTTTGGGCGTTTCATTCAAATGACGCTGGGATTTCTCCGTGGCATTTACCATCAGCTGCTCTTGCGTACAATCAGAGCTGAGCGGAAACACAGGTTCATAAATGTCACGCACCCTCTGGTGTATATCGGAAATACACCTACGCATACACAATTTGTTTACACAATGTTGATAAATGAGGGCCATTACATGCAAAGTGACATATTTCAAGCCTTGATTTGTTATAATTTTGATGATTATGGCTTACAGTCCATTTTCAAAATATTCTAATTTCATGAGATTTTTAACTTTGGGCTTTTACAAGCTGAGCCATAATCAAAATTATAACAAATAAAAGCTATACATATCTCACTTTGCATGTAATGAGTTTATCATATATCACAGTTTAAATTGAATAACAGAACTGAATGCACGTTTACATGTTCTAATTATATGACGAGCACTTGTATATACAGGTGCTCGTCATATCCTATGCTATAAATGCTTTTCACTAATGTGCACTTGTGACTGGTGTTGTATGGTGATTATGTAATTTTGAAAAGAAAACCGATTTCTTGGAAACCTAGTAATGAAACCAACTAAACTGGGGATGCACGTTTTCTAGTATGTCTATAGTTAGGAGTCCTTAGCAATCAGTAATGACTAATAACTCAGACGGGGCATTTAAAACCTTATCTACTCGATCAGGGACATAATGACAACACGGGCATCACCGTGACTATAGCGCTCATCTCTTCTAAATATGTTTGTGTTAGCAGTAGCACACAAACGAAGCCGAGGGGAAACTACTACAGTACTGTACTAAGTACTGCAGTGGCGAGACACAGGTTTAACATGAGCCTGCTGTATTTAGTTTTCCCTCGTCTTCGTTTTATTCCGTTAAAAAAATGCTACCAAGATAAATCCTCTCCTCTCGCAGCGGCGACGCACTCGGCAACATCTGCACACAGCTGTGGCTCTCGTAATGATCCAGGTCTCTGTCTTTGCTGTAAAAGTGAGGCCTAATGTAGAGTTTTAAAAGAGCATGAATGTTCTTTCTTTTCCATGGTAAACTCTTCCTGTGTTTCTCTAACTCTCACTAGATTCTAGTGATACTCAAGCGGGCTGTGAGGTGCGCTGCCATCTAGCGGGCGGGAGTAAAAGTGCAGGAGATGCTGCAATGAATATTTCCACAAAAATAGATGTTTAAATATTGATACGGGTGCTTTTTGTATCGATACAAGAATCGCGTGACGTAATATTGCGATATATCGGCGGATCGATATTTTTCCACACCCCTAATTTGGAGTCATTTCACCCTTTTTTGTTTCCTACACAATCCCATGTGTTCATTCATATTCTTCTATGAAAATCACACAAAGTAAATAGTGTTGAAAATAAAGAAAAGCCAAAACATAAAAAGTGTTTCCAAACTTTTGGCGCATGTAAATAGTATTATCCTTTATATTACTGTATAAATCTATCTGAACAGAAATCACCAGTATGTTTTTTACCAGTGGCTGAGAGTCCAGAGGCAGTCTGCAGTTTGGGGGCAACCAGGAGAGGGCAAGTTGAGCTTTTATGGCAGCAGCAATGCCTTTATGCAGCAGCACCGACTGACCTGGAAGAGATCAAGCTTAATACTAATATGAAGTTATTGTTATAATCCTGAGTGTGCAGGACCTGACCATATTCATGTTAGTCAAACATTTAGTTAGTATCTACAGCAAACGTCTCTAAATAGACCCCCCCCCCCCCCCCCATTACGTGCAGTGTCCGGTATTAAGCGACAGTGTGGAGTACCTGTGGACTGGTCGGAAGACTCGGCGCTGCCTCTGGGGAGCTTCTCTACTAAGAACATGAGCAGCGAACGGATCTCCGGCTCACTGCTGTACAGAAAGGTCTGATAACCAATCTCTCCTTTATAACCAATGTCCTGTTAACACATTTCACACAACTATCATAAAAAGAGCACAAATGGGTCTTTGTCACAAGTAATGCAATTTTCTAGCATTTCAGACAATGACCTGAAAAGTGAAAAGTGTGAATTGTGCCGATAAACTCATCCCTGTGAAAAATCGGGATGTTACAAATATGTTAGAAAGGTAAGGAATGAGTCTGGATTATTTTAGTGTCTTCCCCTTTGTTTGTAATAAAAAATGCAGGTATACGGCCTTTAACGTCTTTTTCATTGACATGACTGTGGTGATTAATGCTCGAGTCCAAGTCCACACCTTGAGTCATCACTATGACTGCCTTCTAAATAAAGTGTAGTCATTTCCAAGTAAAACAGAGGGATCTTACATGACAGGCCTGTGCCAGACTCGAGCCCACCCTGAAGCGTGCAGACATTCCAGGTGGGAGGATGGTGGGCAGCCCATGGCCGAGTCCTGGGTCGATCACTCGGAGACAGGAGACCACTGCCTCCACCACCAGCTCACTGCTGAACAGCCGGACACTGTCCACCTCCGCAGGCACCTCGCTGGACACAAACAGGATCACAAAGTTAGTGGCCCCTTCACAGACTGAGAAAGTCTGGTATAGGCCGACTGCTTACTTTGAATCAGTACAACACTTAGACCACAAGGCAGGCCTCACTACCAACTACTTTGTATAATAATATGTACTTTAGGCATTTTTTAAAGAAAAACAGTTTTCTTTACTCCCCCCTCCCATATCCTTTAATCTGACAAAAAATACTTCAAATGTATATCTACAAATAAAAACAGACAAAAAGGGCAAAAATGGGATTGTGACTTTGAGTCCTTAAATGGGTTGGGCGATACCAGAGAGAGGCAGAGAGAACAACAACCACATACGTATATAACAAATAAAAAAAAGATCAACCAGTTTCTCCCTTGTTCTTCCCTTTACCTTTAACAGAAATTCTAATAAATACATAAGTGCACGATTAAATAGTACATTTGGGGTGGTTAGATTTCCATTGTCTATAACATTGACGGTAGCCACAGCTCCTCAAATTCTTTCAATTTGTTCTGTAACCTTGCAGTTAATTTTTTCATACTCAACACATATTTCATTCTGTCCCACTATTGCTTGGCACAGGGGTGTTGCGGTCCAAGCCAGCAGATTGTAATGTGTATATATATATATATATATATTTTTTTTTATTTTTATTTTTTTTATTTTATTATTATTATTATTTTTTGCTATTGTAATAAACATTTTAAGATTGTCTTCTGCTATCCAGGCAACTATAGACGTATTGCCTTACTACATTATGATTTAACCCCTGAACCCCCACTTTAAGTGAGTGAATTTTCCACCAGAGCTTACAGCCTATAGGCCAGGGTAATGCCTCATTTGAAAGCTAAGGCCTCCAAAACAGAAATATTATTCTTCCATTTTTGCCACGTTTCCGTATTTTTGTTGCATTTTTGTGACATTTCCGTTGCTTTTTTGGTGCGTTTTGGCCGCGTTTGTTTTTTTGTGCAATGGAACTGTGATGAAGCCACAACAAATGTGACCAAAACATGTAAAAACTAAAACACAACAAAAAAATGATGAAAGCGTGACGAAAACGTGACAACAAAAACGAAGAAAGAGCTTAGATCAGTTCTGTTGGACTTAGCTTTCAAATGAGGCGTTACACTGTCCTACACTCTCCAGTCAAGAAACCTTTAGATTTGGGTAGAGCCGAACTGGAGAAAACATGCTTAGTTAATTTAGGGGTCAGAGGTTAAAAATAATATTTTTTTTTAGCTACAAGATTAGGATAAAGTATACTGCTTATCATAGGGTTTGCATGTGGTAGATGCAGGATTCTAAACATTTGAAGTGCAGATGAATAAAATATTGATGGTGCTGCCAAACGGTCTCCAGATGCACACGAGGCTTTTGATTTGGTTCTGCTGAATTTTTTATTGAGTGGGTTAAAATGCTGTATGCTAATCCCAGATGAGATCATATACGGAGAAAAGAAGAAGAAAACACCCAAAAACAATAGTCCCTTGCCCCTGTCCGGGCCTAATCCTTTTCCTTATCTTTTTTGGGACATTATGCCTACTGTTGTTAAGTCCCATGAGCAAGACACTTCTCCCCAAACGTCAGTGCCCTGCGCAGTGCTGTGACTGGGAGTGACGCAGGGAGGCCGGACGGCAGCTAACAATAACCAATTCAAGTCCAAGTCAATATTTTGGTAACAAACAGCTGATTTAGAGCCTTACCACTTTGAACATAAACTATGTTGACTAAAAGGCACAGCAAATGTGCTACAAAGAGGAAGCTCCCTGTCACATGACCATGATGCCTGCTGATCACAACAGCTCATTTCTCTCCAGAATACTTACGTGCCGACTTGTTTCAGCGCACGGATGAGAATTTTGTCCACCTCTTCCATCGCGGTGACTTCAGGCACTTTTTGACAAGCTCCAGTGCCAGGGAAAGGGGAAAGTACAGAGTTCACAGCGAGGGTGAGCTCCTGGGGGTTCCTGGTGTGTACGTGTGTCTATGGAACAGATACAGGGCGCACGGGGATTCCGCTGGGATCGGTTTAGCTTTGGCTGCAGGGTAAGAAGAGGAGTCCGAGAGGAGAGTGCACAATATTATTCTAGAACCAGGAGTGTACAGAGCAGAACAACACCGCAGAGATGTCCTTCTTCTGCTGATTTAGCAAATGACACAAAGAGCAACTACTCCACAAGGCCCCAATACTGCCACCTACTGATTATATCCTCTCACAGCGTCTCACTCTGCACTGAGGAGGGTAGAGTAATACTTTACAGTCATTCATTCAAGTAGTTAAGTAAAAGGTAGTGGCCCAAATATTTACTCAAGTAACAGTACAGATACTTCATTTTTAATATTAGTCAATTAGAAGTAAAACTACTGTATGAAAATACTACTTGCAAGAGTACAGTTACTTCAAAGGTTACTCAAGTACAGAATCCTACACACCTCTGTGCATTGTTATATATTTATGATTATTTATCTTGCACCCCAAATGACAGCCTGATGTAGGTCTATGACTGTGAGAGCTCTACAAGCTTCAACTCAACAGAATAGTCATTTTATCTGCAAAACAAAGCACACATCTTTTTAGTGATGATGATAACTGAATTATTAATGTATTGTATTAGCATTAAATATGGATATGTATTTCAGTATTAACAGTAAATATAGGTATGTATTTTAGTATTAGCAGTAAATATAGGTATGTATTTCAGTATTAACAGTAAATATAGGTATGTATTTTAGTATTAGCATTAAATATGGATATGTATTTCAGTATTAACAGTACATATTGGTATGTATTTCAGTATTAGCAGTAAATATAGGTATGTATTTTAGTATTAGCAGTAAATATAGGTATGTATTTCAGTATTAACAGTAAATATAGGTATGTATTTCAGTATTAACAGTACATATAGGTATGTATTTCAGCATTAACAGTACATATTGGTATGTATTTCAGTATTAACAGTAAATATAGGTATGTATTTTAGTATTAACAGTACATATTGGTATGTATTGCAGTATTAACAGTAAATAAGGGTATGTATTTTAGTATTAACAGTACATATAGGTATGTATTTCAGTATTAACAGTAAATATAGGTATGTATTTCAGTATTAACAGTACATATTGGTATGTATTTCAGTATTAGCAGTAAATATAGGTATGTATTTTAGTATTAGCACTAAATATAGGTATGTATTTCAGTATTAACAGTACATATAGGTATGTATTTCAGTATTAGCAGTAAATATAGGTATGTATTTCAGCATTAACAGTACATATTGGTATGTATTTCAGTATTAACAGTAAATATAGGTATGTATTTTAGTATTAACAGTACATATAGGTATGTATTTTAGTATTAACAGTACATATAGGTATGTATTGCAGTATTAACAGTACATATAGGTATGTATTTCAGTATTAACAGTACATATTGGTATGTATTGCAGTATTAACAGTAAATAAGGGTATGTATTTTAGTATTAACAGTACATATAGGTATGTATTTCAGTATTAACAGTAAATATAGGTATGTATTTCAGTATTAACAGTACATATTGGTATGTATTTCAGTATTAGCAGTAAATATAGGTATGTATTTTAGTATTAGCAGTAAATATAGGTATGTATTTCAGTATTAACAGTACATATAGGTATGTATTTCAGTATTAGCAGTAAATATAGGTATGTATTTCAGTATTAACAGTACATATTGGTATGTATTTCAGTATTAACAGTACATATAGGTATGTATTTCAGCATTAACAGTACATATTGGTATGTATTTCAGTATTAACAGTAAATATAGGTATGTATTTTAGTATTAACAGTACATATTGGTATGTATTGCAGTATTAACAGTAAATAAGGGTATGTATTTTAGTATTAACAGTACATATAGGTATGTATTTCAGTATTAACAGTAAATATAGGTATGTATTTCAGTATTAACAGTACATATTGGTATGTATTTCAGTATTAGCAGTAAATATAGGTATGTATTTTAGTATTAGCACTAAATATAGGTATGTATTTCAGTATTAACAGTACATATAGGTATGTATTTCAGTATTAGCAGTAAATATAGGTATGTATTTCAGCATTAACAGTACATATTGGTATGTATTTCAGTATTAACAGTAAATATAGGTATGTATTGCAGTATTAACAGTACATATAGGTATGTATTTCAGTATTAACAGTACATATAGGTATGTATTGCAGTATTAACAGTACATATAGGTATGTATTTCAGTATTAACAGTACATATTGGTATGTATTGCAGTATTAACAGTAAATAAGGGTATGTATTTTAGTATTAACAGTACATATTGGTATGTATTTCAGTATTAACAGTAAATATAGGTATGTATTGCAGTATTAACAGTACATATAGGTATGTATTTCAGTATTAACAGTACATATAGGTATGTATTGCAGTATTAACAGTACATATAGGTATGTATTTCAGTATTAACAGTACATATAGGTATGTATTTCAGTATTAGCAGTAAATATAGGTATGTATTTCAGTATTAACAGTACATATAGGTATGTATTTCAGTATTAGCAGTAAATATAGGTATGTATTTCAGTATTAACAGTACATATTGGTATGTATTTCAGTATTAACCGTACATATAGGTATCCATCCATCCATTTTCTTCCGCTTTATCCGGGGCCGGGTCGTGGGGGCAGCAGTCTCAGCAGAGATGCCCAGACTTCCCGATCCACGCACACCTCTTCCAGCTGTTCTGGGGGGACCCCGAGGCGACACCAGGCCAGCTCGGAGACATAGTCCCACCAGCGTGTCCTGGGCCTTCCACGAGGCCTCCACCCAATAGGACATGCCTGGAACACCTCCCGAGGGAGGCGACCAGGAGGCATCCGGAACAGATGCCCTAGCCACCTCAGCTGGCTCCTTTCGACTTGGAGGAGTAGCGACTCGAGTCCGAGCTCCTCCCGGGTAACCGATCTCGAAGGGTGCGCCCAGCCACCCTGCAAAGGAAACTAATTTCGGCCGCTTGTATTCGCGATCTTGTCCTTTCGGTCATTACCCAAATCTCATGACCATAGGTGAGGGTGGGAACGTAGATCGATCGGTAAATCGAGAGTTTTGCCTCAGACTCAGCTCCCTCTTCACCACAACAGTCCGATACAGCGACCGCATCACTGCTGACGCCGCACCGATCCGTCTATCGATCTCACGCGCCATCCGTCCCTCACTCGTGAACACGACCCCGAGATACTTGAACTCCTCCACTTGAGGCAAGGACACCCCACCGACCTGAAGCGGGGAAGCCACCTTTTTCCGGTGGAGAACCATGGCCTCAGATTTGGAGGTGCTGATCCTCATCCCGGCCGCTTCACACTCGGCTGCAAACCGCCCCAGTGCGCGCTGGAGGTCCTGATTTGATGAAGCCAACAGAACAACATCGTCTGCAAACAGCAGAGATGAGATTCTGAGGTTCCCAAACCGGACACCCTCCGGCCCCTGGCTGCGCCTAGAAATTCTGTCCATAAAAGTAATGAACAGAACCGGTGACAAAGGGCAGCCCTGGCGGAGCCCAACACGCACCGGGAACAGGTCTGACTTACTGCCGGCAATGCGAACCAAGCTCCTGCAGCGGTCATACAGGGAACAGACAGCCCTTAGTAGAGGGCCCCGGACCCCATACTCCCGGAGCACCCCCCACAGGGCACCACGAGGGACACGGTCGAACGCTTTCTCCAGGTCCACAAAGCACATGTGGACTGGTTGGGCGAACTCCCACAAACCCTCGAGCACCCGATGAAGGGTATAGAGCTGGTCCAGTGTTCCACGACCAGGACGAAAACCGCATTGTTCCTCCTGAATCCGAGGTTCGACTATTGGCCAGATCCTCCTCTCCAGCACCCTGGAATAGACCTTACCAGGGAGGCTGAGGAGTGTGATCCCTCTGTAATTGGAGCACACTCTCCGATCCCCCTTCTTGAAGAGGGGGACCACCACCCCGGTCTGCCAATCCAGAGGCACTGTCCCCAACCGCCACGCGATGTTGCAGAGACGTGTCAGCCAAAACAGCCCTACAACATCCAGAGACTTAAGGTACTCGGGACGAATCTCATCCACCCCCGGGGCCTTGCCACCGAGGAGCTTTCTAACCACCTCGGTGACTTCAGCCTGGGTGATGGACGAGCCCCCCTCCTAATACATATTGGTATGTATTTCAGTATTAGCAGTAAATATAGGTATGTATTTCAGTATTAACAGTACATATTGGTATGTATTTCAGTATTAGCAGTAAATATGGGTATGTATTTCAGTATTAACAGTACATATTGGTATGTATTTCAGTATTAACAGAACATATAGGTAAGTATTTCAGTATTAACAGTACATATTGGTATGTATTTCAGTATTAGCAGTAAATATAGGTATGTATTTCAGTATTAACAGTACATATTGGTATGTATTTCAGTATTAGCAGTACATATAGGTATGTATTGCAGTATTAACAGTACATATAGGTAAGTATTTCAGTATTAACAGTACATATTGGTATGTATTTCAGTATTAGCAGTAAATATAGGTATGTATTTCAGTATTAACAGTACATATTGGTATGTATTTCAGTATTAGCAGTAAATATAGGTATGTATTTCAGTATTAACAGTACATATTGGTATGTATTTCAGTATTAGCAGTACATATAGGTATGTATTGCAGTATTAACAGTACATATAGGTAAGTATTTCAGTATTAACAGTACATATTGGTATGTATTTCAGTATTAGCAGTAAATATAGGTATGTATTTCAGTATTAACAGTACATATAAGTAAGTATTTCAGTATTAACAGTACATATTGGTATGTATTTCAGTATTAACAGTACATATAGGTATGTATTGCAGTATTAACAGTACATATAGGTAAGTATTTCAGTATTAACAGTACATATTGGTATGTATTTCAGTATTAACAGTACATATAGGTATGTATTGCAGTATTAACAGTACATATAGGTAAGTATTTCAGTATTAACAGTACATATTGGTATGTATTTCAGTATTAACAGTACATATTGGTATGTATTTCAGTATTAACAGTAAATATAGGTATGTATTTCAGTATTAACAGTACATATAGGTATGTATTTCAGTATTAACAGTACATATTGGTATGTATTTCAGTATTAACAGTACATATAGGTATGTATTTCAGTATTAACAGTACATATAGGTATGTATTTCAGTATTAATAGTAAATATAGGTATGTATTTCAGTATTAACAGTACATATAGGTATGTATTTCAGTATTAACAGTACATATAGGTATGTATTGCAGGTTGTTCTGATGATGTCTGTTCCTCCCTGCCCTAACCAATAGGGGGCAGTATCCTTCCGGAAACGCCGAAGCTCGGCGTCACTGTTTGTGTGCTGGTTAGTGTCCACCATGGATCTATTATAATAACATCGGAGGCTCCTCTGTCCTCTGTTCCCCGCTGTCCCCGGGTGTCTGTCCTCCTGTCCTGGGCTACTTCGCTCGGCTCATGGCGGTTTGTTGACAGAAATGCTCCTGATGCTTCAGTAGGAGCCTCTCAGCTGAAAATGGCCGGGGAGGATGAGAGGGGAGTTGTGCGAGTCAAAGTGAAGGTAATTCCAGGCCCCACTCCATCTTATTTGTTTGTTTTGTGTAGATCTAGTTGATCTATTTTGACTGGCTGTCAGTCATCTGTATTTCAACCCTTAATGTGTCCAAATGTTGTATTTGAATCATGTTGAGGCTTGTTAAACCTGACGTGTAGAAATATGAGCTGGCAGCCCGTGGTGTGTACTTATACTTATACTTACACGTCCCTTCCCTGTAAGCAGTATTTCCATCAGTATTGCTATAATAGACCTATTATGTAGTTTCAGCTTTTACAACGTGACTGAAGAAGGTCACACTCTCAGATACTGCCCGCTTTTCCTGACAGCATTGTATTTTCAAAAATTATAATCAAAAATATAATCTCTAAATGAAGAAATGTTTTATTTATGATTATGATTGATAATCTCACTGTCACTGAGCAACAGCAAACATTTTATATGTTCACTGCAACAATTTTACTCATTTTACATGTCTGCCTGTGGAATATAGAACCACTGTTATACTAAAAATAATAACAATACACACAGTCTATATACTTCAAAATATTTTGCGTACTAGTGTACCAAAACAGATACAGTGTTGTTTCCTATTCTGCTTGACTTGGGTTTTCAGATTTTTGAGGTGCATCACTGAGCTGCTATGACGACACAATTGCACTTGAATAATGAATAAAGAGTGTCTAGAGGATGCCTGACATGTTTATGGTCATGATACTTTCAGAAATGCGATGGAGCTCTTCCACTGGAGCTGCGCTCCTTTGCTGTTGACCCTCAGATAACATCCCTGGAAGTGCTTCAGCATATTCTCATCCGAGCCTTTGACTTAAACGGGTAAATCACGTTCATTCCTTTTGATTATATTGAACATTGAAAACTGCGATATGCAATACTTGACTAAATAATGTTTACAGTATGTTCCATTAGATTTAGGTTTGTTTTTAGCAAATTATGTCAAAACAAGACTTTCAAAAACACAAAAGTAGGACCAAAACAAGGCTACAATGGAACTAAATTAGCAAAATAACTGAACTTTTGCATATTCATGTTTTGTGCCTTTATTTGGCTCCTAATGATACAGATATTACATCATCTAATATTGTGATACGATCTGTTTTGCCTTGGATTGTGCGGCCCTACCATGCACACATGTTGTCTACAGATGTTCTACGTATATGTCGTACAGGAAGCACAATTTTGGAATCAGCTATTTGTCCCGGGACCACAGCGGCGCAGAAGTGTACCTGTCCCTCGCCTCGGACTGGGACCTGGACATGGCTTTTGTCAGTGCAGCCAAACCATACCTGCAGCTCAAGATGGACATCAAAGCTCCAGAGGACAGTAAGGGTACCGGATTATTTATAACTAAACACACAAAGGTTTAACTGCCAAATCTGAGCAAGCTAAGGCTTTGGCCAAAGCCATGAGGTGCACATTAGTGGCCCTCACACTCAACCCCTTCACATACTAAAGAAGATCCTCAACGTCTCTGTGCTGAGTGCAGGTCCTGTGATGGAGGACTGGGACATTATCAGCCCCAAAGATGTCCTGAGCTCAGAACAGTTCTTCGCTGACCGGACACGCTCTCTGGCATCAGCAGCTCTGCCTTTCACTCAGTCGCTGCTCTCCCAGGTTTGGAAACATCTGATATTTAAGGCCTGATTATGTCCTCTCTGGAGCAATTATTGGTGGTTAGTTTGTGGAATATTAGTTTTGTAGGAGCACTGTGATAAGCCCCATGTTCCACTCGCAAACAACAACCTTAGCTTTGTGTCGTGTGGAGATTAAAACATCTGTGCCTCTCTCTGCATTGATCCGGTCTGTTTTATGTATTGATGAGACTGGATTTGTCAGGCTTAAAGTTCATTATTGAAAAAAATGTGGCAAAACACTAGTTTGTTTACAAAAGTTATCTCTGCACACTTTAGACATTAGGGCTACCTGCTGTCCTTGAACATTAAAAAGAATAAACCAGAGGAGATGGAACATCACGCTGTGGTGGGAAGTCTTCTTCAGAGCTCAGCATTTCAGGAATTGTTTTTTATCACATTGGATACAAAATGATACAAGTACATATCACAAAGCAATGCAATATGCCTTCATAAATATTGAGGGATCGAAAAATATATATAATTAGGCCACTAAAACAAGCATGTACCATTAACAATGACAGTCCTTGTCATTGTTAAAAAAAATATAATCAGCACAGCAGGGGCTGCAAAGACAAAAGCCAGTGCTACCTCAAAGTAGGTGAATGGATTTGAAAATGTTATTGTTCAGATTAGACGTTTCTCCTCTGTCTACAGCCTGGTCCATCTGAAAAAAACGTGATATTTGTGCATAATTGACCTTTTTTTGACCCAATGGCTGTATTAGTGGTCAGCATGGTGCTTTTATTTTCTGTCACAGTTGTTTTGTAGGTTTTCCGGTTAGAGGCTTCGTCAGCAGTGAAAACCTTCCAAACAGTTGCTCCTGGAGCGTCCTAGAGATCACTGTGATGGAAAGTAAAGGCTTTCTTTCTTACATAAAAAGTTGCATAATGCAGCTTTAAGCGCAATCCTGATGTAGTTTTGTATTTCTGTCGTATCTCGTGTTATTTAACATGTTACATATGCTGTCTTCATGTGCTCTCGTAATTATGGTAACCACTTGCCGAGTAGAAACTTGCACATGAACCTTGTATTTTTCTCTGTGAAACTTGGCGATCATTTTGATGCCTGAATTCCCAAGATGAGATAACCTTTGACCTTTCAACACAACAGAGAGCAGCGATAATAATTTTTATCTTTGAGCTGATTGTTATGAAGCCAACACTATGCATTTAGCTTCTTAGCCTCTCAATTTTAATATTGTCTATTTTTCCTTATTGTCATGTAAAACAAAAAGAAATGCCGAAAAAAAGTAGCAGTAATTCAGCAATTTGTAGATGACTTTCTCACGTGTATTTATTTGTTTATAGTAAAGTTTTTATTTTATTTCTTTTTTTCTTTTTTATGTTCACTTTGCTAAACAGAAAAGCACTTGAACACAATGCACTTGTGATTTCCACTTCACAACTGGAAAGGATCATCTTTACCAGAGCACATGAAGGCAGCATCATCGTATAATGCCTACTGGACAGACCGAGAGGACACTCGCATACACACTCTTGCTCTAAATACATGCACAGCTGCCGTACATTCATCAAAGCTGCTTTTATTTCTTTTAATAAATAAAACCAACTCAAACAACTTCAAACCGTCTTTTCAAATCACTCCCCAGGCTCTGGAGTGATGGATCTGCCCCTGTCCCTGCGTGTGATCGACTGACTGCTCAAGACACTGTCGTTTAGGAGGGCGTTGTTCTGACAAATGTTTTGATTTTGATTGAGCGCAGGATAAAGAAATCCTACTTTATTCACAGGCTCAGTAATTACAAAGAATATTAGATTTTTGATATCCATCCACTTGGTTTTAGCTTCACTCTGTATCAGTAGTGTCTTAAGTGTTTTTGAACAGCATGAATGATGTCTTTTCTGAATTGTCTAGGTTGGCCGGACCCTGAACCGAGTGCAGCAGGCTTTTTCCTGGAGCTACGGGGAAGAAATCAAGCCGTTTAAGCCCCCCCTGAGTGATGCGGAGTTCCACTGGTATCTGAACAGCCAGGGTCAGCTGACCAAGCCCGAAGAGCTAAGACTGCGCATTTATCACGGAGGCGTGGAGCCTTCGCTACGGAAGGTAGTCATTTTGTTAACACTAGCCCACACACTAGGGGGCTTGTGGGTTGAAGTGGCCCAGAAAGGTGAAAAGTACTAATAAATTAGCGTAAAGCAACGTGTTATTTAGTGGTGGTGGAATCTTGCAGATAAAATGACTTGAGAATTTTGATATTTGGCAAACACAGGAGAAAGATCCTTTAAACACCACAGCAGTGGCAGCAGATGCAGTGTTATACAGAGCCTCTCGAAAGTACTAATACACCTTGAACTTTTGTCATGTTTACAACCATAAACATAAAGATTTTATTTAGAATTTTTTACTGAAAGTTCACACACAAGTAACAGACAACTGTGAAATGAAAGTAAAATGATACATGATTCTGTTTAGGGTTGTCACGGTTACCGGTGTAGCGGTAAACCCCGGTAAAAAGTTTGACGGTAAAAATGACTGTCTTGTTTTTGAAAAACGATATTATCTCGCGCGCAGTGGTACTGCGGGTGTGTCTACAGCTTTGGATTTAAGCTTGTATGCACACACCACTACTATTTTTCCGTCATAATACGTACGTCGCCGGTAGCCTTGCGACTGCTGTGTTGGAGGAGCGGAGTCCTCCGCCCTCCAAAGGCTGCGACGCTACTCATCGTTTGCTTTTTGTTTTTGTTGTCATCTCAGGTACGTGTATGTCCCCCCCCCCCCCCCCCCCCCTCTCTCGCTTTTGCTGGGTAGACCGCGTGACCGCTCTCTTCCCCCAGCTTCATGTCTAGGGCACTGAGAATGGCCCGGTTGGCACAGATTCCCTCTGACGGTGGCTCACCCCTAGATGGGCGGGCCGCACCGGCGCCGACTAGGCGCTCAAAGTGTACAGGCGAGTCCGCGGCGGTGGTGGCTCCCCCTAAGAAGAAGGCTGCGCAGGACAAGGCGCTCTCATCGCAGGTCGAGCGGCTGTCGGCTGAACTGGCTAAGATGAGATCCATGTTTCAAGCTCGCCAGTGGGACACTGTGTCAGAGGCCACTGGCTCTACTCGGACCATGCCTGTCCTTCCCCCTGAATGTGACGTTCCCCCTGAAGATGACGTCCTTTCGCTGGCTGCTTCTGCATCTCGTTTCTTAGAGGACTGTGCGGATGCTGCCTCGCAGGGTTCTGAGGCGGGCTCTCGTAGTTCTGACCAGGGTTCGCTGGCTGAGGCGGAGGATAGTTCGATGCAGTCTATCCTGCGGTTGGCGTTGCAAAGCCTCCAGGTGGAGGTGCCGCAGCAAGCTGCGGAAGCCCCGGGTAGTGCCTTTTTTAGGCGTGGGCGGCCCCCTCTGAAGGTCCCGCCCTCTGAAGAGTATCTGAGGGAGTTACATGCATGTTGGAGGGAACCTATTGCCTTTGCTCGCCTCTCGGCTGATGGTGGACGCTGGCGGCTATGCACGGTGCTGGTCAGGCTGGGCTGGAGCACATGCCTGCGGTTGAGCCAGCCATTGCTTCCCTGATTGTCTCTCCCGAGGAGGCACTGCGCCCGACTGTTCGACGCCCACGGCCCCAATGTCGTGTCACGGACGATCTGCTGACAAGGACTTACAATGCTGGCGCCCGTGCTGGTCGCCTTGGGAACTCCTTGGCTCATTTGCTGTTTGCCCTTTCTGCCTCATTGCCAGGGGGCACCTCTCCTGCCAGCTCGGTTGGTTTTAGTGATGCTGCACTGCAAGCATTTGCTCTTTTGACGCGAGAACTTGGCCGAATGATGTCTCTCTTGTGCCAGGCTCGTCGGCAGGTATGGATGGCGCAGTCATCCCTGACGGAGGCGTGCCATAGAACTCTTCGGGGTTGTGCTCTCTCGAAGCAGCGCCTGTCCCACTGGATTGTGGATGTGATTTCTCATGCTTACAAGGCCGGGAACCGTCCCCTGCCATCTCCTGTTAGGTGCCACTCTACCAGGGGTGTGGCGACGTCATGGGCTGCCTTGCGGGGGATGCCTTTGGACGCCATTTGTGATGCTGCTTCGTGGTCGTCTTCCACGACCTTCACCAGGTTGGGTGAATGTGGCGGCGTCTCAGTCTCTGGATGCTATACTTCTTCGGGGTTTCCTCGTGACTTGGCTGGTATTCGTCATTCAGTGCTTTCACACCCGCCTCTGGCGGTCAGGAGGGATGAAATAGAATAAGAGTTACGCCATCCGAGGGTCACAGGTTTGTGACGTTGTTGGTATTCCTACTTGAACTGCGCATGCGCGAAGGGAACATTCAGTGCTTTCAGCACCGCCTCTGACAGTCATCCGGGATTCATAGAACCGCAGTTACATACGTAACTCTCATTTTCAGGTCTTTCCACAGATTTTCAATAGGATTTAGGTCAGGACTTTGACTGGGCCATTCTAACACATTAATATGTTTGTTTTGAAACCATTCCATTGTAGATGTAGCTTTGTGTTTAGGGTCATTGTCCTGCTGGAAGATGAATCTCTGCCCCAGCCTCAATTCTCTTGCAGCGGGTTTTCCTCCAAAATGTCCCTCTGTTATCCCACTATTCTTACAATCTTCTCAGTCCCCGCTGAGGAAAAGCAGCCCCATAGCATGATGCTCCCCCCACCATATTTGACACTGGGGATGGTGCACTCAGGACCATGAGCAGTGTTAGGTTTGCTCCATACATAACGTTTTGCATTTGGGCCAAAAAGTTCAAGTTTTGTCTCATCTGACCTAAGCACCTTCTTCCTCATGGTAGCTGTGTCCTCCATATGACTTCTAGCAAACTTCAAACGGGATTTCTTATGGCCTCCTTTCAATAATGGCTTTCTTCTTGCCACTCGTCCATGAAGGCCAGATTTGTGTAGAGTACGACTTATAGTTGTCCCATATACAGATTCCTCCAGCTCAGCGGCAGTACGCCGCAGCTCCTCCAGAGTTATCTTGGGGCACTTGGTTACATTTCTGACCAGTGCTCTCCTTGTTCGGTCTGTTAGTTTAGGTGGACGGCCGTGTCTTGGTAAGTTCGCAGTGGTGCTATACTCTTTCCATTTCTGAATGATGGATTGAACAGTGCTCCGTGAGATGTTCAAATGTTGGGAAATCTTTGTATAACTTAACGCTGCTTTAAACTTCTCCACAGCTTTATCCCTGACCTCTCTGGTGAGCTACTTGGCCTTCATGATGTTGTTTAGTGACCAATACACTCTGACCATAGCTCTGAGGCCCTCACAGAACAGCTGGAATTATACTGAGAGTAGATTACACACAGGTGGCCTCTATTTAATGGTTAGGGCAAGGTGTGAACATTCTGCAGTCATTAGGAATGTTATAAAGGCAATTTAATGCACTCAGAAAATGCTGTATGAATACTTATGCACGCCCCAATTTTCACTTTTCTATTTTTGGAAAAATAACAGAATCATGTATCATTTTGCTTTCACTTCACAGTTGTCTGTTACTTGTGTGTGAACTTTCAGTGAAAATAAAATCTTTATGTTTAGGGTTGTAAATATGACAAAATGTGCAAAAGTTCAAGGTTTATTACTACTTTTGAGAGGCACTATAACTGTGACACATGCCATTTGAGCATGCTATTGGCATCTACGTAAAAGCCTTCCAAGTTACCAAGGTACCCGATAAGCGTATAAAATAGTTTTTTTTAATCTTGTATCTTGATAAAAAAATCAGTATTTTTGGCGACATGTAAAGAAGAGGGCACCCTCCCTCTCTCTTGGTACAGCTGCATTTTTTGCCTTTTTCTGTGAACTGCATTTGTGGTTTCTGTGTTCCATATTGTTTTACCTGATGCTTTTGCACATCTTTGCCGTGTTTTTGTGGAGGTTCAGAGGATTTTGTTTTACTGCAGAGAGTCTATAATGGTCCTGAAGAAAGCAGCTTTTTAAAAGTAAACAATGAGCTAAAGACATTTGAGACCTACACATTTCTTCTTCTGAAGCACTGAAGAGGCACCAAGAGCCCCTACTGTGCTGTAGGTGGGGACCTACTGTGCTGTAATTGGGGACCTACATCACAGTGGAGGCGTCACAAGAGGCGCAACAGGAAACCAGGAAGGGACAACCCTACTATTGTTCTGGCTAATGGCCGTTCACTGGAGAATAAAACAGATTAAATGCTAAACTGTTCCCAGAAGATGGTGAAAGACTGTGGTGGCGCGGAGGAAGAGGAAGGAGGAGGAGCTGACCAGTGCAAGACACCACGCTCTGAAACGGGGACAAACCCAGGATGCACTGTTTCAGAGGATCAGAGGAGACTGAAGGCAGCCAGGTTTCCTCCGGGAGCTACGGTTTCCCCGACCTCCTAAAACATGCTGTTCAGATTTGACCCACAGCGGCTCAGGACTAACACCTGAACACAATTTCGTTGTACACTTGTACAATGACAAATAAAGCACTTACTTACTATTTTGATAGACAAAATCTGAAATCCAAGGCTCTCAGAGCTGCTTTTGGCCGGTTTATCAGATACAGTGCATGCAGAAAGAGTTCACACGACTGAACTTTTCCCACATTTTGTTATGTTACAGCCTCATTACAAAATGGATTCAATTATTACTATTATTTTTTTCATAAATCTTCACACAATACCCCATACTGACAAAGTGGAAAAGCCCCCCCGTGCGCCTGACACCAGCATGCTTCAAGGAAAAAGGTTGGGAACCACTGATGTAGAAGTCAGGACCTCCATCAAACTCCTTATGCACCACTGGCTCTGTAGTGATACACTGACCTCTGCGCATTATGGGCGGTCAAATAAGTTTTTCAACATAGTGTCATTGATATAGTGTCTCCCCTTAGATATACAAAATGGGGGCCAAACTGTAACTTATTTTAAGTTGAAAATATTTTTCTTATTTGGGTGATGTGATGAAGATGGGCTTCTGAAAGACAATAGTTGTGGAGCTCTGCACCTCCGGGAAAAGCACCTTGTTTATGTCCTCTCCTTTGTGGTTTAGGTGGTTTGGAGATACCTGCTGAACGTATACCCTGACGGTCTGACTGGGCAGGAGAGGATGGACTACATGAAGCGGAAGACCAGGGAATACGATCAGCTGAAGCGGGAGTGGATTAGTCGCGTTAGCACTGAGGATCTGGACTTCATCAGAGGGAATGTTGTCAAAGACGTTTTGAGGACAGACCGAGCCCATTCGTACTATGCTGGATCAGAGGACAGTCCCCACCTGACCGCTCTCACTGACCTGCTCACAACCTTTGCTCTCACACACCCTCAGGTAGGCCTGTACTTTTCTTATCTTTAACTATCCATCCATCCATTTTCTTCCACTTGTCCGTTGCCGGGTCGTGGGGGCAGCTGTTGGAGCTGCACCAGCCCCTATGGCGCCTCCTGCAGGTGGTGGGTCCACAGAAGGACGGCCTCATGGTTCTAACCGGGCCTGTTGGTCTCTCATAAGGGGCTTCTGAACCGCTCTTTGTCTGACCCGTCACCTAGGACCTGTTTGCCATGGGAGACCCTACCAGGGGCACGCAGCCCCCCCCCCAACAACAGAGCCACACCACTGGAATACATGGGCATGAGGCAACATATACAATATGTGTAACTGTCTAGTATAAACTACTGTTTGATGTTTGATTTTAAGGCCTATTTCAAAGTCTTACATTTATTATACCGAGCATAAACTGCTGCCTGTGTTCCCAGTGCTGCCCCCTGTTTATCGTGACATCATTAAGGTCTAATCATTTCAAAAAGTAGAATTTTCCTCTACCAATTTATACATCTGTATATCACAATTAAGGTTAAAACAGACATTTCTGTAACTGCAGCCAGTCCAGATGACATTTCAAGTCAAACATTCACACAATAAACAAAGCACACACTATACAGGAGGTATACAGTTTGTGTAAAAAAAAAAAAAGAAAGGAAAATGACAAAGAAATGTCATACTAAACCACTGAATCTGTGAGATGAATATAAAATGTGAATTGACTTAAGTAAGTGGGGCGGGGGACAGAATTTGACGCGCCTGACTTGATGTGACTGGCAGCATGTTAAAATAATAATAATAATAATGCATCAGTTTTATATAGCGCTTTTCTGGACACTCAAAGACGCTTTACATTGCACTATTCATTCACTCCATACTTGGTGGTGGTAAGCTACTATTGTAGCCACAGCTGCCCTGGGGTAGACTGACAGAAGCGAGGCAGCCAATCTGCGCCATCGGCCCCTCCGACCACCACCAACCACTCACTCGCATCATTCATCCCGGCCTATTGTACATGTTTTTAGTGGTAGGGGAAACCGGAGTACGGGGAGAACATGCAAACTCCACACAGAAAGGCCCCAGCCCAGGTGGGAATCGAACCCGGGACCTTCTAGCCGTGAAGCACGAGCGCTAACCGCTGTAATTCTGTGCCGCCCAATGTAAAAACATTACATTGGATATACTGTAATGGTGTAATGTCGTTCCAATGTCTAACACAAAATAAAAATGAAAAGTAGGGCAAAGTTTTGAACAAGCCTGCATTAAAAAGGGCCCGTCTATCGCTTGATTCTTTGTTTACATTTTCTATTGTTTTTTTTACACTAACATTAGCTCTGAGATAAGTCACTTCATATATAAGGACTGTCCGCCATGTTCTCATGAAATATTGATTTGTGTGAAAATAGCAAGAGCAGAAGGACGCCCTCGTGAAGAAGAAGTCACTTGTGCATTCTGTGCATGTAGACATTATGCCGTTTCCATCCGTGTGTGTGGCTTGTGTTACTGAGCTTTATTTGTGTGTTGGGCGTTTTTCATTCAGGTCTTCCATTGGACTTAAATGTACAAACTCAGCATAATAAATGCAAGGTCATAGAAAAAAAGTGCAAAAGTTCAGTATTCGTCAGGATTTTCCTGCTTTAGTTCAGTTTTGTTCTTGCTTTGGTTATTCTATTTATTTTTATTTTTGTTTGAATTTTAAAGAGACATACATACAGTACTAAAAACATGTGCAATAGGTGAATCCTCCAGCCAGGTGATTCTGACCATCCGCCTGGCTCCACATCATGGAGATGGGTCCCCGGGCCAACTCCTTACGGGTTGCCTCAGTGGCATCGAAGGATGGGTTAAATGCAAAGGACAAATTTCCCTACGGGGACAATAAAGTTGTGTTTATTATGTTGACATATTCCATAAATGATAATATAAAGTATCATACAAAGCATGTGTATCATTCGTTAATAAGCAGCCACTTGTTCCTGTTAACATTATTGTGACGGGATTCTCCCTGAAAGTTGTGAAACCTGCCTTTAAACTCATCCATGTGAATAATTTGATGCTAAGAAACAAGAAAGATCCGCACAGCTTGCTTAGCTCCCAAATAGCGATTTTATTACACCAAGGTAACGTCATCAGACTAAGACGCCCGAAACGTTACCTTGGTGTAATAAAATCGCTATTTGGGAGCTAAGCAAGCTGTGCGGATCTTTCTTGTTTCTTTGTATTTTCCCTCGTTTTTTGGGATGTGCGTGTCTTCCTCCTTTGTAATAATTTGATGCTAGAAATGAGTTGGAACTACATGTGTGGTTTATATGCTATAATGCTGTGAGAAGCTCAGATCAGGTCATGTTGTTTGTTGTTTCAGATTTCGTACTGTCAGGGAATGAGTGACATCGCCTCGCCCATCCTCGCCGTCATGGACAACGAGGCACATGCGTTCATCTGTTTCTGTGGAATCATGAAGCGCCTGGAGGGAAACTTTCGCCCTGACGGACAGCTCATGTCCGTCAAGTTTCAGCACCTGAAGCTTCTTCTCCAATACTCGGACCCCGAGTTCTACTCTTACCTGGTTTCTCGCGGTGCTGACGACTTGTTCTTCTGCTATCGCTGGCTGCTCCTGGAGCTGAAGAGGGAGTTTGTTTTCGATGATGCTTTGAGGATGCTGGAAATCACTTGGAGCTCCCTGCCACCTGATCCTCCCGAAACAGAGGTAGAACTGCTCGGCCCGCGGTTAGAAAGTGATAACTCCTTAAACTGTACTGAGCAGGATGTGATGATGGAGGATGAGTGTGGCCAGGACCAAATGGATAGGCATCGCAGGCGGCACATGCTCAGGCCCTCCCGAGAAGAACCAGGCAATCACTTTGTTTCTGAAAAGGACAAATCTGAGCTGACAGATGACAGCTGCTTAAGAGAAGGTTCTCTTCCGTTTGAGAGGAAAAGCAGCTTTGGGGAGTTTAAGTATTACACAGCCAGAAACTCTGACTGCTTTGACCTGGAGGGCGCGGAGCAGAGCAAACCCAGGTCCAGTCTCTCCAGGCGTCAATCCAAAGTGGACAGTGAGGAGGACTTTGGAGAGAAAACCCCCCTGATCAAAAATACTTTGGACTCTGGTGCTATGTCCCCTGGTACGACTCCAGCGGTTCCCATGTCTGTGGCCTCTCCTGTCTCCCCCAGCAAAGAGGACTCTGCTAGAACTTTTATGTCCACATGCAACAGCAGCAGTCCAGGCGCATGTGCGTTCTCTCCCTCTCACCCTCGCTCTCTCCTGGCCTCACCCATTCTGTCCTTTGGCAAAGGACACTTCGGCGGTGCTACGAAGTCAAATGCCGACAACCAGTCATCTCCTTGTTCCACGTCTGCGAAAGTGGAGAGCCTCTGTGCCAAACCGTGCTCCTTACCCCCGCCGCAGGAATTTGGAAAAGGCAACCCCTTCATGTTGTTTATGTGTCTGTCCATCCTGCTGGAGCACCGGGACCACATCATCAAGAATTGCCTGGACTACAACGAGCTGGCCATGCACTTCGACCGGCTGGTGCGCAGACACCACTTGGGACGAGTGCTGCAGCGGGCCAAGGTGTTGTTTGCGGAGTACCTCCAGAGCGAGGTGTGGGACTCTGAGGAGGGTGACGAGGTCAGCTCTGACTCCCCCACCTCCGGCGCACCCCCGAGCCTGTGCCCGCCTGCTGCAGTGCACGCTCAGCCCATCTACAGTCCGCTAAGCTCCCCCCCTGCCTCCTCTCCAAACTCCACCTACAACCTGGCCACCACAATCCCTTCGCCCACAGTTCATGTGTCGCTCTCTCCCACTTTCTGAACACAGAGGAGGTCTTACTCGACACATCTATTTCAAACCTCTGTTGTAAATGGTAAATAAATGGTAAATGATCTCGACATATATACCTTTATCAAGCCCAAAGCGCTTTACAGTAAGGAACCAGTCACCCATTCACACTCTCATTCATGCAACAGTGTACACAGACACTGGAGGCAAGGAGGGTGAAGTGTCTTGCCCAAGGACACAACGACAGTGGGCATCTGCGGGAGCTGGGATTTGAACCCACGACCTTCCAATCCTGAGACCAACTGCGCCACCGTCGCCCATTGTAGATCAATGGTTCCAAACTATGAAAGCCTGTTTCTGCTGGCTACAGGATTAAAAGATCAACAGGAAGTCATTATTACGGGCTAAAAGTAATATCTAGGACTTTTAGCCACAAAATTACAACTTCTAAAACACAAAGGTAAAACTCATACAACTTAAAAGTCAAAAAGCTTTAAAATACTATTTTATATTAATTATTCCCAATTCTGAGTTTTAAACGTGTAAAAATGTATATGTTTTGTTCAGCGTAGACCTGCTACTAGTGGGCAATTAAGCACTATTCTCATCTAATGAGGAGTGGGTGGAGGTCGGCTATGGATCCTTTATGATATAGCATCATATAATGCTAATGATCAAGATTTGATTGGGATTATTACCCAAAAGATATATTTAAAAATATTTGTGCCAGGTTTAAGAAATCTTATTGTTATTAGACATCAACAAATCGACCAAACTTCCAAAACTTGCCTGTTTGAAGGTACGTACCGACTGCGGTAGTTGGATAAGACCATCAAAGATTTAGACTTGTATTGTGCTGAACTGTCTGTTTTGAGCATTTAACCGTGTCATTTCGCCCTCATCAAAAACATTTCTGGAATGGTGTTTTTGTTTCATTGATGCATGTTTCCGTAATCTTTCATATTTAACCTGTTTTATATATCACCCCTGGGCCCTGAAATATAAACATGTATTTGATGAAACATCATATAGCAATATTAAAATGTTAAAAATGAGACGATGCACACTATGATAATGACTTTAAGTAAATTGCCAGAGGTAGGCACTGAGTTAGACCTGT
The DNA here is from genome assembly GCA_021464625.1 of Proterorhinus semilunaris. Lineage (NCBI taxonomy): Eukaryota > Metazoa > Chordata > Actinopteri > Gobiiformes > Gobiidae > Proterorhinus > Proterorhinus semilunaris. The sequence continues at coordinate 41,780,472 of CM038347.1, forward strand.
TCCCGGTGCGTGTTGGGCTCCGCCAGGGCTGCCCTTTGTCACCGGTTCTGTTCATTACCTATATGGACAGAATTTCTAGACGCAGCCAGGGGCCGGAGGGTGTCCGGTTTGGGAACCTCAGAATCTCATCTCTGCTGTTTGCAGACGATGTTGTTCTGTTGGCTTCATCAAATCAGGACCTTCAGCTGCACTGGGGCGGTTTGCAGCCGAGTGTGAAGCGGCGGGGATGAGGATCAGCACCTCCAAATCTGAGGCCATGGTTCTCCACCGGAAAAAGGTGGTTTCTCTGCTTCAGGTCGGTGGGGAGTCCTTGCCTTCAAGTGGAGGAGTTCAAGTATCTCGGGGTCATGTTCACGAGTGAGGGACGGATGGAGCGTGAGATCGGTAGACGGATCGGTGCGGCGTCAGCAGTGATGCGGTCGCTGTATCGGACTGTTGTGGTGAAGAGGGAGCTGAGTCTGAGGCAGAGCTCTCGATTTACCGATCGATCTACGTTCCCACCCTCACCTATGGTCATGAGATTTGGGTAACGACCGAAAGGACAAGATCGCGGATACAAGCGGCCGAAATTAGTTTCCTTCGCAGGGTGGCTGGGCGCACCCATCGCTCACGTTACCCGGGAGGAGCTCGGAGTAGAGTCGCTGCTCCTTCACGTCGAAAGGAGCCAGCTGAGGTGGCTAGGGCATCTGATCCGGATGCCTCCTGGTCGCCTCCTTCGGGGGGTGCTCCAGGCATGTCCCACTGGGAGGAGGCCTCGTGGAAGGCCCAGGACATGCTGGTGGGACTATGTCTCTGAGCTGGCCTGGTGGCGCCTCGGGGTCCCCCCAGAACACCTGGAGGAGGTGTGCGTGGATCGGGAAGTCTGGGCATCTCTGCTGAGACTGCTGCCCCCGCGACCCGGCCCCGGATAAAGTGGAAGAAAAGGGATGGATGGATGGATGGGCACTGAGTTACAAATACTCGAATACAGTTACTTGAGTAACGTTCTGAAGAATTTGTGTGAAATGATGAGTACACAACAGTAGTGTACAGATTACTCTTTCGACAAGTGACAAACGTCCTGTTGACTAAAAAAAGAGAATGCAGAGAGAGAATTTTTTTAAATCAATCCAAATCTGAATTTTTACTCACGCACAGTCAGTACATTAGTAGTATTTTCACGTCGTACTTTTCTACTCTTGAGTAATTATATGTCTGAGTACTTTTGATTAATGTTACTCTTAGTTGAGTTAATAGTTTGGCTACTCTTTCCTCTTTTACTATGTTTCACCTCTCTGCCTTCTCATGGCTTCTTAAGTGCAATTATTTCTTTGCTGATCAATTTCGAATGGGGTTTGGAAGTGATTCCTTTGCCATGTGTCGATTCTTTTTGTGCAGCGGCGTTGTTGAGAAGCAGACCCTCCCTGCATGGTGTGCTCGTGTGGGCAAGGGCGACTGAGTTGAACCAGGATGAAAACTGGGTTCCTTTCACTGATACCGTTCAATATGTCGTCTGCTTCATGTAGCTCATTCTTCATCAAGTAAAAGTATGCTGGTTCACAGGTATCAAAATATGAAATAAAAAACAATCTTTCATTTGGATCTCTATTTTTTTTTCTTCTTCTTTACATCTATTCACTACATGTTTCACCACGAGATGTGACCGATGACCTTTTTGTTTGTGTGTTTTTAATTGCTGCACAGTGCACTTTTGTTTTGTATTTTGTATTATATGTTTTAGTCACGTCTCTCAACAAAAGTAGAATTTTAAAACAGAAAGGGGTCTGGAGCCCTGGCCTGGGAACATTTGAACCATATACCTGAATACATTTGACCCATACTTCAACCAGTATCTCATGGACCAGCCGTGCAGTAGTGATGGCCAGATGATGCCTCCAAGTGTGCCTCACAGTGTTTGTAAGCTATAGTCGACGTGTAGTCTGGTGGTGACAAAAGCACTACAGCAGAGAGCCGGGAAAATGTGAGCTGGCTGAGCTCCTTTATACTCGTTTAGAAATGTGAACCAAATATTCATCAATGAGCTGTTTAACCAGCTTATAGTGATAGTTCAATTATGAGAATAGACACTAGGCTCATGAGAGACTACAGTAAAGTATCGGTTACACAGCAATCTCAAAATAAAGTCACTGATCAAGATTTTAAAATGATTAGACGAGCATGCTGCAACCCGCTGCTTCCAAGTTCACGTGCAAGAAATGGACGATGTCATAATCTCAGATGGAGCGTTGGGGCCAACACGCCTCTGGGAGAGAACTCTCCAAACAGACCATTGACCAATGTAGAACCTGATCATTATGTGGTAGTGTCTGGATTCACAAACCTGCTGTATTCTTTTTATGGGTGAAAGTCCTTTCTACTGACCAACATGCAGAGGTGGTAGTACTCAGTTACCTTTACTCAAGTACAAGTACTTAAGTAACTTTTTGAAGAAATTGTACTTCTTAGAGTAGTTTTATCATACAGTACTTTTTACTTCTACATGACTAAAATTATACTCTATCTTGAGTAAAAATCAATGTTACATTTTCCACCGTGAGTATATATTTAAATGGACAAAATGCTTCATTTTGACACATAAAACAAATTTAGTCAATCTTGTTAGGGAATTTTCCTGTTTAGCTTTTGACACAACAGATCTGAAAACGCTCTGTTACAGAATAATTAACAGATTAAAACAAGTTCAAACATTATGTAGCAGAGTGGGGGTGATACGAAATAGTTGGCTTAAAATAAATGTTGCCACAACGCCACCCAGTATAACTGGGAAAACCTCTTAAGGTTCTAACTTAGGGCACACAGGTTCGCTAAAAAGGACCGGGCAAAGGCAAATGATTTACAAAATATGGGTTGGTTTTATTATACAAGTTACGTTTCATGTTTCACTTGAGTCTTTTCGTTATAAGTAAAGTCCAGAACACATGTACATGTGGAGACGCGCATTGAGCGCAACAGAACAGCTTATGACAGGTGACGACAGGCATGATGGTGCTGCCAGGACCCAGACACCCTACGAGTAGTGATGTGTCGAGCGTGTCGAGGCTTCGAAGCTTGTGCCGAGTAATCTAGGGGAGTGTCTATTGAAGCGTGTATCGATGCGTGTGTTGACGACGTATGTGGTGACGTTCGAAGCCTCGGGAAGTGGCCGTACCACGTGACTGATTCGTGGAAATGATTCGCGGGTGTGGAGCGCGATTCAAAATAAAAGCGTCCGTGAAACGCAATGATTCCCCCTCACACTTTGTGTCTTTGGGTTATTGCGCTTCTTTTCGTATTCTATTTGATTTTCATTGTTTTGCGATGGAACCAGCTAGAAAGAAGAGATTTTCCCCAGTTTGGGAGCATTTTGAGCTGTTCTCACCTAATAAGGTTAGGGTTAGCAATAATTATGTAATAATAGATTGCACAACTATGACAACACAGCATTTTTATTGTTCACACTTTTCTGAACGCTTCTGAATACTTTATTTATTTATGCACTCCTGAGTCCAAATACTTTAGAACAAATATTATTTCTAAATAAAAATGAATAAATTTAATGTTTGTCTTTATTAAACACATTTACTTGTTGCATAAGCACAGACATAAGCAAAGTAACACAAGCACATTTTACATCACAACTCTCTTTCAGCCCCCAACATTTATTGTAAACACTCAGCATGTTATACACTTTTTGTCCACATGATGGCGTAGTGGAGCAAATAAAGCACCTTGATGCTTCGAACTGTGTGTGACGCAGTTGGCTGCACCGTGGTGAAGTTAGTTTCACGTTGGACGTTGGATATTCGGCTCCAGCACTTACGGCGGGAGGAGCCTTTAACTGCGTCCCACCCGCTCAGTCAGGGTTTAGGCAGGAACACGCTGAATGCCCCGCTATGATCTCTGGGCGTTCGAATTTAGGGACCGTCAATGAATTACTATCTCATATAAACGCATTGGTTTAAAAAATGTACGTCTCATGAAAAGAAAAAGAAAAAATGCTTTAATAAAAACAAATACAACTACGGGAGAAAAAACAAAAACAAATGCCATGTGCAGGTTTATTTAATGTTATTAATTGTTATTTTATTACATTTTACAACCATTTTTTAATAGGCTATAAATATATATGTCAATAGCTTTGGGGCCATGTGACCCACACACCCCAATCTAATTTATAATAGTAGTTCTAGTCTTAGGCTACCACATACACCTTTTTGTTTACCCATTTGGGAGTTTTACCATTTTTGAAAAATCAAAATGTGCCAAAATCAGCCAAAATCCACCATTTTTGTTCAATGGCTTTTGGGCCATGTGACCCAGACACCCCAATCTAATTTATAATAGTTGTTCTAGTCCTAGGCTACAACATACACCTTTTTGTTTCAATTTTTGGAAGTTTTACCATTTTAGGAAAAATCAAAATGGGCTAAAATCAGCCAAAATCCACCATTTATGTTCAATGGCTTTTGGGCCATGTGACCCAGACACCCCAATCTAATTTAGAATAGTTGTTCTAGTCCTAGGCTACAACATACACCTTTGTTTCAATTTTTGGGAGTTTTGCCATTTTTGAAAAATCAAAATGTGCCAAAATCAGCCAAAATCCTCCATTTCTGTTCAATAGCTTTTGGGCCATGTGACCCAGACACCCCAATCTAATTTATAATAGTAGTTCTCGTCATAGGCTACCACATACACCTTATTGTTTACCCTTATTTGGGGTTTACAATTTTTGAAAAATCAAAATGTGCCAAAATTAGACAAAATCCACCATTTCTGTTCAATGGCTTTTGGGCCATGTGACCCAGGCACCCCAATCTAATTTATAATAGTAGTTCTAGTCACAGGCTACCACATACACCTTTTTGTTTACCCTTATTTGGGGTTTACAATTTTTGAAAAATCCAAATGTGCCAAAATCAGCCAAAATCCACCATTTCTGTTCAATAGCTTTAGGGCCATGTGACCCAGACACCCCAATCTAATTTATAATAGTTGATCTAGTCCTAGGCTACAACATACACCTTTTTGTTTATCCATTTGGGAGTTTTACCTTTTTTGAAAAATCAAAATGTGCCAAAATCAGCCAAAATCCACAATTTCTGTTCAATGGCTTTTGGGCCATGTGACCCAGACACCCCAGTCTAATTTATAATAGTAGTTCTAGTCCTAGGCTACCACATACACCTTTTTGTTTACCCTTATTTGGGGTTTACAATTTTTGAAAAATCAAAATGTGCCAAAATTAGACAAAATCCACCATTTCTGTTCAATTGCTTTTGGGCCATGTGACCCAGACACCCCGATCTAATTTATAATAGTAGTTCTAGTCCAAGGCTACAACATACATCCTTTTTCTTTCAATTTTTGGGAGTTTTACCATTTTTTGAAAAATCAAAATGGGCTAAAATCAGCCAAAATCCACCATTTATGTTCAATGGCTTTTGGGCCATGTGACCCAGACACCCCAATCTAATTTAGAATAGTTGTTCTAGTCCTAGGCTACAACATACACCTTTGTTTCAATTTTTGGGAGTTTTGCCATTTTTGAAAAATCAAAATGTGCCAAAATCAGCCAAAATCCACCATTTCTGTTCAATGGCTTTTGGGCCATGTGACCCAGACACCCCAGTCTAATTTATAATAGTAGTTCTAGTCCTAGGCTACCACATACACCTTTTTGTTTACCCTTATTTGGGGTTTACAATTTTTGAAAAATCAAAATGTGCCAAAATTAGACAAAATCCACCATTTCTGTTCAATTGCTTTTGGGCCATGTGACCCAGACACCCCGATCTAAATTATAATAGTAGTTCTAGTCCAAGGCTACAACATACATCCTTTTTCTTTCAATTTTTGGGAGTTTTACCATTTTTTGAAAAATAAAAATGGGCTAAAATCAGCCAAAATCCACCATTTCTGTTCAATGGCTTTTGGGCCATGTGACCCAGACACCCCAATTTAATTTATAATAGTTGTTCTCGTCATAGGCTTCCACATACATCTTTTTGTTTACCCTTATTTGGGGTTTACAATTTTTGAAAAATCAAAATGTGCCAAAATCAGCCAAAATCCACCATTTCTGTTCAATGGCTTTTGGGCCATGTGACCCAGACACCCCAATCCAATGTATAATAGTAGTTCTAGTTATAGGCTACCACATACACCTTTTTGTTTCAATTTTTGGGAGTTTTGCCATTTTTGAAAAATTAAAATGTGCCAAAATCAGGCAAAATCCACCATTTAGGCACAAGCTTAATATATATAATGCTGTTACACGTAAGACCTGAGGTGGCAGTAGTGAGTATAAAAATGACAACTTGCATCTCGTGTCTTTAAAGTAAATTATTTTTCATCAACACTAAAAAGTAAACATCTACATGAGTTTGAATGACCAAAATTCAACGTAATTATCTAAATATTAGCTGTTATGACAACTTAAGATGTAGTAGCTCACCTAGGTTATTAAGATTATTTCACATGTTCTGAGTAGTTTTTGACTTGTTGATAATATTTTGGTCAGTCTGCCTCAGGTAAGCTGCCACAATCGAGTTCGGAGTAAATGTAAATTGAACCATGTATAGCGCTTATTGACTATGTGAAAGAGACTATAAATAAATCTATTATTCTCTTTCTATAGATTTCTTCTCATTTCAAGTACATTTATTTGCTAATGTGGTAAGAACATTGGTCTTTACTTTTTTGGCAGTTTTATTTTCATATTTAAAGCAAGATTATTATAGGATATATCAAATGGAATATGACAAATCTACATGAAGGTAGTCAATGTCTAATCTAGTCAATCCACTCAAAAATACGTAAATATTCTACAGTCAAGTAATTTAAAGACGATTTCAATATTTGAAGTATTAAATCATCCATCCATCTATCCATCCATCCATCCATTTTCTTCCGCTTTATCTGGGGCCGGGTCGCGGGGGCAGCAGTCTCAGCAGAGATGCCCAGACTTCCCGATCCACGCACACCTCTTCCAGCTGTTCTGGGGGGACCCCGAGGCGACACCAGGCCAGCTCGGAGACATAGTCCCACCAGCGTGTCCTGGGCCTTCCACGAGGCCTCCTCCCAATAGGACATGCCTGGACCAGGAGGCATCCGGTACAGATGCCCTAGCCACCTCAGCTCGCTCCTTTCGACGTGGAGGAGTAGCGACTCGAGTCCGAGCTCCTCCCGGGTAACTGAGCTCCTCAGTATTAAATCATGAAAAAGATAAATAATTGTCATTTATTCAGTCTTTTGGAATATTTTTTATTTATTTTACCTGAAACAACTTAATCTAGTGCAGTCTCAACTACACAAGGTCTTAAAATGTGCTTTCAAAAGAATAGTTTTTGGTATTAATTTGTTGACATTAGCCGAATCTGGATTTTTATTTTTACATGGTAGTGTTTAACAGTACCCAGTCCTATCAGTTACATCATCTGGAGGTCAGAAGTGACAAAAGGAAGCAAATTTAAAATATTGTCCTATTGTGGCTGTTGGTACTGGAACAGTGAAAAACAAAGGTGTGTGTGGCCTAGGACTAGAACAACTATTACACATTAGATTGGGGTGTCTGGGTCACATGGCCCTAAAGCCATTGAACAGAAATGGTGGATTTTGGCCAATTTTGGCACATTTTGATTTTTCAAAAAATGTAAACCCCAAATAAGGGTAAACAAAAAAGTGTATGTGGTAGCCTATGACTAGAACTACTATTATAAATTAGATTGGGGTGTCTGGGTCACATGGCCCTAAAGCTATTGAACAGAAATGGTGGATTTTGGCTGATTTTGGCACATTTTGATTTTTCAAAAATGGCAAAACTCCCAAAAATTGAAACAAAAAGGTGTATGTTGTAGCCTAGGACTAGAACAACTATTATAAATTAGATTGGGGTGTCTGGGTCACATGGCCCAAAAGCCATTGAACAGAAATGGTGGATTTTGGTTGATTTTGGCACATTTTGATTTTTCAAAAAATGTAAAACTCCCAAATGGATAAACAAAAAGGTGTATGTTGTAGCCTAGGACTAGATCAACTATTATAAATTAGATTGGGGTGTCTGGGTCACATGGCCCAAAAGCCATTGAACAGAAATGGTGGATTTTGGCTGATTTTGGCACATTTTGATTTTTCAAAAAAGGTAAAACTCCCAAATGGATAAACAAAAAGGTGTATGTTGTAGCCTAGGACTAGATCAACTATTATAAATTAGATTGGGGTGTCTGGGTCACATGGCCCAAAAGCCATTGAACAGAAATGGTGGATTTTGGCTGATTGTGGCACATTTTGATTTTTCAAAAAATGTAAAACTCCCAAAAACTGAAACAAAAAGGTGTATGTGGTAGCCTAGGATTAGAACAACTATTATAAATTGGACTGGGGTGTGTGGGTCACATGGCCCCAAAGCTATTGACATATATATTTATAGCCTATTCAAAAATGGTTGTAAAATGTAATAAAATAACAATTAATAACATTAAATACACCTGCACATGACATTTGTTTTTTTTTTGTTTTTTCTCCCGTAGTTGTATTTGTTTTTATTAAAGCATTTTCTTTTTCTTTTCGTGAGACGTACATTTTTTGATAGTAATTCATTGACGGTCCCTAAATTCGAACGACCGGAGATCATAGCGGGGCATTCAGCGTGTTCCTGCCTAAACCCTGACTGAGCGGGTGGGACGCAGTTAAAGGCTCCTCCCACCGTAAGTGCTGGAGCCGAATATCCAACGTCCAACGTGAAACTAACTTCACCACGGTGTTGGCTGCGACGCTTCAGCGCTTCATGGGGCTTCATTTTCCCATCACTACCTACGAGCCCGCAAACCCCGGACCGCATCCAGCTATACGGCACCACTCGGACCGGCATCTGCGCTGTCAACGAGGCATGGAAGTGTCATTCATAAGTTGTTGGCCTTAAAAGCCTACGTCGCCGGCTTGACGCTCCCGACCGTTATTATAATAGATCCATGCTCCCGACACAACGACAACCAGACAACTCCAGACTAGCCGCTAGCCACGCTGTGTCCCGCAGCAGGTGTGACGTCAGAGAGGTGAGAGAGCAGGTGATACGGAAAAGGCCCTTTTTATAGCGCGCCCCCTACCTTTAATTATCTAAATGCAGGGCCACCTACCCCCAATATCGTCCAACTGCAGCCAGAAACACAAGAACGCCCCAACACACAAGAACGCCCCAACCATTGAAGTATATGCCCCAACACAGAAGAACGCCCCCAAACATCCGTTCTTCAAAAACATTTCAAAATAAAACATCCGTTCTTCAAAAACATTTCAAAATAAAACATCCGTTCTTCAAAAACATTTCAAAATAAGGGTTGTCACCGTGTGCAGTGATTCACTTTTCAACTCATAACAACCTCTGATAATGTATTAAATTAGGATTTTGTACAGCATTATTTCACTGACTCTGATTTAAGCGTGGAATGCTTTTTACATTGAATGTAACAAATTGAAGTAACATTTTTAAAGACACAAAAACCAGGGGCTGTGCATATATTATATTCATGTTCATATTCAATTGAAAATTGGATTAAGCAAGTAACTTGAAATAGCAAATAATTTCTTCCAAACCTCCAGTCTCTATGCTATTATTTTGTATCTACGGAACTTCTACAGGTAATTGATGAATGACTAATGCTGTTTAATGCTCCAAGGAAACCCTGTTTGCATAGTTTATGTATAAATATTATATTTATGTTCAATTTAACTTCATCAAACATAACACACATACTTTTACAATTGACCTTATTTTAACCAAAACTCAAATAGATCTAACTTGTTAAAAAATAAAAAAAGAGGGCGCTTCATAGACCTCCAGTCAGTAAAAAATGGTGGTTTAAGAGGTGCTCTTTGGTGAAGGGATAGTCAATGTATAAATACAGAAAGAACCAAGGCACTCTCTCAAAAATTTATTAAAATGCCTTTATTGGGTATGGTAATAACTTTTTATTGAACAAAAACTGGAAACGCAATATCCTCAAAGGCATATTTTCCATGGCCTTTAAAGTTGAGAACAACAAATGCCTCCTTCCAGTTTTTTTCGGAAGAAAACAGTTGAGCCAGTCGCAGACTAAGACCGCTGCTCTGACCTGCCACCTTGCAAATTTTTCCAATCTTAATTTGAACCTCATTTCTTTTAAGTTTTAGGCTCTCTGCTATGTAGTTGTTCAAATGGATCACATGAGTGTATTGCTGAGCCATGGATCGAAACATTTTAGACACCCTGTTTATAGACTCCAACATTGCCATGTTTGTTTCCAGAGTCATTCTAATAATAATGTCCCATATTTCCACGGACATCTATCTGCGCGGTTCTTTTACTTTCGCTGATCTTAACAGCGTACCACGCAAGCGTTCTCTGATTGGTTGGTGAAACATTGCATGGGGCGTTCTGGTAATCAAACAAGAACGCCTCTGCCGCAGCTCGAGCCGCAGCTCGAGCCTCCTCCCTACCCCACCTCACTACAATACATAGTTCCTACATGACGTCACTACATACGGGGATTTGCCGACCCGGCGCCATTTGTGTTGGCATGCTGTGGGCAAAACAATAGAAGAAGGAGCTGAAACGTGTTAATGTCGTGATAAAGTTGAAAATGGTCATCTCCTGCTGGGTCAATGGATGTTCAAATCGTGCCGGAGGTTCAGTTAAACTTGGATTTTACAGTATACCCATCATTAGACTTCATGAATGTGAGAAGACTAAGCTTTTGTCAGAACAACGACGGAGGTTATGGCTGGCGAAGATAAACAGGCAAGAAACTCCCTCAAAACACGCAAGAATCCAGCAGCGCCGAGATCGAAAAAAGGCAAATAGGTTAACCACTCTTTTTACCACCACAGGGGGCGCTTTGGAGTGGCCAACAGCGTGGCCAACGCTGTTTTGGCCTTTTCACACTGGCTAAATGAGTGGCGAAAATGCTGCTATCCGTTTCCAGAGTGGCAAAAACTGTATTTCCCCGGGTTTAAAGGAAGAAAATCACTGTTTATCCGGACCATTTTAAAAGTAAAGCGACCATCATAAGTGATATAAATAGTATGGCTGTAAGGTTTTTTTTTTATGTTGTTTTTGGTCAAGACTGCATACACTACAGAAAGAGTGGTAAACTCTTAGAAAGTGACTGACCACTCAGAAATCAATTGTTTAGGAGCAGGTAAAGGCCATCGGCCACTCTGAAATGGCCATCGGCCACTGTGAAAAGAGTGGTAAAAAGCGTCTGACCGCTCTGAAATCAATACTTAACATATTTCGGAATGGCTAAAGGCCATCGGCCACTCTAAAATGGCCATCGGCCACTCTGAAAAGAGTGGTAAAAAGCGTCTGACCGCACTGAAATCAATACTTAACATATTTCGGAGTGGCTAAAGGCCATCGGCCACTCTGAAATGGCCATCGGCCACTGTGAAAAGAGTGGTAAAAAGCGTCTGACCGCACTGAAATCAATACTTAACATATTTCGGAGTGGCTAAAGGCCATCGGCCACTCTGAAATGGCCATCGGCCACTCTGAAAAGAGTGGTAAAAAGCGTCTGACCGCTCTGAAATCAATACTTAACATATTTAGGAGCGGCTAAAGGCCATCGGCCACTCTGAAATGGCCATCGGCCACTCTGAAAAGAGTGGTAAAAAGCGTCTGACCGCACTGAAATCAATACTTAACATATTTAGGAGCGGCTAAAGGCCATCGGCCACTCTGAAATGGCCATCGGCCACTCTGAAAAGAGTGGTAAAAAGTGTCTGACCGCTCTGAAATCAACACTTAACATATTTTGGGGTGGCTAAAGGCCATCGGCCACTCTGAAATGGCCATCGGCCACTCTGAAAAGAGTGGTAAAACGCGTCTGACCGCTCTGAAATCAATACTTAACATATTTCGGAGTGGCTAAAGGCCATCGGCCACTCTGAAATGGCCATCGGCCACTGTGAAAAGAGTGGTAAAAAGCGTCTGACCGCTCTGAAATCAATACTTAACATATTTAGGAGCGGCTAAAGGCCATCGGCTACTCTGAAATGGCCATCGGCCACTGTGAAAAGAGTGGTAAAAAGCGTCTGACCGCTCTGAAATCAATACTTAACATATTTCGGAGTGGCTAAAGGCCATCGGGCACTCTGAAATGGCCATCGGCCACTCTGAAAAGAGTGGTAAAAAGTGTCTGACCGCTCTGAAATCAACACTTAACATATTTTGGGGTGGCTAAAGGCCATCGGCCACTGTGAAATGGCCATCGGCCACTGTGAAATGGTCATCGGCCACTCTGAAAAGAGTGGTAAAAAGCGTCTGACCGCACTGAAATCAATACTTAACATATTTAGGAGCGGCTAAAGGCCATCGGCCACTCTGAAATGGCCATCGGCCACTCTGAAAAGAGTGGTAAAAAGTGTCTGACCGCTCTGAAATCAACACTTAACATATTTTGGGGTGGCTAAAGGCCATCGGCCACTCTGAAATGGCCATCGGCCACTCTGAAAAGAGTGGTAAAACGCGTCTGACCGCTCTGAAATCAATACTTAACATATTTTGGGGTGGCTAAAGGCCATCGGGCACTCTGAAATGGCCATCGGCCACTGTGAAATGGTCATCGGCCACTCTGAAAAGAGTGGTAAAAAGCGTCTGACCGCTCTGAAATCAATACTTAACATATTTAGGAGCGGCTAAAGATTAAAAGTTATAGTGACCTTTCTAAACCTACTCTAAACAAGAAATCTTAACAATCTTAACAAATCTTGTTTGGATGCTAATTACGCACTGAAATGTTAATGTTGGTCAATGTCAAATATTAGCCAGCACAGACACTACGAAATAGTAACTTATTTATTAAGTTATCAGAACAGGAGTTGCTTCATCGGGCTGCACTAAACATTAAGGCAATAAAACAAAACAGTAAATAAGACAATGTAAAGTCCAGGCAAGTGAAGTATCCAGGCAAACATGAACATAATGTCCAATTAAATTTCAGCAGCAGGTGATGAGGAGCCGCGTGGGTGTCCCTCGTCCTTAGACTCTCCAGCACAGCGAGGAAAAACTCAAAAACCCAGGGGGAGAAAAGAGAAACCTCGGGGAGAACCACAGAAGGAGAGATCCACTCCCATGGACGGACAGGCTATAGAGACCCAGGGCCGAAGGAGTCCCTCAGTAGACGGGCCAAGATCACAGACCGTCCAGTCCTTGTTGTCAGTAGGCAGGGTTCTTCCGTTCAGCCGGGTTCCTCCTTTCGATCTAGACAGGCCGTCCCAAGGGGGAGTGGGACAGGAGACACCATGTGAATAGTAATGAACAGACTACAGATAAAATAAATATTGTATCATAATTAGACAAAGTTTGCAGTAAGAAGAAGAAGAGGATAGCGCTCAGTGTACCGTACTTCCCACAGCAGTAAAAGAACGCTATTATACAGGCCTGGTTTATAGACGCTTTAAAAAGGGAGATCTTGGTCAAACAGAACTTCGAGGTTTTTTACTGTCGAGCTTGTTGATATGCTAACAATAACCAGGGAGATCTGCTCAGATAAATACTCACTCAGTCTTTGAGGGCCTAGTATAATAACCTCTGTTTAACCTCGGAACAATCTTTCCACATCCATCCACGTCACACATCCTGGGGGTCATCCAGACCAGGCGGTGTGCAAGAATGAGAACAATAACCAGGGTGAGGTGGCTCATCATAAATGCCCAGCAGCTCACCTCTCTTTCCATGGCCAATACACCCTTGAAGAAATAAATTATGTAATTAGGACGATATAAGCAACTCTAACTAAAACATGTCCAAATATATTTAAACCATGAATAATATTTTATTCCTCCTGAAAATGCCTTATACAGTTGGCCACATGCATTACATGTATGAATTCTGTACATTTTCTTGAGCTCCTTCTGATACTCGGTGCTAAATGATGTTAAGTTGACCACACCTTTATGAAACAGAAATATAAACTTTATATTTTTTCTTACTTTAATAAGATTCGACAATTATATATCTGATATTTTTGCATACTTACTGTCAAGCCATTCATAATGGACTTCTTTAAGAAAATCTTCATTCATCACAATTGCAGTGAATCTTTTGCAGACCACTGCAAGGTTACAGATAGCCTTGTCTCCTTCGCACAAAACTACTTTTGAGAAAATCCTCTCCAAAACACAGTCTGGAAGCTGCAGATAAATTACATAAATCAAATCAATTACCGGCTTTACAAAATAATTGTATTACTTACATCCTCCAAGGTCCGAGTGGATAGCTGGCCAACTTCATGCCTGCAGGTAAATTTAAAAATTGTGCATGACAAAAAAATTATTGGCCATGTCTTTAGATTTAGAGATTATCAACTTCAGATCAAAACTTACCAGTAGTTGTCGCACAGAGATACGATTTTTTTAAGCAAATTTTCTGCTTCATAGCGATAAATATCCATTTTGTTTCTCAACCACTGGATTGTCACCTATAATGAATTGTGCCATTTAGTCCTTTAATTACTGTTTTTTATGATTACTCTTATTTATTTATCACTATTTTACTTTTCTTCACAAATGTAAACAAATCAACTAAATTGTTGATAACATATACAAAAAATAATCTCAATCTGTAACCTACCTCTGGCAAAGTTAACCTTATACCAAATTGTGTTTCTATTCTACTATTAGTCTGCTTCCTAATATGTATTCACATTATTACAATTTTAGGTGTTTAAAAGGTGTATTAATATACACTTTTTTTCATATTTTTTATTACACCTTAAGTAGGGCAGAAGCCTACAGCTAATACGCTTTTATTATACAGGTGCTCGTCATATAATTAGAATATCATGAAAAAGTTAATTTATTTCTGTAATTCAACTTAAAACTTAACCATTCACGCAATAATGGGTGGGCCATTCAAACTACTCAGCCGAGGCATTAAGACCAATGGGTGTGGGGCATTCCGAATGGGGCATTCCGACTAGCACCCAACCATCTTATGTTTTTAGCATTATAAATGGTAAAATAATATAGCGATAGGTTTACCCTCTTAATCTACATTTACGCAATTTTAAAAAGACAACAAAAAAGGCCGAATTGTCAGTATTCCATACAATACCCCATATATACCTCGTATAACTTTGAATATGATGTGTGTCCCTTTGAACTAACGGAATAATACAACTCATTCTCACCTGCCATTTGTTTTCCACACAACGATATGCTGTACGTCTTCTAACTTCTAACAGTACCTGTACCCTCCTTCCGAATAACGGGGTTTAGATGATTTATATTTCCTCCCCTTGAGCTCAGTTCCAAAATAAATAAATAAAACTGAAGAACCGGAGTTGATCTGATGATCTTTTTGGACTTGCAGAATACAACGTTAGATCAGCAGCGCAATCATTACAAAGTTAGAAATAGGCTAAACTTTACTCAAATGTGTTGGCAGGGTCCATCCACAAAATAGGCCAGATACAATCGATGTCACAAATTAACAGGTAAATTCGTGATTAACCACTATAAAACATGGCTAGACGCAGTTTTTGCCACTCGGAACGAGGATAACGGACTTTTGGCCACTCCTTTAGCCAGTGAAATGTGGCCAAAACAGCGTTGGCCACGCTGTTGGCCACTTCAAGGCGCCCCCTGTGGTGGTAAAAAGAATGGTTAACCTATTTGCCTTCTTTCGATCTCGGCGTCTCTCCAAGAATATGCTCGGAGCACTTTGTGTCAGGTGCGTATCGTATCTTATAATGTGTTGACAGACGTAATTTACTCAGTACTAACTTGTGTATGCTGATAGCTGGTAACTTGAGAGTTTCATTATTTAGATTACTTTATTATGAGGAGGATCGGTGTCGCGTCCGAGGCTCTCGAGGGCAACGTAAATGTATTAAATAGATAATAGTTCTATGGTGGGCTAAAACAATGTTCACAAACAGCATTGCTTCTGTAAAAAGATCTGTGTCATAAAATAAACTGCTCTTTACGCCTGGAAAAATCTGTTGCCCACCATTCACCAAAACATACGGTCAAAAACGCGGAAATAAACAATAACAGCAATCCAGAGTGTCCGTGTGGCATTAGCATTAATTAAATTAATTGTTAATATAATTAAAATAAGTAAATGGAGCTCCAACTGGTATTAAATCTAAAGTTTTTGAGAAATGTTTGCATTGCTTGTTAATTTTTGCTGCATAATTTGATCAAATATGCAAAACATGTCCGTAGCACGTTAAACTGTGGTGCCATTGTATTAATATACAATTATTTGCTCAAAAGTTGCCCTTTGTTTCCAATTTGCGTTTGAATATCTACATTTATTCTCATTCTTCTGTTTAATGGAATGTTTTTTTTTAATCTTTAGAAATAAACTCTTCTGCATTTGGGGCACTAAAAGTATAACCTTTGGGCAATAGAATGACATTATAAAGCAATGCTACCTGTAGAAACCCTGAAGATCTACACTCAATTATCGCATCAACAATATGATTAGGTTGCTGTACTGTAGATTTAACATAGTATTAGGACATGATTTCTTTTGTGCATTCTAACAAATGTACTCATTTGATTAATGTAGGCAAACCATCAGACCTATTTGACCAAACCAATCCAGACTGGGCACCTTCCCTCAAGTTGGCCGGATGTTTGACTCCAAGGAAATCGGAAAGCAACTTGAAAAAAGCCACAGGCAGCACAAACAGGTAAACGGCACACTGAATTTTGAATCACTTTCGGCAGTCATATCCAGTTATGTCTACTTTTATTAATTCACCACAAACTATTTGTAAAATGTCTCGAGTAACACGTTAGTCTTATTAGGTATATAGATTTAAATGTACTTAAGTTATATATGTTTCTATTATTTTTGTCATTTCCAGATTTATACGGGCAGAAAAGAGGAAGGCATCTAAAGCAAAACATGCTGCTGCAAGTGCGCTTTTGGAGCTGCATGCTACCACCGTAAGCGATAGTGAAGTGGAAAATGTCGCCGATGTTGCTGCAGGACCCAACTGTTCTTTTCGCAAACTTGGGAAAATGGAACCACCAACATGTAAACCAAAACGCGCAGATCATCTTAAACCATTTACACCTGATGTTCAAGGTGAATATCAACGTTTGTTGTCTGAAAACATATCGCTCAAACTACAATTAAAAACATTCAGGATGACACAGGAAGCACTAGCTGATAGACAAGACTTGGTAACATACTACACTGGATTGCCTTCATTTGATGTCTTAAAGATGATTTACGATGACATTGAGCCGGACTTGCCAGCAACAAGGCTTAATGATCTGGGTAAATTTGAAAGATTAGTTATGACACTGTCTCGTATGAAGCTAAACACACCGCTACAAGATTTGGCTTATCGTTACCAGACGTCAACATCAACAGCCTCCAGAATTTTCCTTGTGTACATTCACGTTCTTTATGTGAGATTGAAACACATTATTCGCTGGCCAACACGGGAAGAATTAAGAAAGACCATGCCAATGGAGTTCCGGAAAAACTTTGGGCAGAAAACTGCAGTGATAATTGACTGCTTCGAAATACCCATTCAGAGACCGAAGAACCTGATGGCAAGGGCAAAAACATGGTCTGCCTACAAGCACTGCAATACAACCAAGTTCCTGGTTGGTATAACACCTCAAGGGTCTGTTTCCTTCTTATCCAGTGCATGGGGTGGAAGAGCCAGTGACAAGCACATCACGGAAAACTGTGGGTTGCTCAGAAGTCTATTGCCTGGAGACCTAATTCTTGCTGACCGGGGTTTTGACATTTCAGACAGTGTAGGGTTCTATTGCGCTCAAATCAACATTCCCAGTTTCACAAGAGGAAAATCCCAACTGTCACCCCTTGAAGTTGAACAGACACGAAAAATTGCTCATGTACGCATACATGTAGAACGTGTCATTGGTCTTGTTCGCAATAAATACACCATCCTCCAGAGCAAACTGCCAATTGACATTTTGATGACCGAAAATGAAGAACTTCCTGTTGTCGACAAAATTGCATGTGTTGCATGTTGCCTGTCAAATTTATGTGTTTCTGTTGTTCCTTTCAATTAAGAGATTAAATATCTGAAACTGGAAAGCTCAGTGCAACAAGATATGTCTTGTACAAACTATTTGTCTATGTGTTTAAAAAGACTGAACATTATTATCCATGCATATTGTAAAACCCTTTATTTTTGCAACCTTAAATATTTGTGCATTTCTGCCAATACTGGTTTTAGTGCCATATTTCCATTCAATTTAAATTTGTGTATAGCCCAGTAATCTCACAGGACTTTACACAATTCAAACCATAAAACAAAGAACAAATGGTGAAACACGGTGCAAATGTAATGTCAAACAATGACCAAACATACGTAATGTTCAAAATAATGTATTGTCCAAAGAACATTTTTTCTGTAGAAATAAATTGTTTCTGAAGAGCATCCACTCTGATATTCCAAAATATGTAACACTACACAATCAAGAGAAACGGCATGCAGTGCAATTCATATGAGAATACTATTCAAGGTCACTAACTGTGGGTACATCCTTGAGCTTATTACTCTTGATCTTGGCTTTGCCTTTACATTTCTTACATGTGTATGCCTTCGGTGTCCTCTTCAACTTCACACATTGTAGATGGAACCACTTTACAATACACATTTCACTATTACATTTAATGACTGTCTGTGGCAACATGGGATTTTTGGCAGTGGCATACCACTTCCCCAACATCAGGCTTATCTTGAGCTTTTCTATTAGTCTCTTCAATTTCTCTGGTAATGAGGTTACCCATGAGTTCTGGCAACAACACTTTCAAATAATAGTCCTCTGCTTTACTTAATATTTCCTGGAAAACATCAGGATCCGGGGTGATCCTCTGAATGCTCATTTCATGTGGAGTCCAAATTACAAAATCACCATAGTCCGTTTCAGTCACAAGCAGCTGGGTCTGAACTTGATAAAAGTATTTGTCTGTTATCTTCAAAATGCCATCCTTGTTTAGAAAAGGCAACTGGGATTCATCAAGTGTGCTTTCTCTGGCATTATATGGACATTTTATCTCTAAAATGCCTTTACCACAGCAACTACACTCCTGGATGCCGTCAGGAGTGGCACCCATATAAGGGTAGTTCTTGTTAATCCAAAGTCCAGATTTACATATACAAAAGTTGTAATGATGTTCTTTGGCATACATCTCAAAGTTGTTATAAGCCTCGTCTTCATGGCTTTTTCCCCAATCAGTGGCAACTGATGAGAAGTGACTTTTCTCACAGATTGCTGCAACTGTTGAGGGAGCTAGCTGTTGGCAGTTACCGCTGATGACTAGCTTCATATTACTAGCAGTGATTCTTCCATACCTCAGCGCATGCCACTCCTTGCTTTTACGCTGAGGCCGGGTTAGTTCCTCAGCATTTTTCACTTGCTGATCAGTTACTGCCAGCTTATTAAATACTGATGGTGCTTCAGCCAATAATGAGTCCCTGTCCATGTTAATATATTTATCATCTTTG
Source organism: Proterorhinus semilunaris (assembly GCA_021464625.1). Lineage (NCBI taxonomy): Eukaryota > Metazoa > Chordata > Actinopteri > Gobiiformes > Gobiidae > Proterorhinus > Proterorhinus semilunaris. The sequence goes on from CM038347.1 coordinate 41,799,941, forward strand.
AGGGTAATCAAGGCGATGGGTAGTCTACCTTCTTGCAAAATTATTGGAATGAAACTATCTTGATATTTTTCAGTAACAGAAAGAATGACCGATTTGACACCAGTATTATGAAGCCTGTCCATAAACGCACTGATATCTTCCTCTGATGGTATTCGAACAGTTGGGAGTTTTGTAGCTGTTCGAGTTGTCAGTTGTGTTCCAGCAATGGCACTATCAATTCTCTTCTTTTTAGTAGCAGGTGTGGAAAAATCGATGTGTCTTATTTCTGCATAGTCCACCTTGTTGATGGTTGGGAGTACCCATTTAGCCTTTTTTTGAGTGCAAGTTGTCGATGAACTTAGTCGAGCAGCAGCCTCACAGTAGAAAAGAAGCGCACCAACATGTGAGCACACCTCGCCAAGCCCAGCCATGCAGGTACAGTGGGCAGAGTTGACAGCACCATCCGGCTCGCAGATGACCCAGGGGCGCAGTGGCTTGTCATTGACACTTTGGGAATGTTTGACCTAAACAAAGAGCATTTTTTATTTAGTTCAAGAACTTATTTGAGTTAATTAAAACAAATGGGTCTATATAATGTCATTAGTATGTTCTAATGTATGTCTTGTTGTACATGGACTGATATCCAGATTCTAATAATCTAGTGTAAAAATAAGTACATGCATATTATAGAACGCACTCTGTTTTAAGTGGAACATAGGAATTAAGTTGTGCAGGCTATGGCTTTTTAATAGACAGAATAGTCTAGCATCATGCTTACATACCTTCGCTATGATGACTACTTTTCCATTGATTGCACTTAAGCAAACGTCACCAACCCAACCCTCGGCAAATTGATTGTACGCCTCCAGCGATTTCCATGCTCGGAATTGCTCACATGTGTAAAAGCTCCTAGCCAATACCAGATAATGGTACACATGATAATACTGTATCTGAGGCAAAGCTGCACAATCAGCGTTCAGTGCTTCCTTCATTAGCGTATACGGATCCACACAATTAATGACTGAAATTTTTGCATCGTACCTCTCTCTATCTTGTGTTAATAGAGTCTCTTTATAATCTCTGTCACTTTGTCTCTTCATGATTTTCGTAACATTTTAAAAACAGGATTAAATATTCGAAATTTGCGAGTGAAACTCATTAAACTTTGTAAACACAGCAGCGTGCCATCAAAGATGGCGTCTCCGAGGAGGTCATGTGACATTCATTGGTCTGTGGGAACTATGTATTAGATTTATTCTTATCGGATCCGGAAGATGAGAGAAAGACCTTCAGGCAGCCAGCCTGTCTTTCTGCTCAAACCCATCGATTCAATGTGTTTCACAAGCTTTACATAAATATGCACACCCACTCTTGTCATCTACAACACAAATAACTTTCTGTGACATCATAAAACCAGCCCTCCCCTGTCAGGGTCATAAACTTTCACCCCTAAATCCCAAGGGGGGTTAATTTCTCTCATAAACAAGACTTTAAATCTTTATTACTTTTCTCTGTTTCTGTTTAAACACAAACTGGGGTTATTTAAACATACACAGGTCACATTTCCCCAAAAGGTCCCAGGTGCTCAGGAAATGACTTTAACACAAAGTTAGGTTTAACAGTTTTATGACCCAAACTGAGATGACCAAAACAGGTCATCGTTTACCCATGACCCTCTGGCTTTTCAAATTCTTTCCTTTGCTTATCTAAACAGACCCCTCCCCTAGGTCAGCTTTCGCAAGCTCCACCAAGACAAGCTTCAATGAACAATACATTGACTGTCTACAAAACACAGATTTAACAGTCAAACTTAATGTAATACTTCATGTTAAAATCAAATACAGAATATCTTTAACACTCGTGCACCATGAATTATTTAGTTTTTCTGTATTTTCATGCCATTTTCTTGGAATTTTTGTTGGAAATTTTACAGTTTCCACATTATGTGTATTTTTACACAATTTATAGCATTGAAAATAAATCACACTTAAACAGTTACTCTACTCACAGTACTCAGCAACATTTTTTACTCACGTTTTTTTAAAAACTTTTTATTGTTTGGGTCACTACTTTTTACCTGTACTTGGGTACCTGTGCTGTTTTGCGAGAAGCTCTGCATCTATAATAGCATCACAGACATTTCTTCATTTTTTTTTCATTATTTATATCCTGCAAAAAGACTTCTAACAGATTTAAAGTGCATACGAAAATGTGGCTTGTTTAGAAGGTTGACATCAGTTGCATAATTATCATTTTATTCAGTAATTTTAATGAAGAAATTTTGCGCAGAAAGGTTACTTCTATTCGATTTATTAAGCTGCTGGCAGAAAGGGACATAGATAAATGTAAAGTTCTAGAGCAGTTTGACTTGTTTCCCTTTGACGTAACATGGTCGGCACTGCAACAGTTTAAAATGAGGCGTGTTTAAGATGAGCCAGGTGGGCTCAGGCGTTGGAGGCACCTTGCTCTCCCAGGAGCATCAGGCCGTGGGTGTCTATTGCGGCATGCTGGAAAAATAAAGCTCATTATTTAAAGAAGGATGTACTTTGCAACCAGAGGGGAAATGGAGGGCTGGAAGTTCTGAGCTTTGAAACGGTTAACAATGTCTTCAAAATTAAGTGGATATCTCAATTAGTAAAAGAAAAAATACATATATGGAATGCAATCCCCAAATACATTTTTTATCAAATTGGCGGAATTGAATTCCTACTAAAATGTAATTATGAACCCGAGAAATTACCCATCAAACTCTCAGACTTCCATAAGCAGGCGTTACTCTCCCGGAGGCTGATGTATAAGCGCAACTTTTCACCAACCAGATGTTACATATGATCTGGAACAATCAATATACCTTATATCGCAACAAAACGCTCTTTCTCAAAACCTGGTTTGATAATGGAATAATATGGACTAATCAACTCATCAATCAGCAGGGACAAATTCATTACAATTACACAAATCTCCAATTCTGCTGCGTGAATATGCTCAAGTTTGTAAATTCATACCAAAAGAAATAATGTGTCTCTTAAAAAACTATCAATTTAATAATGAAACACAGAAAACACCAGTAGCAACATCGCACTGGAACTCAGTATTTGGGGAAGAGTAGGGCTTGGCTGGTTGGTGAGAGGTTGTGCATCTTTAACAAAGTATAAAATCCTACATAATATACCCTGCCAAAAAAACACTTGAAAGATTCAAACTTGACATAGATTACAAATGTGACTTCTGTCAAGTTAAACAAGAAACCATTATCCACTTGTTTTATCGCTGCACTTACAGTCAAATGGTCACATATACAACAACTTATCCAAAACTCAGCCTCTGGGAGAGTGACATATTGTTTTATTTTGATAACCCAAATATCTCCTTCTGATTCAGACGATCTTCCACCTGGCCAAATATCATATTCATAAAACTAAATGGGCACAAACAAAACCAAATGGCCTTCATTTTATAAACGAACTCAACCAGTACCTCAAAACAATAAAGACTGTGACCAATCAGAAAGCTATCAGGTCCATAATGCCTCCTGCAAATACCATCAGTTACAGTAAATGTTACACGTCATACTCTATTCTAATATTATGATACAAAGTTATCCCCTTCTCTGTCTCGGATCAGGTGTGTATGACCTTATTGTATATATTTTTCTTTTTTTCTTTTGCTAGAGTTGTTTACAGACACTTGAGCAGAGCCAAGTTGCACGACTGTTTGTGTACGTGTAATTAGAATGTGCATGGAGGAAAATTGTTTCGGTACTGTATTCTGCTTTGGTTTGTGTACCCCGGCTATATTTTATTTTATCTTTTATTATTTTTTTGTATGTTGCTTGTTTTTTGTGTGTGTTTTTTGTCTTTTTCTTCTGTAACATAAAAAAAAAAAACACACAAAAACAATTGTTTCGCAATGAACGCAACATACTGAACCGGATGTGGAAAGGCTTTCATTTCCGGGCCAGTCAGCTTCGTTCCCAAACACGGCAGCGCCATGTTGACCCGACTGTCGCGGTTTGGGCCCGCTTTCCCCCGGCTTCTCCGTCAGACGCAGGCCCGGTATGTGTCCCAGTCCAAGCCCAACGAAGCGGGGTCCTCCGCGGTCACCGACCTCCACGCGCCCCCTGCGGCGTCTGCGCACGGGGAGGTCAGCCCGTACGTGAAGGTGAGCGGGCACTCGGGGTCAGCGGCATCCCATAATATACAAGTGTAGCATTTACAGAAAAACACGTGTACCTCCAATGATTATGCCCATACACTCAGCCCTACGTCTCTAGAGTAATGGCAGTACTGTTGGCGACAGTGGCTGCAAAGATCAACGGGCCCACTCCCGGCTCTGGTGTAGAGCTGTCAGTGTGCCCCAGGGCAGCTATGGCTACATGTGTAGCTTACCCCCACCATATATGAAGTATGAATAATGACTACAGCATTAATAATATAATTAATGGCATATCCTGTATAAGTATAAAGTGACATTCTCAAAAACATACCTATACAGCAGCAGACACTGGCTCAGTGAAATGGGAACATGGACATGGATGAGCTTTATTAACCCAAGGAGTGATGATTGAGAGGGATGATTGTGAGACTAGAAACACATTTGTGTGTGTGGGCAACCCTGGCACACGAAGGTCGGGGGACTGAATCCCGCAGGTACACACTTGTCGTGACACTAGTGTATGAACAGGTGAGGGGTTCCTAAAGTGCTGTGAGTGCCTAATGTGGTCACAACTGTTCACTGATAGTGCTGATCCCCTTAAACGGGATGAAATTAAACCTAAATTAACTAAGCATGGGTCATTAATCTTTTGCATGTGTGTGTGTGCATATGTGTTTACTGGTGTCTACATGCGTGTTTGGGTACATACTGTACATACAGTGAGAACCATATGTTTACATACACTAAAAAAATACATTTGCATTTTTTTCTCACTGTCTGACATGAAAGCAGAATTAACTTTTATTTTTCTTAGGTCAATTAGAATTAAAACAAATTCCGTTTTTTGTATTACTTTTTACAAAACCAAAAGTTTACATACACTAAGATTACTATATCTTTAAACTATTTAGGAAAGTCCAGATGATGATGTCATGATCTTGGAAGCTCAAGTCTGGGTCATCCTCGGGTGTAATTTACAGACACTTGAAGGTTCAGGTTCATTGATGGAAATGACCAATCATCAAACAGATCAGAAAGAAGGTTCTGTGTCCCAGAGATGAACGTGCTGTGTCTGAAATGTGAACATCAACCCAAGAACAAATGCAAAAGACCGGTGTTGGATTTCACGAAGAAGAAACATAGCACGTTTGACCCAAAATATACAGGTTAAAGTAAATTTGACCAAATATGAATGAAATGTATGTAAGCTTTTGGTTTTATAAAATTTAATACAAAATTGTTTAGAAAATTCTATTTCTCATTCTTCTGGCATTTGACAAATATAAAAAAAAAAATTTAATTCTAATTGACCTAAGAAAAGTTAAAACTAGCGAGCCATGTGGGATGACGGCTTCTCTCTGGCGGTCTTTGGTGGTGCAAAAATGTATTACAAATATTTGCAATGGAAATGCAAATTATACACGCCAGTTAACCACGCAGTTTTTAACGGTTAACCATTGTTGAAAAAGCATTCTTTACTATATGGACAAAAGGATGGAGACTCGGTCTATTAAAATCAAAAATCATTGTTTTATTCCCTATATTACAACCTAAGCACACGAGTCATGTTAAGCTCCATGTTGACAACACATGAAACGAAGGAGTAGGTGTGTCCTCCTTTAACCAATCAGTGCTTCTGGAATGTTCTCGGCACCTCTTCTGCATCTGACTCCTCCTTCCAACACACTGCCCCCCAGTGGATCAACCGCAAACACAACAATAAAATGTCCGCCAAATTCAAATGAACCCCAAAGCACAGAGTACATCGACACAGTTTTATATATAATCACTAAAGCCTAATATGACATATGTATATTAATAATTCAACACCGGTTAATTGGTTAATCATGGACACCCCTAGTCTCAATATGTCAATCCGCTAAATCCTAAACTGCTGCTGTGCTTCTCAGAACCCAGACTACCATGGCTTCTCCGAGGACCCCGTAGTGGACGAGTGGAACATGAGGATCGGCTTCTTCTTCGGCATCTCAGTGGCCCTTGTTATTGGAGGAACTTTTATCCACTATCTTCCAGACCATGGGTAATGGGTGTCTTTGGAAACATGCTATCTCAGTAGTAGTAGTTCTACTCTGTGGCCCACTGAGGTGTGACTGGTTGGTGTGTGGTCATGGGGTTGATGGCACGGTCTGGCTTCGGTAAGTTGCCCCTTGGTCAGCTGTGGCTACATGGCTGTTTTCCTCTTTCAAACAACAGTGGGAGGAAAAAGTAAGTACACCGTTTGGAATTTCTGCCAAATTGGTCATAAAATGTGGTCTAATCTTTATTAAAATCACAAGAATGAGTAAACCGTGTCTGCTTAAACTAATACCACCCAAACATTTACATTTGATATTTTTATTGGCCATAATATGTAAACATTTATAGGATAGGGAGGGAAAAGTAAGTACACCGCCTGAATCTCGCTGAGCTGCAACAGTTTTGTAAAGAGGAATTGTCTACAAAGAAGGATCAGCAGCTATTTAATACAGGGGTTCACTTACTTATTCCACACTGTTGTGATGGCTCAGGGTTTTCTGTAAAATATCTTGATAAACTTGTGAATTCATTTTTCTATTAATGATGGAATGTTGTCCAGGCCCTGAGGCAACAAAGCACCCTCACACCATGATGCTCGAGCTCCATACTTCACAGTGGGGATAGGGTTTTAATGTTGATATCAGTCCACTGAATATTTTGCCAGGAGCGCTGTGGAGCATCCAAGTGCTCTTTCGCAAACCAAAGCTGAACAGTTTGGGAGGAACACACAACGTCATGTGTGGAGGAAAAATGGAACAGCACATCAACATCAGAACCCTCTCCTCACTGTGAAGTCTGGAGCAGGAGAATCATGGTGTGAGGGTGCTTTTGTTGCCTCAAGGCCTGGACAATGTGCTATCATTAATAGAAAAATGAATTCACACGTTTATCAATATATTTTACAGAAAGACATTCACAACAGTGTGGAATAAGTATCCTTATCCTTCTTTTGCAGCAATAACTGCTTTTCTGTAGTTGCAGATTAGACGCTCACAACGATCAGGATGAATCTTGGACCGTTCCTCTTTACAAGACTGCTGCAATTCAGCGAGATTCAGGTGGTGTACGTACTTATTCCTCCCAGTGTAGTTTGAAAGAGGAAAACAGATCTGTGCAGCCATGTAGCTACCAGGAATAATTGGATATTGCAAGTGTGGTAATGTTATCAGGCTGTCTGACGAAAGACACACACTCGCAATTTTGGTGGATAGGTGTAGTGGCCAAAATGTACCATCTGGCCTCTAGGTGTCGCTGCTGTGTTAAGGGTGTGGCCTTTGCCTAGTTAAGAGAGGTGATCAGGGTGTGATGTGTTGCACCTGTGAGGAGAAACAGTCTTTTGACCGTGTTACAAAATAAAGGACCTTTTTGAACCGTATATTTTGAGTATTGGGCTCATCTGTCAAGGAAACACGCGTCCAAATCTTCTACCAAACTGGTGCATCCTAGTGGCTTAGTGGCACAGGGCCACTGGCTTCTACAATAGGCATAAAATCTTCGTGCACCCAGTTGAATTTACCAGAGGAATCACTGATTGTGGGTCAGTCCATCATATTCATTAATTTTAAGTTTAACTCTTGCTTGTTAGTGGATATTGGTAATTTGTTTTTGGTTAAACATAATCTATCTTGAAATAGGGCTGAACAATGTGGCAAAAAAGTGAATTCCAATTTTCTTTCTCAATCTGAGCAACCTTGATTTTCAATCAGATTTTAATTTTTCATAATAAAAATAAATACAGTGCCTTGCGAAAGTACTAATACACCTTGAACTTTTGCACATTTTGTCATGTTTACAAACCTAAACAAAGATTACATTTTGAATGTTTTACTAAAAGTTCACACACAAGTAACAGACAACTGAAGTGAAAGCAAAATGAAACATGAGTCTGTTATTTTACAAAAAATAGAAAAGTGTAAAGTGGGGCGTGCATAAGTATTCATACAGCATTTTCGGAGTGCATTAAATTGCCTTTATAACATTCCTAATGACTGCAGAATGTTCACACCTTGCCCTAACCATTAAATAGAGGCCACCTGTGTGTAATCTACTCTCAGTATAATTCCAGCTGTTCTGTGAGGGCCTCAGAGCTATGGTCAGAGTGTATTGGTCACTAAACAACATCATGAAGGCCAAGGAGCTCACCAGAGAGGTCAGGGATAAAGCTGTGGAGAAGTTTAAAGCAGCGTTAAGTTATACAACGGTCTCACGGCGCACTGTTCAATCCATCATTCTGAAATAGAAAGAGTATAGCACCACTGCGAACTTACCAAGACACAGGCGTCCACCTAAACTAACAGACCGAACAAGGAGAGCACTGGTCAGAAATGCAACCAAGTGCCCCAAGATAACTCTGGAGGAGCTGGGACGTCCTGCCGCTGAGCTGGGGGAATCTGTACATGGGACAACTATAAGTCGTACTCTACACAAATCTGGCCTTCATGGACGAGTGGCAAGAAGAAAGCCATTATTGAAAGGAGGCCATAAGAAATCCCGTTTGAAGTTTGCTAGAAGTCATATGGAGGACACAGCTACCATGTGGAAGAAGGTGCTTTGGTCAGATGAGACACAAATTTAACTTTTTGGCCCAAATGCAAAACGTTATGTATGGAGCAAACCTAACACTGCTCATCGTCCTGAGTGCACCATCCCCAGTGTCAAATATGGTGGGGGGAGCATCATGCTATGGGGCTGCTTTTCCTCAGCGGGGACTGGGAAGATTGTAAGAATAGTTGGGAAGATTGATGGAGTCAAATACAGAGACATTTTGGAGGAAAACCTGCTGGAGTCAGCAAGAGAATTGAGGCTGTGGCGGAGATTCACCTTCCAGCAGGACAATGACCCTAAACACAAAGCTACATCTACAATGGAATGGTTTAAAAACAAACATATTAATGTGTTAGAATGGCCCAGTCAAAGTCCTGACCTAAATCCTATTGAACATCTGTGGAAAGACCTGAAAACTGCTGTTCACAAACGCTCTCCTTCTAATGTGACAGAGCTTGAGTTGTTTTGTAAAGAGGAATGGGCTAAAATGTCAGTCTCTACATGTGCAAACCTTGTAGAGTCAAACCCCAGAAGACTTGCTGCTGTTATTGCAGCAAAAGGGCGTTCCACAAAGTATTAAGTCATGCTGTATGAATACTTATGCACGCCCCACTTTTCACTTTTCTATTTTTTTAAAAGTAACAGACTCGTGTGTTCATTTTGCTTTCACTTCACAATTGTTCCACTTGTGGAATTTATTTTTGTCAGTAGGGCCCTTTCCCAAACCAATTCCTCCATCCTTTTCCTACCCACTTCCACTAATTCCTCGGGGAAGGCAACTATAGAAGGTCCTTCTTGTAGAGACTTGGAGCTGTGGCTTTCCGACGGACTATCTCACAAAATGGACTTTACTGTGACAGCCCCACCCGCTATTGTTGCAATGATCACTGTTGAATTATTATTATTATACATATTTGTCATATTAAGCTTTAGTGATTATATATAAAACTGTGTTGTAATCTGTGCTTTAAGATTCATTTGAATTTGGCGGACATTTTATTGTTGTATTTACGGCTGATCCACTGGGGGGCAGTGTGTTGAAACGAGGAGTCAGATTGCACAGAAGAAGAAGTGACGATAAGACCTCCCTAGAGCACTGATTGGTTGGGGAGGACACACCTATGCTCAGGAGAGAAGCTCTCTCTCTTCCCTTCGACCCCCGGCCGAGCGGTCATGGACCTTGTGTGCTTTAGTTTGTAATATAGGGAATAAACAATATTTTTTTATTTTAATAGACCGAGTCTCCATCCTTTTGTCCAGTAGTAAGGAATGTGCTTACAACATCACAAATTTTGTAAAATTGTTTAAATTCAAACTTTAACGTTTCAAAATAAATGTGGGACTGAAGTTGTTTGGTGCGTGTTGCTCGTGGGGCTGCGCTCCGATGAAGCCTGCGTTTAGTTTAGTTTCCTTATATCAGGACAATGTGCAGTTACATTAACAAGATGGCTGCACCAGATTTAGCACTGTGCTAATTTCCATCTGTAGTCCTACACAATAAAAATTACATAACAGAGTTATCGGGTATCATTGATGCCGACTCGCCGTGAAAGAGTTGATCAGACACTTCTTCAGCCACTTCTGGGGCAACGGTGGCGAGTTGGTAGAGTGAGTTGTCTCATGATCGGAAGGGTGGGGATTTGAACCCAAGTTCCTGCAGGTGCACACTGTCGTTGTGTCCTTGGGCAAGACACTTCACCCTCCTTGCCTCCGGTGTCTTAGTACTATGGTATATGGGTGACTGGTTCCTTGCTGTAAAGCGCTTTGGGCCTTATGATAGTAGAAAAAGCGCTATATAAGTTGAGACCAATTACCATCGCCCAGACCTAGTTTGAAATGTCCACTTCACTTCGGTGACGTTGATAGGGGAGTCTGTGGCTCAATCACCTGTCCCACTGGGAAAGCGTAAAACTGCACCTGTGAATGTCACAGTTATGAACGGGAAATTGTAAAGGCAAAAGTTAATAAGTATTATTTATATTTTACCAACAAGAAACTGTCCTGTATGCATGAGGTTAGATTTACCCTATTGTTGAGATCTCTAAGAACATTTTCTTAAATGCATGTGTCTTTTTCTTCAGAATGCAGAAGTGGGCCAGACGAGAGGCTGAGATGGTGATCCAGCAGCGTGAGAGAAACGGTCTTCCTCTGATTGGAGAGAATTACTACGACCCAAGCAGGATTTTACTGCCCTCTAAAGGACAGGAGTAGTCTTTCATTAGCTTTCTGTGTATTCTTATGTAATGTGCTTAAAATAAAAGTGTACAAATTTCTGATTTGTGTTTATTGAGCTTTTCCTACACAGTATGTAAAAGGTAAGCAATCAAATAATTTACAGACCGTAAACTTTAAGTTATGTAAATCTATTGAAAGGAGGGTAAGGGCCTTATAAGTTATTAACTTATTCCTACTTCCTTTGAGCAGCACTGCACTAATTGCTTATTATGTTGTGAATATTTCTGGAAACTATATGTATACTATACCTGTATGCATCTTTTGATGCTGCTCAAATAAAATAAAATAACCCGACAGTACAGACACTTAGGATTTATTGTTTGGATAAGGACAGATGATAAAATGATGAAGCGACCTCCCTCGCTCCTTGTGCAGCTGAGTTTTTGGCCTTGTGGTTTCTGTTCCACATTGTTTTTTCTGGATACTTTTGTATGTCTTTGCCGTGTTTTTGTGGAGGTTTGAGTGGATTTGTTTACTTTGAGAGTCTAAAATGGTCCTGAAGAAAACGGCTTTTTAAAGGTAAACACAATGCTAGCTTATCAGCTAAACCCATTTGAGACCTACACATTTCTTCTTCTGAGGCACCAAGAGCCCCCACAGCTGCAGCACAGTCGAGGCGTCACAAGAGGAGCTACAGGAAACGATAAAGGACAAACGAGAGATGGTGAAAGACTGTTGTGAAGCGGAGGGAGGAAGAGGAAGGAGGAGGTGGAGCTGACCAGTGCAGGACACCACGCTCTGAAACGGACAAACCCAGGAGGCGCGGCACCATTTCAGAGGAGACAGAGGGCAGCCAGCCAGGTTTCTTCCGAGTGCTATAGTTTCCCCGACCTCCAAGGTCATGCGGATCAGGTGGACACACAGTGGCAGCGCGGCTCAGGACTAACACCTGAACACTATTTCGTTGTACAGTAAACGATGACAATAAAGCACTTACTTTACTAGCAAAAAATAGGTTGGCTTAAAGGTGAATGTTTTTGGCGAGATTGGTCTTTACATATAAACTTTAACCTGAAAGTAATGTCCCTAATACTTAATACGCAGTTTTTATTGCACCATTTCAACAATGCTCCATATATTTTACTTGAACTTTTTACTTGTAAGGCACATTTCAAAATGGATAGATTTATACTTTGTATCTGCACTTTTACCTAAGCACCGAGCACTTCAACCACTGACACCAAATCCCCCCGTTGTGATCATGTACCTTGCTGATGATTTGTTTATTTATATCTCCTTATAAGCTCAACAAGCAAGGTGAATTTATTTATTTCAATGTGGAGGTTCAAAATTGAGATGAAGCCAGCATGACTCGCTGCGCGCTTAGCGTTTCCAATTTCACAATCCGAAACACCGTCAATAATAAAATCCACGGAGACCAAAATGTATAGTTAAAACTCTTTAGTGAGTAAAAACAGACATTATGACAGACAGACAGACAGACAGGGGATTACAAAAAAAGGGGTTGCAGAGGTCAAAAAACTGTTTGCCTCCATTCTGTGAGCTGCGTTCCCCACACCCGCACCACAGCGTGCAGCGTCATGATATAGGCAAGCCGTAACCAAACAAAATATTACAAAACCAAATACCAAAGTAATAATTATAAAAACTAATACTTAACCAAACAATTTGGAGAAAAGTAAATATAGCCACAATAACCATAACAAAATTACCAAAATGTTAACAAATTATAGCAAAACTAATAAACTATTTACCAAACAAAAATACAATTTAGGCCACAATGGCCTAGCCCCGATTCTCTTCTCGTCCCCAATTCTCTTCCTGTCCCCGATATGCCTGCCACACTACCCACTGAAGTAAATTTGATGCTACCCTATATTAGATCCATGATGCTACCTCACTGGCGATTCTGTTTCGTATGGGCTACGCCCTCTACGGGCTTCGCTATTGGTTATAACCCGAGGCATCGCCTCGCGCCTGAGAGATAAAAACATCTACCCGCTCCAATCATGTCAAGGTGATGGTATATCCATCTGGGGTATAAAAACCCCATCTGCCCACCGCTCATCTCCTTTTTTAACTCAGCGTTTGAGAGAGCAAGTTCTTTTCAGAACTCACTTCTACGAGCACGTTCTTCTCAGAACGATACTTCTAACTTACCTTCAGGATCTTCTTGCCGCTTCTCTGCTCGAAGATGACTTCACCTGCCGGTGTCGAGCTCCGCAGATGCGGCAAATGTCCCTCCATTCTCCTCCCTGAGGATCAGCACGAGCTGTGCTTCCGCTGCCTCGGTTGGCACCATGCAGCGGGTGATGCTGACTGCCAGGCGTGCTTAGCGCTCTCCCGGGAAGAGCGCGAGCGTCGCCGGGGTTTTATGGGTCCGGATTCACCAGTACGGCCAGCTCAGGACGCTGTGCCCCTGATTCAGGACCCAGCCCCTTCAGCAAGCCCCAGGAGGAAGGAATGGAGTGAATATGATGAGGAGGATGATCGTCGCTGCTACGACGAAGACGCTGCCTCCATCTTCTCCGAGACGCCGTCCGGGTTACAGGGGGATCGTTATCCTCTCGACTATCTCCCCGCGTTGTTTGCGTCTGCCGCAGACCGAATGGAGATTCCTCTGCCTCCGTCTCAACCTGCTGCTCCGGTGGAGGACTTCACCGAAGGCTTAGCTAGCCGTTCCCGCCGAAAGCCGCGCCCTGTCGTGATGTGCCCGGCTATGACACCGATCATGCACTTTGCTCAGCGTGAATGGGCTCATCCTCTCGCGGCAAAACATCCTGCACTGGGGTACGGGCCGTATTCCACGGTGCAGGACTGGACGTGGCGGTCCGGGGTTCCGCCGATTGAGGACGGAGTCAGGATGTCCCTCCTTCCGTCCTCATCCCCTTGGCCAGGCGATAAAACGTTGCTTCCCTCTGACAAGGATAAGCTGACGATGGCCGTTTTAGACCGCTGCTATGCTAACGCCGCTCAGGTAGTGGCGTTAGCTAGCAACATGGCTTTTCTGGCGGGCTCGCTGGATAAGCTCATCCACGGACGCTCCGAGCTGGCCCTGGAGGAGCTCGAGGAGGTCCAGACTACGGTGGCTTCTTTTCTCCGTATGTCCCAGGCTTTCGCCATTGACGGTGGCCGTTCAATGGCGGCGGCTCAGGTGGGATCTCGCCATTTGTGGCTGGGGCTTTCCTCGTTGAAGGAACAGGAGAAGCGTCAACTACTCGATCTCCCGGTTTCCACATCATCATTGTTTGGCCCTGACATCCAGGCAATGGTCGAGCGCCTCGATGCTGCCTCCAAAGCCTCCCAGCAGCTGGGACCGCATCTCCGTCCCCAGTGGGACCGTCAGCGCTCTGAACGGCGGGGAGGGGCTCAGCGGCGCGAGCGCCGTTTTCATCCCCCATCTCCTCCGCGGAGACGCGACACTCCGGGTTCATCCCAGACGGATCCAGCGCGTTCTCCGAGACGGGACCAGCGGAGGGACCGTGGATCTGGACCAGCGCATCGACGTCCGGGCGCTGACACCAGAGGGTGTCAGCGCTTCGGCCCGTTACATTGTAAAAGAGCATGCTTCGTCTCTTATTTGCAGCGGAGACGCGCTGAGAGCGTCTGCCGTTCATGAGTCTTCTACTCCTCCCGCTGCTTTCCGCAGCACGCCACGGCTTCGTATTCTCCTACCGGAACGTACGGGGGATACGTCACGGCGGCCGGTACCTTTGACCCATCCGCGGAGCGGCAGTGCGGACTCGGATCATGTCACTCCGCGGGCTGGGGCTGCCTCTAAACCTCCGCTTGGCAGGAGGCGGGGCAGCCCTTGGAGCGTGCAGGGGAGTGAGACTGTTCAGTCTAAGAAGCGTAAGTCCTCTCTTGACGGCGCGCCGTCCTCGGCCGCGGCGGCGCCGCTGTCCGAGGGTGGGGAATCCCCGCAGCCCTTTTCATCAGGGCCCCCCACGTCCTACCCCGCAGGCCGGGGTGGAGGTGGGCGGGCCTTCGCCGTTTCTACCGGTGAGGCCCGTGACAGAATTTTATCAGGAGTGGAAGAGCCTGGGGCTTCTTTCTTCTCACTGGTTAGACAGGACGCTCCGCAGGGGATACGCGTTGCAGTTCGCTCGGAGACCGCCGCCTTTCAGCGGGATCCTCAGGACGAGGCTCCGAGGTCAGGCGGAGGCCGCGGTCATCCAGGAGGAAGTAGCCTCTCTGCTGCGGCGCGGGGCTGTGGCAGAGGTGGCTTCGGACGCGGTGGAAAAAGGGCTGTACTCCCCATATTTCCTAGTCCCCAAGAAAAGCGGGGGTGTACGTCCAATTTTGGACCTGCGCGTCCTGAACCACTGCATCGCGGAAAGGCTTTTTCGCATGCTGACGGTCAGGCAGCTTTTGGAGTGCGTCAGACCAGGAGACTGGATGACGTCCGTGGATCTCACAGATGCATACTTCCACGTTCCTATTGTGTCGGAACACAGGAAGTTTCTGCGCTTTGCAGTGGGGGAGAAGTGCTACGAATATCACCGCCTCCCCTTCGGTTATTCGCTGGCCCCGCGCACGTTCTCCAAGTGCGTGGAGGCGGCGCTGGAGCCGCTTCGTCGTCGTGGCATCCGAGTTCTGACTTACATCGACGACTGGCTCATCCTGGCCTCGTCTCGGCAGGAGGCGCAGGCTCACACGACGGCCCTGTTGGAACACATCTCCCGATTGGGATTTGTGGTCAACTTGGAGAAAAGCGCGTTGTACCCCATTCAGCGTGTAACGTATCTGGGGCTGCAGCTAGACTCTGGGGACATGCGCGCCTCCCTCTCGGCCGAGAGGATAGAGGCGCTGCTGACGCTGGGGAGAATGGTACTGGACAAGCCGCAGGTGCCGTCCCAGTCCATTCGTTCCCTATTGGGCATGATGGCAGCCGCTCACCCTGTGGTTCATCTGGGTCTGCACTTCTCAAGTCAGCTGGCGGGTCACCATGTCATGGTGCGGTCGGACAACACCACAGTGGTGGCCTACTTAAACAGGCAGGGGGGGACCAGGTCTCCCACTCTGCACAGGAAAGCGACGGAAATTCTCTTGTGGGTGGGCTCCCACCTGTCCTCCCTGAGAGCCCGTCTCATTCCCGGCCTGCTCAACGTGGGCGCGGACGTTATGTCCAGGGGAGGCCCACTCCGCGACGAGTGGAGCCTAGCCCCATGGGTCGCAATGGAGGTTTGGCGCCGGTTCGGGGATCCAGTGGCCGACCTTTTCGCCAGTGCAGAAAACGCACAGTGCCCACTTTGGTTCTCGCTCAGGTGGGCAGACGCCCCTCCGCTCGGGGTGGACGCCTTGGCCCAGCGGCCGTGGCCTCAGGGTCTCCTGTATGCATTTCCGCCAGTTCACCTCATGCCTCCTCTGCTGCACAGGGTGAGGACGGAGGGGTTGGTGATTCTGATAGTGGCCCCAGACAGTCCGAACGCCAGGTGGTACCCGGACCTGGTGGGGATGGTGGTGGAGGGCCCCTGGCCCCTGCCGGACCGGTCGGACACGTTGGTCCAAGCAGGGGGGACTCTGCACTCCCGCCCGGTGTTGGGACGCAGCCTTTTGGCTTGGAAGCTGAGAGGGGGAAGTTGTTGCGTTTAGGCCTTCCCTCTCCAGTGGTGGCCACTATTCAGGGTGCCCGTGCACCATCCACTACGCGAGCGTACAGTGCTCGTTGGCGGTTTTTCGAGGACTGGTGTTCAGAAAGGGTGCTTGATCCCACTTCCTGCTCGATAGGGGGAGTGTTGGAGTTCCTACAGTTCCTCCTAGATAGAGGGCGGGCTGCCGCCACTCTGGGGGTGTTCGCGGCAGCCATTACGACCGGACACGTGGGGTTTGGCCATCTCACGGCGAGGAACCATCCCCTGGTTAAACGCTTTTTGCGTGGAGCACGGAGGCTGAGACCGCCCGTGCGGTGCTCTTTGCCCTCGTGGGACCTTCAGGTGGTGTTGGAGGGTCTGTCGGGCCCTCCTTTTGAGCCCCTGGACAGGTCAGACCTTAGTTGCCTGTCATATAAGACTGCGCTCCTTTTGGCTCTGGTCTCTGCCAAGAGGGCGGGGGACCTGACTGCGCTGTCTGTGCATCCATCCTGTACGTCCTTCGGTGAGGATGGGGGTCTGCTTGAGATGTGGCCTAATCCGGCTTTTCAGCCCAAGATTGTCACTTCTTCTTTCAGGTCTAGGGTTATCAGAGTTAGACCCTTCTTTCCTCCACCACATGCTTCTGTGGAGGATAAGAGGCGAAACCTGCTGTGTCCGATTCGGGCCCTGCGTTGTTATCTGGACCGTACAGCGACGTTCAGGCGGTCGGACCAACTGTTTGTGGGGCTTGGGGCCGGGCGCAAAGGTGCCCCACTCTCTACCCAACGGCTGGCTCATTGGGTCTGTCATGCCATTCGTATGGCATACGAGGCTCGGGGTCTTCCTGCTCCTAGGGTCGTCAGGGCCCACTCTACTCGAGGGGTGGCTGCCTCTACTGCTTTGTTTAGAGGGGTGTCGATAGAGGATGTGTGCTTGGCGGCTTCCTGGTCATCCTCGTCGACCTTCGCCCGCTCGTACTTGATGGACGTTGCTTCTGGGTCTGTCGCTCATTCGGTTTTGAGCGGCGGGCGGGTTTAATTTGATCTTGACTGCCCAGTGCAGGTGCTCTTGGGAGAGGCGACCTGTCTGGGCGTGGGGGTGCGGGCGCTCTTGGGAGAGGCGGCCTATGCACCTTCACTCCTCCTTTTCGGTTGTGGGTGCGTGTGTGCTCTTGGGAGAGGCGACACGCGTGCTCTGTGTTTTGTTTTGGTTGCATGTGCGCTCTTGGGAGAGGCGGCCGCTATGCTTCCTTCTGTATATGGTGCTAGGTGCCTTGGTGCTCTGGTGGAGCAGCCCGTGGCCCTGCTCTGACTGCCCATGGGTGCGTCTGGTTGGTGACACTGACTGCATGACGTTGTCCTGGGTGCGCTCCAATTGTGGTCATTTGTGCCTGCTGGGAGTACATTCTTCCCTACGGTCTTCGCGCAGGGTTTTAACCAATAGCGAAGCCCGTAGAGGGCGTAGCCCATACGAAACAGAAATGACAGTTACTTGACGTAACTATAGTTCTGTGAGTATGGGCGTAGCCCTCTACCTGCATGCCCAGCAGGCCCATCCTGTCTTCTATGGCTGAGTTCAAAGGAGATGAGCGGTGGGCAGATGGGGTTTTTATACCCCAGATGGATATACCATCACCTTGACATGATTGGAGCGGGTAGATGTTTTTATCTCTCAGGCGCGAGGCGATGCCTCGGGTTATAACCAATAGCGAAGCCCGTAGAGGGCTACGCCCATACTCACAGAACTATAGTTACGTCAAGTAACTGTCATTTAGGAGATGTGCCAACCCATAAGCATGTCCGCCCCATTGACAGTAAATTTAGAAATATACTGTCAATGGTCCGCCCCCGTCACCCCCACCCTCGAGTGATTTTTCATGCGCAACCACTGTTGATTGACAAGTGCACAATTAATTAAAAAAAATATAAAGAGATTCTGCACAGGCCAAACTTTATAAAAGTGACGAAATACATGTTAGAGTCATGACAGCACAGTCACATGTCAGTGTTTTAAAGAGCCGCCTCAGTAAATGGCTTAAATGAAGGGTCAGGTAGAGCGGCTCGGGGGTTCGAATCCCGCCTCCTGAAGGTGCTTTCTGTCGTTGTGTCCTTGGGCAAGACACTTCTCCCACCTTCCCTCCAGTGTCTGCGTACATGGGTGTATGAATGGGTGAGAGGATCCTTGCTGTAAAGCGCTTTGAGTGCCTAATGTAGGTGGAAAAGCGCTATATAAGTTGAGACCATTTACCATTTTTGGTTTGTGATTTTGCTTTCATTTAGTAGAAACTTAAGCCACATGGCTAATGTGCATACTGTAGCTTTATGAAACAGCTGTTGAGATAAAATAAGGCTAAAGGAAAATGTGATGGCTCATTTGGATTTATTATTTTTTTCTTTGACACTATGTTGTTGCATATGCAATACAGTAGGGGGCGGTATGCGCTTTTGTTTGCCTGCCAATATCCTTAAAGAAGAAGAAGAACAGCTGTTGGTGATGTCACTTCCCCTTCCCCTTCCCCTGGTTTAAGGACGGTCGAATTGGGCAAATGCTGCTGAAGCTCTAGTTCACTAACTGCATGGAGATCTAACAGTTGACCCCATGAAAGGTTAAGGATTAGTTGCTAGTGTTAGTACTTAGAGGCTATCATTTAAGGGTTTCGGAATCAGCCTTTGTAAATGTTGATGTTCCTGATGACGTTGTCTTTTCTGGTAACGTGAACGCAGCACCCGTCTGTGCGCATGCGCACCATGCTAAACACGAAACACAAATGCGGGGAACGCGCGCGTGGGTAAAGTTAGATATGTTGTCTGATATATACTTTGTTTATATATAAATGTGTAACGACATACAGTGACGCCGTGGCTCACTGCCCCCTCACTGGACCGGGCCACTCGGACCATGGCTGAGCTGAGTGTGCACGGAGTGACTGTGAAGTTTCCCTTCCCTCCGTACGACTGTCAGCGAGACTACATCAGCCGGGTCATCGAGTGTCTGCAGCAGGTCAGCTTCACACTACAGTTGCCACTCTTTGAGCTGGATCAGCTGGATCGGTTCCCGAATAGTTATTCATTTTCGCTTTTAGGCAAAAATATCCAAGCATGTTGTTCACATTATAGACAGAAGTATCACGCTAAGTAGAAGGATATTGTGGAACACATTTTTATATATTGTGCCTAATTTCCAGATGGCCATTGTAAGCGACAAAAAACAATCTAATTAAAGAGTTGTAACGTGAAAAAATATGTATTTTAATTACAATAATTATTGAAAACAATGGAATCTAGTAAGAAAATTCTTGTAAGAGTACATTTGTTTGAATGCCTATAATATTATGATTATTATTATTAATATATTTTTTGTACAAATATTTTATAATTTGTTTGACTATTAGTTTCTTTGCCATCATTTAGAATAGAGGATGTAACTTGAAAATGAAAAAGATGACTCGCAAATTGTTGTTTGCATGTTTGCAATGTTTACATCAGTTAATATTCATCTACAAAATATTGGATTAGTTTCCAACAAGTATGATTGTCACAACATCAACCACACGCACTACTTTTCTTTTTCTTACACGCACAAAAACGTTGTAGTTTTATGGAAATGCCGTCCTCTCTGGCTTTGTATACGCTTCTTCTCATTGACGCATAGCATAGTGCCCTATGATATAACATTTGGTGAAATATTTAGAAAAGCCATACGGTCTTTGCCCTGTCCGATCCCATCAAACCTCGGAAGCTAAGCAGGAAGGGCCTGGTCGGTACTTGGATGGGAGACCGAGAACACCAGGAAGCCTAGGTGAATGTAGTGAGTGAGTGGTTGGTGGTGGTCGGAGGGGCTGATGGCACAGACTGGTTGCCTCGCTTACGTCAGTCTGAGTCTACCCCAGGGCAGCTGTGGCTACAATAGTAGCTTACCACCACCAAGTATGGAGTGAATGAATAATGCACACAATTGTAAAGCGACTTTGAGCGTCTGGAAAAGACTAATGTATTATTATTTATTATTATTAAAAGTCTTTTTGATGTGGCCGACAGTGCTGCCATTTCATGTCTGAGCAGACTCTAGACCACTTTTCTTTTACTTAAAACTGCAAAGTCTCATTAGAATGGGGTAATTGAACTATATTGATATTAGTCATTGATACAATACTGGCATCAATGTGTAACAATCAATCTCAAAAACCTGAAAGTCCAAGGCAAGATCTGTATTAAATGTACAATCTAAATTGCTGCCGGTTATGGGATATAATGAATTAACACATCGCTAATATCTGCGTTATTAGAAAGGATAACACATCAAATGTGAGAAAAAGAATAGTGTCCCAGTTTTCTCTTTCCTCTTTGAGCTGTGATGTGTCTACAGAAGAAGAATGGCGTCCTGGAGAGTCCCACGGGCACAGGTAAAACCCTGTGTCTGCTGTGTGCCACGCTGGCCTGGAGAGAGCACTTTAGGGACACCATCTCTGCCCGGAAAATCTCTGAGCGGCTTCAGGGGGCCAACATGTTCCCAGAAACACCGCTGGCATCCTGGGGCACAGCTGCCACTGACGGAGACTCTGCAAGTAAGTTACACACTAGGGCTCGGGGCTGTGTTCTAAATTTTGGAATACAACAGTATACTAGGGATGTAACGATTCATCGAAAATCGATTTAAAATCGATTTAATATGTGTAAAATGTGAATCGATGTAAAAAATAAAAGAATCGATTTTAAAGCCACCCTCAGCTACTGTTTCTAACAACGTTACCTTTTTCTCAAGACAAGCTCCACACCTCCCCTGCTTTACCCCCAACACACGCCACACCATGTAAACACATACACGTGTAGGCATCGAAGCAACAGACGCAGCTAAAGTTAGCTAGAGTTTAGCATTTTGACAGAAGTTTACCAAAAATCGTAAACTGACAAACATCTGACCAACCTGCTCTGATTCTGCTGAAATCCTCATCAAATGTCAAATCAATTTGTCAAATAATCCAATACCTACAGGAGCTGTCATGTCTTTTTCCTCCTTATGTTTACAAAGGCTGCACCGGAGGCAGTGAGGCTTCAAGGGTGAAAAAAACTGCACTGTAAAATTAGTTCTTAATGGTAGTATTATGTTCAAACTCCAAAAAAACAAAACAAAATAATAATAAATATAATCTCAAAATGTTTGCTTTGCTACACATCTTATTTATGGTGAAAACATGTAAATTTACAAGCACTCATGTGATTGATTGTAGTTCATTTTCAAGTCTTGTAATTTTTTGGAATGTAAAGTTTATCTAGTTAAAATATTCTAACACGGTTCTGGCGCTATAAATAGTACATGTAATACCCTCCAAACGATCACCAATTCATAGTTATAGTTCCTTTACTTTGATGTAAAAAGTTGATGTGGCTTTGTCTGTATTTTTTAAATATAACAAACACTGTTACACTTTTTTTAAACCATTTCAGTTTGTGTAGGGCTATCAAAGCTTTCTGAACTTATTAACACACATTTAAAAAAATACCGCGATAATACCGCAAACCGTGATAATTTTGGTCACAATAACCGTGAGGTAAAATTTCCATACCGTGACACCCCTAGTTAGTAATAGTTTTTTTATTTGTTACGTATTTTTTATGTTCAAATAAAGTTTATAATCAATCTAATTGAAATTGGATTAATTGCACAGCCCTATTTACCGTACAGGTTAGGAATAATTACAGTCTTTCCCCAGCACTGACCCCAGGTTTTGAGTAATACTCATCTTTGTTTCTGTGTGCTTTTATTTGCAGCCTACTACACAGACATTCCCAAGATCATATATGCGTCACGAACCCACTCTCAGCTCGCGCAGGTCATCAATGAGTTAAAGAATACAGCGTATCGGTAAGTGGCTCGAAGTCCTGAGTGTCCTGAGCGCATTAATTGGCATTATTCATGCATACATACGGCAACTTAAATAGCAGTTTATGCCAGTGGCGTCGGAAGCGTTTGTAAGGTGGGGGGGACACATTTAAACTATTTATTTATTTATTTTAATTTTTTTGAGACCGGAAGTGAGAGGTCGCTGGCGCATTTTGGCTGCCGCTTCTCCCTCCGGTTGAAAAAGTTTGTTTTAAAAAAAAACGTTTTTTACGTACCGATTTCGCCTGGTACCGGTGGTATCCGAGCCTGCCTCAAGATCTGGACTGTGTCTGCCTGGTCGCCCGCATCTGCCGCCTGTCAAGGTGAGACTCTGCAGTGACCACCATCAAGCTAGCTCCCGGGGCTGCCTATGGCCCGACCCCGCTGTGTTCCGCTCGAGTAGCGGACTATAACCCGGTCACTGGACCTGCACTCCGGAGCAGCCTGTCAGCAATGCGGCTACTGTTCGTGGCTTTCCTGCTGGCTTTCCTGCTGGCCTCTCCGCCATTCCCGGCTCCGTCCATGTCCTCGCAGCTCCTCAGATTCAACCACCGCGCATCTTCTTCACTGGATATCACAACAACTCTGCAACAACACTGTCTTCTCCGTCATTTTAAACTGCCTCAACCTCACCCTGCACGTCACTTCTCCCACACACAATCATAGCCACATCCTGGACTGGTATGTTCCACACCCTCCCTCACCTTATATAACCTGTCATTGACCGACCTCACAATTTCTGATCATCTGACCATCACCCTGGACATCATTACCCCCTCTCCCACTGCCAAACACTCAAGAACAATTACATTCATTACATTCCAAATCCTGAAATCAATCAGTCCCATCTCTCTCTCTGCCTCCATATCCCATGCCATCACCAGCTCTTCGCTTCCCTCAGATCCAACTGCCACTGATCTCGTCAACTTCTACAACCCCACTCTCCTCCTGCCTCAACCAAATAGCCCCCCTCAAAACTGCCTCAGTCTCCTTCTCCACCTCTGCCCCTTGGTTCACCCCAGATCTCCACAATCTCAAAAAACAAAAAAGACAACTTTAAAGGCTCCATAAAAAATCCGTTCTCATTGTCCACGCCCAAGCCTCCAAACAAGCTGTAACCACATATAACTCCGCCCTCAAAACTGCCCGTTCCAACTTCTACTCACAACTCATCCACTCAAATTCTTCCAACCCCCGCACACTATTCTCCACATTTGCAAAACTGACCAAACCCAAGGACAATATAACCTCCACATTCACCACTGACAAATGCAATAACTTCATGTAATCCTACCATACTAACATCCATACAATACACTGTTCACTTGCATCCACTTCCTCCGCTTCTCCTCCCTCTAAACATGAACTCGCTCCACTCACACTCCATAGCCTCCCCTCCTCCCATTAATGCAATCAATGGTGACACAGCGACCACCACCGGATTTGAGGACAGGTCCATTCGTTTTGCAACGAGAGGAGCCAGCTGGTAAATTAAACTTTTGCCGAATCCAGTTGGAAATGTGCAAACATCTCGTTTATGCAAAACAAAGGCTTATGGAGCGTCTTCTTGTTGTGGTTTCTTAGATATGTTCAAGTTATTTAACACATACGAGAGAGCTGCTGTAAAACGTTATTCTGCTGTGGTCGCTTGGATGGTTGGTAGCTTAGCTTCTTAGTGTTTTACGGAGGATGGCATCCAGTTACCGGAGCATTACGTGAAATGGTTGCTTGTGTTGAAAAACTACAAAACAAAGGTGCAACAACGTGACGCTCGGTCAGGTAGCTGCTCTGATTGGTTGGTCGGCTCCATATCGCAACGTCACTTCCTTCGAAAGTGCTCAACGGAGTGTAGCCAGACCCTCTTCTGTAAAGAAGCGGGTCTGGCTACACTCCGTTAACTACTTTTCAGAATACATTGTGGGAAATTTTTAGTGCAATACTTTTTTCTCTCTGGACATTCGGACACCCCTACAAAATGGCGTGACCACTATATAGTGCACTATAGAGGGAATAGTGTGGACATTCGGACACAGCCTGAGTCACACCTGAAGTACTGAAATAGGCTAATATTGGCTACTAGTGCATTTTAGTTTGAGAAATACTGTTACAGAATCACTGATACAACATTATTTATAATGCATTTAAGCAAAAAAATCTGGATCGGTGCATCACTAATTTAATAACAAATACCATTAGCTTGTCCTCCTTGAAGCTCGCTACGGCGTGGGTTCTATTGTACTGTTCATTTAAACGTTTTTGCCTCTGTAAGTCATTATTGGAGGATTTATAGTAAGCAATAATGCAAATTTGATCAGTGGGATTATATTTCTCCAGTGAGTTAATGTCAGTTTTGGTGAAAAAAAGCAATGAAAGTAGTTTTTATTATTATGTAATATATATATATATATATACACACAGTGCCTTGCGAAAGTATTCGCAGAACCAACAAGTGGGACACAATCATGAAGTGGAACGAAATTTATTGGATATTTCAAACATTTTTAACAAATAAACGACTGAAAAATTGGGCGTGCAAAATTATTCAGCCCCTTTACTTTCAGTGCAGCAAACTCTCTCCAGAAGTTCAGTGAGGATCTCTGAATGATCCAATGTTGACCTAAATGACTAATGATGATAAATAGAATCCACCTGTGTGTAAACAAGTCTCCGTATAAATGCACCTGCTCTGTGATAGTCTCAGAGGTCAGTTTAAAGCGCAGAGAGCATCATGAAGAACAAGGAACACACCAGGCAGGTCCGAGATACTGTTGTGGAGAAGTTTAAAGCCGGATTTGGATACAAAAAGATTTCCCAAGCTTTAAACATCCCAAGGAGCACTGTGCAAGCGATAATATTGAAATGGAAGGAGTATCAGACCACTGCAAATCTACAAAGACCCGGCCGTCCCTCTAAACTTTCAGCTCATACAAGGAGAAGACTGATCAGAGATGCTGCCAAGAGGCCCATGATCACTCTGGATGAACTGCAGAAATGTACAGCTGAGGTGGGAGACTCTGTCCATAGGACAACAATCAGTCGTATACTGCACAACTCTGGCCTTTATGGAAGAGTGGCAAGAAGAAAGCCATTTCTTAAAGATATCCATAAAAAGTGTAGTTTAAAGTTTGCCACAAGCCACCTGGGAGACACACCAAACATGTGGAAGAAGGTGCTCTGGTCAGATGAAACCAAAATCCAACTTTTTGGCAACAATGCAAAACGTTATGTTTGGCGTAAAAGCAACACAGCTCATCGCCCTGAACACACCATCCCCACTGTCAAACATGGTGGTGGCAGCATCATGGTTTGGGCCTGCTTTTCTTCAGCAGGGACAGGGAAGATGGTTCAAATTGATGGGAAGATGGATGGAGCCAAATACAGGACCATTCTGGAAGAAAACCTGATGGAGTCTGCAAAAGACCTGAGACTGGGACGGAGATTTGTCTTGCAACAAGACAATGATCCAAAACAAAAAGCAACATCTACAATAGAGTGGTTCACAAATAAACATATCCAGGTGTTAGAATGGCCAAGTCAAAGTCCAGACCTGAATCCAGTCGAGAATCTGTGGAAAGAACTGAAAACTGCTGTTCACAAACGCTGTCCATCCAACTTCACTGAGCTCCAGCTGTTTTGCAAGGAGGAATGGGCAAATATTTCAGTCTCTCAATGTGCAAAACTGATAGAGACAAACCCCAAGGACTTACAGCAGTAATCACAGCAAAAGGCGGCGCTACAAAGTATTCACTTAAGGGGGCTGAATAATTTTGTACTTCCAATTTTTCAGTTTTTTATTTGTTAAAAATGTTTGAAATATCCAATAAATTTCGTTTCAATTCATGATTGTGTCCCACTTGTTTGGTTCTTCCCAAAAAATTAGTTTTATATCTTTATGTTTGAAGCCTGAAATGTGGCAAAAGGTCAAAGTTCAAGGGGGCCGAATACTTTCGCAAGGCACTGTGTGTGTATATATATATTACATAATAATAAAAACTACTTTCATTGCTTTTTTTCTCAAACTGACATTAACTCACTGGAGAAATATAATCCCACTGATCAAATTTGCATTATTGCTTACTATAAATCCTCCAATAATGACTTACAGAGGCAAAAACGTTTAAATGAACAGTACAATAGAACACACTGGAGAACGTCCAGCAGGAGAACACTACCGCACACACTGGACAACGTCCAGGAGGATGACACTACCGCACACACTGGAGAACGTCCAGGAGGAGGACACTACCGCACACACTGGAGAACGTGCAGGAGGAGGGTACTATCGCACACACTGGAGAACGTCCAGGAGGAGGATACTACCGCACACACTGGAGAACGTCCAGAAGGAGGATACTACCGCACACACTGGAGAACGTCCAGAAGGAGGATACTACCGCACACACTGGAGAACGTCCAGGGGGAGGACACTACCACACACACTGGAGAACGTCCAGGAGGAGGACGCTACCGCACACACTGGAGAACGTCCAGGAGAAGGATACTACCGCACACACTGGAGAACGTCCAGAAGGAAGATACTACCGCACACACTGGAGAACGTCTAGGGGGAGGACACTACCACACACACTGGAGAACGTCCAGGAGGAGGACGCTACCGCACACTCTGGAGAACGTCCAGGAGGAGGA
The DNA here is from genome assembly GCA_021464625.1 of Proterorhinus semilunaris. Classification (NCBI taxonomy): domain Eukaryota; kingdom Metazoa; phylum Chordata; class Actinopteri; order Gobiiformes; family Gobiidae; genus Proterorhinus; species Proterorhinus semilunaris. Next base: position 41,826,952 of record CM038347.1, read on the forward strand.
TACTACTTTGATTATTTTGAAAACAGGTTGTTAGTGTGAATGTATAAAGCTGAGTGTTTAGCGTTGTCCCAGTGGACCAGGACTTTTGTCACTCTTTTTGAACAGACACTCCGCCGGCACTCTTCAACAAACATGGAGAAACCAACAACGTCTGTGAAGCGTGCGGAGGAGAGCCCCTTGGTTGGTAAAACAAAAACCAGTAGCTCAATCATTTGGAGATGGTTTGGATAGAAGTGAATGTAGCGGCGAGATATGGCGGCGCCGTGCGCTGCGCCATGTGCTTTTGTTTACGTGCGCTGCGCCATGTGCTTTTGTTTACTTCTCAGTCTAATTAAGGTTTGCGGTAGATCGTGGATGTACTGTGAAAATATCAGCGTTTGTAATGCTGCCACCGCGAAGGACTATTGCTTTTCCCCGTTAGCATTGCGTTAGCCGCAACGCTAATCACTCCATTCCCTCGCTGAGCTCTGATGAGCAGAGATGGTGAGCCTGTGCTGCTTGTAAAGAGTAAAGAGTCGTTTGTGGCTCAGTTTAGGAGGCTTTTGTTTGGGAATGCTTTGGATAAAGATAAGAACTTATCTCAAAACCACTGACTAAAACACAGTTAAATCAAGAGCAAATATCAATACATTATTTGGGCTATTTATTTATAAAAAGTATAATATAGTATAATAAGTAATATTTCATTGTCTCAGTTTAGGCTTTAGTTTAGTTATATGCAACATAGTTATTAACAGCAATTGGGGTAGAAAAAAATAAATAAAATAAAATAAAAATATAAATATCGGGATATATATCCATCCATCCATCCATTTTCTCCCACTTGTCCGTTGCCGGGTCGTGGGGGCAGCTGTTGGAGCTGCACCAGTCCCCTATGGCTCCTCCTGCAGGTGGTGGGTCCACGGAAGGACGGCCTCATGGTTCCAAACGGGCCTGTTGGTCTCTCATGTATGTGTGTGTGTGTGTGTGTGTGTATATATATATATATATATATATATATATTAGGGGTGGGCATAGATACATTTTTTTAATCTAGATTAATTCTGAAATTAATCTAGATTAATCTATAGATTAAAATGGTTTATTTTATTTCTGCCGGAATATGTGCTACCCAAAAATAATAACTAAAATTGAGACCAGTTGTTTACAAAATGCATCACAAGCTGATTAAGAAAGCTGTTAAACTAATGATAATTGGTGATGAAAATAAATCATGTTCAATAAGACGTAGCCTACCTAAAGCGAAGGAGTGAGAGAAAAAAATATTTAAATATAGTCGGACTCGGCGCGCAAGGGACAGCGGCGCCCCATAGCGTCAACGTGCTTATAACAAAAGTCACTGCTGGAGTGGGAGAGTGCGCGGAGAGAGGAGTGTAGGATTGACAGAGGGACAGTTTGTGAATGCATGACCGCGGGACGTGAGCGCGGCCTGCGGGCAAACTGTTTCAGAGCGCGGCTCTGGGGAAACGCTCCCAGCGCCAGCGCTGTCCCGGGCCATAGGAGAGTAAAAGGCGCGCGGGGTCCGTGAGTGACGAGGCGGCTACAGGAGCCCCGTCACTCACATCTTCCACCTGTTCACTCCGCTCCGCTCTTGGTCGCCTCCGAACGGCAGCGACATCACCGCACAGTCTCCTCCTCAGCCCGCCCCGGTCATTAATAGATTAATGCCGATATTTTTTTGATCGCCCGACAAGACTATCGCGTTAACGCAGCACGTTAACGCCGATAACGGCCCACCACTAATATATATATATCGTATATCAACCTAAATATATCGGGATATGACTTTTGGTCCATATCGCCCAGCCCTATGGTACTGTCAAACCACCGGTACAGATTCAAATGCCCTGGTTTAAGCTTTTGTTTAAAGCGAAGATAATATGCAGGACATAATCATCTATGCACGTGCCACCACACATTAGATCGTAAACTTAGATTCATTTGTCAAACACACATCCATGCGTTTAGCGGCCGAGGAGGGAAAGCCACAGACGCTTCTCCACGTCTGTGGAGAAGCGTCCTCTGTCTTTAGGACTCCTCTGTCTTTAGGACAGATATTACAGAAATTGCTGATCGAAAGGCGCTTTTAAAGGCGCTGCTGTTGTAGCGAGGGCCAATGCAGCCTCGGCCGACGTGGAGTTTTACGCGCTCTGGTCCAAAGCGGGTCTTGAGGTTTGGTTCTGGAGTGGACATGTTTAGGTCCAGAACAAGCTCATCCATGTCTGAATTATAAGACTATTTCGCCTGTATACGCGCGTTTCCCGTGCGGCGGTTTTAACGGGTCAATATTGATCAGATTGTGTGTTTTTTTTTTTCTCCAAAATTTCTTTGCGTACCCCCGGGGACGTCCTGCGTACCACAGTTTGGGATCCCCTGGTATATACTCTTCTACAATAACAATATTTATTATTAGCTGCCTCACAGGGGTTTTTAAAACACCTTTAAAACACCACCTGCAACGATGACGCCTGTGTAAAAAACCCAAAATTAAGATGTCAGAAAATTTGAATACTACATGAAATCAATAAAAAAAATATTTTAAACAGAGAAATATGGAAACTCTGAAAACTATAATCATGCATATGTAACTAGTACTTGGTTTGGGCCTTTTACTTGAATGACGGCCTTAATGTGGTTGGCATGGATGCCATCAGCCTGCGGGACTGCTGAGGTGTTATGGAAGACCAGGATGCTTCAACCAGAGGAACATGACATTTGAAGCCCATGTCCAGGATCCGTCTGTGTGTGGTGGCTCTTGATGCACTGACTCCAGCCTCAGTCCACTCCTTGTGAAGGTCCCCCACACTTTTGAATGGCCTGACAATCCGCTCCAGACTGCACTCATCACTGCGGCTTGTGCACCTTTTTCTTGCACACTTTTCCCTTCCATTTAACTTTCTGCTTTGATACAGCACTTTGAGAACATCCAACTTCTTTTGCTATTTCCTTTTGAGCCTTTCCCTCCTTTATAGAGGGTGTCAATAATGGTTTTCTGCACAGCTGTCAGGTCCAGAGCCGTGGGAAGACATTTTAGTTAGGGGGTGCTGAGGAAAAAAATGTACCCCAAAAACGCTTTTTCTGTGCATATTTCCTATTTATTGATATTGCCTGCAGTTCACAAACTATCCACCAGGGGGTGCTGCAGCGCCCTCAGCACCCTGGGTTCCCACGGCCTTGGTCAGGTCAGCAGTCTTCCCAATGATGGTGAATTCTCCTGAACCACTGAGAGACCATTTAAAGTCTCAGGGACCCTTTGCATGTGTTTTGAATTCATTAGCTGATGAAAGGAGACACTTTGATCCTACAAAAATGGTCCCTTTTCACGATATTCTAATTTTCTGAGATTTTGAATTTGTGTTTTTTACAAGGTGTGAGCCAAAATAATCATGGAAAGTGAGATATATCAAGCCTTTATTTGTTATAATTTTGATAATTATGGCTCGCAGCTTGTAGCAACTCCAAATAAAACATCTCAGGAAGAGTTCAGTCTGGAGCGGATTGTCAGGGAAAGGCCATTCAAAAGTGTGGGGGACCTTCACAAGGAGTGGACTGAGACTGGAGTCAGTGCATCAAGAGCCACCACACACAGACAGATCCTGGACATGGGCTTCAAATGTCATGTTCCCCTGGTTGAAGCATCCTGGTCTTCCATAACACCTCAGCAGTCCCACAGGCTGATGGCATCCATGCCAACCACATTAAGGCCGTCATTCAAGTAAAAGGCCCAAACCAAGTACTAGTTACATATGCATGATTATAGTTTTCAGAGTTTCCATATTTCTCTGTTTAAAATATTTTTTTTATTGATTTCATGTAGTATTCTAATTTTCTGACATCTTAATTTTGGGTTTTTTACAAGCTGTAAGCCAACATTTTCCAAATTAAAACAAACAAAGCTTAGACTCATGTTATGCAAAGTGACTTGTGTCAAGCTTTGTTTGTTTTAATTTGGAAAATGTTGGCTTACAGCTTGTAGTTTTACATTTTAAACTGAATTACAGAAATAAATGAACTTTTTCACAATATTCTAATTTTCTGAGTTTCACCTGTATAAGTAACCATTTGTTACAAATTATTGCACTCTGGTGTCGGTTTTTATCAACCACATTTTATTACAATGAAGTTATTAAAGGTTTATTCTAAATACCAAGACTAAGGTGTCCAGAGGACTATTGTTTTCCATAACTTCCTTGTCTGCTCAGGCCCAAAGTGTGTGTGCTGGGATCGAGAGAGCAGCTCTGTATCAACCCAGAGGTGATGCGTCAGGAGAGCAACCATGTGAAGGTGCCCCCTCTACTGGGTTCTATTTATTTATGTATTTAAATGGGTTTTAATGTTCAATGTATTAATATATGTTACACCTCTGCCCAGGTTCACATGTGCCGGGCGAAGGTTTCAACCAGGTCCTGTACCTTCTATAATAATGTTGAAGGTATCAATGCCACAAATGAAATTATTGTCAATTCAAATTGTGCAAATTGCTTCTGATATTTCTTGCTGTTGAGAAACATAGAATAGCTTTATTTTGTGTCATCAGAGAAAAGCACTGACCGTGATCTGGTCAATTCCATTCTCGACGTAGAAGACCTGGTGAAGTACGGGACCAAACAGAGGTAAGAGCAGGAAGTGAAATCCTGATGTGAGCAGTGGGTGTGATGCTGCCTGTTCCTTTCAGAGTCTGTCCGTATTATTTATCCCGCTCACTCAAGCAGCAGGCTGACCTCATCTTTATGCCCTACAACTACCTGTTGGATCCCAAGGTATGCCTCGGTCAGCAGCTTCTCCTCTACTTTGACTATTTCCCTGGATTTAATTATTATTATTTTTTTCAGAGCCGCAGGGCGCACAATATTGAGCTGAGTAAAGCGGTGGTCATCTTTGATGAAGCACATAATGTGGTAAACATGAGTACAATCCAAATGTTGCCTGCTTTTTATCCCAGCTCCGCCCAAGGCCATACTGTTGTCATGTCCCTGGGCATGACACTTCATCTGCCTTGTCTTTTTTGTCAGAGTACACTGGTACATAACAACAGATGGAAATAATGAACTAATGGCTACAATCCAGTGTTTCCACGTGTGTCTCGTCAAATCTCAGACTTTGTTCATAAATTACTTTTCATTCATTAAAATGCCTGTGTTGTGTCTGCAGGAGAGAACGTGTGAGGAGTCCACGTCATTCGACCTCACACCGTACGATGTGGCCTCAGCCATCACGGCTGTGGACCGTCTGCTGGCTGAGCAGGCCAAAGAGGTCAGCCGCATGGACACGACGTCCGACAGCTTCAGCGCAGACTCCCTGGGCTCAGGTCAGGCTGTCATGCTGTGGGCTTAATCATGTTAAGACAATGTGGATTATTCACATGTTTGTGTTGTTACAGGGTTAAAGATAGACATTTCCACCATTGCAAAGGTCAAACGTAAGCACTCTTCAAATTATCTTCTCCAGGGGTGTGGGATATGATCAAAATGTAAAAAAGGAACGGGAGTAGATCCTATGGTCTCACTTTGAAGAAGTATCGGGACACACTCTTTTCCATTTCAATTTCACAGAACAGGTTTCCACGGTTCTTTAATTATTGCTTTGTTTCTTAGGAGATTGTAAGTATTCATTATATTTTGACTCTAATACAGTGGTCATTTTCTGAAGAAAAAATGTTGAAATTTGGAAGTGAAAAGGGAAATTCTCAGTTGTAATCGTTATACGGTCCCCGTCAAAAGTTTGGACACACGTTTTATGTGTTGGCTTCTTTATTTTCAACACCAAGTAATAATAAAATAATCCAGTCTTTTGAACGGCTCTTGAGATCCTTAATTCCCATAACTAACAGTGTGGTCGTGTTGTTTGTTGTAAAGAGATTCTACTGGATCTGGAGGCTGCCGTTGACTCGTATGAAGTTCCCAGTGACAGGGGAATCACTAAACCTGGGATGTGAGTATTATCTATTTAGGGTAAGGGTTACATCGCTATAAGCAGCATGGCCCTTTGTTTAGGTTTGTAAGTGTTTGTTTATGGAGCATTTACAAGAGTTGTTTGTTTGCGTTTCTTAGCTTCATCTATGAGCTGCTGGAGCGGGCCCATTTAAACTACAGCACAAAGACCCCTGTGTACGAAGCCTTAGAGCAAATCTCTGGATACTTGGGCGGACGTAAGTGTGCTCGTGGTTTAGTCCCGTCGGTCGTGACTACAGTCTAGGTCATTAGTGTGGTCATAGGTTTCAGGTGGGCAGGTTTAGCGGCTGGTTTAGTGGATTCATAATTGCCTAAACTGTGCAGCCCTCATTTCCATCTGATGTGGGCTTTGTCCCTGGTGATAATGTCCGCTGCATAAGATTAGTCTTTAGAGTGAACACTTTTCTTGTTTTTATATCTAAATCCATTCATGATCCACCCCTCCATACATCAGATTGATTTAAAATGTTTTATTTATTGAGATCCTGGCGGTCAGATGGTGGTGCAGGACCTAGTATTCTCCTGTAGATATTTACTAACGTGGGAGGAAAGTTTTGTCTGTGTCATCTTTCTTCCTCTGTACCTTTTCAGAACAAGGACTCTTCCTGAACACCAGTGGGCTGCAAAAGTTGGCTGATATCATTCAGGTTCCTACTGTTTGTTACACTAAACCTTAGTCAAATGTCAATAGTGTTACACTTTAAAATGTACAAATCCAGCCACTCAAATACATGTGAGCAGCACGAGAAAGTACTTAAAGGAACAGGCCACCGTTTTTCCATACTGAGATTCTTACCTGAGCTTAGATGAGTTGATGCGTACCTGTCTGGTCTTAACGCATGCGCTCAGTCACGCAAATAGACCAAAGATGTTAGCATTAAGCCTCTCCTCCGCTCCTCATGGGGCCAATTGGGGGTGAAGGTAAGCGCGACCAAGCTCTTCCACGTCTTCCCTATTTAAATACGGTTCCACAATCCAAGTATAGTTAAACATGTGGATTGTCTAAGCGGATAAAAAGGGGTACTTCGACATTACTGTACAGACGTCGAAGTGCTTTGCGGCGTGAAAAAAGACGCTGCTGAATTATTGGTCACGTTTGTGCAGCTTTTGATACAGCACCAGAGAGTGTGTGAGGCTGTCGTGGCGAGGGGTGAAACTGCAGAAAGGATGTGAAGGCCGATGAAAGCCACAGACATGCTGCGCTGAACCCGTCAGGGTGTGGGCTCAGTTTGGGTCGGGCTCTTGTGTCCCAGTAATGGTTTGGATCTGGGACCGACCTGGGTCAGCTACAGACAGAGCAGGGTCCGGTGGGTAGGGCTGGGCCCAGTCTAAACTCTGGTGGTGGATATTGTCCCAGCGTACTCCACAGCACATAGACCTGTGTCAATTATGTTCCTGTGCTACAAACATGCAAAAAGGAGTCCAACAACTGTGAAGGTTCCTGGTGGTTATAGTCAGGGGAAAAATTCAAAAATTCGTTCTGTTTTTTGGCAACATAGCCAAATTCCTGCGTTAACATGGTCTAATTGGTAATCAAAGAGGGTATCATTGCCCATATATGGCAAACTAGTGAGTTTCATAAAAGGCCATACTCACATTTCTTTTTTTGTGCTCATAATTTTTTTGTATATGTGGATGATAGTCAATATCAATGATCATAAAGCAATATTACCATTGGTTTCACGTTCTTGGATTGTGTTTGATTTGTATGTTTGCCCATCTTCTACAGCTTGTATTCTGCGGTGAACCAGCTGAGAAAGATCGTACACTGCTGATGCAAGTCAATACTGCTCATTTTAAGGTTTGCCATGATGTTGTATTCATTATCCTTTCTTTTCGTCAAACTGATGCTTTTATTCTGTAGGTCCATATTCACCGTGATCAAGTCTCAAAGAAAAAGAGTGCAGACCCATGGGCTTCCTCCGCACCAAAGAAACAGGGTACTTCAGTGTTTGTTCTGCTGTCGAACTAGACGGCCCTCTCAGTCTGAAGTGGCCACTAAAATCCTCTTTGTTCTGATACAGGGAACATTCTGAGCTACTGGTGCTTTTCCCCAGGCTTCAGCATGCAGGAGCTGGCCAACCAGGGTGTCCGCTGCATCATTCTGACCAGTGGGACGCTGTCTCCTCTGTCCTCCTTTACCTCAGAGATGAGAATGTAAGTCGCAGTTACTGATGCAGGATTTATTTTATTCTATTTGTTTTATGTAGAAGTTAGAATCTAAAATCCTATACAGTTCTTTTCTTAAAAAATCTTTTCTGATGGACCTGCAATAATGGATTAGAATTAACAGTAACAATGTGTAAGAACATTAAAACTTTCTAGTGACATATAGTATTGGTTGATTTTCTATTTTTATTTACTTAAATTCAGATAACATTTCAAAATGGATTACATTTTGCAAAATGTCAGTATTTTTGTCAACTTTGCAACATTTTTCCTACAGGTCCCATCCACCTTATTATTTGCTAAGAAATGTAAAATACACTTTTGATCATTTCTAGCTTTATTCTGTTTGTAATAAAAGAAGATATAGTGTCTTTAACGGAGCATCTTTCAAAAGAGTTTTTTGAGTGTGAAGAACGTTAGTCAGGACGGCCTGACTCATGTTTGCCTAATACTTGTCTGCTTGTCCTTACTGTTGGACGTCCACATTTGTTTATCTTTGGTAAAATGAGTTGACATGTTTACAGAGACTTCCCCATCCGCTTGGAGAACGATCATGTGATCCAGAGAGACCAGATCTTTGTCAGCGTCATCCAGCGCGGCCCTGATGAGGTGCAGCTGACCTCGGCCTTCGACAGACGGTCAGACCACACACTAACACGCGCAAATGAAAGACATCATCGATATCGCTCAAAGTTGTTTTTGACGGCCTTTTTAGCTTTCTTTTGGTCACTTTTAGAGTGACAGACCCGATTTTACAATTTAGCAATTTTCCAAAAGACTGAATTGATCAAATACATTTTATTTATAGCCCAGCACTAGTTCAGCGTTTAATGTAACGTCTGTAATGTCATGGTAACGTGTAAACCTCCCTCTCTCTTGGTACAGCTGCATTTTTTGCCTTTTTCTGCGAACTGCATTTGTGGTTTTTGTGCTCCACATTGTTTTGCTAGATGATTTTGTACATCTTTGCTGTGTTTTTGTGGGATTCGGTAGATTTTTTTTTTTACTGCAACATAAAAAGTAAACAGCAGCTTATGAGCTAAACCCATTTGAGACCGACACATGTCTTCTTCTGAGACACTGAAGAGGCACCAAGAGCCCCCACAGCTACAGCACAGTGGAGGCGTTACAAGAGGCGCTACAGGAAACAAGGAAGGGACAAAAGAGGAGGTATCCGGGTGAGACTCAAAGCTAAGCCACACCTGCCTTCTATCCCTACTAGTGTTCCGGCTAAAGGACTTTCACTGGAGAATAAAACAGATAAACTGCTAAGCTCTTTCCAGAAGAGCTTAGCCTGAAAGACTGTTTTGGAGCGAAGGGAGCTGCACAGGAGGAAGAGGAAGGAGCAGGTCGAGCTGACCAGTGCAGGACACCACGCTCTGGAACAGGGACAAACCCAGGAGGCGGTGCACTGTTTCAGAGGATCAGAGGAGACTGAAGGCAGCCAGCCGGGTTTCCTCCGGGTGCTACGGTTTCCTCTAAACAGGCTGGTCAGGTCGGCCCACAGAGGCTCAGGACAAACACCTGAACACTATTTTGTTGTACGGTTGTGCATATTTATTTATTATTTTTATTTTTTTTACCTATATATTCAAAATCAACACTGTTTGCAATTAAGAATTATTTTAAATTCATATCTCAGGGCCCACTATCTCCTGGGGGATCCTAACCTTTACTTTGGGAACCACCCTTTCCGACTAATATTAGAATATATATCAGACTCTTCGTTTACGTTATGACGCTATGGCCGTCTTATCAAAAAAAAATATGTTTCTCCCAAACACAGTTTGGATTCCAGGTGACCTTGTCTTGAACTTTCTTCTCGAAGCATTATTTAGAAGAGCAGAGGTAGTGTTGTGACTACTCTTCCGATCTAACCTTGGGCACAAACTTTGAAGATGTACGAAAGTTACCAAAGCAATTACTTAATTTATCTTAAAGAACCAGGAAAAGCCATCCTGCCGTAATCTGGGCATCTCTCATTCTATCGATGTACCTCTTCATGTACAACTGAGAGCCTACACAGACACTTGGAACCAAGAAAGATAGAGCTAAGTTTCACTTTACTACAAGTCTAAACAATAAAGACAATATATTATATTTTTTTCAGGTCCTGGTACTCTTAGAACCAGACTTATAAACTCAGAATTCTGGAACAAATTACAGCAGAACAACATTTATTTGTCCACCCTATTGTATAAAACAAAACAAAAAATGCAAGACACTTCAACTTCTCAACTTTACACATTCTACCTCTTACTTTTGTTGGGCCGTTATCAATATTATTTGTTTTGATTGTTTGATAAGCACAAATTATGCCCTATTTCTTTAGCACAACACCTAAAAAATATACATCTTTCCCTCTTGGATTTGTTTAACCTTATGTGTTTGAAAACCCAGTTGTCATACTCACTAATTGTAGTTAAACAAACACACTGCGACAAGTGACACCGGAAGACCAGTCCTCCTCACAGTTCGCGAAACCTGGAATCAGATTAGAGCAGCATCAACTTTCAAAAATAACACATCTTCGCAATTCATTATCACACTGTGATCATTAGTTGAATTGTGGTTCAAAATACAGACATTGTTTACCCTACAAAGACTCTTAATCTGTATCATAGCTTTAGTAATGCGTTTATCATCGTTCAAAGCATGTCCCAGAAATCTATGCGGTTCTAGTAAACAATGTTGGCATTTGGTTTTGTTTTGTTTAACTGACTCAGCAATCCTTCTCCAGGCAGAGACCGCTCTGCTCGTGGACCTTCACAGACAGACAAAACGGCAGATGTGGACACAGGAGACAACACGGAGACACAGAATGTAAACATCGGCTCTCCCCCGACTCGTTAGATTCTTTACTTTGGATAAAGGCGGACTCACATAATTATTTATATTATTATGTCATTGCATCTAATTTAGACCCTTGTTTTAGACCTTGTTTAGACCTGGTTTAGACCTAGTTTAGTGGTTTGATTCAAATGATATAAAAAAAATCCTGCACATTAAACTCTTAAATACCTTTTAATGTGTACAGTATAACTTACAACGCATGCCCTTTTATACTCTTACTTAAGTCAAGATCTTCATCAGGCACTTTTACTCCTACTCGAGTACATTGTGTTCCCTTATCTGTACCCCAACCTAAGTAAGAGTAACGAGTACTTTTTAACTACTCGTTCAAGTGTACTCCAGTGCTCTGAGTACTGAGTGACTAAATAATGGTATTGGCACCTATTTTAATGCTTGTTTCTTTGTTTCTTTATTGTAATCCGATCAACAAAATCAGTAGTTTTACTCGAGTAAGCATATTGATAATGCAAAATGATTTACTACTTTGAACTCCCCTGTGTCTCTTCTAAACCATACTGAAACATACAAACAGACAGCACATAAACCAAGCAAAGCAAAACAAACACAGAATATGAAACATGCAAACATGGAAATAAAGATCTCCTTGCTGCATCCAAACTATAGCCATCTCTATTATTTCAAATCGTAATGCGATATTTATCTCAATGTTCATCAGTTGATTCTGGAGTTTCACAGTTAGATTAGAACTGAACACATGTGCACATTTCTATCGGCGCCTCTAACTAAGCGGGTTATTAATTATAGGAGAAATTATCCTAGGTTTTCTCCTACCCATAATCCCTTAGCAAATCAACTACTCTATTCCTTTCAACTTTTATTCTATAGTCAGAAGAAAAATCAGCAGATGAATTTTACGCCACACGCTTTTATGAAAACAAAAAAACAAGTAGTTCCCTTCAAGTTTTCACACCAGCGTGTGGTCACAGTCCCCTGACTGTGACGTAGTTCTAACTTCAACTGTCTAAGCAATCAATTACATTGCCTATGTAATTATTACCGACTCAATATTCAGCACTCAGTTCAAAATTAAAAGTAGCATGAAACAACAGCTATACACAGTAACCCACAGCTTTTTGCTTTAACCCATACTTGCTATCCGTAAACCAGACATAGATCACAGTGACCTGGACCCAGACTGATTTACAGCTTTCTGGAGCATGCTGGCTTCCCGGCTACATTGGTGTGAGCCCTCATGTTTCACGCTAAAATTAACATTAAACAAAGCTTTATACTCAAAATAGTCTACAATATGTGTCCCTCACTTTTAAACAGCAGAGTCAACAAGTGTAATACCTGATGTACTCTAAACTGTCCGCATGGAGCCTCACAACCTGTAGTTATTTCAGTTTACGCTTTATGCATCGGAATACCCTAGTCTCCTCGTAGTTAGGACCTAAAGTCCCTACTCACGACCAGAAACAAACATCCAGAATTAACCAATAACATTGTGAACATTTCCCATTGCATTATTCTTTTTTCTGAAAAGCATGCATCTGGTAAGGCCATTCTCCCTCCCTTTTATCAAAGGATAAAAATGCACTTACCAGATCAGCTGTTTCAAGAACTGCTCGTTGACGCCAAAATTGTTAGAGAATTAACAAATGATGTTCGAGAGGACCGATGAAGAAGAGGCAGCAGTCAGGATGTCTTATACAGGAGAAGTTTATTTACCATCGTTACGGGACCCGGAGACATGAATACAAGACATTGCGCCAGTCCTACCATTCAAGTCTGCCTATGCTTCCACAGAAGAGGGATAAATACCGTCTAAGAGCGTCAGAGTGGTACGCGAGCAACACATTGCGTGACGCTTGAGCACCACAGTCAAGGTTATAACAGAGATAGTACGACCGTACAGCTTGACCGACGGATAATACGAGTGTACAGCTTGACCCAGTATGATAGATGGTGATTTAATATTATCCTTCAACAGTACATGCATGAAGATCCAAATATTTTTATTAGTCGATTCATTTGTGAATGAATTGAAATGATTGTTCTCTCGTCCTTGGTTGTGGAGCTGGTCAGGATGCTCTCTATAGTCCCGCTGTAGAAGAGCCACACAGTGATGGAGCTGGTCAGGATGCTCTCTATAGTCCCTCTGTAGAAGAGCCACACAGTGATGGAGCTGGTCAGGATGCTCTCTATAGTCCCTCTGTAGAAGAACCACACAGTGATGGAGCTGGTCAGGATGCTCTCTATAGTCCCTCTGTAGAGGTGCCACACAGTGATGGAGCTGGTCAGGATGCTGTCTATAGTCCCTCTGTAGAAGAACCACACAGTGATGGAGCTGGTCAGGATGCTCTCTATAGTCCCTCTGTAGAAGAACCACACAGTGATGGAGCTGGTCAGGATGCTCTCTATAGTCGCGCTGTAGAAGAGCCACACAGTGATGGAGCTGGTCAGGATGCTCTCTATAGTCGCGCTGTAGAAGAGCCACACAGTGATGGAGCTGGTCAGGATGCTCTCTATAGTACCTCTGTAGAAGTTGCACATAACCGAGGCTGGGACTTACTTTTCTTGACCAGTGATGTAGTGTGCATGGTCCAGGAAAGGTTCTCTGTGATGTGCACACTCAGGAACTTAGTGCTGGTCACTCTCTCCACTGCAGCACCGTTGATTGTTAGAGGAGCATGCTCTTCAAAAGGCCACAACAATCTCTTTTGTCCATCCATCATCTTCCACTTTTCCATTGCCGGGTCATGGGGGCAACTGTTGGAGCTGCCCAAATCACATTGCACCAGCCTCTATGGCTCCTCCTGCAGGTGGTGGGTCCACAGAAGGACGGAATCTCTTTTGTCTTCTCCACATTTAGAGAGAGATTGTTCTGTGTGCACCACATGGCCAGACTGCTCACCTCACTCCTGACTCGTCTCTGTTGTTGATGAGACCCACCACTGTTGTGTCGTCTACAAACTTGATGAAGAGGTTTGAGTTGTATTTTGGAGTGCAGTCATGGGTGAGCAGTGGGAACAGGGAAGGAGATTGACTTTTGTGCCGGGGTTCTGTTGAGTGCCTTGAAGCGAAATAATTCATGTTCAACAGAGAGGTGTCACTGTCAGAGGGTTTGTAGAGGAGGTCTGTGATGGTCTTTATTCCCTCCCACAGACTCCGAGTGTCTTCTCTGAAGTGATTAGTTATCTTTTTGGAGTACTGCTTTTTGGCTTTTTTTCATGATTTTGTTACAGAAAGCACAGTTCTTCTTTTTGTACCATGGAAGAAAGTGGTCAGTCAGAAACTCCACATATTTTTCAGAGGTCATTTCACACTTTCAGGGAGCCTGAAGGGGCCGACCAGCTCTCTCCCCATGATTCTGGCCCAAAACATGACTCCGCCCCCTCCTTGCTGCCTTGTTGGGACATGGTGGCCATTCACCAACCATCCACTACTCCATCCATCTGACCATCCAGGGTTACAAGACACTCATCAGTGAACAAGACTGAAAATGAGTCTTCATATATTTCTGGGCCACTGCAGCCGTTTCTGCTCATGAGCACACAATACCATCCATGAGTTTCATTGAAAAACTTTTTTTTTTTACATTTATGACACTGAAATACAATTTGCATAATAATTTGGAACGTACTTTAGTGAGTGAGTGGTTGGTGGTGGTGGGAGGAGCCGATGGCACAGTCTGGTAGCCTCACTTCCGTCAGTCTACCCCAGGGCAGCTGTGGCTACAACAGTAGCTTACCACCATCGAGTATGGAGTGAGTGAATAACACACAAAATTGTAATGCAACTTTGAACATCTGGAAATGCGCTATATAAGACTAATTATTATTATTATTATTTTTAAACACCAGACACTACACATAAAGGAAACTATAATAAAATCCGAGTTGAATGAGGGTTTATCACAGCGCCATTCAATTTGTTAGCTTGTTCTTGGTAAAAACGGTGACGTGAATTTTGTTTGTCTTGATTTTTTTCCATGGGTAATTCCCTGACTTGGCACAAGAAACAAGATGCTAAGAGAGCTCTATTCACTCATTGGGTGTCTTTTCCGTGGATTTTTCATGTGAGTGCTGAGGTGTCCAAAAGCAGGTTTAAATAATATGCAATGTGTGTTTTCTTGACATAGATTTCTCCCTGAAAACATGGCGTCCTTGGGTAGCACCGTAGGTAAGAGACATCATCTAACGAAACTTCCCCTCTGTCTTTGTCTGACTTTGATTGATTGTGTCTCGGTTTTCCTCTGAAGCTAATTTGAGCCGGGTCGTTCCTTATGGTCTCCTCGTGTTTTTCCCCTCTTTCCCGCTGATGGAGAAGACTCTGGAGTTCTGGAGAGTAAGTGCAGATGTTGGAGCCCCACAGTTTGACCCAGTTCTACTCTCCTGCTGAATGGTGTTGTTTTTGTCCAGGATAAAGGACAGGCAGATCGCATCGAGAAGGTCAAGCCCATGTTTGTGGAGCCCAAGGGAAAAGGCACATTTAATGAGGTGAGTTTACTTGACTTGAATAGACTTCACCTGTAATTGTATTGTGTAACACGGGTGATACTTTTACAGGTTATAGAAGGATATTACAGCAAAGTCAACGACCCTGTGTCAAAGGGAGGGAGCTTCTTTGCCGTGTGTCGAGGAAAGGTGAGGAAAAACTGCAGGGAAAGTATTTTTTTATTAGATTTTTTCATATGCGCACCAAGGTGATTGGTGTAAAAATGACCAACATTGCCTGTATTTGTCGCAACGAAATACAAAATCTGAAAAATGGATACGGTCAAGTTTTATGGGTCAAATGTATGGGTTATTTATTTTTTTTATTTTTTTTATTAGTCTATGATTAAACTAGCTCAAAACATCTGTAAAATTGCAATGCTTTTTTGGGGGTTTAATAAATCCGAAATTACATATGGAAAAAAAGTCTTGAAAAAAGTTGCAGATGCATGCATAAAATGGCCCTTGAAAATCCCATTTTTCCCATATAAATCTGGTGAATCAGTGCAATATTGAAAAACCTAACTGAGGTTATCAAATGTTGAGTTTTTGCATGAGTCGAATGGACCACAGATGTCCGTGAGCCAAATACAAACTTCAAAAATTACATTTATACAAAAGACAACAAAAAGAGTATGTATAAGGTAGAAAGGTAGTTTTTGTAGCCCAATTCCACAACAGCAGTTGCTTCGCTGATCACTGATTTACAAACAGGACCAGTTTGGAAAGTCGCAAGACGAAATATGAATACCCACAAAATACCAACAGGAAATGGGCTTTAGCTGAATATGGCGTAGGTCTGACCAGAACTATTCATGGAGACAACATTTGATAAAGATGTGAAGATGTGTCTCATATACAAAGTGTTTTATAAGGTTAGGTCATGATGATAATTACATAGAAACAGATGACGAGCTATATGGAAATACTTAGTCTGCTTTTAAACAAACATGCTGCTGCTCACATAAATATCACAAGTTTAAGTAACAAAGTTCATGAAATGTCTAGTTTTAGTTGCATTAAAAGGATAAATATTATGGCTCAATTTGGATCAATAAATCATTGATAACTGTGGAGCAATAGCAGATTATAATGTCTTCAGATGTGATAGAAATCTGCTCGGGGGTGGTGCCACATACCTGCCCAGGTTAGGACCTGATGGATGCTAATAATTCAATATTAGCATTCTGCTGACTCCGGATTGGGGTGGTTCAATCTTTGGTGTTGTCCCACTTGGACTACTGCTCTGTGGTGTGGTCCGGTGCAGTCAAAAAGCACCTGATTAAACTTCTTAAAGACTGCACAGAACAAAGAAGACTGCAGACCGAGTTCAGCTGATCTTCATGCTCGTCTCTCATGGCTCAGAGTAGATGACATACTTATTGTGCTTTTTTTTAAATATCTGCCACAGCAGATAATCTGCTAATTTGTAATGGCCGTTTACACAGTGGCAGGCCGTGGGGTTCCAGTCAAGAACTTCAATAGCAACCTGGGTTCACGCAGTCAAACGCATATAAACTTATCGACATATGCGTATGGATAAAACTGCCTTTTTGCGTGGCATTTGTTCGCTAAAGGATTTGTCAGCAACGCAAACCAACGCAGCGGTGCCTCAGACTCCAAACAAAAACAAACACCTTCGGGAACACTCGTGCTAGAATACGGAAACACACGACACATGACAGGAGGAGACGAGAGCGTTATAATGTGGAGACAGGCAACTGTTTTTAGGAGATGTTTTGTTGACAGAGCGAGACATCAGAGATCAACTCAAACGCAAATCAACCATAATAAAAGATGCTAAACTTATAGTTTGGTGGTATTTGAGATCCTTTTTTATAGCGCTCGTAGTCTCGTACCTGTTGCTGCCCCAGTCCCAGCGCAGCTGACGTGGGGAAACCCTTCTCCTGTCCGGGGAGCCAAGCGTCTACGTCCCGCTGCTTTGCTCTCGAAACTCTTCATAATGAAGGAGCGCAAAATATCCGTGATCAGTAAATCCACTTCATTTTGCCTCGTTCGGACGTTTCCAAGAGGAATATCTGTTTATCCGGTTCTCTTCGGAGTGGCTGGAACGTCTTGCCCATGCGCGGCTACATTAGCTGTTCTCCCTGGCGAACAAACCGTAGGGGGAGCTGCTGAAGGCCCTGGGGGGTACTGTCAATGTATATCGAATTCTGATTGGCTGATAATTCTGTCAGTCACGCTGGCTGTCAATCATGTGACAACACAGGGCCTGCAGAATCTGTTCTGAAGGCCCTGAGGAGGAGCAGCTCGCCAGAGGTGTTCAAGGCACTTTTTGAGTAGGAAATTACAGTTACACATCAACAAAACCAATATAAGCGACTCAACTGTACATTATATAAATAAATTAGAAATTAAATATACTATCAAGATATTTTACACTCTTTTTCTTCATTTGGCCAGGGCCAGCAGAGAAGGCCCTGCTGGTCCTGACGGCACACCACTGCGTTTACAGTATGCATAGACAAGCCACTCCAGGTCATTTAGCCCGTCCCAGGCTAAACTGAGGCCGTTTGTAAATCTGTGATGTTCAGAGCTATAACTATGTGGAACAGACTGCCCCCTGCTGGCATCAAAGCTTCTGCCAAAGCTACTCTTAAAGGAATAGGCCACAGTTTTTACATACTGAGATATATGTTCTTGCCTTAGCTTAGATGAGTTCATGTGTACCTGTCTGGTCTCCATGTGTGCCTTCAGTCATGTATACGCAGCACAGACGGCGTTAGCATTTAGCCTCTCTCGTCGTCTCTATAGCTCCAAACGCTTCCATGTTTTCCCTATTTAAATATGGTTACGTGAAGTGTTACACCATAAAGTATAATTACATAAAATTAAACAATGTGGATTTTCTAAGCGGATAAAAAGGGGACTTATATTGTAAGGCGTAATAATACCAGGAGTAGTTCGACATCCGCGCAGTGATATCTTCACTTTACTGAAATATTTTCTAAAAATATGCTTCACTCCTCAAACTAAATTAACCCACCAAAGAGGAAATGGCAAACCTTTCTTTGTGATTTTTACAGTTTGTCATGTCGACAGAGTTTCAGTCTAAGTCATTGTTTATGCTGGTCAAGACGTTGGCATGCTACCGGTTAGCATTTAGCTAACCACTGACAGTTGATTCAATCAACTGTCAGTGGCTACAACAGAACACATGTGTGGCTCACATCTATGAACACTGAGGAAATACTACAGTAACAGCTTAGCTCTGACCTCTTCCACATGTTGTATCCAAGGCTAGATGTTTGTGGTTCAGGGATTTCTCCTGGAGAGGTCAGAGCTGAGCTGTTGAAGCTAAATGCTAACCAGTAGCATGCTAACATTGTCAGCAGACTCACTGGTTTCTTCTTCTTTGAGGCTGTGTTTTTACTGTTATCTTCTTGAGCAATGATTAAGAGCACATAAAAATGCCTCGGTCAATCAGTTGTCTTTCATTTTCATCAGTAGAGATTGTTACATGTTGTAGTACTGCATAATTCTACTTCGGTATTCAAAATGGGCGCATGATTGAAAGGCATGTATAGGCAATAAATCTAAATTTCTTGGCAATAAAGGGGTATTAAAGTCATTATATTTGATCTGCTGTTATCTGTATAAACCCTGAATAAGTAGTTTGTGATGGTGTTTCAGGCCAGTGAAGGACTGGACTTTGCCGACATGTACGGACGAGGCGTCATTATCACTGGACTGCCCTTCCCTCCAAAGATGGACCCACGAGTCGTCCTCAAGATGCAGTTTCTGGATGAGATGTGCCGTAAGAAAACTCCCGGAGTCAAGGTGAGCCATTTCTGTTCCATTACAAGGTCCGCTCGTGGTCAAACCTCCAGTGGGCGATTGCTGCGAACACTTTGATCTAGGGATGCACGATAATATCAGCCACCGATAATTATAGGCAATTATCGGCATTTTTGGCGCTATCACGATAAGCAGATAAGGACCGGAGACGGCACGTGCGGCTGGGGAAGAACGTCTCGGACACTCGGACTACAAACACTGGGACTCCTCAGGGCTGTGTACTTTCCCCCTGGCTCTTCTCCCTGTACACAAACTGCTGCACCTCCAGTCACCAGTCCGTAAAACTGATCAAGTTTGCAGACGACCCTCATCGGGCTCATCTCGGACGGTGATGAGTCCGCCCACAGGAGAGAGATGGACCGGCTGGCGTCCTGGTGCAGCCACAACAACCTGGAGCTGAACGGCCAGAAGACGGTGGAGATGATAGTGGACTTTAGGAAAGACACAGCCCCACCGTCCCCCCTCGCCCTGACAGACTCTCCCACCCCCATTTCCCTTGTGGACTCCTTCCGTTTCCTGGGCACCACCATCACCCAGGACCTCAGATGGGAGCCAACCGTCAGCTCCCTCATCAAGAAGGCCCAGCAGAGGATGTTCTTCCTGCGGCAGCTGAGGAAACTTAAGCTGCCAATCTAGATCTAGTCATTGCAAAAGGTGTTAATATATCAAATGTGAATGTTGTTGATGTTACTTTATCTGATCATTTTGTGTGTCTTCTTTGACCTGTCTGTTACACCCAAACCAGTGGTTGGGCCTGGAGTTATTCAAAGAAGACACATAAATGATACAACAAGGACACAGTTTATGGAAATGATCAGATTTGAAAATCCTCCATGTTCTAATGTTGATAATCTGTTGGACACATCAAGCGTCTTAAATGTTTTGAATACTATTGCTCCTGTCAAGGTTAAAATGGTTAACAATAGACAAAAGGCACCTTGAAAAAGTGAAGATTCGGTCAGGGCACAGAAAAGGGAGTGTCGAAAAGCCGAACGGAAATGACGCAAGTCAAAGCTCCAGGTTCATTTTGAGATATACAAAGAAGTGCTTTGTGAGTTCAACCAGATTTTGCATGGAGAAAGGGAGAAGTACTTCTCTAAAATCATCGCAAACTGCAGAAACAATTCTCGTGTTCTGTTTTCCACAGTAAACAGATTAACTAACCCTCCAGTTTCACTGCCCTTAGAACTAATCTCTACATCTAAGTGCAATGAGTTTGCAATATTTTTTTATGACAAAGTCCAAGGCATTAAAAATGCAATAATTTCAACAACACAAATATCAACCCTGCTACCAGATAAACACCTTGAGCTGAAACATTTCCCACCTGTTACTGACAAAACAATGGAAGAGGTTATCTCTGGTCTGAGTTCATGCACATGCTGCCTTGATGAATCACCCACTAGATTTCTAAAGTCTGTGCTGACCAGCTTGTTACCACAACTTGTTCAGTTAGTTAACATCTCATTTGAGACGGGAGCATTTCCAATGGCTTTGAAAACCACAGTCATTAAGCCTCTTCTAAAGAAGAGCAGCCTTGATCCCAAGATACTGAACAACTACCGGCCCATATCAAACCTGCCATTCTTAGGAAAAGTCCTAGAGAAAGTAATATATCAACAGCTCACTTACTTTCTCCTATCTAACAATGTGTTTGATACTTTCCAGTCAGGATTTAGGCCCCGCCACAGCACTGAGACAGCTCTGATCAAGGTGACAAATGATATCCGTATGAACACCAACGCAGGTAAGGTCTCAGTTTTAGTTCTGCTGGACCTGAGCGCTGCCTTTGACACAGTGGACCATGGGATCTTACTTCACAGGTTCGAAAACTGGGTGGGAATCTCTGGTACTGCGCTAAACTGGTTCAAGTCCTATCTGGAGGATAGGACCTACTTTGTCGAAATTGGCAACTGTGTCTCAGACAAAATTTCCATGACCTGTGGAGTCCCCTAGGGGTCAATCTTGGGACCCCTCTTATTCAACTTGTACATGCTTCCATTGGGTCAGCTAATAAACAGCAACAATGTGTCGTACCACAACTACGCAGATGACACTCAGATCTACGTGTCACTGACGGTAGGTGAACATGGGCCTGTAGATACTCTCTGTCACTGACACAGGTGAACATGGGCCTGTAGATACACTGTCATTGCATCGAACAGATCAGTTTGTGGATGCAAAACAACTTTCTCCAACTAAACTCAGACAAAACTGAGATCATTGTTTTTGTCCCACAGACACAAAGACAAAGTGTTATCCGTCACCTTGGGTCTCTCTCTCTAAAACCAAAAAATCAGGTTAGAAATCTATGAGTAATCATGGACTCAGACCTGAACTTAAACAGTCACATTAAAGCAATAACATCATCAGCTTTTTATCATCTGAAAAACACTAAGATCAGAGGAATAGTGTCAAAACCAGACTTAGAGACACTCATCCATGCATTTGTCTCCAGCAGGTTAGACTACTGTAACGGCTGCTCACTGGCCTTTCTAAACAAGCTGTTAAAGCTGCAGAACATCCAGAACGCTGCTGCTCGAGTCCTGACAAGAACCAGGAAATATGACCATATTAGTCCAGTGCTCCGGTCTCTGCACTGGCTTCCTGTCACTCAGAGAATAGAATTTAAAACAGCTCTGCTTGTGTACAAGTCTTTTCATGGTTTAGCACCAAAGTACATCTGACATGTTAGAGCCGTATGAACCATCTCGGGTCCTGAGAACTTCAGGGAGGGGTCTCCTGGTGGTTCCCAGAGTCGATAATAAACACGGTGAAGCTGCGTTTCAGTTTCATTCAGTTTTGTGTATGAATTGTGCTCTACAAATAAACTTGCCTTGCCAACCAAGATGCTGGTACAGTTCTACACGGCCATCATCGAGTCCATCCTCACCACCTCCATCACCGCGTGGTTCCCCGGCGCTACAGAACTGGACAAGCATCGACTGCAGCGCATTGTGCGTGCTGCAGAGAAGGTGATTGGCTGTGAGCTCCCATCTCTCCAGGACCTGTTCACCTCCAGGACCCGGAGGCGTGTGGGTCGGATCACAGCTGACCATTCTCACCCTGGACACGGACTATTCACCCCTCTCCCCTCAGGCAGGAGGCTACGGTCTATCCAGACCCATACCTCCCGCCACTTGAACAGTTTTTTCCCTCCGCCATCAGACTCATGAACAATAACAAGTCTCTGTAACTTGATTACAGACTCATGGATGTTTCTGCTCTGTTGCTCTGTGTGGTGTGTCCACACTTGGACCCGCTGCTATCACTCATCACTTAATCACTTTGTATCACATCTACACATCTTTAACCAGTGTAAATTCCTATGAATGTTCCACGACCTTTCAGTGGTTCTAGTGCTGTGTTGTGTGAACTGAGCATGACTTTCTTGGTTAAACTAAGATCAGATGAATAGAACAAGGTTTGAAATTATGTGCTTTGTGTTTTGGGCAGTACCTCACTGGACAGGAGTGGTACCGGCAACAGGCCTTCCGAGCCGTGAACCAGGCCGTGGGCAGAGTCATCCGACACAAAGAAGACTACGGGGCCATCTTTCTGTGTGATGAGAGGTCACTGTTACTTTACACTTCCTTATTTGAACTGGGGTGGTGATCAGGAGGGTCACAGTGGGCTAGGAGAGGACCCAATAGATGGGGCTGGATGGGAGGTTTGTGTTCACACCTGTTTCAGTCTCAAACATGCTGTGGTTCGAGGGAGCAGAGGCATATTTTCTAACGGCCAACGGTGCCTTTCATCGTCTCTTCAAAATTCCACTGTGAGGCCGTGCTCCTGATCACAAATCCATTTAATTGTGCGTGGATGTCTTCAGGGATCATTGGTCCTAACCATGAATTCAGACCGTTATTTCACAATGATCCAGGAGTTTTTTTGCCTGCTTTCGAAGAAATGGAACTGGACAATGTGTGGTTTTCAATCTCACGAACATCTATCTCAAAACGCCTCACACGTTAAGGTCAAACCCACAAGTGGATCGGACCAAATGTGTGGCAATATTGAAATCCAATGTGAGTTACGTGACTCACAAGATTAGTCACTGTTTTCGGTGTAAATCATATTACTACAATACCTGGCGCTTTATAAAGACAGCGGTAAGTGATACTCCAAGGTGACGGCACACAGACGCGTGCATCATTTATTCAGCTTCAGCCCCTTAACTCTTACCTTCACAGAGAACGCACCTCTGCGCTAATCTTTGCATTTCCCACAAATGTGGATGGTCAAAGGGGAAAGGAAGCAATAAATGCACATGTCAAATTAAGTAGTAGGATGTTAGGCCCTTAGAGCCTTTCCAGAATCACATTCCTCACATTCCTGTGCTAATGTTATTTGCATTGGAATATCTTTGTATGTACCGTTGTGTTCAAAACCAGAAAGCAGCCCAATCGCTGTTTTTGGTTTAAGTCCAAATTGTATAAACTCTCAATCATACAAGAGTTTTCCATTACACTAAGATTCTCAAATCATCATCCATACTGTGTATTTATTTATGCATTTGTTTCTGTATCTTGTTCTGTTCAGTGTGTCATTACATACCTCCATAAGCATGTTCACGTCTGGTTCCTTGTTGCACAATTCAAAGTTTCAGTTGGATTCCCTTTGTTTAACCCCAGCTCCTCACCAAGTCACCAGGCATGATGACACTTCTGTTTGAATGTTGTCCATGTGAGCAAACATGAACATTACATTACAATTTAATTTTAAATTGGTGGTATGCTCTCTGTGACCTTTTTTGTTGATGATTCTTGTTTGTATACTTTATTGTCCCCGAAGGGAAATTTGTCTTCTGCATTTGACCTATCCTTCGATGCCACTAGGGCAACCCGTAAGGAGCAGTGATTGACGGCAGTGCCGTGCCCGGGGACCCATCTCCATGATGTGGAGCCAGGCTGATGGTCAGAATCACCTGGCTGGAGGATTCACCTATTGCACATGTTTTTAGTGGTAGGGGCAACCGGAGTACCCGGAGGAAACCTACGCAGACACGGGGAGAACATGCAAACTCCACACAGAAAGGCCCGTCCGCTAACCACTGCGCTACCGTGCCGTTTAACTTCTCTTAGTGTAAAGTGGGCAATCAAGCCGATCTTTCACTTAAAATAAGATGCCAATTCTTATTCCAACTTTTCCTTTACCTAATCTACGTAATATTTTAACATTGATTTATAATTTTTGCCAAGAAAGAACAAGAAGGAAAGGGGTTTATTTGCCTTACGTGGCTGGAAAAGGCTCCACAACGGATCTTTAGGCAACGTTTAACCTCCGTGTACTTTGAACTCCTTCAGACAGAAATGTGTGCATTTTAAAGTTGACACTCCCAGCCACAGAGCAATGTGGTGACTCCACCCATCCAGTTATCCTATTTACGTAGTATGAAATTGTAATTTAAATCAAATAGATGATGGCTTGAGATCCTTTTGTCTACAATAAATCATATTTGTCTGTGAATAAATGATACATTTTATACAGTCCCACGTTACTTTTAGGACACTGTCCAAAATGTAAAAAAATGACTTGAAAAGATACATATCCTTTTAGTTGCAATTGTACTGTCTTTGATAAAGGCCTAAAGATTTGCTGGTGTCTCCTCTTTTTCAGGTTCAAAGGTCCTAGTGCCATCGCTCAGCTGCCTAAGTGGGTCCGGCCATATGTGCGAACATATAACGCCTTTGGAAACGTGGTCCGCGATGTATCTCAGTTTTTCCGAGTTGCTCAGAAAATGGTAAGAGTGATGGCTGAATGAGCAAAAATAACTATTTTAAATAGATTATTTAAAATAGTTACTTGCTATCTCTTGCGATTTGTGATTTTCTTAGAGACACCAACAGTATTGTCTTCTAAATGGAACAATAAGTAAATGATGTTTGTCTTTGCCTTCTACACGTAAATCATGATTTCAGCCCTTTGTCTGTGAATGTGTAACTAAAGTGTGATTTTGTCATTCCATGTTTGGATATGTTCTGTAAATGATTTGTGTAACAAACATATTATGCAAATGAAGCTTTTTTAAGCTTTAAAATCAGGAGAGCAGGAGCAGAATTTTCAAAAGTAAGCGATCAAGCTCCTCCTCCTCCCTCCCTGATTGGACTGGACAGGCTGTTTCACAGGAAAAGCTCGTCTCATTGGTCAGGAGGACACTAGACTGATTAGTTTCTGAGATCCGGGAAGGAAGGACTTTACAAAAAATAATATATATCATTACTTACTTTGCATCAAAATGTACCAGCTGATCGATTTTGCACATTTTTAAAAATGTGTAAAACATTTAGACTTCCAGACTATCACTTTAAACCAATCTTCCTGAGGAGGAGAGGTTTTGTACTTTGTGTGATTTAAAAGTGGTGGAAGATGAGTTTCATTTTGTTTTGTATTGTCCACTTTATTCTGATTTGCGTGAGATTTTGTTCCGACAGGTGCAACATGAAAATCCTGATGTGTTTTGGTTTCCGCATGATAAAATTTTGAGGCAGCTTTTTGAAAGACATGTTTTTGCTTTAGGCCACTATATCTCCAAAGCTTGGGATCGAAGACAAATTAATTTGTATCCTCCTATGTGATGTGGATGTTGTTCTGTTAAGATTGATTGTACAGTTTCTGTGAATTTATTATGGCAGTCATCTGAATTCTGTTTTGATGTGTCTTATAAGCCCATGAGGGCTGGGCACTAATGTGCAAGACACAAAAATAAATATATAAAAAAATTAAAAAAAATTAAACCATATAATGTTCCCTTGACAAAGACAGACCTAGTAGTATTTCACAGTTTGGTAGCTTGGCTATCGCCAGACTAAAATCACACGTGATATTTAGTCTGGGGACCACCAATTCATTTTCTTGTAGGAAAGGTGTGGTTTACGATTGTCCAGAGCCGTTTATTGGGCTGAATGTCTCTCATGCATCTGCTCGTAGCCATAGCCAATTGAATCATCGTATCAAATGATGTATCCACTATAAACTTTCGAGCTAAACTATTTGGAACACGGTCTAAAGCTTGATCGAGCATTGTGGCTGCTTTCATGTTTGATCCGTAAATAAACTTTTTTTTATTCCTAAACAAACTACAAGCTTCCATATGTCGAATAGTGCATCATCGTCTTACCGTCCCTCCTCGTTCTGTGATTGGTCCCCAAATCCATGCGAATATTTCAGCCATGGTCTCCAGGCTGCTGTGCAGTTTAAAATTATTTGAGTGCACACAGCAGTCTGGCGTTAGCCATGCTAACAGTTTTGAGCAATCCTCAGATAATCCGGTTCACTTTGGTCATCTCTTATTCCTCGGCTACATCGCGCCGATCTGTACTTCCTGGTTATGTTATATATAATTGTCCTCCAGCTTTTTAAAGCCAATATTCCAACATTGGCTCAGTTCTGAGCATTTCTGCTGTGATAGTTGCTAACCACACTTTACGCTGAAACTGAAAGTTTGTATTTTATGTTATTCCCCCTGCTGCCTGCAGAGAGAGTTCCAGGTGGCCCCTGTGTTTCAGGGTCATTTTTCTGTCCTTACATACACATGATTTCAGACTGTAAAACGTAATACTGAGGAGCCCAAGAGAAAGAAGCCTCAATTATGTATGATTTTTTGTTTTTGCTTTGTTTAGCTCCGAGACATCCCAGTTATGTCTCTAAACCATGTCTGGGGCAGCTCCATCCCAGTGTTTGAGTCCTTTATGCCTGTTGAGGGCCAGGCATACATGTCTTTCATAATAATATTATTGACCTCCTTTATACTTCTTTAAACCACTCTTTGTCTAGCAGGAACATGTCCCTGTCACCCACAGCTATGTTAGATCTATATCAGATCTATAGTTTTATTATCTCTGAATTACCCACCTGGACTGCCTGAGGACTGACATGGGTTTCTGTTTAGAGACCACCTATGGAGAGAAAGCCTCCTGTCCAGAGTGTGGCACCAGTGTGTTCATCTGACTGTGGCCTGGGCCCCAGCACACAGTCACAGAGCACTTACAGCACACTCACGCAGAAGGCCAAAGCTGTGGACACTCACATCCCCAGTCTGAAGAGGAGGCGGCTGGGTGAGTCTCTGCTGTGCTGTACATCAGAGTCTGGGCTTTTCCTCATGTCCACTGTGTCTGTAGAGGACAAACCCGGGGCTAATGGCCTGGCCACAATCTGTCTGAAGTACGAGTCAGGAGGACAGGAGAGCCACAAGAGGCCCGCCACACTGCTGGATGCACTGGAACAACAGCGTTCCCCAGGAGCAAAGGAGGAGGCGTGGGTCAATAGAGGGAAGGTATTCACTTCATATGACTAATGTTTCCTGTCTCAAGCACCAAACTGGATGGCTGTTTGTACAATTCTACATTCTAGGCATCTTATTTAAAACTAAACAATGTAGATCTCAGTCGCTCAAATGGTTAATACAGTCTTCTAACATTATAGCAAATCAACTGGACTTACATTGGAACATGAAGCAAATGTCAACAAGTCTAAATGTAAGTCCAGATGTTTTATTTTAATGTCAGAAGATTATAGAGGCATAGGTGTCGGAATTCATAACAACTCAAGCAAACGCACAGTAATGATAAAAATACTTTCACCACTATACAAGAACAAACTTTAAAGCTGGAAAATCTCCTGAAATATTCAAACATCTGTTTATTATACAGAAGAATCCAGAATCATTCATCCCCTTTGCACAGTTAGAAACACTTCACATTCACTGTGTGCACCCAGAGGGGCAGAAAAAGCCCTTTCAGTCAGAGCACCTTTTCTGCATCCTCCCTGCAAACATTATTTATTTATTTATTTGAACAGGGACAGTGTACAATCTACATTAGCCTCAGAAAGGAGAGATGCATTGTACCAGGTTATAGCACTTGTGCTAATTTCCACCTGCAGTCCCTGGGCCTATTGTACATGTTTTTAGTGGTAGGGGAAACCGGAGTACCCGGAGGAAACCTACGCAGACACGGGGAGAACGTGCAAACTCCACACAGAAAGACCCCGTCCAGGTGGGAATCGAACCCGGACCTTCTAGCTGTGAAGCACGAGCGCTAACCGCTGTGCAACCGTGCCGCATTAGGGAGAGGTTCACACGCATAGTGTGTGAAAAGCATCTGAATAAGCCAATTTTTGCTCATTTTGGAACCACTCTGTTTTGGCAGATCTGCCTTTGTCACATGTATTGCCATAAAAAAGGTCTATTAAAAAACAGGGAGAAGGAGTACTCGCTAGTTTTTCGTCATGTTTCTGTCGCATGGAGATTGCCCCGTGGTCTTTAACATCAGAGCCAGAGGTATGTTCTCTTTGTTTCAGGACACGGTCAATGTTTAACTCACAGTGGAATAAAGTTTGTTGTATGTCCTGTGAGAGCTTGAAACTGCTGAATGAAGTACATGGGGCCACATACAATGTGAAGTAAAGATGATGAAAGTGAAAGGGAAGCAGCAAGTAGGGCTAGTAGTGGTCTGCTGCTAACAGCGCACCACGCCTCAGTCGACTCCTTCTTTCTAAGTGATGCACTGGGGTTCTGGCCACACAAGCACCACGCAGAAGCCCCATGATGATCACTTGGCCAGAATCAGAATCAGAATTGTGTTTATTGCCATTGTTAGTGAACAGTTTCACAAACTAGGATTTTTTTTTTTTTCAATCGCGTAAAACATACAACACATAACTTTCTAAAAAAAACAGCAAAGGCTGCAGAACAAACTTGGCGCATGATTTCTTATGAATATGCAAATGACGGCAATTTTGCCACAATTAGCAAAATTTGAGGCGGAGAAAATGTAAATGATTGCGATTGCTGTTGTATTTATTATGACTATGTGAATTAAAACTGCGCAAGAAATTGGTACATGGGAGAAGCAGGTGTAAACCTTTGTGCACATTGTGCATCAATGTGGTCTAAATGTTTACACATTTTTGTATCTAGCTCATTTACAAAGGTACAATAATAATTGGGTTGTTTTAATGGTGTGCGGGTTTATAAAGAAAGTACACGTTACCTGCGACCATGTTTCCATTGGCTCTTGACCTGTAGTTCACAGCCGCTGTCCCAATTTCTTTTAAGCCAAGAGTATTTATTTGCCATAGCCTAATAATAGTAATTCTGTTTTTTTGTTATTAAAAAGTGATTGAAATGATTGATTGTGGACATCTGTCATTTATCCATCATAACTTGTAAATGTTCTCTCAAAGGAGCAGCAGTTTAGCGCAGACTGTGATATGCAAGACTGTGATATGCAAATGACCTTACTGCGCTAAGGTCATTTGCATATCACATTTGCCGCACTAATAATACGCACAGTTTCTTTTACTAAATCAGGAGCAACACGCCCACTCGCTAATTTTAAGTTATTTTAAGCAATTTAGCTCCTGGCTTAGTAAATGACCTCCATAGTTACTACACTGCGATACAGACAATTAGTCTATACCATTTCTAAAAGTCATTCCCTGTAGTGGCCATGTACTTTAAACACTGTCCTGTTCAAGCCCCTTATATTTGTTATGCTATTCCTCTGTAGAGAAACAGCCTTCAGTTGTGTTAATTCCCTGTTTATTCCCGTAAATTCTCAATAATTCCTGTTCATTTCCACATAACATGTCTGACTTCCACTACCCTTGTGGTCACACCCATAAAGCCAAGGAACCACATTTTGTGATGGATGAAAAGGTGTGTTTACGTTACTGCAGACATCAGTGGACAATACTGACATGTTGGTCAAATAATATGCAACTTTGAACTTTTAAAGATTACACACTTTGAAAGTTTGCTTTGTTGTTTGCTGCACATCACTGACCTTTTTTTCTGTGTAGGCGAGTCGACTGTCCACTCTGTCGCTGCAGTACGACAAGAGGATAGAAGAAGAACTCAGAGGAGGAAAACGCAAAATCAAATTAGTCCAAGAGCAGGTTTGTACAAAGCACCATCCTCAATATCAGTGGTGGCTGGTGATGTAAACTCTTTTTACTATAAGATTTGCAGTTACTGCTGCTTGTCAGACTAAAAAGAAGCATTTATCCATATATTGGCAAATATGGATAAATACGTGGACTATTTTGTAGAAATGTGTAGCGCTGACGCAGTGCCCCCCTCGTAGGCCTCACTTCGGGCCTGTCAAAACATGGTTTAGAGTCAAATGAACAAGTCGTTCTTATGCCTGATTCTTTATCCAGGTGATAGAAAACCAACGCGCTCAACAAAAACCCATTTACTAATGTATTTTACTTTTGGGGGGGGGAGCCCAGAATCAGAGAGAGCGCTGAGTGAATGAGCCGAGCTCAAGTTTTTTCTGAGAGACAGCTATGTATTGTAGCGGCTGTTCTCTTAATCTGATGCGTTTGTCTGACCAAAACCGTCCTCATTAGGCCTTTATCTGCACAAACCCGTGTGTGCTCTGAATCAGCCACAAATCTCTCATAAAATATCGAAGGTTTTCATACCTAGTCGAAGGCATTCAACAATTTCATGCTTTAACGTCCCTTTTCAGTAGTTTTTCCCTTAACTGGGCTTACCTGACAACTGATATCCCAGGCATCTGAGATTGACGTCAGTGATTCAAAGAGCCCTGAGACACAATACCATCCATGAGTTTGATTGAAAAAATATATGTTTTTACTTTTTTGACACTGAAATACACTTTGCATAATAATTCTTGTACACTGTGATGAGAAATCTCGTGCCACGAGATCTTGGCCCATCCTTCGTGTATGCAGTAATATATTGGCTTCAATTAATTGTTTCTGTGGATGTTTTTTTTATCAGAAGAGTAGTGTTTGTGACGGATTGTCGGAGGAGGGAAAAGCCACCAGAGCCAAAGGTTTCCTCGCTGAGATGAAGAGGAGTCTGAGCCAGGTGAACTTTGCGCGAATGGTCCAGGCTCTGCAGAGTTACAAGAAGACTGACCAGTTGGACACGCTTCTGACTGAGATAACTGCACTGGCAGAGGACGCCAACACGCACGGTCTGCTCCGAGGTACTCGCCACTCCTGTGGTCAGGAATTCATGTGTCTCACTTTGCAAAACTCTGTTCACTTCTGTTATCGCACCAGGTTTTTACCAGTTTGTTCGTCCTCACCACAAAAAACGGTTTGATGAACAGTGCAGGGAGCTGACGGGACATGGATGTGGTTTTAAGGCCGACCACTCCCTGTCGAAGGAGGACAAGAAGACACTTATTCAGCAAGGAGGTATGGAATGTTTTTTATCTCTTTCTGATCAAAACAAGCTTCTGCTGTTCTGCTTGACAACTAGTCTGTATTTCTGTAGTCTGTAACTAGTCTTTATTTGGTCGGGACAGTGCATGTTAATGAACATACATGGGTCCCATGCATGTAAACAAGCCACACCGGATCCACGTACACCTCCTCCAGCTGTTCTGGGGGGACCCCGAGGCGACACCAGGCCAGTTCTCAGACATTTTCCCACCAGCGTGTCCTGGGCCTTGTACGAGGCCTCCTCCCAATAGGACATGCCTGGAGCACCTCCCGAGGGAGGCGACCAGGAGGCATCCGGAACAGATGCCCTAGCCACCTCAGCTGGCTCCTTTCGACGTGGAGGAGTAGCGGCTCGAGTCCGAGCTCCTCCCAGGTAACTGAGCTCCTCACCCGATCTCGAAGGGTGCGCCCAGCCACCCTGCGAAGGAAATGACCATAGGTGAGGGTGGGAACGTAGATTGATCGGTAAATCGAGAGCTTTGCCCCCTGACTCAGCTCCCTCTTCACCACAACAGTCCGATACAGCGACCGCATCACTGCTGATTCCGCAGCGATCCGTCTATTGATCTCGCGCTCCATCCGTCCCTTACTCATGAACAGGACCCCGAGATACTTGAACTCCCCCACTTGGGGCAAGGACACCCCACCAACCTCAAGCGGAGAAGCCACCTTTTTCCGGTGGAGAACCATGGCCTCAGATTTGGAGATGCTAATCCTCATCCCGGCCGCTTCACACTCGGCAGAACCTTCACACTCGGCAGGACCTTCAGCGCGCACCGCCCCAGTGCGCCAGGCTCCTGCTGCGGTCATGCAGGGAAGGACAGCCTTAGTAGCCCAGACGTTCCAATCCAATCCACTTTATTTCTATAGCACATTTAAACAACAGAACAGTTCCAAAGTGCTGCACAAAAAAGTACAGTGCCACGTCCACTTATGGACACCCTTGTGCTTGAACATGGTGTTCGTTGTGGACAAACCGTAACTAGCACAGAAGTCCAATAACAGAACACCACTCGGGTTCAGATCAGGGAGGCCGTTCTTCCCAATCACCCCCGTCCAGGTCTCCCTGTCGTTACCCACGTGGGCGTTGAAGTCCCCCAGTAGAACAATGGAGTCCCCAGCTGGGGCACCATCTAGTATCCCCCCCAGGGACTCCAAGAAGGCCAGGTACTCTGCACCGATGTTGGGCCCATAGGCCGAGACAACGGTGAGAGACCTGTCCCCAACCCGAAGGCGTAGGGACACAACCCTCTCGTTCACCGGGGTGAACTCCAACATGTGGTGGCTGAGCTGTGGGGCTATGGGCAAACCCACCCCAGCCCAGCGTCTCTCCCCACGGACAACTCCAGAAAAATCGAGCGTCCAGCCCCTCTCCAGGAGTTGAGATCTGAAACCCAGGCTTTGCGTGGAGGTGTGCCCGACTATATCTAGCCGGTATCTCTCAACCTCCCGCACGAGCTCAGGCCCCTTCCCCCCCAGCGAGGTGACGTTCCATGTCCCGAACGCCAGAAGCTGCGCACGCGGACCAGGTCGTCGAGGCACCTGCCTTTGACTGCCACCCAGTCCTCTCTGCACCCGACCCCTACGGATCCCTCTGCGGGTGGTGGGTCCACAGGAGGGCGGGCCCACGTCGTCCTTTCGGGCTGTGCCCGGCCGGGCCCCGTGGGCAGAGGCCCGACCACCAGACGCTCGTGTTCCAGCCCCAACCCCAGGCCTGGCTCCAGGATGGGGTCCCGGCTGCGCCATACCGGGCGACGTCACTGTCCTTGTTGTTGTACTGTCCATAGAAGTCTTCAAACTGCTCTTCGTCTGACCCGTCACCTAAGACCTGTTTGCCATGGGAGACCCCACCAGGGGCATGAAGCCCCAAACAAAATGGCTCCTCGGATCATTCGGGCACTCAAACAACCCACCACGTTAATGTAGCAGCTCACGGGGTTCCCCTGACTTGTTGAGCGCCCATTCCTGATATGTCAAAAAAAAAAATCATAATAATCAGTAAGTAGCCTACTCCTTTGTCGACAATGTGACAATAAAGAATTGGATAAATCAGACCGGAGATTTATTCCCTATTCGATTACAATTCTAATATAGTGTGCTATGACTTACCCTGACAGCCTACGTAGGCGGGTCTCACGTCAGGCGGTCTGAGCTGCCCATACTTTCCCTGCACTCAGTATATTAAACATACAATCAGGAATATTAATGAATGGGCACGTTCTTCAGGCAAGTTCTTCACAATCTCCTTTTCTTGTCTCTTTTTCTTGGGTCAGAAACTGCCAGTTTGTCCAACGTCCTTGATGCTAGATGTTTTTGCAACTGTTATCAGAAAACGGCATAGAGCAAGAATGTGTTGTGTCATTGTCGGTGTTTGGAATAACGATGTTTAAAAGAACAGCGTTAGGTAACGACGTTATTTTTTCAGTAACGGAGTAATCTAATTCTTTACTCTCCCCGTCGTTACAACGCCGTTATCGTTACTGGGTCAACAAAGTGGCTCGTTACAATTGGACTGAATGAGCTCCGCGGTGTCAGCACGGGGAGAGCAGCGGAGAGGGTGGGCGGAGTTTCACGGAGACTCACGCTGCCTGTGTGTGCAGAGCTCGTGCTCTCTGCTCCAAAAACTACGTGTATCCCCGACCCGCGGCTCGTCCTCCCCACAGCACGGTGTGGCTGCACGGGACAATTGAGTTGATGATCATTGATCTAATATTGGAACTTATTTTTAGCCCAAAGATGCGTCTCCCCCCCCCCACCCCCCTTTCTCAGCGCATTTTCTTCTTCCTCTCTCCCCGCTCTCCACTCCAGAGAGACAGCAGGCCGATAACTTTCTGTTAGGGCATTTAACCTTATATTTGCTGATGATTGTTTTCCGTTTTGCCTGATGAATGAACGGAGAGACTTGCACAAAGACTGTGCGTATAGTCTGCCCTGATCGTTGGCTGCTTTGGCACATGTTTCTTTTACTCCTGTTCCTCCCCATTCTCTTTGAATACGGCCGTATTCCTACATTAATAAAACAGCGGCGCAAATACTGGTCAATACCAGTCACAGAGGCCCCCCCCACTCTACCCCCCATTCAGTTCATTCAGTTACTATGAACAT
This sequence comes from Proterorhinus semilunaris, assembly GCA_021464625.1. Taxonomy (NCBI): domain Eukaryota; kingdom Metazoa; phylum Chordata; class Actinopteri; order Gobiiformes; family Gobiidae; genus Proterorhinus; species Proterorhinus semilunaris. The sequence continues at coordinate 41,861,513 of CM038347.1, forward strand.
CTTGTACATGATAGTACATATACAAACACCTGTCTGTTCTACTCATTTCAACGGACTTTTGAAAACTGCTAAAAAAAATAAAAAAAATTCTTTGATATAAAGCAATTTTTTTAACAGTAACGCAAATAGTTACTTTCCCTGGTAATGAGTTACTTTCATTATAGAGTAGTTCAGTTACTAACTCAGTTACTTTTTGGAACAACTAGTGAGTAACTATAACTAATTACTTTTTTAAAGTAACGTTCCCAACACTGGTCATTGTATGCGTGCAGGATTAAAACGCTCCCATGTCTGCCAACTCAACTGTAACATAAGCCCAAACATATTAAACATATTTAATAATAAAATCACTATAAATCATAAAATAAATGAATGAATCCCTTCAACATGTACATTGGTTTTGCAGGATATGATTTACTAATTAATTGTACAATAGGCTCCTAATTTGAAGGTAAATGTATGAAATGATCTTATTTGGTGAAGAAGCTTAACTCAATGGCTGAATGACCCGATAGTTCTACAGATGCGCAGCAACACCTTGCAGCTCCACCTCAGCTGGCTCCTCTCGACCTGGCAGCTTTACTCCGTGCTCCTCCTGGGTGACTGAGCTCCTCACCCCATCTCTGAAATTGTTTTTGTATCATAAAATCTAAGGGCCAAAATATATTTAAAAGCAAACAACAAAATATTTCAAGGAAGTTCGATCTTTGGCTCAGTATCCAGTGTGTTTGTCCCAACCAGCTGTAAACATTAATATAAATCCACTGCCACAGATTATGAAGCAGAAGCGTTTTTTGTGAACTTTGAGATATTTGCTTTTCTGATAAAAGTGTTATTGGTTACTACTTCCATTGACCCTTCCACCTTCTGTTATCTTTCAGCAGAAAGCCAAGAGTGTCCTGCTCCCTCGTCCAGCTGCACATTGGTGGACACACAGCAGCTAAACCACGGAGGAGCCCACCTCAGCACAGGTCTGACCTCTGCACATTTACACGATACTCACACCCATTCTGTGAACTAATACACTATATTGCCAAAGGTCATTTAGGCAAAAACAGTTTCACACAGTAACTAGAGCAGAAGAGAAGGGTGAAATAGTGAAGTCCTTTGCCACTGTTAGACTGGGGATTAAGAACACACTATTTCTTCTAGTGATGGGGAAGTGAAGCCGTGTGACACTTCAAGGCTGTCCTGGCAAAAAAGTTAGAGCCTCCTAGCTGCTTCATTCTGTTTGAACACTGACCTTTTGTGGACAAACTTTATTATTGCGACTTTTCATAAACACGACTGAAACACCAACACGGCCAAACCGATGTTTGCAACAGGAGTGTGCCGTTTTCATCCCAAACAAACTGAACATAGGCCAATAATTAAGAGTACATTTTCTTTTTGTAATGTGGTTCTGTTCCACAGAGCCCCAGTGGGTGGGGCCGACTCAGTCATGCTGCTCTGAGGCAGGACCATGGATGTATTATAATTATATTAACAATAAAGAATATAAAAAAATAATTATATTAACAGGGCAGGACTTCACTGTGCAATCCTTTTACTTCATTCAGTCTGAGCTAATTTAGCCACTGTCTGCCCTCCTTATATTTCACCACATGAACACGGTTCAATGGGAAAGTACATTTGATTTATCACTTATGGTTTACATCGCCAAAGTAAGGACCAGACAACATCCGTGGTTTAGCGCCTTACCGCTCAAAGCTGTCAAGGAAACGCTTTAAAACGCTCTAAGCCAATTCTGCTCTAAGCCAAACCTTCATGTGACCTTCAGAGCAGAGTTGAGAGAGAGTTTCATGGTACTGGTTTCTATGGCCAAGCAGGTGCATCCAAACCATACATCACCAAGTGCCTTTGTCACCGGTTCTGTTCATTACCTATATGGACAGTATTTCTAGGCGCAACCAGGGGCCGGAGGGTGTCCGGTTTGGGAACCTCAGAATCTCATCTCTGCTGTTTGCAGACGATGTTGTTCTGTTGGCTTCATCAAATCAGGACCTCCAGCGCGCACTGGGGCGGTTTGCAGCCGAATGTGAAGCGGCCGGGATGAGGATCAGCACCTCCAAATCTGAGGTCATGGTTCTCCAAAAAGGTGGTTTCCCCACTTCAGGTCGGTGGGGAGTCCTTGCCTTCAAGTGGAGGAGTTTAAGTATCTCGGGGTCCTGTTCACGAGTGAGGGACGGATGGAGCGTGAGATCGATAGACGGATCGGTGCGGCGTCAGCAGTGATGCGGTCGCTGTATCGGACTGTTGTGGTGAAGAGGGAGCTGAGTCTGAGGCAAAGCTCTCGATTTACCGATCGATCTACGTTCCCACCCTCACCTATGGTCATGAGATTTGGGTAATGACCGAAAGGACAAGATCGCGAATACAAGCGGCCGAAATGAGTTTCCTTCGCCAGGTGGCTGGGTGCACGCTCCTCCACTTGAGGACTCCCCACCGACCTAATATATATATATATATATATATATATATATATATATATATATATATATATATATATATATATATATATATATATATATACACAGTATATATTAAAAAAAAAATATTGTTTTAAGAGTCTATAATTTAGGTCTGTTCTGTTTAATACAACTCTGTGTCAAGCATAGGCCCCGCCCACTCCTCCTATTGGTCAACGTCTGTCATGATCTGAGTTGGACATTTATGGGTGAATTCACCCATAAAACAATAAACCATTTATCTTATCAGTAAGCTGTATTTGTGAGTTTACAAACGCACGAGAATCCATCTTAAACCGCTTCCACCTTCACCGTTTGGAGCAGAACCAAAATTGGTTTTGCTCCAAACGACCTCTCCCCGAACAATTGAAGCTCATACTGTGTAGTTGTGTAAATAACACTGACTCCTGTTTGTTCCCCGCTGCAGACACATGTGCCACGCCTGTATCCGCCTCCTGCAGTCAGCTCAGCACTCAGCTGCTCAACCTGGGACAGGGCCACCTAACAGGTCCGACGCTACCACACGCTGGTACTCATCACGATTCAGCACAATTCATCACGATTTTCACATTCACAGTAATCACAACCTTGCCTCCAGTGTCTGCGTACATTGATGTATGAATGAGAGTGTGAATGGGTGACTGGTTCCTTGCTGTAAAGCGCATTTGGCCTAATGAAGGTAGAAAAGCGCTATAAGTTGAGACTATTTTACTATTCACCACAATTCCTCACGATTCATCACAGTTCACTACTATTTATGCTGTTATAGGGTTGTTGCTTTTGTGACGTATTTAAACCTCATTCAACACTAATTAGTCAGGCTAATTGTTTATATATTTAATTTATTATATATGAGATTATTTGGGTGGTGGCTTGTCATCCCAGGGTGATGGTTAGTCCCAAGGCCATAACAGTTGAGAAACACCGTAACAAATACTTTACTTATGTAAGGGGAGACACATTTTAATTAAAGAGACATTTAGAGACATTGGAGAGAAGACAAGAATCCTATGCATTTCAGTAGAGCTCTTATACATGATAAGTTATTTTTAGAGCACAGATCTTTACCTCAACAACTGCCTTTCCGATTTGCTAATTGCGAACACTAAAATGATCATTTCAATGTAATAAAACTTGAAAAAAAGTGGAGGATTCCAGGGAGCCCTCCTAAACTCCACTGCATTTGCCTGTGTGTGTGCCAGCCTCTTCCGCTCCAAAGACTGAGGTCCACGCCGTCTTCCTGGCTGACGTGAAGAATGCTCTTGGGGCCGAGAAGTCTGCTCAGCTGTTCCAGGCCGTTCGCAGTTACAAGCTCTCAGACAACTACGAGCAGCTGGTCAGCACCGTGGTGAGCCTGCTGACGGAGAGAGATGAGCACTTCCACCTGCTCCGTCGTACGTTCAGCCTCACACTCAGCACATCCATGGCTTTAGAATGGCACTGCACAGTGTGGGATCATAGTTGGTGTTTCTGTTTTTGGCCAGCAGGGGGCAGTATATCAATGTTTGATATGCATACGAATTTTAAACGCGATTAACAGATGGGTGCATTTGCAGTTTTGTATCGCCTTTGATTTTTAGCTTAAATGCAGCCACCTATGCACAGACAAAACATCACAGTGTCATCTATACACAGAAGTGTTTGGGGTAGACTCACGTGGAAGATCATTTGTACACTGCCTGTAACATAAAAAGTAGAGAATATGTGAGCCAGAACTAATTTAAAGCGTTTAGAGTGCCTAATGTAGGTGGAAAATTTGCCATTTATGTCTAATAAAGCTAGTGGGGGGAGTATATACATTTTAATCATGGTTTTGTCCTCAGTTTCTTGGAACATGCTGTTTTCAATGGAACCAGATGGAGATGCTCAGTATAAACAGTCGAGTTAGTATCTATAAAGCCCGACTATGAAATTGGTCTTTGTGTTTTCAACTTTTGGCAACCGCTATTTACAACAAAATGCTTTACAGAAATCTAAGAACCCAAATGAATATTGCTATCTTTCACAGTTTGGCTAAAGTCATTCCATAGAATGCCTAGCATTTATCAACTTTCCCTGTAACATGTATACCTACATGACTAATATCTAGGGACACAAAATACTGCCTTGTGAAGCTCCCATTGAGCAGTTCAGTGATTTTGATGTAACTGAAAATACATTTACGGCCTGAGTTCTGCCACTTCAATAGAAGCTAAGCAGATCTATGGCCTGTGAAATTTTTTTTAATGAATTGGATAATGGACCTTTATTGAAAGGTTTCCATAAATCAATGTTTCAGAGCGTGGTGTCCTGCACTGGTCAGCTCCACCTCCAGTTAATCTTGTTTTTTTCCTCTGCTGCTTGAGCAGGACAGTGGTGGTCTTGGAGGTGTGTGGGTTGTTCTCATATTGGAGTACTTTGCTTTTGCTTCAACACGACCTCGTTTTGGTCTAGGACCTAAAAAACCTCTTCTTTGGGACCTCCTACAAGATCACACACACATAGACTTATCTTAAGATGAAGAGGCGTGTGATTGAAAAGCATTATGGGGTCTGGTGTTTTTATGTTTTTTTATTTTGTGTGCGTGTTTTTCAGGGTTTGGTATGTTCATTCGCTCTCACCATAAAACGCAGTACACAGAACTGTTGGAGTCACTGGTTGGCCCTGGCTCTGCTCCTGCTAATGTTTCTGATGATATGGAACCCTCTCCAATAAATGGTGAGTCACTGTGTAGATGTGTCTAACCTGAAACATTCTGATACAGTCACCAAATGTACCTTACAGCTGTGCCTATCAAACTGTGATGACTCATTTTCATTCCAGATCACTTCAGTGGCGCTTTAGACTCTGGTCTAGGAATATGTTGGTCCGAGTCCGAGTGTCGTGTTTATTTTAAGTGTGGCTTTAACATATTGCATTATAATGTAGTGTTTTCATATCAGGGGTACGCGAGCAGCAACGGGGGTCACTGGAGCAGTTTGATTTTCAAATCACAGAGGAATGTCCCTGGTTAAAAAAATGCCCTGACAAATGAAATTGAATTACTATTAAAGGTGCATTCTGTGACGTTTTATGAAAAAAAGAAAGAAAAGATGTGGCTTTTCTTTGTGCGTATGTGACCGTTGACTTTTGGGGCCATGGTGGCGCAGGTGGTAGAGCTGGTCGTCTCGTGATCGGAAGGTCGTGGGTTCGTATCCCAGCTCCCGCAAATGCACACTGTCGTTGTGTCCTTCGGCAAGACACTTCACCCTACTTGCCTCCAGTGACTGCGTACATTGGTGTATGAGAGAGTGAATGGGTGACTGGTTCCTTACTGTGAAGCGTTTTGGACCTGATAAAGGTAGAAAAACAAGTTGAGTCCATTTACCATTTGAGTGACCCAGCGGCTGTATGGGCGGTTAGCTTAAGGCTTGTTCACACAGCAGGATAATTAGATACATTTTAGTTGTTGTTTTTGCCCTGTGGCTGCACACACTGTGCGACCAAAGCTTATTAGACCCGTGATTTTTTATCGCCATGTGTGGGGTCTTGGAGAAAATCATTCAGTTTTGGGGGGATCTGAACGTGTTCTGAACGGAATGTTTGCGTAACCATAGAGAGGTTCAGCAGTGAAAACCTACCAGGAACCCAAAAAACAATTGGTCACCGGGATGGAAAGTAAAGGCGCAGTGCTAAGCTCCCATACTGCCACTGAAAGGTCAAATACGCACTAATGTCAACTTTACTTTTCTTTTTTTTTTAACAGGTGTTTTATTTTATCAATCAATCAAACTTTATTTATAAAACGCTTTTCATACCAAAAGGTATCACAAAGTGCTTTACAGATTACAACGTTTAAAACAATGCTCCCTGCATCATATATATATATATTAGGGCCGGGACTTTTTTCGATTAAATGCGATTAATTAATTACATGAGGTTTAGTGCGATTAAAAATATTAATCGAAATTAATCACACTTTGCTTTCCACACTTCAGTTTCCTTCTTTCCTGCAGACGCACAGTTAATGGAAATATTGCACTGGTCTGTTGGACTTGGTTGAACAAAAATAAACAATATTTTGTTGCTTAAGCTTCAGTCATTATTCAATGGTATACTAAAAATCCTTATGAAAAAACTTAGTTCTCACTGTTCTCAGGGCAAATATTTATATGCGATAAATTTCGAATAATTAATTACAAAGCCTCTAAAAAAAATAATCTAATTAATTGAGTCCCGGCCCTAATATATATATATATATATATATATATACACACACACACACACACACACACACACACATAATGTACAATATATCATTAGGACTAAATAAATGTCAGTTAAAAACTAAAAAGGTGGGTCTTGAGCCTGCTCTTAAACACATGAACGTTCTCTGGAACGACCTGAGGAGGAGCTCAGGACCACAGAGGCGAGGGCCATAGTATTGGAAAGACGCCTCGCCGTGAGTCTTTCTGTTGACTTTAGGAATAACTAGGAGACCCCTGCCGGAGGAGCGAAGGGGCCGTGAAGGTTCATAAGGTAAAAGCAGTTCTGAAAGATAAGAAGGACCAAGACCATTAAGACATTTAAAAACCATTAAAAGAACTTTAAAATGGATCCTGAAACACACGGGGAGCCAATGCAGCGACTCTAAAACCGGTGTAATGTGGTCCCGCCTCCTGGTCTTCGTCAGGACACGAGCTGCTGAATTTTGTAAAAGTTGTAAACCTGAGATCCTCTTTTTGGGAAGACCAGAAAGCAGGGCATTACAGTAGTCAATACGACGGGTGATAAAAGCATGCATTAGCGTCTCCGTGTTGGCCCGAGAGAGAATGGGGCAGGGCTATGTTCTTTAGATGGTAAAAACCTATCTTTGTGATATTCTTAATGTGTGGAATTAAAGTCAGCTCAGAGTCAAAAATCACACCCAGCTTCTTCACCTGTGAGGAAGGATTAAAAGACAATGACTGTAGTTTTGGCCTGGTGTCATGGAGACATGGAGACGTGTATCATCAGCGTAAGTATGAAAGTTGACTCCATGTCTCTTGATGACATCACCATTTATTTGTAAGTACACGATGGTAAGCGTTTTACAAGGAGCGTCTGAAGAGTGCAAGGGGCTTTACCAAAGGAATGTCAATGTCTGCCTGCTGTCCATGTGTGCAGCAGGAACATAGTATGGTCTATAAGTCCATATTGACAGTAGTGAAAGATCACCATCAGTGATCCTGGTGGTTAATCCTGTAAAATAAAATAACAACCGTCTCAAAAAGACGGCAATGTGTCTAACTTGTCAAATAAATGTGTTTTATTTCAGAATCGCCTGCTGAGAAGAAACAAAGCAAGATTTCAACTTTTTTCCAAAACAGTCACAAGTAGTGACTTGGTATTCGGTCGGGGTCTATCATAGTTTAGTTTGATAAACCATCAGTAGAATGGTGACTCCAACAGTAATAGTGATCAGTTTAGCGTTCACATGAATCCAAGAAGAAATTAAATTTCTCTCCCCGCCCGAGTCTCCTCGCCAGAGTCTCCCTGACCGAGTCTCCTCGCCAGAGTCTCCCTGACCGAGTCTCCTCGCCAGAGTCTCCCTGACCGAGTCTCCTCGCCAGAGTCTCCCTGACCGAGTCTCCTCGCCAGAGTCTCCCTGACCGAGTCTCCTCGCCAGAGTCTCCCTGACCGAGTCTCCTCGCCAGAGTCTCCCTGACCGAGTCTCCTCGCCAGAGTCTCCTTGACAGAGTCTCCTCGCCCGAGTCTCCTTGACAGAGTCTCCTCGCCCGAGTCTCCCTGACAGAGTCTCCTCGCCCGAGTCTCCCTGGCCGAGTCTCCTCGCCCGAGTCTCCCTGGCCGAGTCTCCTCGCCCGAGTTTCCCTGACCGAGTCTCCTTTCCCGAGTCTCCCTGCCTGCTCCCAGCAACTGGGGGACCGGTGAAATAACATGAACTGTACTTCGGTGTGGAACGATGAAACTCGACATGCATTCTGGCTTGTATAGCATCTTAAACGTGTTGTTTTGATTATAATAAACTGTGTATTTGAACAATTAAGGGAACAAAGCTGCACTTCCTGATTTACTGTTATCAAACTGTAAATGTCGGGGGTAGTTGATTAAACTCTTAGTTGTTGCCTAAACTAGTTTCTAGACGGCATGGTGGCACAGTGGTTAGACCTTGTGGGGTGATGGAAGGTTTATGCACAACTGCAGCCTCTGGAGGTCCTACACCTTGATCGTGAGACTCCAGAGGCACCAGCAGCTTCAAATACCTGTTTGCTGCTTTGTAGCAGCTGTTCTATTAATCTGATGTATTTGGCAGAAACCGTCCTCATTGTGCCTTTATCTGCTCAAACCTGTGTGTCTCTGAATCAGACACAAATCTCTTAACAGTACGATGATTACGCTTAATCTTTCATGAAATATCGAAGGTTTTCATACCTAGTCCAAGGCATTCAACTATTTCACGCTTTTCATCAGCAGAGATCCTTTTTCTTTCCCATATTGCTTGAAAATGGTGGGCTGCTTAATAATGTGGAACGTCCTTTTTCAGTAGTTTTTCCCTTAACTGGGCTCACCTGAAAACTAATCATCACAGGCATCTGAGATTGAGGTCAGTGATTCAAAGAGCCCTGAGACACAATACATCCATGAGTTTTATTGAAAAACTTTTTTTTTTTTACCTTTGACACTGAAATACAATTTGCATAATTGTGGACATACTGTATATGAGGGGAAAGCAGTCTGAATATATGGGGAGAGAACAAACGAACAGAGAAGAGGCAGGGGTGTGTGAAACTGCAATTACTGAGCATATTGAGACATACACAATAGAAGTGGCTATAGATTTTAAGAAAATTAGTCGAGGCATACCCCTCCTGGAACCGCCACCTTAACGTGGTGGAGGGGTTTGAGCGACCGAATGATCCTGGAGCTCTGTTGTCGGGGGCTTCGTGCCCCTGGTAGGGTCTCCCAGGGCAAACAGGTCCTAGGTGACGGGTCAGACAAAGAGCGGTTCAGAAGGTCCTTATGAGAGACCAACAGGCCCGGTTAGAACCATGAGGCCGTCCTTCTGTGGACCCACCACCTGCAGGAGGAGCCATAGGGGCTGGTGCATCTCCGACAGCTGCCCCCACGACCGTTGCCGGGTCGGGAAGAAAATGGATGGATGGGATGGATAGTCAAAGCATTGGTGAAGTTACAATTTCCCATATAGTTCTATGGAGAAACGTTTAATCAGTGAATAATTACACTCCTTATCGTAAAGTTTAGGTCATAACTGTTTCTAGGTGAAAGTTTATATCTCAAGAGCAAACTGGACCAAAGTTGTAACCTGAACATTGTCTCCCCGTAAATGTTCTTGATTTTGAAGCTTCTCTTGTGACAGATGTAATGAGTAGAGAAATGATATAAAACGTAATTTGCAGTTGAAAGCACGTTTGCTGAGTTTGAAAAAGCTTAGACAAGTTTGTACATACCAGTCTGGTCTTTGTGCATGTGTACAAAGATGTTGTTAGCATTTGGCCTCTCCCAGCATATGCCTAATGCTCCAAATGGGGTGAAGTTGGAATCTACCACGCTTTTCCACAGGCACGCACAAAGACCAGACAAAAAAAAGTTTTCTTTTATTTTCAAGAAAGAGAAACACAAACTAGAGCTCAAGTTTATTTATTGATAGGTTTTATAATTAAATAACATTAAAAATGTATGAAAACCTATTTTGTAAGCAAGCCAGCAACTTTCAAAATGTCCTGCTTATATAAATACAATAAATCCAGACAAATGCACTTCAACCTCGTACAACAAAAAACTGTTCCAACCAGTGCATTCATACAGCAAAATGATCCCCGCAAAACAACCCGCTTTAGCAACGCTACTGCTCTAGTCTGGACGAGTGCTCCCAGGACAAACCAGACTCTTTGGTTTCTGGCTGTGGCTCTGCAGGCTCCACCTTAGATGCTACTTCAGTGACAGGGGGATATTCAGAGGAATGTGACATTTGTGCGCACGTGTGAGGACGTGACCTGAGAGCCTTAGAGGCTTGAGCTGCAAGTCTCAAGTGTGCACAGAAGCTGCTCTTTTCTACTGATTCTATCACTTTTTCTATTGAATAAAGGCTCTTCCCTTTGCTACAGCAGCTGATGGTGACGTGCTCAGTTCATGTTGCAGAGCAAAAGTCTGTGGCAACTTTAGAGCATGAACATGCTAACAAAAACAAGTGCTGACAGGTACATCCCACCTGTGGTCACCAACAGTCAATGCTCTGGTATGAAACCTCTGCTTCAGCAGTGGCCTCAGTCGGTCGGAGAACTACCAGGCCTTTAGCAGTTTGACGAGGAATCTTCAGTTGACACGAATGCCTGAGATGAAGGGCAGTCCTGTGGGCACTTTCTTCTTGTACGCCACATAGGCCTCGGCAAAAAAGTGAATGAGAGACAGCTCTTCCTCCTCAATACGTTCCCGAAAGAAGCGCCAGCTGGCTATTGTGTAGCCCATGATGCACACAGGGTTACACAGGATCACCTGCAACAGAGCAGCATTACTTCAAATATGGATTTATGCTTCTTCACTATTCTCACTCACCTGTGTTCCTATACTCCAGTAGAACCAGCCCACGTAAGATGGGTGTCTGAAGTAGGCGTAGACTCCACTTGTGACCAGAACATGGCTCTGGGCCTTTTCATTCTGAACAATGTGGTTAAAGTTGGAGCCTGCAGTCAACATAGCAGCTTTCCGCAGGGCTTCTCCACACAGCACCATGACCAGCCCCACCACGCTGATCCAGTTTATCTGCTTCAGCTCTGTCAGAAGGACATGCTATCTGTCAGAACACTATGCTGAAGATGAAAATACATTTTAGAACAGAAACTTTGTACCTGGAGCTGAAAGTTTCTCCACAGTGAACTCCACCCATGAAGAGAGCGCAGCCAGGCTGTACTCCAGACTGTGATTTAGCAGAAAGGAGTCCAGCGACAGGCTACGCGGGTTAATGATGGCCGTCACCAGGTACTCCGAGTAATGGAAGAAGGACAGGGAGCACATGTACCTGGAGGGACACAGCACGGAGCTCATGTGACAGTCACAGCCAATGCACATACATGACCAAAACATGAGAAGCACCCATATGAAGACAATCCCTGACCATGGCCGAGTTGAAGTACTTACCAGCCAAAGTGAGTCCAGCTGCTTTCAGAAAAACTTATAATCAGACCACATCCAAACATCAGTCCCAGGAACGAGGCCCTAACAGCGACCTGGCAGGGTCAAAAAGTCAATCACGACAAAGAAATCCCATTTATACAGAGACAACATGAGAGAAATGACACAAGCATACAAGAGGAGCTTAGGCTTCTAAATCGGGCGGCCCGCTCCTCCACACAGGGACTTAAAGATTACCAGCAGATAAACATTAGCTCGACCTTATGGAGTGTCGACAGCCTTGTCCCGCTACGTTGGACAGTGTCACACGAGTCGATGTTTCATGCCAAGTGTCCGTTACACAGTCTAAAGTCGAGGTGCAGACTTGCCTTATACAGAGGTCCCCTGTACGTGAGCAGCAGCAGGCCATTGACGACTGCTGTGTGCAAACAAATGGCTATTTTCCCGGGAGTTTCCGTGAGATGGTCAAAGACCCAGTCGACGTGGCCAAAGGTGTTACGGATGAGCGGAATAATGAGCACACTGAGTCCCAAAAGAAAGGCTTTAACACTAACTCTTCCCTCCAGCACCAACTTACTGCCAGCCATGATGAACCCTGAACCCACCACCCTACTACCGCTCTCGCGATTCGCCCAGGCAAACGTCGCGAGAGTTGAAGAAAATTAAATAAATCATTAAATAAATGAAACTGTATTGTATTGTTTCGGTTTTCTTATACTTTTTTTGTAGGCTACTTTACAAATAAAATAATTGATATCCATTTATATATTTCTCTATTTATTTTAACCCTATTTATTTCAGGACAGTGTTTTCATCACCTTTGACAGATGTACCGAGTGAATACTACGTTCACAGTAGTACAGTTTGTTTTGTGTGTGAGTTGTTTTTTTATCATTTTGTTTGGATAGTAGCAGTGGGGAGAACAGTCGACCAAGAAACGACGAAAGTTGTTCAAGAAACACAGTTTTTTATTATAATTTTTTTAACGTTTATTTATTTTTATTTTTTTTTATTAGAAAACTTCTTATGTACATTTAGTTGAAATTTAAATGGGGGTGTCAACAGACGTACAAAAGGTTCGAGTAGTAAAAGAGAAAGAAAATAAATAATACCAAACAGAACAAAATAAAATGTAGAAGAAATAAAAACAAAATAAATCAATCAAGAGTCCTGTCTTCAAAGAGTTAGGGGTTGTCCATAACTTTCAGTTCTTAATTATGAAACCATACAGAATATTTTCACATTTAAAGTCAGGAGTTGGTACAAATTTAGATAACCAGTAATGCAAGTCATCCCAGAAGGCATTAGAGCTAGCAAGCAAGCAAAGTTTATTTATATAGCACCTTTCTCAGACAGAAGGTCACAAAGTGCTTCACATCAAAAACAAGCAATGATTAAAAACACAGGAAAAAAATTACACAAATCAAACAACAGTGGAGACAGTCATATCAGCCCATAAAACCGTACTTTCAAAACGCTCGACTGAACAAGAACGTTTTGAGTTGGGATTTAAATGTATCAACAGAGTCAAGTGATCGCAGAGAGAGCGGGAGATCGTTCCAGAGTCTAAGTGCGACAGCCTGGAAGGATCGGTCTCCTCTGGTTCGATAACGAGTGCGAGGAACCATCAAGAGATTTTGATCTGCAGACCTCAGAGAACGAGAGGGGACATAGGGCTGAATCAGATCTCTGATGTAAGAAGGCGTCTGACCATATAAGGATCTAAAAGTCAGCACCAAGATTTTAAATTGAAACCGGTAAGACACCAGCAGCCAGTGGAGGGCTTTAAGAATTGGGGTGATATGAGCCCTTCTATTAGTGCAAGTTAAAATCCTCACTGCAGAATTTTGAACCATTTGGAGACGAGACAGCTCTTTTTTGTTTAGACATGAAAATAAACTGTTGCAATAGTCTAGACGTGACGACACAAAAGCATGAATAATGAGCTCCAAATCATTACGTGACACAATTTTCCTTAGTTTGGAGATGTTCCTCAACTGAAAGAAACAATTTCTGCTAAGCTGTGGTGATCTAATGACATGTTTTTGTCAAAAATCACACCAAGGTTCCTGAGACTCTGTGCAGCAGACTGACTGAGATCTCCCAAATACTGGTTTATCCCTGGGATAGTTTTATCAGCATTAAGCTGCAGAGAATTTTTACTTAACCATAGTTTTATATTTTTCAAACAGTTGACTAAAGAGTTTAGCCTTCCCATCTCAGAAGGCTTAAAAGAACAGTACAACTGGATATCGTCAGCAAACAGGTGATAAGAAACATCAGCGAACTCTTGAATGACCTTTCCCAATGGAATTATATAAAGTAGAAATAGAACCGGACCCAAAACAGAGCCCTGCGGAACACCACAGAATAATTTAGCTGAATCAGACATGATTTGATTTGCTGCAACACATTACAGTACATTCATAAAAAATATATGGTCTGTAGTCTCAACATTTTCAGTACAAAAAAAGCAGTTATTGTTCTCAAATCCAAATTGTTTACTTAAAAAAATCAGCAGAGGGATATTTTCTATTAATGACTTTAAAATGATTCTCTTTTGCTTTGTGCACAACAGGAAATTTAAATAATTTGGATTTCAGGATTTGAGTCTCTTTTTTGGAGAACTGTGGATTCAAAGCTCTAGATGTTACCGGATAGCAGAATTGTTCAATTTAGAGTCATCTACCCTGTAACCACTCACTATAAGCAAAGGAAGATTTGTCTGAGCTCCACTTCTGTACAAAGTTGAAGCCAATAATATGACTGTCTGCCGTAGGGGAGAGTGGGGTAAGATGATCCCCTTTTTGCTTTAAAAACAGTCAACAATAGATGCAAAATTGTACTATTTATACACATTTTGGGATGTTTTCTATTATTTTGCATCTTCAAAAATCATCTGATGGATATGGTTTTTAAGATGTTGGTCCTAAAAAAAAACTTGTCTTGTGGCTCATTTTACCTCCAGATTGGGGTAAATTGAACCACCAGATTTAAAGGTGAAATTCATACTAAAGGCTATTTTTCACTGATTCCCATTAGCAATTTTATTCCAAAAACATATAACAAATCATTTTCTTTTCATGTGCAGATTATGACATTTTGTAGAAATCCCAAATAATTTTATGTAAAATCTCATTTTAATTTGCTTGTCTCTAGACCCAGAACCACCAATAAACAATGCAAACAACTATAGAATTGTACATTAAAATGTTGTCATTCATTGTTTCTTATGGAGCACTCAATTTACCCCAACGTTTTTGGGTCAATTTATCCCATTATTTTTTCTTTGAAGAATACCAAGAGAGTTGTGTTTATTTAAAAAGAAATCTTTCTAAATAATTAATCTGCTTTTATACTTTGTGACAATCGTTTTTGGGATCAGGCCAAAAATGTACTCTGAACAGCAAAAAAAAAGCTTTTTCGTAAAAAGTGGGCTTATTTTACAGCCAAATGTTGAAATTTGTTGGCTGTCGAGTTCAAATCATGTAAAGATTAAATATATAATCTCACATTTCAAGCAAAAAAATATATTTAACAAAATTTAAGGGTGGTTCATCTTACCCACTGCTCATCTTATCCCACTCTTATACTCAGGTTTATTGGGTTCATTGGACTGAAGTTATGTTTGTAAATCAATTTCCAATATAGTAAAACCTGTTGATGAAATAATGAGAGTTTATGGGGGAGTGTTTTTAGGTCATAGCCACATCTGAGTAGGAAGTCAATACCTCCTAATTTAGTGAACATTCAATTGGGAATATAAAACCAGAAATGCTTAGGTTGTTAGGTTTTGGTGCCATTAATATATTCAAGGTCTATTGCCTCGTCATATTCTTGAATCACAGAAACCTTTTTAATAATGTGTTTTCCCTTTCCCTTGTTTGATTAATCGCTTTAATTGCATCTTTGGACATTGACGATGAGTAAGCTGGGTAAATAAATCGGGAAATGCATTCCATTTTTGTCAGAAATGTTCTTCCTATGGAGATGACTCTCTGAGACCAAGAGTTTAAATGTATTTTAGATTTTTCTAGGCAATTCCATATGTTAAGCTTGGTTAATTGGGCCATAATCTTTAAATATTGTACTGTTGTTTTGACAAGAATGTTATGATGTAATAGATTCATAGAATGCTTCTGCATCAGTGTGAGAGTAGGAGGAGTACTAGGCTATAAAATGTATAGATTTCTTTGGAAATTCTTACAGGATCAATTCATTCATTGTCATCAATTATAAGCTGCTTGATCGAATTCCGTTCTTGTCTCCTTTGCTCTAGTTAACAGAAATATGTTGAGCTTCTTTCTCTCTCCTCTATCCATTTGGCTCTAGATCTGATGTAGCTTTATTTCTGTATATGTTATCTAGTGACTCCTCCTTGAACAGCCACCTTAAACCATAGAAAGCACGTTAGTGGTTAGGGTTAGGGTTAGGGTTAGGGTTAGGGTTATAGTACGAACTAGAGCAGCAACCAACATTACTGTAAACAGAACAAAGCCGTTTTCAATGGCTGAAAAGCTAAGAAGGGAGCAGAAAACAGAAACATGAAATGGAAACGCACAGAAGAAGCGCAAAAAACACCACAAGATGGCAGCAACAGCGGTCAATGCTGACAGGCTTGTTCATCACTAGCCCATTTTTGAGGTAGGAGCAAAATAAAGTAAATGGGGTATTTCTCTTGAATGCTGTTTCATTGTTTTGAAGCTCTGAGTGAGAAAGCTGACTCACTGCTGTTAACCTCTTCACTGCCACCTCCAGCAGGCGGATTTTCTCCAAATATGCATACCAATCTCCAAGCTAATTGACTGGAGAGCTTACAGCCTGCATGCCAGTGTGATGCCTCATTTGAAAGCTAAGACCTTCTAGTTTTTAAAAATGTGTGCAAAATGGGTGTAAGTGAAACACAACTTATTGTCATTGTCTCAAAATTATGTTTTTTTTCTCTCGAAACGTTGATACTACTTTACAAACAAATTCCAAAGACATACTTCATAGTTTTCTTTTGAAACTTACTGTCGTTACTAATTGTATTACCAGCACCAACTGTGTACAATGTTATAGCTGTGGGAACAATAGTTTGGATTTTGGGGCCTTTTTATGCATATAAAGACAATTCGGCACATGTGGTCCATTTCTGTGCAAACTGGCACCTTTGCTTTCTTTGAAGGGTGTAGCTCTATAACCGTGGCATTGGAGGGTCTGGGATGCTTTTATTTTGAAGGCATGAAGACAAAGACATGTGACATCGTATGCCCGATGAGAAAGAGAAGTTGAAGTGATGCGCTTATATGTATTTATGTGCATGTAT
Source organism: Proterorhinus semilunaris (assembly GCA_021464625.1). Lineage (NCBI taxonomy): Eukaryota > Metazoa > Chordata > Actinopteri > Gobiiformes > Gobiidae > Proterorhinus > Proterorhinus semilunaris. The sequence goes on from CM038347.1 coordinate 41,878,397, forward strand.
TTAGTCATGATACGAATAATATGAATTTTGAATATTGAATTATTTTTACAACACAATGTTTTTATATAGGAACACTGATTTGATTTGTCTATTCTAAATATTATAACAAACGGAAAGAGTACAAGCACTTCTGGGTTGTATGGGAATTAGACCTCCAAAACCAGCCTGGAAGGTCATAACCGGCCTTTTATCAGTCTGTTTATTAGTCTGCTTTTATTGACAACACTTTAGAATATTTACATTTTGGGTAAGACATAGGCATAAATTATCTCTATAGGAGTTTTGTGAAGGTGAAGCTGATAAAAATGATATATAACACTTGTATATTAAGTCATATTTTTCCTACCACATCGCAAGTAAGTGTAAATACCAGAAACCCCTGATCAGGGGGACGGAAGTTAAGAGGTTAAGTCACAATGCCATAATGTAACAGTGGGTGGCTACATTAGCTAGCAACCATTGCTAGCAACCCGCCAGTGAAACTGAAAGAAGAAGAAAGAGAATGGCGCATGCGCCATGGCAGGGTTGCCAGATGTACGATAACTATCGTATTTGTACGATACTTTGGACCCCTGTACGATCAATAATTCAAAAAAGCCCTAAATGTAGGATAATTTCAGAGCGCCAGATAAAGTCTGGTTAAATGCACTGTCCCCTCTCAGCAGCGCTTCGCTTTCGCTCTGATCTGGAGTCAGACTTAGAAGGCATAATATCTGCTGTAAGAAGAAGAGACTGTCCCTGGATCAGTTTTACAGTTCCACTATTGCATTATCTTTCTGCCCTGACGCATCCTCTTTGGTCAGCAGGTCGTGTGTGTGCGTAATGTAATAAATGGGATAGTGCGTGGGGCTGTGTTGTCGTTATGGGGGATGATGATATGAGCAATATTTTGCGCGGGTACTACAGCGATATTGGCATATTTATAGTGTACGATAGTTTGTGCTGAAAAACGATAGTTTTGGAAGCTTTGTGCTTAATGGTTTTCAGAATCTGGCAACCCTGCGCCATGGTGTCTTCCTCTTTGACGTCTCCCCGCCATGGCGCCTGCTGTAAGTACGAACGCGTGTTCACAAACTTCCATCGTTGTCCTGGTTCCTTCAGTAAGAGTCAGTGCGTGTGCACTGGCCTCTGGCCGAGTGTGCGGTGTCCTGCGCGGAGCTAGCTTTCACCTTTTTAATGAATGCTGACGCAGTTTGCTCGGGTTTGTTTATGTAGCACCTTAGCATGTAGCGCTTTTACAGATAAATGTAATGTCATGATGCTGCGGGTGGTGCAGAGTACATGTAGGGCCGTGGAGGTGTAGTGACCGTGTTGGTGTATGGGCCGTGGGTAACTTGTTTGTGTCCCCGCAGCAGAAAAAACACAATGTTGGAAAAGGTGGAAAGAAGAAGAAGCAACTGCTGAAGTTCACGCTGGACTGCACTCATCCTGTGGAAGATGGCATCATGGATGCGGCCAATTTCGTAAGTGTCTAACTCTGCTGGTACATTTCAGTGTGTGACGTCACAGGGATGAGGTTTGTAAATCCTATGTACTTTTGTTCCCTGTTGTGTGAAATGTAGGAGCAATTTCTTCAGGAGCGGATTAAGGTGAACGGGAAGGCTGGGAACCTGGGAGGAGGAGTGGTGTCCATTGAGAGAAGCAAAAGTAAAATAACAGTCTCTTCGGAGGTGCCTTTCTCTAAGAGGTGATTATCACACTGTCCCACTTCTGCACTTGCATTACTGTATTTGATCATATTTACAGTTTACAATAATGCATGTTACCACTCTTTTATAGACCATTACTAAAATATATATATAGGTACAAGATGCTGTTCTTTTCCAAACCGCCTAAACGCAATACAGCCTCTCGGTGAGCATTCAACGCAATCAGACAAGGCGGTGCTCTGAACAGAGGTTTGTTTATGTTCATTCATTCCTCAAAATGAGTGCTTCAAACGGTGTAAACACTTTTGATGGCCTTGAGGAGTTGGTGAGACCTACACCTGGGGGTAGAAACGCCGACTGGACAAAGAAAAGTAGTGTAAACATTAACCCACGTGCAAGAAGTAAACAAACGGGAACCCAGGCCGAGAGAGGGAACGCTGCGGAGCGGAGCTGATCCAAGCGTAACTTTGACACAGATTTAGGCACTTTTCAAACCTTCTGTGACTATTTTTGGAAACGGGGCAAGCTACAAATGTTGTGTGACCTTCCAGGGTTTTAATAAAGTCACCATCGCGTCCTGTAATAACTCCTCCGATCGGCGCGAGCGTATTGTCTTCTCTCGGGTCTGTCTCATGATCGAACACAAACACAAACGCTCCGCCTAAACTCGCCTTTTACAGGCTGTGGTGCAGATGGTAGGGCGGGTCGTCTCATGATCGGAAGGTCGGGGGTTCGAATCCCGCCTCCTGAAGGTGCACATTGTCGTTGTGTTCTTGGGCAAGACACTTCACCCTCTTGCCTCCAGTGTCTGCGTACACTGGTGTATGAATGAGAGTGTGAATGGGTAAAGCCCCTTATGAGAGACCAACAGGCCCGTTTGGAACCATGAGGCCGTCCTTCCGTGGACCCACCACCTACAGGAGGAGCCATAGGGGCTGGTGCAGCTCCAACAGCTGCCCCCACGACCCGGCAACGGACAAGGGGGAGAAAATGGATGGACGGATGGAGTTTATTTTACTATTTATTTTATTTGGCTTTTATTTATTTCATGCATTTGCACGCACTTAATTTATTCATTTATAGTAAGAGTCCCTAATTATAGGTTGCATGTTCTCTTGTTTATTTAAAAAAGACAAACCATCAATTTAGGGAAAAAAATTATAGATTTATAGCGTTTTGAATAAAAAATTAAATTAACTTTGGATTTATAATCAACAAAATTGTTGTTTGATTTATATAATCATTGTTCATGTTCAGCTTGAGCCAAAGAAACATTTTAACAGGATAAATTGAATATTCACAAAATGTATGGGTGGAGGTAAAAAATGTACTTTTTCTGAAAACTACTGAAATGGATTTATATCGTTTTGGAAAAGAGCTCCGCATATATATAATATGAATACGAGCGAACGCTCTTTATTTGCTCCTGTGATTTTTGCTGAATGTTTTGGTAAATGGTCAGCAACGGCTGATACATCCAGGCCTCTAACCCCCGGCTCACATTAACTACGGTCCGGGTCTGGTCCGGTCCGGGTTTTCCCCAAACTACCACTTACAGTGAGTACGGCTGACACTGGCCAGCTGCACCAGGCACAGAAACGGCCCTCGCGAGAACAGAAGTGCACGTGCGTTTGCTCTTGGTGCGAGGTCGCGTATTTGCCAGAACAACGACTCTCCCAGTGAAGTGGATGCTTTGCAACACACTAATGCCCCCGTGTCACTGGTAATGGAGAAATGTTTACATTTATGACGTTACGCTTGTGTACAGGTGGTAAACGAGACCAAATACAGTGCCTTGCGAAGGTATTCGGCCCCCTTGAACTTTTTGACCTTTTGCCACATTTCAGGCTTCAAACATAAAGATATAAAACTGTAATTTTTTGTGAAGAACCAACAACAAGTGGGACACAATCATGAAGTGAAACGAAATTTATTGGATATTTCAAACATTTTTAACAAATAAACAACTGAAAAATTGGGCGTGCAAAACTATTCAGCCCCTTCACTTTCAGTACAGCAAACTCTCTCCAGAAGTTCAGTGAGGGTCTCTGAATGATCCAATGTTGACCTAAATGACTAATGATGATAAATAGAATCCACCTGTGTGAACAAGTCTCCGTATAAATGCACCTGCTCTGTGATAGTCTCAGAGGTCAGTTTAAAGCGCAGAGAGCATCATGAAGAACAAGGAACACACCAGGCAGGTCCGAGATACTGTTGTGGAGAAGTTTAAAGCTGGATTTGGATACAAAACGATTTCCCAAGCTTTAAACATCCCAAGGAGCACTGTGCAAGCGATAATATTGAAATGAAAGGAGTATCAGACCACTGCAAATCTACAAAGACCCGTCCCTCTGATCAGTTTTCTCCTTGTATGAGCTGAAAGTTTAGAGATGCTGCAAGAGGCCCATGATCACTCTGGATGAACTGCAGAAATGTACAGCTGAGGTGGGAGACTCTGTCCATAGGACAACAATCAGTCGTATACTGCACAACTCTGGCCTTTATGGAAGAGTGGCAAGAAGAAAGCCATTTCTTAAAGATATCAATAAAAAGTGTTGTTTAAAGTTTGCCACAAGCCACCTGGGAGACACACCAAACATGTGGAAGAAGGTGCTCTGGTCAGATGAAACCAAAATCCAACTTTTTGGCAACAATGCAAAACGTTATGTTTGGCGTAAAAGCAACACAGCTCATCACCCTGAACACACCATCCCCACTGTCAAACATGGTGGTGGCAGCATCATGGTTTGGGCCTGCTTTTCTTCAGCAGGGACAGGGAAGATGGTTCAAATTGATGGGAAGATGGATGGAGCCAAATACAGGACCATTCTGGAAGAAAACCTGATGGAGTCTGCAAAAGACCTGAGACTGGGACGGAGATTTGTCTTCCAACAAGACAATGATCCAAAACAAAAAGCAACATCTACAATAGAGTGGTTCACAAATAAACATATCCAGGTGTTAGAATGGCCAAGTCAAAGTCCAGACCTGAATCCAATCGAGAATCTGTGGAAAGAACTGAAAACTGCTGTTCACAAACGCTGTCCATCCAACTTCACTGAGCTCCAGCTGTTTTGCAAATATTTCAGTCTCTCAATGTGCAAAACTGATAGAGACAAACCCCAAGGACTTACAGCAGTAATCGCAGCAAAAGGTGGCGCTACAAAGTATTAGGTGCATTGAGTTGCCTTGTGTACGAAATGCGCGGTATAAATAAAGTTGCCTTGCCTATTAACTTAAGGGAGCTGAATAATTTTGCACTTCCAATTTTTCAGTTTTTTATTTGTTAAAAATGTTTGAAATATCCAATACATTTCGTTTCACTTCATGATTGTGTCCCACTTGTTGTCGGTTCTTCACAAAAAATTACAGTTTTATATCTTTGTTTGAAGCCTGAAATGTGGCAAAAGGTCAAAGTTCAAGGGGGCCGAATACTTTCGCAAGGCACTGTTAGTAGTAAGCGGACAGATTTTATTTAGACATTTTCTCACGAGACCTGACTTCCTGTTTGGCTCGTGTTTTTCTGTCAGCTTGATCCGTTGGGGCTCCGGTCTCCGGCAAAAATAGACTTCTTGCGGATTCTTTCCGTTGCCGCCGGATGGTTGCCGAACCCGGACCTCGCGGAGCAGTGTGAGTGTGCAACATTGGTTTGAATGACTTTCTAAGGTCGCGGACGACGTCCCGGACCTTAACCGGATCTAATGTGAGCCGGGGGTAACGGTGTTTTATAAAACTACCCATCTGTTACAGCGTAGGGCAGCAATGCCCTGTTAACTATTTTAATTTATGTAATACACAAGTTGTCTTCCACAGTCCGCGGTGTTAAACGGTAGCTGCTTTCAGAGAGGGAGCCCCGCGCGTCAAATAGAGCAGTGCCAAGTCTTTATTTGAATCATTACGGCTAACACAACATGTCTTTGGGCTTCTGCTAGGCTACTTAAACTAGCATGCATATTAGCTATATTCGAGATTGAATTTACAGTGTAATCCCTGCAAAGTTTGTAGGTTTACAAGGTGCACAGAAGATCAGCGCGTGTTTCTGACAGGAGGGGGCGTAGCATCACAATGGTGGCTCATCCACCCTAATAGCTAATAATAATAATAATCTTTATTTGTATGGCACTTTTCAAAACAACTGTCAGTGCTTCACAGAAAGACATCAAAAATACAAAAACATACAAAATGAATAAAATTACACCAATCAGAATTAATAACAAATACCCGAATGCCAATATAAAACTGTCTTTAGCAACAATTTAAATGAATTCATGTTATTAGCTTGCCGTACATAAAACAGGAATGTGTTCCACATGGAGGGAGCACGAACTGTAAAAGCACGATCTCCTCTTAGAGGTATAGTCAGCTTCACTAGAGCTCGGGCACGGGTATATGGCTGTACAAGATCACACAGTTAACCTGGCGCAAGACCATTCAAACATTTAAAAGTCAGCAGCAAAATGTTAAATTTGATGCAGAACTTGACGGGCAACCAATGGAGTGAAGCCAAAACTGAGGTAATGTGCTCATGCCTCCTAGTGCCAGTTAGAAGTTATGTAGCTGCATTTTGGACGAGTGGCAGCCGATGTAATTAATGAGGAGTTATAACGCATTACAACAATCCAATCGAGAGTGTATAAAAGCATACTTTACTTTCTCAAGGTCTGAATAGTTAAAAATGATTTGATCTTAGTAATCGATTTTAAGTTGATAAAAACAGTTTTGCATCAATGTCTAAAGAGCACACCAGGATTTCTTGCACTGGAGGTAATATGAAAAGTACCAAGCTATACGCTCTTTCTCTCGGGACAGTGTTTAATGCTGCATCCATGTGGACGAATTGTGACACTGCCCCTAGTTGGTTTGTGTTTGTGTGAAAGTTGGGATTTTGATGTCATCAAATAAGAAACTGTGTTATCACTGATTAGCGCTTAGCCCAGCTAATCATTTGAAGGTGTTAGCATCTCAGAAGCTAAATGGTAGTTTGTGAGGTTTAAAAAATATCTCGTAAATTTACTTTTTGTTAACGTTGATTTTGGGCATTTCACTTACAATTTTGTTACTCCGATGGCGACAGCTCACACTAAACTCAAAGTATCAGTGTTTAACTAAAAAGCTTCCATTAGATTACACGATAAAAGAACAAATCAGCTGATTTCCGCAGTCAGGCGCATAAGTTGTGAAGCTCGTCTTGACTGAGTTCCCCAGAGCATTCACGTGCATTTCCCAACTAGAGGCATAACTCAGTAGTTTATTTGATATTACACTGAGTGAGTTCAGGTGATGAAAGTTTTACACTGGAGGTGGGGCAGCAGTTGGCTCTCGTGCTTCACAGCTAGAAGGACCCGGTTTATTCTGGTTCATTTTATTGGATTTTATTTTATTTTCCTTTGGGCCGATTTTGCTGTTAAATAATGGTCCTGTTCCAAAAATATGAATTAGAGATCGCATTTTATATTGGGTTCATGACGAGAGTCTTTTGGAGCACACAGCGCACATCCATTAAACAGTTTGTGGGATCAGCAAAAGATGGATTCTTATGTACTGAAATTTGAGTACTTGAGTCAAATTATTTAAGTGTTTTACAAAGTAAAGTTACTCTTCCTTCCATGCATCTGTATTTCTTCCACTTGTCCGTTGCCGGGTCGTGGGTGCAGCTGTTGGAGCTCCCCAAATCACATTGCACCAGCCCCTATGGCTGCTCCTGCAGGTGGGGGGTCCACAGAGTAAATATTTTTGCTACTCTACTCACCTCTGGTAGTGAGTAAAATTAAACATGTAGAGGAGGAATTCAATTTAAAGAAAAAAATCGGTTTAACATGTAGAGCGCACAATACAATAAGTTACTATATGTTCCCCTCTGGGGCCAGTGTCCCCCTGAAAAATACATTATTTATCTCAGTGGGACTCTTTTGGTTTAAATAAATGTTGAATAAAAACAAACATGGTGCGAGTAAAATTACAAATATTTTGTTTTTATATATATATATTCATTCAGTCAGTCAAAATCTAAATTTTTTCTTTGCTCTATTTTTGTGTATAATGGGCACCAGGGTTGCCAGATGTACGATATCTATCGTATTTGTACGATAATTTTGACCCCTGTACGATGTACGATCAATAATTCAAAAAAGCCCTAAATGTAGGATAATTTCAGAGCGCCAGATAAAGTCTGGTTAAATGCACTGTCCCCTCTCAGCAGCGCTTCGCTTTCGCTCTGATCTGGAGTCAGACTTAGAAGGCATAATATCTGCTGTAAGAAGGAGAGACTGTCCCTGGATCAGTTTTACAGTTCCACTATTGCATTATCTTTCTGCCCTGACGCATCCTCTTTGGTCAGCAGGTCGTGTGTGTGCGTAATGTAATAAATGGGACAGTGCGTGGTGCTGTGTTGTCGTTAGGGGTGATGATGATATGAGCAATATTTTGCGCGGGTGCTACAGCGATATTGGCATATTTATAGTGTACGATAGTTTGTGCTGAAAAACGATAGTTTTGGAAGCTTTGTGCGATATAATGGTTTTCAGAATCTGGCAACCCTGATGGGCGCCTGAACTGCACAGCTACTAAGGTCAATGGGGTGGCTCTCCAGGTGTTGGATAACGTTTGAATACAAATGTCATTTCAACCTGAAATAGACTCACACAGACGAAAGCAGTGATTAGGGAGATTATTGATGAGTATTAGTTTTGGCGATCAGACCCCGGCGGTAGACATCGATGTACAAGTCAGTGTAGGTAAACAGCTTGGAGTTAGGGATGTCTTCCCCTGGAGCCTTAACACTGGTGGTGGTGTAGGAGATCATCAAAATGCTCGGGTAGCGCCGAGATGAAAGAGCGGAGATGGGGTGGAGGCGGGTTGCAGCGCAGCTGGGAAGCAAACAGTATGTGATTGCTGGGGCTTAAAAGCGAGACCGATGGCGATGATTGGCTGCTACGGAGGTGATGCTGATGTGGAGGTGTGGACCTTCAGGAGCGATCATTGGCTGAAGGTTGATGATGCCATCATCGAGTCCATCCTCACCTCCTCCATCACCGTGTGGTTCCCCGGCGCTACAGAACGGGACAAGCACCGTCTGCAGCGCATTGTGCGTGCTGCAGAGAAGGTGATTGGCTGTGAGCTCCCATCTCTCCAGGACCTGTTCACCTCCAGCACCCGGAGGCGTGTGGGTCGGATCACAGCTGACCCTTCTCACCCTGGACACGGACTATTCACCCCTCTCCCCTCAGGCAGGAGGCTACGGTCTATCCAGACCCATACCTCCCGCCACTTGAACAGTTTTTTCCCCTCCGCCATCAGACTCATGAACAAAAACAAGTCTCTGTAGCTCAGTTACAGACTCATGGATGTATCTGCACTTGCACTGTGCGGTGTGTCCACACTTAGACCCGCTGCTATCACTTTAAACACTTAATACCACTTTAAATGCCAAAACATCTGTATATACAACCGCTGTTGTTCATTGTCAAATTGTTGTTGTCTTAACATATGTCACTTTATTTTATCTTATTTATTTAATATTTTTTATTTTATGCATGCCCTTATAACCTTATAGTTTAACGTTCTTAGCTTATTTTTTATCTTAATTCTGTGTTATATGTTTCATGTCGCACGTTTGCACCAAGTAAAATTCCTAGTTTGTAAACCTTGTTCACAAACCTTGGCAATAAAACGAATTCTGATTCTGCTGTGTTTGTCTACCAGGCTGAATTAACGCCTAGGCTTCATTACATTTAAATGAAATGATGTAAATAATAACGCACTGTAAATAATAGCTCAAATAAATAAATCAAATCAAAATCAAATCATATATAGAGCCAAAAGTTTATTAAACTGTCCCTGAACTCTTGTCTTCTCCACAGATACCTGAAGTACCTGACCAAGAAGTACCTGAAGAAAAACAACCTCCGAGACTGGCTGCGGGTGGTGGCCAACACCAAGGAAAGCTATGAGCTGCGCTACTTCCAGATAAACCAGGACGAGGAGGAGGAGGAAGACGAGGACTAAATATTTGTTAATAAAAATGTTGTTTACACTCATGTGGTCTTTGTTTTTATGCCAAAGCACACCCAATAAACAGAAATAATGTGTGTTCTTGCATATAATTAACGCATAACATGAACTAGCAAAAGACAACCTGGGATCACTAAACTGGCCTGAGAGCGGAGAAATCACTCACAGGCACTGATGTGTGAAGTCTTATGACATGGCCTTGTTAAAGTTGATGTCAATGCTGCACAGTGCATCTTGTAAAACATGTTTTCATTGTATTAGTGGAGAGTGAGGTCAGTTGAGTCACCCTTATATTGTGGAAATAAAACATTTTTATGTGAGATTGTAGATTTGATTTGTACATGATTTTAACTTGCCAGACAAAAAAATTAACCAATTGTCTGTAAAAAAAAAAAGCCCCTCTCTTTATGAAAAAAAAAAGTTTTTTTTACGACTCATTCTTTGGCCTGATCACAAAAACGATTGTCACTAAAAAACAAATACAGCTTGGTGCATGTTTTCCCCTCCCCTCATATTTTGTTCGGTATAACAGTTTAGGCAGATTTATTCTTAAATAAACACAACTATCTTGGTGTTTTCAAAGAAGAAAAGAAGGGAGGCAAATTGAGCTGTGTATAATGGGCACCAGGGTTGCCAGATGTACGATAACTCGTATTTGTACGATAATTTGGACCCCTGTACGATCAATAATTCAAAAAAGCCCTAAATGTAGGATAATTTCAGAGCGCCAGATAAAGTCTGGTTAAATGCACTGTCCCCTCTCAGCAGCGCTTCGCTTTCGCTCTGATCTGGAGTCAGACTTAGAAGGCATAATATCTGCTGTAAGAAGAAGAGACTGTCCCTGGATCAGTTTTACAGTTCCACTATTGCATTATCTTTCTGCCCTGACGCATCCTCTTTGGTCAGCAGGTCGTGTGTGTGCGTAATGTAATAAATGGAACAGTGCGTGGGGCTGTGTTGTAGTTAGGGGTGATGATGATATGAGCAATATTTTGCGCGGGTACTACAGCGATATTGGCATATTTATAGTGTACGATAGTTTGTGCTGAAAAACGATAGTTTTGGAAGCTTTGTGTGATATAATGGTTTGCAGAATCTGGCAACCCTGCCTCTGCTCCATAAGAATGGACAAACTACAGAAACTGTAAATGTACTATTGTACAGTTTCACTGCAGCAGAAGGGAAAGACAGGAAAGAGGCGTACCATGATTTAAAGTGAATCCATTTTGCCTCGTCAGAGTAATCCAAACGTCCTCATGCAGCGCGTAGTCATTCTTTTTTGTGTGCAAAAAAGCGGCATCAAAACGAGAATAGTTCACCAGAGGTCGGCCGCCTTCACACCACAGCCGCTCCGACACAGAGAGCGAGATGCGGCTGTTTAGACCGGCGTAAAGTGTTAGATTCACACTGACCCTAAAGTGCCGCTCAGGCTGAAAGTGTCAGTGTTTACCTCCTGATGAATGAAGCGCATCAGCGGCGGTCGTTGTAATAAGCCTCGTGTTTCCTTTTTGCATCGTTTCTCTTCGTGTACAGCTCAGTCCAAAAAAGGATTCCATTAAATAGGAGGCAACCTCCCTCTCTCCTGGTACAGCTCAATTTTTTGCCTTTTTCTGCGAACTGCATTTGTGGTCTCTGTGTTCCACATCGTTTTTCTGGATACTTTTGTACGTGTTTGCTGTGTTTTTGTGGAGGTTTGGTGGATTTGTTTACTTTGAGACCCGCTCAGGACTAACACCTGAACACTATAATTGTACAATTACAATGACAATAAAGCACACTCACTCAAACAAGCGCATAGCAAACTTTTTTTTCTTCAATTCAGCCCCGCCAAGGATCCTGTAACTGTAGCGCAAATGTTCTAATACAGTAAGCTACAATTTTCCTGCAACTACTGGATAACTCTGCACCTCTTCCGCAGCCAATAACAGTTTCTGATCAATTAAATCCCTTACATTTGGCCAATTTGAGCATTTGACCGGTGTCCAATGCCGAAAGCTGCAGTCTTTCCTTCCCCGCCCGCTCATCTTGGATCTGCAGTGAGTGGCTTTATTAAACATTTTGATGATTATGGCTTACAGTCCATTTTCAAAATATTCTAATTTTATGAGATTTTTATTTTGGGTTTTTTACAAGATGCGGGAAGTCTGGGCATCTCCGCTTAGACTGCTGCCTCCTCGACTTGGCCCCGGATAAAGCAGAAGAAAAATGGATGGTTTTTACAAGATGAGCCATAATCATCAAAATTATACCAAATAATGGCTCTACATACAGTGCCTTGCGAAAGTACTAATACACCTTTAACCTTTGCACATTTTGTCATGTTTACAACCCTAAACGTAAAGATTTTATTTTGTATTTTTTACTGAAAGTTCACACACAAGTAACAGACAACTGTGAAGTCAAAACAAAATGATACATGATTCTGTTATTTTACAAAAAATAGAAAAGTGAAAAGTGGGGCGTGCATAAGTATTCATACAGCATTTTTCTGAGCGCATTAAATTGCCTTTATAACATTCCTAATGACTGCAGAATGTTCACACCTTGCCCTAACCATTAAATAGAGGCCTGTGTGTAATCTACTCTCAGTGTAATTCCAGCTGTTCTGTGAGGGCCTCAGAGCTATGGTCAGAGTGTATTGGTCACTAAACAACATCATGAAGGCCAAGGAGCTCACCAGAGAGGTCAGGGATAAAGCTGTGGAGAAGTTTAAAGCAGCGTTAAGTTATTCAAAGATTTCCCAAGATTTGAACATCTCACGGAGCACTTTTCAATCCATCATTCAGAAATGGCAAGAGTATAGCACCACTGCGAACTTACCAAGACACGGCCGTCCACCTAAACTAACAGACCGAACAAGGAGAGCACTGGTCAGAAATGTAACCAAGTGCCCCAAGATAACTCTGGAGGAGCTGGGACGTACTGCCGCTGAGCTGGGGGAATCTGTACATGGGACAACTATAAGTCGTACTCTACACAAATCTGGTCTTCATGGACGAGTGGCAAGAAGAAAGCCATTATTGAAAGGAGGCCATAAGAAATCCCGTTTGAAGTTTGCTAGAAGTCATATGGAGGACACAGCTACCATGTGGAAGAAGGTGCTTTGGTCAGATGAGACAAAAAATTACTTTTTGTCCCAAATGCAAAACGTTATGTATGGAGCAAACCTAACTCTGCTCATCGTCCTGAGTGCACCATCCCCAGTGTCAAATATGGTGGGGGGAGCATCATGCTATGGGGCTGCTTTTCCTCAGCGGGGACTGGGAAGATTGTAAGAATAGTTGGGAAGATGGATGGAGCCAAATACAGAGACATTTTGGAGGAAAACCTGCTGGAGTCAGCAAGAGAATTGAGGCTGGGACGGAGATTCACCTTCCAGCAGGACAATGACCCTAAACACAAACATCTACAATGGAATGGTTTAAAAACAAACATATTAATGTGTTAGAATGGCCCAGTCAAAGTCCTGACTTAAATCCTATTGAAAATCTGTGGAAAGACCTGAAAACTGCTGTTCACAAACGCTCTCCTTCTAATGTGACAGAGCTTGAGTTGTTTTGTAAAGAGGAATGGGCTAAAATGTCAGTCTCTACATGTGCAAACCTTGTAGAGTCAAACCCCAGAAGACTTGCGGCTGTTATTGCAGCAAAAGGGCGTTCCACAAAGTATTAAGTCATGCTGTATGAATACTTATGCACTCCCACTTTTCATTTTTTTGGGGGGGAAAATAACAGAAGCATGCATCATTTTGCTTTCACTTCACAGTTGTCTGTTACTTGTGTGTGAACTTTAAGTAACAAATTCAAAATAAAATCTTTTACGTTTAGGGTTGTAAACATGACAAAATGTGCACAAGTTCAAGCTGTATTAGTACAGCACTGTATGTCACTTTGCATGTAATGAGTCTATCATTAGTTTCACAGTTTACGTTCTATTACAGATACTTTTGAACGATATTCAAATTTTCCGAGTTTCACCTGTATACAAATGAAATGTAATTCAAGATTTGAATACACAACTCCCTCCTTTGATTAAAAGTGTTATTATATTAGAGGTCTGCTATTACATTATTGGAACATTATTGAAACTGATCACATTTATTACGTTTTGGCCCATTATTTAGTTAGTGTTTTCTGTAGACCATGAGAATACAACTTGATTACTCCTAATGTTTTAAGGGGAATATTTGATCCTTTTTTCACTTTTGTTGGTCCCTGAACTATTCAAAGTGCTGTCTTGCCTTTGTTTTTATTTGACTACCATGCCAGCATAATAAACTTACAAAAAAACGTACAAAAAATTAGAAAAAAATATAGAAATATATTTACCACCATTTTACAATACAGCTTAGTGTTAAAAGCAGTATAAGCAGTCCTTTATGAACATGCAGGTTCAGACGGATCCCAGGCCACTCATGTGAGGAGAGCTGCTCATTTGTGCACAAGCTCCTCCACTTGTTCCACCCAGAGGAGACACTCACTGACCCTTGGTGTTCAGTAGGTCTGTGTGGCCAGCTGGTGAATCACACTGTGCCTCTCTCGTAAGACTGTTTGCTTTGAGTTGGTAGTCAGCACGCTCTTAAATTCTAGTCTAGTCTTCTTGGTGACAGAGAGTTTGCTCAGGTACAGAAGTTTCATCCTCAGGATTGTGTCGTGCCGTAGTATGAAACAAACGCATTAGATCTTGAAACCGTTGCGACACCTGCAGAAAAAAGTAAATATATAAATGTGTCACTCAGCAGTCCACAGAAACCAGAGCTAAGGATTTTGCAAAAGCTCTTACCTGGCAGGGAGTCTTGTTGCCAAGGACAGATGAGATGTGGTAAAAGGTGCTGGGGTTGGCTCCCTCCTGCTGACACCAGGTAAGGATGACTCGGTCTGCATCCCTGCCACCCCCCAACACACCCACACATATTAGTATGCCAACAAGATGCCATCACTGGTTATTCTGTTTCAAAGTAAAACTGAGAAAAACAAAATGCATAGTTGTTTAAATGTATTGAAACATTTATTAGCTATACACTGGAAACAAACATTACTCCATTATTTAGTTTACTACTGCTTTATTTGATACTGGAAATAATGAGTGGTGAGAGGGGGGTTATTGCAGCCGTGGTGTTCTATGTCAGGGGTGTCGAACTCGTTTGGGTCGTGGGCCGAAATTCAGCCCCCATTGCGGGTCTCGGGCCGCATATATTGGAAAGGACTGTGGCCTAATAAATAACGGCTTACATTATTATTGCACGGCTTACATTATTATTGCACGGCTTACATTATTATTGCACTTCAGCCGGTGTCACACGTTTCTCAAAGTGCTACAGTGGGGAAAAAAGTCAGCCAACAATTGTGCAAGTTCTCCCACTTAAAAAGATGAGAGAGGCCTGTAATTTTCATCATAGGTATACCTCATGAGAGACAAAATGAGAAAAAAAAATCCAGAAAATCACATTGTCTGCTTTTTTATAAATTCATTTGCAAATGATGGTAGACAATAAGTATTTGGTCACCTACAAACAAGCAAGATTTCTAGCTCCCACAGACCTGCAACTTCTTCTTCTCTGTCCTCCACTCGTTACCTGTATTAATGGCCCCTGTTTGAACTTGTTATCAGAATAAAAGACAACTGTCCAAAACCTCAAACAGTCACACTCCAAACTCCACTATGGCCAAGACCAAAGAGCTGTCAAAAGACAGCAGAAACGAAATTGTAGACCTGCACCAGGCTGGGAGGACTGAATTGGTAAGCAGCTTGGTGTGAAGAAATCAACTGTGGAAGCAATTATTAGAAAAATGGAAGACATACAAGACCACTGATAATCTCCCTCGATCTGGAGCTCCACGCAAGATCTCTATAATGCAGGCCTGCAGAAGCTTTAGAATATCTGCTCCTCTTATGGTGATGCATTTGATGTCAAGTATAATGCTCTTAAAAGTCACATAATATTGTTTAAAAGTTTCTGCGCTCCTTTGTATGCAGCACACCTTTGGCGCAGCTACAAAAAGAAGAGCATGCAGGCCCTGACAGTGGCATACAATGATTCCTTGAGAATGCTGTTGAAAGTACCAAGGCACAGCCAAGAATTAGCATAATTATTCTGTTATTGCCCTTATTCTCCACCTACAACCCCCGTGAGCTGCTACCTTAACGTGGTGGGGTTGTTTGAGCGCCCGAATGATCCGAGGAGCTATGTTGTCTGGGGCTTTATGCCCCTGGTAGGGTCTCCCATGGCAAAGAGGTCTTAGGTGACGGGTCAGACGAAGAGCAGTTTGAAAACTTCTATGGACAGTATAATAACAAGACCGTGACGTCGCCCGGTATGGCGCAGCCGGGGCCCCACCCTGGAGCCAGGCCTGGGGTTGGGGTTCGAATGCGAGCGTCTGGTGGTCGGGCCTCTGCCCACGGGGCCCGGCCAGGCACAGTCCGAAAGGACGATGTGGGCCCGCCCTCCTGTGGACCCACCACCCGCAGAGGGATCCGTAGGGGTCGGGTAAAGAGAGGACTGGGTGGCAGTCGAAGGCAGGTGCCTCAACGACCTGGTCCGCGTGCGCAGCTTCTGGCGTTCGGGACATGGAACGTCACCTCGCTGGGGGGGAAGGAGCCTGAGCTTGTGCGGGAGGTTGAGAGGTACCGGCTAGATATAGTCGGGCTCACCTCCACGCACAGCCTGGGTTCCGGATCCCAACTCCTGGAGAGGGGCTGGACGCTCCATTTTTCTGGAGTTGCCCGCGGGGAGAGGCGGCGGGTTGGGGTGGGTTTGCTCATAGCCCCCAGCTCAGCCACCACACGTTGGAGTTCACCCCGGTGAACGAGAGGGTCGCGTCCCTACGGCTTCGGGTCGGGGACAGGTCTCTCACCGTTGTCCCGGCCTACGGGCCCAACATCGGTGCAGAGTACCCGGCCTTCTTGGAGTCCCTGGGAGGGGTACTAGATGGTGCTCCGGCTGGGGACTCCATTGTTCTACTGGGGGACTTCAACGCCCACGTGGGTAACGACAGTGAGACCTGGGTGGGGATGATGGGGAAGAACGGCCTCCCCGATCTGAACCCGAGTGGTGTTCTGTTATTGGACTTCTGTGCTAGTTACGGTTTTTCCATAACGAACACCATGTTCGAGCACAAGGGTGTCCATAAGTGCACGTGGCACCAGGACACCCTAGGCAGGAGGTCGATGATCGACTTTGTAGTTGTGTCATCTGATCTCCGGCCGGGTGTCTCGGACACTCGGGTGAAGAGAGGGGCTGAGCTGTCAACCGATCACCACCTGGTGGTGAGCTCGATCCGCTGGCAGGGGAGGAAGCCGGTCAGACCTGGCAGGCCCAAACGTGTTGTGAGGGTCTGTTGGGAACATCTGGTGGATCCCTCTGTCAGTAGGGTCTTTAACTCCCACCTCCGGAAGAGCTTCACCCAGATTCCGGTACGGTACGGTAGCACAGCAGTTAGCGCTCGTGCTTCACAGCTAGAAGGTCCGGGGTTCGATTCCCACCTGGACGGGGCCTTTCTGTGTGGAGTTTGCATGTTCTCCCCGTGTCTGCGTAGGTTTCCTCCGGGTACTCCGGTTTCCCCTACCACTAAAAACATGTACAATAGGCCCAGGGACTGCAGGTGGAAATTAGCACAAGTGCTATAACCTGGTACAATGCATCTCTCCTTTCTGAGGCTAATGTATATTGTACACTGTCCCTGTTCAAATAAATAAATAAAATAAATACATTCCGAGGGAGGTTGTGGACATGGAGTCCAAGTGGACCATGTTCTCCTCCTCCATTGTCGATGCGGCTGCTCGTAGTTGTGGCCGTAAGGTCTCTGGTGCCTGTCGCGGCGGCAATCTATTGAGTTTTATATACCTTATGAGTTCTTTATTGACTGTGATGTTTACCGTTTCACCTATTATCAAGCCAACAAAGTTGCTTTTCTTTATTTTTTCATTTACTTCATTAATTATAGTTTTTTTCTAAACCCTTTTCCGTGTCATTTACAGACTCGCTGTGTTTGTATAAAAAAGTCAGGCGCATCAACACATTAGCCATATAAAAAACAACTTTCAGCTGTGAAGTCAAGGTGTTTCTGATTGGAGCACTTTATCACAATGCTGCTTCATAGCGCTTTTTTGTTGCGATAAATGCATAGCGGGCAGGTGATCTGAGCTTTGGCTGTGCTCTAACTGTGTAGAGGCTTTATAATGAATTGATCCTTTGGTGAAACCGTTATTTCTCGCCGTCTTCTCACAAATGGTGCAAAACATTTTGTCAGTCCCACCCATTAGTTCTCGCCCTAACCATTTGACCCACTCCTGCCACTCGGGCTTGTAGCATCTTCGAGCTGTTTTTGCTCCTCCAACATCATCTTCATTTGCACCAGATGCATGGCACTTTTCTGGAGGTTCTGGTACTTCCTTTGTTGTATCGTCACTTGTAGATACTTGGCCAGAATGAATGATGTGTGCGTGAATGCATGGTGGTGGTCAGAGGGACTTTTGGTGCAGATGAAACTGAAGCTACAAAGGTAGCTTACCACCACCGAGTATGGAGTGAATGTAAAATTGTCTCATGTAAAAGCGCTTTGTGATCATGTCTGTGAAAGGCGCTTCTTCTTCATCTGGATGAAGAAAAAATTAGCGAGAGGCGATTGCTTCGACATTTGGCTTTTAAAGGGGACTCTGGTAAGTCTTTTTTTGTGCCCCTGTGAAGCACTTTGTGAT